>JAJTUV010000353.1:882500-1482500 GCA_021653895.1 Mastomys natalensis
TGATAGTATGTTTAAGTTTCTTAGTTTTTCTAGAACAGTTTGTAACTTAATTTATTCACACTTGTTAAATTTGTTTAATACATTCACTAATTTCTTTATAAATTGTCTAGAAGAAGCAATCTATCTTCTTTTCTTACTGGTTTATAAACTTGAGTTTTAAGACTAATTTAAAAAAAAAATCATCAGATAAATTTGGCCTAATCAATTAACCAGCTACTTTTACAGAATAAAAATACCTGGAACTTTATGTCTTTAATGACGTTCTTCATGATACCTTAGACTGACACAGCACTGTTGAATGCTCTAAGATCCTCTGAGAATACTAAATATAAAAATATCAAAACAAAAATACATTGCAAAACTTGTTTTTATTTCTAATTTACCAAAGCACTGAAAGTTGTCTAATAGTATTTAGAACACATTTCTGAAAACAGCAGGCGAGATAATGTGGATGTAGAGCTGGAAAATGTGATTTTTATTCTCAAGAAGTTTATCAATTGAGAAAGTAGATAAAACCATCAAGGACTTCATTGGAGCATGTTGAGAAGTAAAGGAATTCCTTCCACACATAAAGACTCAGAGCCATCAAGATGGCTAGTGGGTACAGCTGTCTGCTACTACACCTGAGGGCTGGGCTGTGGTCCACATGGTGGAGAAAGAACTGTTAGGAGGCTATTGAATACTGCAGGTAGGAGTGATTAATGGAGCTGGAGAGTAGGGGCAGCGGCTGAAGAGATGCATTGGTGTAAGAAATACTGAAGTGTTTGGATCAATAGAACTTGCTGATTGATTGAATGGGGCATGGGAAAGACAGAACAGTTACTCTCTGTTAAGTGGAGTTAGATGAGGTCAAATGTGGAAACCTTGGGAAATCCTTCTATTTACACAGATGGGGAAGGGGAAAAGGACTCATAAAACAAACGGGAACCAGAAGCTAGAGAAGCAGGAGCGAAGATGGGGAAGAATGTCAGGTGACAGTACAGGGGATCACACTGAAGTAGAAGACAGAAAGTCCAATGTGACCAGAGTCAAGTGTGATGATGACTTACAAGGGTCATTTAATCTGAGCACCACCACATCATAGGTGGCTACAGTTAAGCAGCATTTTAAGGTTTTGTTAAGCTAGGAAGGTTTCTTTCTTTTTCTTTTCTTTTTCTTTTAAAAACTACAACAGTCTTTCTTCCTTTCCTTTTTCCAAATACTCCCATATTGGCCTCCTTGCTTTCCTTCACACTAATTGACTATTTTTCAATTGTTACTGCATGCATATGTATATTTATATTATATATATTATACACATATTTCTTGTATAGATGTTGTCAGGGATGACCATTTGGTACTGGACAGCTCATTGGTTACTCTTCCCTTGGTAAGACTTCCTTTTCAACTCTCAGCCTTAGCAATTGCCTATAATTCTATGTGTAGGGTTGAGGTACTATGGGCTTTCCCCCATCCAGGTTAGTGTGCTCAATGGTGTCCTCCTTGTTCAGTTAACATTTCAGCTTGGGATGGTGTCTTTGTTGGTAGAATTATTTGATGACAGAAAATGACAACCAATTAATATGCATAATTGGAGAGCCCAGTCCCAATGAATCTTGTAGAATAAGTCTACAAGATTTCTTTTTGAGATGCAAAGTCCATACTAAACTGATTAAATTGATTAAAAAAATCCTTCATTTCACTTATTTTTCTTAATGTTGCAAGAGCTTTTGGCATTGAAAATGCTCCCTCCCTCCAAAAAAGAGGAAGAAAGAAAGGTAGTTTCATAACCTCCTCCTGTATCCAAATTTGTCACTTTAGTCAGCTGTCGCTCTTGTGGTCTATAGTATTTGCAATGAGATAATTGGCTCCAAATCTACTTAGATCTTTTCAGATGTTACTTATATTCCACTTATTAAATTTTGTGTCACACAGACTTAAAATATTATTTTTTAGAATAGCATTAATAGCTCTGGGTCCATAATATATGAATTATAGGTACACTTTAACTTTAGATGAATCTAGATTATAATTTAACTTTATGACTCAGTTTTCTGTTTTAACATCTTCAAAAATTACATTTTTTGGTGTATGTGAATGTACATGCACACAACTCACAGACATACATGTGCACACACACATACATCTATCTATCAATCATCTATCTACCTATCTACCTACTTACCTACCTACCTACCTACCTACCTACCTGCCTAGCTTGAGTGGAGCAAAGAACAATCTCTGGGATGTGATTCTTTCCTGCTAACACAGGTAGCCCAGGAATCAAACTCAGGTTGTCAGGCTTGGTGGCAGGCCCCTTTTCTGACTGAGCCATTGTGCTAGCCCTCCAGCTTAGCTTTTAAATATAGGAGCTTACGTTAAAAAAAAAAAGTTTGTGTAAACGATAGAAGTTTAGTTTGAATCTGGTCACAACAGAGACAGGAAAGAGGAATGAAATATGACTTCCCTTTATTACCCAACAATATCATTCTAAACAATAGGTCCACTTCCACTTCAAAGTAACCACAGGAAGCTCAAAATAGACATAGGCAATATTGAGAGCGACAACAACCAGGATGCCAAGGCTAAGACGAGAAGAGAAAGGTCCAGGGAAAAGTGGCAATGAAAATAATATTTTGAGCTTGGAAAGGATGAGATATTTCCCAGGGCTTTCAACTTCCTGTAACAGGCATGAGTTGTATTTTCTAGATAAACAAGATCTGAAAAAGAGGTGAATAGGCATTTTATAGAGCTGAAAATTTTCATTTTATTTTTGTGCAGTACAGATTTCTCACCTCCCCCCAAAATCCCTTCCATTAGTGATTGAAGCTTTAGAAGACACAGGACTTTCTAAATAAGTGTATTGTTGAGTGAGTAGATGGATTCTTTCTTGAAACTGTTTTCAACCAAAGACAGAGGTAAGACTGAGAAATGAAGCTTCCGTTCTTTTAACAAACTGAGCAGAGCTGGTTGGGACTGTTCATCCCCAGAACAGGTTCAGCATGCTAATGTCAGCTGAGAGAGACAGGAGAGCTTTGCCTCCTCAGAATCAGAGAGTTCAGCTTAGATACGCAAAATGTGCCTGGAGCTGTCTGTGGCAACCATTACTTACTTCCTAATTGACTTATATTCTTCTTAGTTGGAAAACTAATTAGATTTTACCTAACTATTTCAATAATCTAACACTGTGAACCTGACTTAAGTTACCTTTGAAATGAGCGCCTATGGCTATAGGAGCACATAATATACGGAACTGACAGATTTGCTTTAGGACATGACTTAAGGAAATACGAGATTAAACTCTGCCATCAACAGTTTTTAAGTCTCCCTAGTTGTGTGTATGTTGCAACTTTCTTTTTGCTTACTACATTTTTATTCATTTATCATTATTATTTTTTATTTCTTGAGATTATAATTATATATGTTCCCTTTCCTTTTTTTTAAGCCATCCAGTACCTCTACCCTTGCTCTCTTTCGAATTTTTGGCATATTTTCTTTTAATTACTACATATGTGTGTGTATATATGTTTAACATATATACTATATATGTTGTGTGTATAAAAACATATATACACACAAATATGTATATATTTATATCTATAATATAAGTTGTATACACACAATGTA
This sequence comes from Mastomys natalensis, assembly GCA_021653895.1. Taxonomy (NCBI): domain Eukaryota; kingdom Metazoa; phylum Chordata; class Mammalia; order Rodentia; family Muridae; genus Mastomys; species Mastomys natalensis. Next base: position 886,107 of record JAJTUV010000353.1, read on the forward strand.
CATGCATATTTGTGTATATATATTGCCGAATTCATAAACACAACTGCTATGGCTGTAATTATATGTATGTTTCCAAGGCCATTTGGTACTGGATAACCAAATGGTGTGCTCTTCCCTGGGGGGACTGTTTCCCCTGCTCCTAGCATTCTGAAGTTACTTGGAGTTCTTATGTAGAGTTGAGGCTTCATGAGAGTTCCCTTGTCTATTTTAACACATTTATTGGTGTCATACTTATTCATGTTCTAATTGTTACTCATTTCTATTTTATTTTGTGTGTGTATGTGTATATATCACGGTGTGTACAAGTGGTGTGCATATTCCACAGTTGGCTTGTGGAAGTCTGAGAACATGAAAAATCAGTAAGTTTGTTATTATTTCATGGCATTAATACCTATTTGTTATTGGAACATTAAAAAATTAGAGTCAAGAGACACACAGTCAGATATTATGCAAAGAGAGGGAGAGACCTTGAATACATGAAAATAGATGTTCCTTCTTTTTTCATCATACTCTCCCTTCCTCGAGGCTATTTCTTGTAATTACCATGGTGTGTATAATGTTAACAGATAAATAGTTCATTATCATTTTCACCTTAGATGCTGGAGCTGGCATTGCTCTCGTAAAGCTCTCTTCATAAAGCTCATTTCCTGGTATGACAATGAATAGGCTACAGCAACAGGGCTGGACCTCAAGGCCTACATGGCCTCCAAGGAGTAAGAAACCCTAGACCACCCACTCCAGTAAGAACACTGAGAGCAAGAGAGAGGCCCTCGTTGCTGAGGAGTCCCTGTCCCAACTCAGCCCCAAACACTGAGCATCTCCCTCACATTTCCATCCCAGACCCCATAATAACAGGAGGGGCCTAGGGAGCCCTGCTCTCTTGAATACCATCAATAAAGTTCACTGCACTCTCCCCCACCTCCAAGAAAGGAGAGTGTTTAGAGTCCAAGGATACCAGGAGAACAGAGCCCCCTAAGACAACTGAGCAAAGCTTGTGAACTCAGAGACTGAAACAGCAAGTGTAGGCCCTATACAGATCTGCAGCAGGTCTTTTACATATATGTTACAGCATTCAATTCAGTGTTCTGTTTTGGACTCCTGAGTGTGGTAAACGTGTGGGTGTCTGATTCTTGTGCCTTCTCTTGGGGATCTTTTCCTTTTGTTGGTTTGTCTTGGCCAACTTTATGTGAAATAGCACAGAATTAGCAATGAAGCTTCAAATAATCAAATGTTGCACTGTTAATTGAGTTATTCTGAATTGATTAATATTAAAGAAATGAAACACCAAGAAATGGTTTCTTGTTTTATCTGACTATATTTTATTTTGTTATGTTTTTGTCTTTGAAGCTGTCCTTTTCTAATGAGAGACAGAAAGGGAGTGGGGAGGGAGCTGGGCAGGAACTGGGAGGAGTAGAGGAAGGGGAAAATGTAATCAGGATGTGGTTACATGAGAACAGAATCTATTTTCTGTAAAAGGCAAACATTAGAGTATTAAATTGCATACATGTGTATATATATATGTACATACACATTGACAAAACCAAAGACATAAAGCACAAATAAAAGATCACACATAATCAAAAAAAATCATATTGAAAACAGAAACTTGGTTACATTGTTTTTGTATTTATTTCAGGGTAGTAGATTATAGGTGACTTTGATTTTACTTACTTTTAGTAGCCAACAATGATTGTGCTTTAGTATTATTTAAGAATATATCTTTGTTTTCTAAAGTTATATATAATAATGGCACACAGTTGTAAGTGTAAGCATAGAGATTTGCTGTTTAAGGTCATTTTCTTCTTACCGTTATCAATTGTACTCTTTTTAAGTCTATGAAAATTTTGAACATTTATTTATTTATTTATTTATTTATTTATTTATTTATTTTATATGTTCATTGGTGTTTTGTCTGCATGTATGTCTGTGTGAGTATGTCAGAAGCCATGGAACTGGAGGTACAGACAGGTGTGAGCTGCCATGTGGGTTCTGGGAACTGAACCTGGGTTCTCTGGAAAAGCAGGTAGTGCTCTTAAAACTGAGCCATCTCTCCAGCTCTTCAAACATTCTTGTTGGTGTGTTTGTGAAGGAGAGAGAGGTGCCAGAAACTAGGAATTTACTCGTGGCATTTCTTTATGTGCAGTTTACATTTCTCATAGCTTACCTTTAATCTAGTTATTGTTTGTGCACACATGAAAGACCTTCCGAAAGTGAACATCAGAATATTTTCTGAGTTTCACTGGCTGCTATCAAAAAGTCATAAAGGTATTTATAATTACTTTCAGAGAGGTTAAGATGTACAGCTCTTGGGAAGCCTGAGTATAGATTCTTTGGAAAGATGTGCAGCTGCAATTACAGTGAGGTTAATATTTAGCACAAGGGGATTTGGCTCTTTCTGCTTAAATGGCAAGTTTAATCAAGGTCTAGTTCAGAAAATCCCAAACAAGATCAATGGTTCACAGAGAAGAGGTTGGAAAAATAAAACCGAAACCTTTCTAAACAGCAGACCAGGGAAAGTAATTGGGATTAAAGATTATTATCCCAACAACTGTCAACCCTCCTTTTCTGCCTCCCTCCCTCCTCCTCCTCCCTCCTTCCCTCCTTCCCTCCCTCCCTCCCCTCCCTCCCTCCTCCCTCCCTCCCTCCCTCCCTCCCTCCCTCCTTCCTTTCCTCCTTCCTTCCCTCCTTCTCTTCTTCCATTTTCTCTTCTTTGTTTCTAATCTTTCTCTTTTATCCTTCTCCCATTTCCTTTCCTTCCTTATTTTATATCCTTTTATAAAAAATAGTCTTTGTCAAATGATCTGTTTGAAGCAGTTTTTATAAGTAAATGTGTTTTACTGCCTAAACCTTGTTACATTAAGATCATAGGTTAATATTTCTCTTTACTTAATAAATACACCTCAAATACTCATCTGTGGTTTTTTGTTATTCACAATCTCACCTAAGAATTGAATCACCTGTGCTGTAGAAAATTATGTGCTTTGGGGCCACAACCCCACCCATGACCTTCAAATTGAAATGAATGTTCTAATCAATGTAATGTGTATAGCTAATGATTTTGCACAGCGTTCACTTGTAATGCTCGTGCTGAGACTTGGATATTGGCCACATGCACTCCTAGGGATAAAGCAAGAAAAAGTCACAATGAAACTTCAAATTCAAGGAACAGTTTCTCTTGTAGGATAAATGAATCTGCATTGGTACAAACAATAGGGTAAAATCTTACAGAATTACACAAAACATACTCAACTACAATTGTAATAATATAAATTATAATATTCAACCTAGACCTGGAGAGAATACAAACTTGGCTTGAAATATGTTTTATTTCAAGTTTATCTTCATAACAGTGGAATAGGGATATGATATTGCCTTTTAATGAGCTAATTTCTTACCAATTTTAATACTGACCAAAGGTCAGCCTTTTTGGATTGCACAGCACACATCTGTAAGAGACTCTTATATATCATCCTTATAGTCAAATACAAGGCAACTACAGTATGATTCCATGTATTAAACTGAACGTGTTTCAAAATGTGGGAGGAAAAACAAGTGCTTCGAGCCACATGTGCTGAGTGCTTTGAGAAATAGATATCAACCCTAGAAACTTAAACTTAGATAAAATGGAGTTACACTGTAGAGAATACCAAACCTCTAGAATCATTTTGATGTGTGGGATACCTATTTGTTTCTGGGTATCCATCTTCCTACCTCACCTCTACATTGAGAAAACATGAGCCGCATCATATGTTTCCATGGGTCAGATTTAGAGATGGGTTGTTCCTCCTGGAACACTTAGGTTCAGTCTAGAGAAATTAATATCCAGCTACCACTTGACTGAAGTCAGCAGAGAACCGGAAGTAGATAATTGGCATTGGGCTATGAATAGAACTTGGGACCCACCCCCAAATTTCAACAGTTATCCACAGAAATGATTTGGACAAGTGGGCATTTAAATGAATATGGCAATAAGAATTTTAACTGGTATAATCTTTTAAAATAGAAAGTTGCTAAGACTTAACTAACATTACCTGAGTACTTGCTCTATGATTCAAATATACTGTTATTTACATGTAATTCAATAATAACTATTTACTATGTACAAAGAATCTCTTAGGAGTGCTAATTTTCTCAATCATGTCCCTATGTTTATTAACTTGTAGTAACATTTGATCACCTCCATAAAGAATTGTGTAATACATATTTTTCTGTCATTTCTGTATATAAAATTTGAAAAAAAAAAAACAATTTGAAACAAACAAATACCTATCTTATATGGTAGATCACACTTGTCTGTAATCCCATACTTTATTCTGGTCTCCATGGGCACCAGAAATGCACATGGAAAACAGATGCACACTTACGCAAAACATATACAATAAAATAGTAATACTATTAACAACAAACAAACACAAATAACAACAACAACAATAAAAGATTGTTAGTATGGAGTCCTGCTCATTAAAAAAATTCCTCTGTTTTAGATCCCTTAGTTAGAGAGATTTCTTTCTAGGACTAAAGCTCTTGTTTCTCTCCCCTTAGGAGTTCAATACCCCAAATACCCAGCTCCTGGTAAAGAGATGCTCAGCTTGGAGCTAAGTTACTCCATTGCGTCAGGTGTTGCTCACTGGACACTCTGATGGCATCATGAGTTACCAAAGCTGCTCTCTGATGACTTCCTGTTATATGTTGAGTGTTCCAAATAACAGTTCTGGAAATTTGGGGCTCAAGAGATCTAGCAGATATTAGCTATTATTGGTTATGCTATAGCTCTTAACACATCTGCTCTCTATATGAAGGACTTCATGATAACACAGGGTATAAGAATGTTTTCTTACCTAGAGCAGTGGAAACTTCCTTTAGTGTATGAAGGTAATCCTAATGAGGACTCCAAGTAAGGGAGGATATGGAGTCTCAACTAGCCATCTCTTGTTATCAGGAAAGACTTTAGTGGCTGGACTAGGTTGCATTCAGCTTAGTTGTTGGCCCAGCAGTCCCATGGAAATTTCCAAACAACCAACCTGTTTTTAAGGCAAATCTTTGCTCTCTGCCAACTAACAGTGGGCCTTACTGCCTAGGAAAACACCCACACATCTCAGAGAACATGAAGTCATGCTAGTGACTACATGGAGCCTTCCCACTATGTTCTAGTCTCTTTGGTGCAGGGAAGGCACTCTGTAGGCTACTGAAAGAGAAATGTACTGACCACCAACCCAGCTAGAGAACCTTTGACATACAATCTGTCCTGCGTGCAAAATATGCTAGAGCAAAGGTGGCGCAGAACTTGTGGGAGTATTCAACCAAAGTCTGATTTGACTTAAGTCCATTCCATGAGAAGGCATGCATACCCAACACTGCTTGGGTAACCAAGAACCGAAGACTGGATAGCCCAGAGATCTAGGGGAAAACCAAACACTAGTAGTCTAAAAAGAGTATCAATAAAATAACTCCAAATAATACTCTGCCATACACATATATTAGTATCTTATCATCGGAGAGGTTTGCTCTGACATTGGGGAAAGAAAGTCTGTATTGGAGATCTCTATTACATCTTTTCCTCCGAGCTCAGGGAAACCCCTAAGGAGAAGAGGCAGAATGGAATGGAGCACACCAGGAGAACAAGGTTCTCTAAATCAACTGAGCAAAAGCTCATATGAACTCATAGAGACTGAAATGGCAAGCACAGGGGGCTGCACCAGGTTCTCTGCATATATATTAGCGCTTTCAGCTTAATGTTTTTATAGGACTTCTGGCTGTGTGAACGAGTGGGTCTCTGATGCTTGTGCCTGCTCTGCAGATTCCTTTTTGTTTGTTTGCTTGTTTGTTTTGTTTTTTTGAGACAGGGTTTCTCTGTGTAGCCCTGGCTGTCCTGGAACTCACTCTGTAGACCAGGCTGGCCTCGAACTCAGAAATCCGCTTGCCTCTGCCTCCCAAGTGCTGGGATTAAAGGCATGTGCCACCACTGCTTGGCGTCTGCAGACTCTTATCCAGATGTTGGATTGCTATCTCCAGCTTTGACATGGTAGTTTTGATGTACCTTATTATATTTTATTTTGTCATGTTTGGTTGCTATCCTTTCGAAGCCTGTTCTTTTCTAATGAGAGACAGAAAGAGAGTGAATCTGGAAGGGAGGGAAGGTGGAGAAGAAAGGAGAAAAGCAGAGGGAAAAAGTAAACTGTCAACAGGAAATACTGTATGAGAGAGGAATGTATTTTCAATAAATGGGAAAAAAGAATTATTTTTAAATGTCAATAGGACTCCAAAGCCAATTAAAATTGAGGAAGCATGGAACTCCATGAAGTGCTCTCAGAGACCTTGGAGACTTCAATGGACTTAAGAAATATTTGATTAAGAACACACACACACACACACACACACACACACACACACACACAGACACACACACACCCACACATTTACTGGTCAAATGAATACATATAACTTTTTAGAGAATACATAGAAATTGAGAAGGACATGAAATCTATTGGATGGTCATTCTGCAGTAGGGAAAACGGAACAGAAGCACTGTATCATGGTAAACATTCAAGATTAGTCAGTAAACTTAAATGAAGCATGTAGTGATGAAACCACATGGGGATGTTTGACCCTAACTCTTCAGAAAAGGCAGTAGTAAGTTGTTTCTGCTAAGAATCTGAAGGTAAAAATGTAAAGTCTTAGCTTTCCTAGCAGAAGTAGGTTGATTATAAACACAAAGACAGCAAGTCTGAAGTCTAAAATGTGTTCTTTTATTTGAAAAAAAAAAATCTTTGTAGATACGACTTAAGAGTTTCAGATTAATAGATGTACTTACTCGTCTTTCCTAGATGGGCTTTGAATATCATCATCTGTCCTTTCATGATGGAGGCAGAGGAACAGCACACAGGCAAACTGAGGATGAGATAGAGAAAGAGACAATGTGGAGATGAGAACAAAGATTGGGGGGAAATGCTTTGTATCCTAAGAGGTTGAAGAAATGAAGAAAAATGCCAGAGCCCAAGTAGAGAGTGCAGCTCTGTGCCATTTTGTTCTAGTCTTCTGCCTTTGAGAACTGTAAGGGAATCAAGTCTGCCTGTTTAAAGCTGTCTGTTTTGTGGAAGTTTGTTATTATAGCCTAAGAAATGAATACAATGACTAATATAACACATGAACTGGAAAAGGTCCGTGTTCTAGCTTGTCAGAGGCTGTAATTCTCCGTAGTTACCTGGACAGTGGGTGAGGTAAAATAAAGTTTAGAAAGAAGATGGGCAGTGGCTGTTGGTATTGAGAAAATTGCTAAGGGTAACCTTAGCAATTGTGATGGAATAGTATTGGGTAATTAAGATGAGCATGGTGGGGCTTCCTTCCTCAGAATCCTAACCTCTTATCAACATATTTGACCACCCAGATGAGATTAAAACTTTAAAATTTATTTTATTTTCATCTATCAAGGTGTGTGTGTGTGTGTGTGTGTGTGTGTGTGTGGAAAACCACATGTATGTGGGTGTCCACAAGGTTAGAAGAGAATGCTAGTTTCCTTGTAGATGGAGTTACAGTCATTTGTATTTGGACCTGAGTTCAGGTTGTCTGGAAGATCATAAATGGCCTTTAACTGATGAGCCATGTTCTACCTGAAGAAGAAGATTTTTGGTTATATTATTTCATGGAAACTGCAGTTGGATCTCTATGGTATTTGCCTAAAATTTGAATCATTCTTCAAAATCAAGGATTGGATAAATAGGACTCATGTTACAATTGGTGAGCATGTAAGTTATTATAAAGCAAGTTGCTTCTCTTAATTTTCTAGATTTGAAGAACAATTCCTTTACAAAAATATCTAGCATACATTATTAGCTCATATATATATATATGTACACATATATATATATATGAAAAACAGATCATACTACTTCAAAACCAGAAGAGACATCTCCCAAACAATCTCTCCTCACAACTCCCTGTGGGTGCCAACCTCAGTGAATTTATATCTGACAGATGACTGGGGAACGTTTCCCCATCACACAAAGGCAACATTATAGTCTGCCCGTCATGCCCCAGCTTCTTTGATGCACTCAGATGTGGGGCAGATGAAGATCATCCAGGGAATCCAGCTGCAGCCACAGTCTCAGGGAGTCCTCCCACAGTTGGTTGAAATCCCAAACGCTTATCACAAAAGCAAGAGAAACTCGATAATGACTTGCCAGCATCGGGCCAGCCTTATTCTTGCTAGAACAAGAAACGAATTGACATACCCTTCACATGATCTAAAGGGAAATGCAGAAGTTTTCTTTTCAGCTGAGTTTGGTCAGATAGTGCGAGGGGCCCTGGCAAATCATTTCTTAGAGCCTATAAAATAAAGTTGAGAAAGGAAAGAAAAGATAGAAAAGAATGGGGTATTTACTTACTGAAAGGAGCAATGAAACTAATCCTCTCTGAAAGAGTAGAACAGGAGGTTACTATGCCAGGTATTTAAAATGTATGCATAGGAGATTATTTCTAGAAAATGTTTGATGGATAGTTGCCACAATAGGCACCAAAGGTAACTAAATTCTGTCAGTCAGTTATCACGAGATAATGAAATTTATGTTCTCAAAAGTAAAACAGGTTCATATTAAAACAAAGTAAATAAGATGCAGAGGGGGTCTTTTCCATAAATGTCCACCCCATGGACCTAGCCACAGCCTGATGTACAAAAATCACAGAAGAGCTGATGAATTTTTAGATGCTCTTTAATTCAGTTCTTGTATTTAGTAACAGCAGACAGTGAGGTTCAAGCAAGGCCATGGAGACCAGTCTACACAAGTAGTAAGAAAAAGGTCTTGTGTTCTCAGGTCACTTGTAGACACAGATGCGATTATTCACCAAGTTTCCTGTCTTCAGCTACCAGGGAAATTCATTAGGTAGTTTGAACTTTTTCTTATGTTTACTAAACATAGAGAACTGAAAAAAATCTTTAAGACGGAAAAGGACCCAGGTGATTTGTGTTTGAGTGATCAGTCCCAGAACCCTTCATCTTTACTTTCAAACTTGAGGTAAAAAAAAAAGTCAATAGCAATATCTACCTGTATCCTGTGATTTCTTTGTTGAACCAGAGTATATTTTCATCTCTTTCTCTGTAAAATCAAACTATAGGTTCTGGAGTATTTGGCCAATTGCTCTATGTGTTTACCTTGTCTTTACAGCACACCCACAGAGGGCTATTTTATGGTAAATAATACTAGATAGTTTTAAATTTCTCCAAGATATCTACAATTGCTCTGAATATTGATATTGTTCTCTTTTAAGGAATACTTGCAAAATACTTTTCCTTATAGTTTATAACAACCGTATTTAACATCTATTTTCTTTAGGAAGACAATTTCAGTACTATGAAAACCTCAGAAAAGTTACTCAGACGTTTTACACTGTCTAAACCCATTCTGAGTCATTTCTCTCTTATACATGCTTCCAATTTCACTCTTGAATTTCTGCCTTCTTAGCTTTTCAAGGTGAAGTGGTGCATAGCTGAGTACCGGTCCATATAGGTTTTTATTCCTACAGCGCTGAACACCGTCTCAACATGCCCTGGAGTATGTGGAGAAGAATTCGTGTACACATGTGTTGGCATATGCATTTATGCATTGATCAAGGTTCACAAATCTGTGATGGGAAGGGTGAGTGGACTTAAACATTTGGAGACAAATGTTATCACCTCCTCTTGTTTGCCATGTGAGCTTGGAGCATTCATTTACTTTTGAACCTTAGTTTCTCATTTATAAAATGAGGGTAATAATGACCAACTTAAATCCTTGTCTTAAGAATTAATTAAGATGATTAAAAAGAATGCCTATGATGACAGAGTGCCTGGTATGTCATAGGTTTCAAAAAATGACAGTTGGTATCGCCATCATTATTATTTTTATACATGGACTTATGTGTCTCAGGCTGGCTTCTTACCTCACGTATATCAGAGACTGACCTTGAACTTATGATCCTCCTATCTCTGCCCATCAAGTGCTAGGATTATAGGTGTGTGCAGTGTATATTGTGTGACAAATCAAACGCATACGTTTGTGCATGCTAGTCAAGCATTTCCTTAATGGAGCCAAAACTTCGAGCTTAGAAGCTACTCATATAAACACTCTTTCCAATAAACTAAGTATTATTGTACATAGAGAACATTTGTGTATTGTATGGAGGCATCATTTGCCAATAAAAAAGGCCACTGGCCAATTATCTGACGCAGGAAGTAGGAGGTGGGAGTTCTGGTAAGGAGAGAGAACCCTGAGATGGAATCAAACACGGGAAGATATTCCACGTAACAGTGATGGAGACTGTCCTGTGAACCTAAGGAGAGATAACTAGACACATAGCAGGACTTAGAATAAATGGGATGACTGAGTTACGAGCTAGTGGGAATGAGCCCAAATTTTTGGCCTAGGCATTTATTCATAAGTAATTCAGTCTCAGAGTCATTATTTCAGAAACTTGGGCTTGGGTGAAAAAGCCCATGGATATATAATATTGTATAAAATATGCTCCATTATTTCTTTGTGTTCTGATTTCTGTTCATCAGAAAATACTTCCATAATACAATTTATTGCTTGTAAACTGCTCCCTGCTGCCCTTTTTTCTCAAACATATTCTTTTTCATTGACTCCATCTCTCACAGATAGTGTCACTTTGCTATGACCCACTGATGGCTTTGCCACCAGTTGATGTGTTGTTCCATTCAAGGTTGTGACCTGTTTTGGAACCATTTCAGGCAGTCTATCCTCTGTGCCTTAGAACCAACTTCTCCCACAGTTTGTTGCCACTGGTTACATTTTTAAAAATTGACCAAAAATCACAGTTGAACATAGATTAGATTGTCATGCCTCTGGAGTGCTTGTAGTTCCAAACACTTTACTGGACACTTTCTCTTGTCACTTGATGCTAAGAAGAACATGTCAACAGTGAAACTTATCTGGAAGCTGAATATAATGTAGCTGATAAATTTAGGTGTCATGTTATATAGCAGACAGTAGTGTTGCTTGATAGAACAGAACATTGTTTGACTCTGCGAAAAAACATACTGAGTTCACTGTAGCTGTCAAGCTCTTCGTGTATCAGAATGTCATTTGCTAGCATGCTAAAAAAGTATCAAGAGGCCAGGGTTATTTTTAGTTTGAAAAGCTTCATTTACTTCTTATAGACTAAATAGATCTTTAATGAAAAGCTGCTCTAATTTAGTCTTGTTTTTAACACATGCAAAGGGAATAAATATTCAATGATTTGAATGATGGGTTCCCTGGAACAATGAAATATTTAAATGCTCTTCTTAGGAGCTTTAATCGACCATAACTTTTCTTTTTGACACTCATGAGAATTTCCCATTAAGTGGGAGTTGTCTTTTAAAGCTACATATAAAACTCACAAACATAGAGAGTTTTCATCTTAAACTTTCAATACTGAGAAATGAGCTTTTCTTCAGCTTGCCCATAGAAATATTTTCCTTAATTGTTGTATGAATATGAATCACCTATAAATGAGAATTAATTTTATGATTAGCTTTGGGATAAAAAGCTAAATTATAGTTGCTTGCATGAAGTGTTTCTTAACTAGAGAAATGATAATTTGTTTTCTTTTCTCACTAACCTAATCATCGCTTAATGTCACCTAATATTGGGGAATAAATGCCAATTTTTCAGTATTCTAAGATGATGAGAATTTATTAAATATACCAATTCTGTTGGAAGGAAATTGAATCTGGTAGATCAAACATAGTAACCTGAGATAATCAATAACAAATTTTTGGAGATTGTTAACTCCAAGTGAAAGATGGGTTTAGATGATTACCCTCAACAGAACAGCAAAGACCAGGAAGAAGATCATTCGTTGTACTAAAGCTCTGAGTTGATGCTCAGGTGATATGGAGTACTTTTCCACTAAGATAATGTATAAGTAGAGAAGAATAATATTTTAAATTAAATTTTTTTTTTCATTTTTCAAGACAGTGTTTCTCTGTTTAGCCCTGGTTTCCTGGAACTCACTTTGTAGACAAGGCTGGCCTCAAACTTACAGATCCTCCTGCCTCCTGAGTGCTGGGATTAAAGGTATGCATCACCATGTCTGGCTGTTAAATTAATTCTTATTGTAAGACAAGAGTTCTTTTGTTCTCCATATATAGAGAGATTGAGGAATTCAATTATATAGTATGGATTCTGACCCAGGACTGCATCAGAATGGTACTGATATGGTTCATGATACTTTTCTATCACATTTAATCTTTTCGAAAATGAGGAGTTTTACTGAATTGGTAGATTTTAGTCCAGAGATCAGAAGCCATTCTGTTTATTTCAATAGGAACGATTTTGCTACTGAAAATGTAAATGTAATTATAGCTTCGTCAGGGATTAACTGTCAGAAAAGCCTACCTGTACTTGCCAGTAGCCAGGTGACCTAGAAAAGATTCCGTTAGACTTTTTGTTTAATTATGTGTATGTTTATGTGTGGAATGCATATGATGTGATGTGTATGATGTGATGTGATGTGTTTATGCATGTGATGTGGTATGTGGGTGATGTGTTTGAGCATGTGAATGAACATGGCATGCAGAGGCCAGAGGAGGGCACTAAATCCTCTGGAGCTGGAGCTAAAGGCAGTTTGAGGCATTGGATGTAGGTGCTGAAAACCAGGAACAGTACATGTTCTTAACCACTGATCCACTCTCCAGCTCCTAGAAGGGATTCTTAAATGCTCATCTGGAAGTTTTCATCGTTCTCAGGAATCTCTCAGATGTAGTTATCAGTTGTTCCATGTGAAAACCATGGTGACTGATCTGGAATTCCTCCTGGAGAATCTCATGTCTTGCCTGTGTGTTTGTTTGGTTTCTTCCAGAAAAGAAAAGAATGCCTTATTTCCTTTGATCTGTCTTTGCTTTCATGCTAGTTTGTTATACTCAGTTCAGTCTGAAGCTATATATAGATTCTGGATGTTGAAATTTCTTGTGTCCTTTCTATGAAGCAGAATAAAATAAAAGATGGGCCGTACTAATGTCAATCTAAGAGTCATCCTGGTATTATCCAAACTTGGGCAACTCAGCCTCCACGTATGTTCTACCACTCATGCTCAGAAGCAATAGGATGTGCTATAACTGTGTCTTCTCAAACCGTGTTCAGTTTACTCACTTCTCCACAAAGTGAATTTGAAGCTCTGAGAGGCACCCTATTTCTTGGTGGCATCTAAATTTTATAACTCAGTCATCCTCTATTTCCTTGGTGGCAATTCAGTATAATTTATGAATTCTAACTTTTTTAGTTGCCAATTCTCGCTCTTCTTAGTCATTTCCCCTTACACTGGGCAGTTAAACAGAGCTGAAGATAAAGTTAATGTAATTAAGGCTTCAACCGCCTGTGACTTTTTTTACACATACCCGCATTATACAGGAAATCCTTTATAAGAGATAAAAGATAAGGAATGGAAAAATCTGGTTAATATATATGTTATATAACACACACACACACATATATATATATTTCATAAGTAGGAAAAGAAATGAATTTCGTACTCATTGGCCTTATTTCTGCTAGTGAGTAAGATGCCATAATTAGTATCTTCAGTCTCTTCTTCTTACTAGTCAGTCCTTTCCTAATCAGTAAGCACTTTCTGTGTCTGGTCTTGATTTTTTCCTGATGAGATAATTGAAAAACTTAAGTTTTAAAGGCTGAAGGAATAAAAGCCTTGCCTTTATTAGGTTGACTATTCCTTTATTAATCTTTGACACTGGACACATGAATATTCAAAAAGTTCCTTGAATCCTACCTCTCTTAGATAGGGATTTTTGGCTGTTATTTGCTTTAATAATCATCATTATCCCTGCAATTAGTACAGGAAATCCTTCCTTTCCTGGTGGTTTGATGGCATAAAGAACTCAACATTATATGGTATAGTTTAATCCGCAAGTTCCATTTAGTTTTTAAAAGCAAAATATCTAAGCCTACAAGTTAAAACATTGGAAAGAAGAATTCAAATTCTTGTGATTGGCTCCTTAAGGGTAACAGAGAGAGGAAGGAACTACCTTCATTCCAAGCTCCATGTTTTGATCCATGTGCTTTCGGTTTTGGGAGAAAGATAGTGCCATAATGGCTGCTGGTTCAGAATATATATATGATATATACACACACATATATATACACATACATATATATGTATGTATATTATATTTATATATTCTTATATATATGATGCTCCATAGCTATCTGCTGCAAGCCAACTCACCCTGATGTGGTATATGATTAGACAAATGAATTATATGGCTGTGAGCCTTCCTCTCATTCCTGGATGTTAAGTGTGTTCTTTGGATGCAGGTGAAGTTGAGTGGCTATCATCAGAGAAAATCAAACATTCCTTTAGCCCACATTTAGTAGTTAATACAAAAATAGGGCACCCAGGGAAGGTTATTAATGTCTATGTTTATTTTGGTGAAACATGTTGTTTATGCCTCTGTGATGGAAATAGTCAATTTGGTTCTAAGATTCTTTGGGGAGTGGAGCCAACAGATTGAATCAGTATGTTAGGTAGCCAGCAATTGTGGTAGCAAGAATAGACTTGTTGAAGGGAAAGCTATGTATTTCAGCAAAACATGTATCTGTACCTGATGACTTGACTGTTTTGTTTCTGAGGCCATTGGTCAAGGTAGAGTGGTTAGAGGCAGAGGGTCCTTAGTATCAACAGAAGAGTCATCTGTGCTTCAGGATTGTGAAAGTGCTTTGCAAGTGACACCTGCTTGTGAGCAGTAACCTGAAACACAGTTTCAAACTCTTATCCATTTACATTTGCTCATTACTTTTTATTTTCAATCTCTTATGTTGGTTCTTTGAAAATCCTAAGACACACGATAGCTATTATCCATTGTTTACTGTGGCGCTCTCTTTTGCAAAACAAAAAAAACAAAACAAAGCAAAAAAAAAAAAAAACAAATAAAAGCAGCAGTTCTGGCTTCAAGGAAGATCTCTTTCTCTTTTCTCCTTAAGGGCCATTGCATCTGGGGACTGAAATGTTATAGACAATTAGTACGAGATTGCTGGCCATATCTGTAAACCAGAATTGACTTGTGTTGCTTTAGTCACTTGGTCATGAACCCCCACTAATTCTCAAGTGTAGTATCAGTTATAATTGCTAGTACAGACTTTTGGTGTTTAAAGTCTGAATTTTCATGTCAGTTCAAATTGTACCCAAAGTCTTATTTTCTACATTGGTTACTCAGAAGGAAAATAAATGCCAAGGCCATGTTAGATTTATGAAGCCTCCTTTTGAATACACATTCCTAGGACTAACTCAGTTTTATTTGTAGTTGGAATATAAAACATCTCCCAGTGGTTTGCTGTGGTGTTGAAGACTTGGTCCACATCTGGCATCACTGTTGAGAGGCGACTGGGTCCTAAGTTCATCAGTGGACTAATGTATTGATGAGTCCAGAATTTCAGAAATGCTTAACATGTGGGACCTTATTAGAGGAATCATAATCTAAGATATTCCATAGAAAGAATGGTCTCTGGACTCTTCCTCTTCCTCATTCTCTGCTCTTTGGCTACTAAGATGAGAAGCTCTGCCCCACCACCCCACAGTCTGCTGTCTATGATGTCCTGATTCATCATAGAGGTCCCTTAACACTGAGCCTGGGAACATAGACTGAAACCTTGGCCACCAGGAATCCCTAATGAATATTTCCTGCTTCAGTTGGGTTTCTGTTGTTTGTCAGAGCAAGAAAAAGTGACCAATGCACCAGATTGCTTTGATTGTGTGGACGGACCATCTGTTCTTAAACATTTGGAATTTAATTGATGTTTAATTTTTATCCAGAACTGTATCCATTTTCACTGAATAATTTAACGTATTTTGACAAATGTATACTTCACACATGACCTTCAGAAGAGGCATTTTTATAGAACATTCCAGGGTACAGACATGCTACAGCTCATTGTCCTGTTGTCATGCTGGGCATTCTTTTGTTACAGGTTCTCCTAAGTGCATTTTAGAACCAGAATGACAGTTTCAAATACTAAGGGTGTAATTCATTTTACAAAGACGCCTAAAAGAGTTTTCAAAATGATAGTTTTGGAACTTCCTAGGCCCATCAGTGGTGTACAAAAGCCCATCACTTCACAGTCTTGTCACCCTTTTGTCTCATCTGACTTATAACATGTTAAAATTTTTTGCTATGTGTTTAGTGATATCAATGTTAATTTCATACTGGTTGCTGATGAGTCACTGTTTCATATACTTACTGAATATGAAATGCCTATCTATTTATTTTGGTGATATAAAAGCTTTACCTTGTCAAATACTTCTATTATGATTGCTGACTCCCAGTCTACAACACAGTTCTTTCAAAGAACCGTCATTTCAATCTTGATGAAGGACAATGATCGACTTTTTGTTTTTTCTTTTCGGCTCAAATGCTATATATTATGCAAAAACAGTAACCAAAACAATGAATGTAGTGTATCGAAGCCACAGACTTTCTCCTAAGCTTTTTTTTTTTTTTTTTTTTTTAGAAATTTCTTTAGTTTTAACTTTCATACTTGGGTCATATGTATTTAAAGATTTAAAAAAATATTTATTTAATGTGTATGAATGTTTTGTCTTTATGTATGCATGTGCACAACATGCATCTACTGCCTGTGCAGGCCACAAGAGGGTATTGGATTCCCATGGAACTGGAGTTATAGATAGTTGTGAGGGCTGGGAACTGAACCTGCGACCTTTGGGAGAGCAGCCAGTGGTCTTAACCTCCTCACCAGCCCCAAGGCTGTGATTTTTCTTTCCTGACAGTTACTGTTTTGGACTTTCATGACATTTGCACTGTTGCCCATCTCTAGTTTACTCTGTCTTTTTTTTTTTTTTTTTTTTTTTTGATCATAGATATCTCTATTTCAAATGTTTCCTTGTTTGCCCAACTCTGTATTAACTGACTTATTGCCTTTGTTTACATGTTCTATCATCTGTGTAATTTGAAAGTCAGTTTTGATGTATATTCCTACTCATTAGGAGTCTGTCCCTACTGCAGATTTTGTGAAATTCATCTTGCTGGTGCTGGACGTTTCCATATTACTATAAATGTTTTTGAGATTTGTTCTGGCACATAGTGAAGTTACCTGAAAAAATGATTGGTTGCTCTAGGTCTTGTTTTTAATCTTCGTTCTGAGGGATTCTGGCAGCTAATTTTTTTCATCTATGGATATTATGTATATTCTTCCCAAAGTCTGTTTTCCCCTCTGACGGTTGAGAAGAACTATAGTTGATCCTGAGAGAATTCCTACCCTTCCCTCCCTCTTCTAATGCTCTTGGGTTGCTCTTTTGTTATTGTTGTGTGTTAGTTATTAGACAATTTCACGTATGTGTATGATGGATTCTGGTTGCTTTCCATGCATTCTTGATAATATTCTTTCCATCCCTACTACTTCCGTCCTATGAACTCTGTCCCATCCTACTACTCTCCTGTCTCCCATCCCTCTGACCTCCTGTCTTCCTTATCTGTGCTTTTCCTGGCTTCATGACTTTTGGGTTTTT
Organism: Mastomys natalensis; assembly: GCA_021653895.1. NCBI lineage: Eukaryota > Metazoa > Chordata > Mammalia > Rodentia > Muridae > Mastomys > Mastomys natalensis. The sequence continues at coordinate 903,615 of JAJTUV010000353.1, forward strand.
TGTGTGGACCACCTGTATAACCATCCAATGGAGTCTGTTCATTTTCATTCATTTTCATGCCCAGAGACTCTCCTCACAAAGATTCACTAATGAGGATTTGGGTAAAGGCTGGAGGAGAAGGAATCCATGATTTTTGAGCATCTGTCTTTGTCAACTCTCTCCTCTTAGATTCTGGCCAAGAAAACACCCTCTTCTTTAAAGACACTTCAGCAGCGAACCGGGAATACATTGTATGTGAAATGATGACATGAGTAGGTATCACATGTGGTGATACCTATCAGTCTTAGGCACCTCCTATTGTCACCAATCTCTCATGCCAGCAAAGTTTGGCCAGCTGAGTTAACTCTTCTCCCTGGACACGGCTAGGCACTCCCTGTGGGCCTGCCCCTCATGGGATCCTCACCCTTTGCTGCGTGCTAGTGCACATTTCCTTTAGTTATAACTTCACACTTTCCTTATTCTAACCACATTTAATCTTTGCTAATTACTCATGTAAATTGAAAGTGGTTAAAGGCACTGGCTGCTCCACCTGAGGATCCAAGTTCAATTCCCAGCACCCACATGGTAGTTACACACCTATCTGCAACTCCAGTTCCTGGAGATCCAATGGACACATGTAGGCAAAGCAGCAATGCATCTAAAATAGAAATTTCCAAAACTCTTTATTCACAAATACTGACACTCAAATGAGTTGTTCTTGTAATAGAGCAGTTGGATATTTTTTGATTTTTAAAAATTATTTTAAATTTCAGAGATGAATTTCATGTAAACATCGTGACTTCAGTTGTTGCCATTTAAGAACTACTAGACATATAATCTCAAACTTTTTGAATATCATTTATCTGCTAATATTTTCTCATTTGGTCTTAACTTTCTCATTTTGGTTATATTTGATTATCTATAAATTCCTATACAGTGAAAATCATTAACTTTCCATTTATGTTCTTTCTCTACTTTAGTTCCTATGCATGAATTCACCTTTAATTCAGAAAACTGTAAAAGACGTTAAATTACTTTTTGCTGGATTTAAAAATATTTTCTATTTCCAGTTGTATTAGAGTGCTGTGTCCTCTCTTACCCATTTCTCTTATTAAGAAACTGTACCTGATTTCAAGAGGAGAGGCAGAGCAAGATGGTGCCTGAGTAAAACCCTCTGACTATATGTTATCTACAGAGACACCAGAGTGAACAGTTATAAAGACTGTCTTTACAAGAGCCAAGAAAGCCAGGTGAGAGACAAGAGTGCTTGTTTTTTAATATAGCAAAATGGAAAGACTGTTATAGAAGGCAGGAAGAAACGAAAGCTATTACCTCTCCCCGCCTCTAAGGATCCCAGAACACTGAGAGATACCTTCTGTGGAAGAGATGGAGAATTAAATAAAGGCTTTAGATTCAAAAGCTAGTATTGGGCACAACCAATGAAACCAAATTCTCTGCTAAACCCCACTGGTTTTATAGCCAAGCAGGCTGAAAAGGGGGTGGAATTGCTCCAGGAAGATGTTAATTACAGCCACTCTCTCTCCCCAGCCTTGTGTTGCAGAGCTTGGAGCAGAACGCCACCCACTGGGGAGCCAAGGCAGAAGAGTTAGCAAAGACTTTGTCCTGAAGTCCAGCACCTGGGTTTTCACAGTAACACCAGCACTTGACAGAAACAGAAGGGGGCTGCACTAACAGAGCCTCTAGGCCAGATCCAGCATTAAACAGAGCCATGTCTACCTTCTAGAATGAGTCAAGTTTGAGCTGGACTAATTTCTCTTCTTGGAATGAGCCTGAGTTTCCCATGTTCTCTCACTGTGACTGTGAGCAGTGCAGTATCCTGCATCCAAAAGAGGCACAGTCTTCCTTAATATGAACCTAGGCGGCCAAGGGACTGACTTAATCAACATTCCTTCTTTTTCAGCATCATAGTGTCCTGTGAGGAACCATGTGCTTGATATAAGATAGAGGAATAAGTAAGTACTGGACTGGTCTGGAGCTTAGCTGTAGAATGGCAGAACTTAACATTTGAATGATCTTCATGGCCCTCAAATCTAGGCTTGCCTATAGCTAGACCCTGTGAAATAGCTCCAGTGCCAGGGAAAGCCCTAGCAATCATTGCTGTGGCTAGCTGCAGTGGTCTTGAGCTTAAAGTAAAAGGCATAGCTGTGAAATCTTGGTCTGATTGCAGTAACATGCTTGTAGGTTCAGGGTGGGACGAACTTGGTATAGTAGCCACAGAGATGACAGAGCAATGGGTTGTCCGTCCAGAGTGACTTTGTCCTTGGCTATATAGAATCCTGAAGGGCCTAACCACAGACCTGTCACTAGACAAAACATCTGTCCCCAGTTGGCTTCCAGGGTGATGCCTCTGAGTAAACAGGACTGTTTTATACGTACTCTCCTGTTTTTTCCTCAATAGTGCTTTGACAGTGTATAAATGTAGGTTTGGATTGCCCTCTAATGCCAAAATAGCAACAACAGTAGATTGCCAAGCAGTCTGGATCTCTGCAGAAATGGAGGATGGGAGGGTGGCTTAGAGAACATAAGCAACCTGTTTACAACTTCTGTAAAGAGGAATCAAGAACTGGATGACCTTCGATATGTATCCATGGCTGCAGAAGCAGAGACAACACGGGATTCATTCATTAAAAAGAAAGTGGCACCTGCCATTTGGGGCTGAAGTGAAGCCTCGGAAGATGAGGATACTTGCTACGCAGCCTGAAAATCTGATTTCTTTCCTGGAATCCACATGGTAGAGGAAGGGTAATGACTCCCAGAAGACTCCCCTGGCTTCAACATCTGTGCTGTGTGCAGATGCACTCACATATTCAAGCGTGTCTGTGCAAATAGATAATAAAGGAATGTTAAGTTATTAAATCACAAAGCTAGAAATGATTTTGAGTTTTCTGCAAGGAGAGTAGAGAGTTGAGGAGATATGCTTGACATGATTTGTATACATTATATGTGTATGTTATCGAAATGTTTTGTATTGCCCCATCGGAGTGGAAAGAATGCTAAAATTAATAAAAAAATAATAAAAACTTAGGAAAAGAGAAAGGAGAAGGCTTGAGAGGTATTGAAAAAGCTTAATGTAAAATAAAAACCCAAAGTAGTTCTTTCCTTTCTGGATCCTAGCCCATCACACTTGGCATTCTCTGTGGTATTAACTGTACATTTATTTATTTCATTGTTTCCGTGATGGGAGCAAAGGGCAGCTAATAGGTATAAGATGAAGTAAATTGACAAGTGCCAGGCAGAAGGAATGACCTTTGAGAAAGAGAATAAAACATTTGCATGTATATTTAAGGTGTCAGGCTTGTTCCAGGGGGTATGCAGATTTGTATATTTTTTTTTTAAAAGAATCACTTTGTAATTACTCATAACAAAAGCACCAGAAATATTAAAGTGTGTGAAATTTAAGTTTCTGAATTCTCTTCTATGCCTTTAACACTAATTTTCTTTTGAGATATGTGTTAGTCTTGTGACTTAAATATATGCACTGCCTGGCTTTGTAGATGGGTGTGGTAAATGTAAAGGACAATGCTAAGAAGCCTCTGTTTTAAGCGGGAAGAGTTTACACATCAGGCAAATGGTGGTGCCTGTATCAATTTATTCATACCATGCCATTTCTTCTCTTTGTTGCTTGCTGCATAGACCTCTAAGGCTTCAGGCACAGAGGAAGAAAATAAAGACAGTTTTAAGCACAAGTTATGTCCTGATCCAATAGGAGGGCATGGTCATTTCTGACTGTGTTTTTTAATTAGTACTTAATTTTTCTTATCTACTTATTTTATCTATTTATTTCTTTTGTAGACCAGAAGTGAGTATTTTGACATCTATCTATCTATCTATCTATCTATCTATCTATCTATCTATCTACTATATCTATTATCTACTACTTATCTACCATCCATCCATCCATCTATCTACTTATTTATTTGGGACAGAGTTTCTCTGTGTAGTCCTATAGAGTGCCTGTCCTCTTCAGGTCCATTAATCTTTCCTCCAACTCTTCTTTGTAAGACTCCTCAAGCTCCATCTACTGTTTGGGTTTGAGTCTCTCAATCTCTTTCCATTGACTATTGGGTGGAACCTCTCAGAGGACAGTTATGCTAGATTCCTGTCTGCGAGCTAATGGAGTATCATTAATAGTGTCAGAGATTAGTTCTTGTGCATGGATAGGTCTTGATTCAAGGCAATCATTGGATGGCCATTTCCTCAGACTCTGCTCTATCTTTGTCCAGGCACATCTTGTAGGCAGGACATATTTTGGGGTTGAAGGCTTTGTTGGGTAGGTTGTTGACCTTATCCTTCCAATGGGAGTCCTGCCTGACTACAGGAAGTGGCCACTTCAGGATCCATATCCCTCACTGCTAGGAATCTCAGCTAGAGTTGACCCCTTAGAACCTCTGGAGCCACTCTTCTTCCCAGGTCTCTGGCACATCCTAAAGATTGCTTCCACCCAAAGATATTCTCCCTTCTCTCTCCCCTGCTCTCTCTCTATATGATCCCCCCTCCCCGACACTCCCCTTCTCCTATTCCCCCAGTTCCATTGACCTTCAATATCTATTTTGTTTCCCCTTCTGAGAAAGATTCAACCATCCTCCCTTGTTCTCTCCTTGTTATTTGGCTTCTTTGGGTCTGTTGATTATAGCATGGCATTCCTGTACTTTATGGCTAATATCCACTTATAAGTGAGTACATACTATGCATGTCCTTTTGGAGCTGACTTACCTCATTCAGAAGATATTTTCTAGTTCCATCAATTTGCCTTTGAAATTCATGATGTCCTTGTTTTTAATGGCTGAGTAGTATTCCATTGTGTAGATATACCACATTTTTGGTATCCATTCTTCAGTTAAGAGTCATCTAGGTTGTTTGTAGCTTTTGGCTATTATGAATAAAGCTGCTATGAACATAGTTGAGCAAGTGTCCTTGTGGGATGGTGGAGCATCTTTTGGGATATGTCCAGGAGTGGTGTGGCTGGGCTTTGAGCTATTCCCAATCTTTTGAGAGACTGCCAAATTGATTTCCAGAGTAGTTGTTCAAGTTTGGAAGCTCACTAGCATTGGTGGACTGTTCTCCTTGCTCTACAACCTTGCCAGCATGTGCTGTTTTTAGAGATTTTAATCTTAGCTATTCTGATGGGTGTAAGGTAAATTTCATTTCTTCAAGTGCTTCTTGGCCATTAGAGATTTCTCTGATGAGAATTCTCCATTTAGCTCTATATTCCTCTTTCAAATTGGGGTATTTGGATTGTTGGTCTCTAACTTCTTGAGTTCTTTGTATATTTTGGATATTAGCCCTCTGTCAGATGTAAAGTTGGTGAAGAACCTTTCCCAATCTTTAGACTGTCATTTTGTCTTAATGATAGTGTCCCTTGACTTACAGAAGCTTTTCAGTTTCATGAGGTCCCATTTATTAATTCTTGACTTTAGTGCCTGAGCCATTGGTGTTCTGTTCAGGAATTTGTCTCCTGTACTGATGAGTTCAAGGCTATTCCCCACTTTCTGTTCTATTAGATTAAGTGTATCTGGCTTTATGTTGAGGTATTTGTTCCATTTAGACTTGAGTTTTGTGCAGTGTGATAAATATTGATCTATTCCTCTACATCCAGTTAGACTAGCACCATTTGTTGAAGATGCTCTCCCTTTTGCATTGTATGGTTTGAGCTTTTTTTGTCAAAAATCAAGTGTCTGTAAGTGTGTGGGTTTATTTCTTGGTCTTCTATTTGATTCCATTGATCCACTCATCTATTTCTATACCAATACTATGCAGTTTTTATTACTATTGCTCTGTAGTACAGCTTAAAGTCAGTGATAGTGATACTTCCAGAAGTTCTTTTATTGTCAGAATTATTTTACCTGGGAAGCTGGGAATTGTACTTTCAAGATCTGTGAAGAACTGTACTGGAATTTTGACTGGAATTACATTGAATCTGTAGATTCCTTTTTGGTAAGATGACCATTTTCACTACGTTAATCCTACTGATCCATGAGTCAGGAAGATCTTTCCACCTTTTGATATCTTCCTCAGTTTCTTTATCCAGAAAACTTGAAGTTCTTGTCATACAGATCTTTCACTTGCTTGGTTAGGTATACTAAATATTTTATATTACTCATGGCTATTGTAAAGGTCTTGTTTCCCTAATTTCTTGGCACATTTATCATTTGTATAAAGAAGGACTACTGATTTCTTTGAGTTAATTTTGTATCCAGTCCCTTTGCTGAATGTGTTTATCAGCTGTAGGAGTACTCTGGTAGAATTTTTGCGGTCTCTTATGTATACTATTGTATCTTCAAATAACGATACTTTGACTTCATCCTTTCCAATTTGTATTCCCTTGATCTCCTTTAGTTGTCTTATTGCTCCAGCTAAAACCTCAAGTACTATATTGAATAAATAGGGAGAGAGATGGTAGCCTTGTTTGTTTTTTAGTGGACTTGCTTTAAGTTTCTTTCCATTTAGTTAGATGTTAGCTATTGGCTTGCCGTATATTGTTTTGATTATGTTTAGGTATGTGCCCCATACCCTTGATTTCTTTAATACTTTTAACATCAAGCATGTTGGATTTTTTTCAAGGGCTTTTTCAGCATCTAATGAGATGATCATGTGAATTGTTTTTCAGTTTGTTTATATGGTGGATTATATTGTTGGGTTTCTGTATATTGAACTATCCCTGTATTCTTGGGATGAAAACCACTTGATCATTGGGAATAATGTTTTTGATGTGCTCATGGATTCAGTTTGTGAATATTTTATTGAATATTTTTTGCCTCAATATTCATAAGAGAAATCAGTCTGAAATCCTCTTTGTTTGTTGAGTCTTTGTGTAGTTTAGGTATCAGGGTGACTGTAGCTTCATAGCAAACTTGTAATGGTACCATGGTAGGGATGATCTCTATACCTAATTTAAGGAAGAAATATTGGATTACTTTCATTATATAAACACTGTGCTTAAGTACTTTAAGGACTAAATGTTTATATACCCATGGTAACATAGAGGGAGCACTGAAACCTGTCTTTTTATAGCATCTATGAGCATGAACATGTAAATTTTTTTCATTATGTTTAAGTGGATATAGCTGATATTGACTATCCCGTATCTTGATAAACAATTGATCTTGTTTATTCAAATTATGTCTGACTCTAGATGCTATGGCACCAACCACTGTATACACAATCTTTTATCATCATTGAGTGAATAATTAAAATATTATAACATGAAGTTATCTGCACATATGACATACTCAGTTAATGTGTTATAAACAATTTCATTTGTCATTAACATGAGTTTCGTGGGAGTTCTAGAGAGGTGAACATAGGGTCGCATGTGTGCTGGGCAGATTGGTCTATATCACTGAGCTCTAGCCCGCCTTTTAAAAAGGTTTTAGTTTAAGAGGCATCTCATAATGACCTGACAGACTTGAATTTGTATTTCCTGTTTCCATCTCTCAGTAGCTGAGATTATAACCTGTATTACCTGCCAGGCTGCATTTCCTATTAAAACATATTCCATGGATTTCTAAAGAACAGCATTTTGGTCAATGGGAGTACTGAAGAGGCTGGATCTAGTCTGCCTTCCCAGTTATATTTGTGTTTGGGTCCAGATCAACTTTGCAGAGCTATTTGTATTTCATGATTTTAGAAATACCCAGACCTTTCAGAGCTCATTTCTTATAACTCAGAGAATGAAAGGATATATGAACCTTCTAGTATGCCCTGGTGAATTGACCCAATCAGGATGCTTCTCTCAATGTTTTCCCAATAGGCTTTTTTTTTTTTCTTCTTTTAATGTGAAGAAGTGCAAGTATATTGAACCCAGAGTCAAGTTATAGATTCCCTAAAGGTAAGCATCATAAAAACAACCGATCCATTTTTCTTCAAATTTCCAAACTTGTTTTCACGTTGCCAGTTTCTCTGGCTCTGTAAGAATGTTATGGGCAGTGCCTGACTCTCCCTGTGGTATTTGTTTTCCATTAGCTTCCCATTGATTTTCAGTTATGTGTCCAGAGTACTGCAGGAACATAAACCATGAGTACCAGACTTGAAGTTCTGGTGAGAGACTACTACGATGTGAATATTATTTGTGGCCTCTTTTAAAAACTGTATTTAAAGGGAGTTGGGACAAGTAGGATCAAGTCTGTGTAATGATGTATATAAATTATAGTGGGAATTGTTTGGAATCTTAGGATGAAGGATGTTCAAATAGGAACAACAAGTCAGAGTGGATAAAGATGAGGTTCTGAAAATATGTGAAAATATGACACTATAGAAGGTAAAACAAAATGTAAATCTTGAAAAGAAAAGGTATCAAAAGATAGGAAAAGCCATGTGTAGGGGTGAGGAAGAAATGCACAGCGAACTGATACAGCACCTAAAGGGGACACCATGTTTGAAACAAGTGGAATTTTGCAAGCCATTTTAACTTAGTATGATTAACATTGCCTTTCACATTTAAATACATTCAGATTTCTATTGTCTTGCTTTAGACACTCAGCAGCCACATGTGGAAACCAGAATGACTTAGAAACACACTAAGGCAAAAATACTCAATCTCACTACCCTCAGTAATGACCTGTGAGAAGGGCTTTGTCTATAGGGGATTGTTTTGATTATGTTAATTGAGGTGGGGCGATTCAATACATCATGGATGGCACCATTCCCTAGGCAGGGATCTTGGACTGTACAGGGGTGGAGAAAGCCAGTTGAGCATTACTGTGTATACATTCACTCATGTGTTGTGTCCTGTTGCTTCAAGTTATAGTACCCAGATTTCCCCAATATGATGGAACTTTCTCTCTTGAGTTCCTTTAACCAGAAAAGATACATTAGGAGTAGTGACAGCTAGCAGAAGTAGAATTATTTTAAAGGTGTTTTATGATAACAGGTTGGCTCAGAGATGATAAGATTGAGTGGCTAGGGCTCAGTGGTAAAATGATGGCTGTATGTGTTTACACCTTCTGAAGCCTGGAGGCAGAAAGAAAAAACTTATAGTAAGATTTCTTTGTGTTATAGCTTCATGTCGGGCAGTTTGTGATAGTAAGATTTCTTTGTGTTGCATTAAAGACATTCTTGCACTGAGCTAAAATGAACTGAGGAGGTTTTTTTCTTTTTCTTTTTTTTTTTTTTTTGCATCAAATCTAATAGCATACAATTTTTTAGAACTCAATATTGTGTTCTAAGTTCATGAAATATTTTTGGAAACAGAACAAAGTTATAGATATAAGAAAGTCTTGTCACTGCTGAAAAATTGTGCATAGTAGCATTGGACAGTGCTCATCTTAATAATGTTGCCTTTGACTCATCTTTCTCAATACAAAGGAATATTTTCTCAGCAGATAAAGGCCTGCTTTGGTATGACAGGCAAGAGCCAATGATGCTTAGCTTTGTGCCCTTCTGCACCCAAGAATTTTATAGACTTAACTTTTTGAAATATACTTTCTTGGTGATATTTATCATATTTTGTTTGAAAAGTTTAAGAATTTTAACTAATGTTAGTTATTTCAATGGGTGTCACTTTTTTTTGCCCTGGCTGACCTGCAACTCACTATGTAGATGTAACTTGTCTGCAACTCACAGAGAACCCCCTGCCTCTGCCTTCAAAGTGCTTTGATTAAAGGTGTGCCCCACATAGCTTGCCTTAAATGTCTTATATTGACTTTATTCCGTGTATTTCTATGAAAAATTCTTTCAAATGCAGGAAATAACACTTTGATTTTCTTTTTTCTTTCTTGGACAGATTGGGACTGAATTGGGCTGACAGGTTCCTGGATTCCAATTGATTAACGGCTTTTTCTAATAGTGGAACATTTTGAACTGTTGACTAATTTTAAAAAACTTCAGTCTTTCTCCAGGCAAACGTAAGATGCAATGAAATGAAGCATTCCACATACAATTCTCTGAATAGCAAATGGGTCCTTACACAGTGAATTCATTTCCCATCCTCACGCTCTGGCAGGAATACATTCCCTCCCATTATTAATCAGTGAAATAAGATCACTGGTGACTAAGCTTTCCATTTCACAACTATGAGTTAAGTTGCTACTGTTATTGTTTTGATTCAGGGTCTTGCTCCATCTCTCTTTTACTCCTGAGTGCTGTGATTTCAGGCAGATGCCATCACATCTGGCTACAAGTGAAACTTTGACAGTAGTTGAAATTTGCAAAAAGTTAAGCCCTGAAGTTTTGTTCCCTCAAGACAGTAGTTTTATTGCAAAGACTTTGTCTAAGATGAGACAAGGAGGTAGTGTGTGGAATGTTTTATTTAAAATAGTGAACCTCTGAACTGCTTCTATTATTAACACAGTTTAACCTTCTATATCTGTCTTCATCTGGCCACTGGCCACTCAGATTTCTTTCTTCTTTTTATCTTTCTTGTTCCTCCCTCACTCACTCACTCCCTCTTTCCTTTCTTTCTTCCTCTTCTTTCTTTCTTTCTTTCTTTCTTTCTTTCTTTCTTTCTTTCTTTCTTTCTTTCTTTCTTTCTTTCTTTCTCTTTATGTTTGTTTTGTTTTTGGATACAGGGTTTCACTGTGTAGCCCTTATAGACCAGGCTGGTCTTGAACTCACAGAGGTCCACCTGGTTCTGCCTCCCAAGTGCTGGGATTAAAGGTATAAACCACTATGCCCGGCACCAGTCAGATTGCTATGACTCACTAAATGTGGAGATTTGAATGCTGTTACCTAGTGCTACATGCAAGGTAGAGTAAATTCAACAACAAGCAGTGAAATAGTTTGTCCAATGAAGTTCTGTAGTCGCTTAATACCTTACTGATAACACCTTGCATACTACTAATGGTCGGCTGTTTCTTTATAGTATATTTAGCAATAATGGGAAAAAAAACAATGAAGTATTCCGAGTCTGGCAATTTTCAATTAATCAAGACTTCAGGGCCAGCAAAGATGGCTCAGTTGGTGGTAATGCTTGCTGCTAAGACTGATGACCTGAGTTCAATTCCCTGGACTCATGTGATGAAAAGAAAATTACACAAAGTGTCCTCTGATCTCCACATTCTCCATAGTGTACACACACATACACACACACATACCACACACACACACACACACACACACACACACACACACACATACATGCTGTGAAAACTTTACTTGTTTGTGTATTTTACCATAAAAAGAAAATGACCATGAAAATGACAGAGTCCATATTCTTATGGAAGAAACATCCATGGTAACACAGAAACTCATGTTTGGAGAAAAATATATTTTACTTATGACTTTTCTCTTCATAATGGCAGAATATTTGATAAGTTGCACCTAAGGGAAGGAAGGCTTATCCTGGCTCACCAGTGGAAGGGACACAGTCTATCATTGTGGGAAAGACTTTGGAAGATGGCTCCATGGTGGGACATGCAGGTCCTGATCAATGCTCTCTCTTCTAACCTACCTTTTGTTCTTTACCTGGGCCCCAGTTCCTAACAGTCACATCACCTTCTAAAATACTATCACTATCTAGACCATAATAGTTGTCCGGCAGAATGTTGACTTTGAAGTTGTATACCTTAGTAATTTTCATTCTTCTCAAGACATATCTTGATTCTTACCAGTTCTAGACCTGAATTGCAGGAAAATCAAGATATTCTCTGTGACCTAACACTTGCCAAACACACAGCAAATGTATGAAGAACAAGACTTCTCAAGGTCGCAAATGATACAATTATTAATTTTATTAAGTAAAACCCTGGAAAGCATGGAATGGCCATCCCCAAATAGGTATTGTAGACCCAATTCCTCCCTGAAATGCTTGCTGTTGTTTTCCTTTTGGTTTTCTAGTTTCATCCTGTACCTTTCTTAATTCTCTCTACTGGTTTAGTTGTTTTGTACTAATGGTCACCCATTGGACATTGCTTTCAATTTTCCCTTGGATAGTACCTTTCAGATAACATTTTATTTTCAGTATTGCAACTCAATTCTTCTACCATCTTGGGTACTGAAGCTCATTCTGTGCCTGTGATTTAGCATGGTCCCTGAGCCAAAGACATGTTGAGGTTTGATTGTTTGATATGTACTGTAATAAGTACTATCACCCAAGGCCTGGTTGTTCCCAGGGACTAGAGAGTCTGCTTGTACACAAGTGATGCTATGTAATATTGCCCCCACCCTCCAGTTACCCCTGATTGGTGAATAAAGATGCCTACAGCTAATAATTGGGCAGAAAAGCCGTATGTAGGGTCTTGGGGTTCCTGGGGTGAGAGGGACCATGTAGAGAGAGAAGGAGCAGAGAGGGAAAGGACGCTATAGGTTATAAGTCAAGAAAGCATGGCCCTGAGGGCTGGCCAATTGGAGTTAAGGGAGGCCCAGATGAGGTATGATAAGTAAAAACTTGGGTTATCTATAGGAATAGATTTTAATAGCATACAGGTAGATATCTGCCCAGCATTAGTGCTAATAAAGGCTTATTATAAGTATAAAGGTCCTGTGTGTGTGCCTTTTATCTTGGAACTAAATGGTCACAGGTGGGGTAGAAGCCTCGGATTGTGATTACATAATAATATCACATTTGGCTTTTTCATGAATTCTGTGGACCGAAGTCTGGTTCTTATGATTTCATGACAAGCACATTAAGAACTAAGCTATTTCTCTAGCCCAATTAGAGACCATGATGTTTGACAGAACCTAAAAATAATATTATGCACCCATCTGTATAATATGAATATACCTGTTGCTAGATTTGAACAAGCCCAACCTTTGGGTCATCTGTTTTTTTCCTAAATTAGACAGAAATCAACAGTTGAGTATTTCTCTAAAATAATTGTTGTTACATTCAAGTCACAACCGACCTCATCTTTGTTAGACCAAGGTCTAACTAATTTAGCCTATCAATAAGACATGTACCAAAATTTGACAATTTGTAATTATTCTCCTTTAGATCACTTTCATTGTTTTATTTAAGCCAGCTTTGTATATGAACTTGTAGTTTTTCTCAGATTGGAATTTTTTTACTTATATTTAAAACATCTAAATGCAGCATCTTGCCACTATTCTACACAGTATTTGTATCATATACTTGTAGTTGAATATGAATTCTTTATACAGAGTATATAATTTTGTGTTTATTTTATTAACAAATGGTTAAGATATTATTGTGTGCCAAGTGCTTCACTTCTTTGTTTCTTCATTCATTTCTCAATTCCTTTAAGGCATCGAGTGTTGATTGAACATGTAGTGGACATTATGCTACAATCTAATAGTACTTGGAATAAGTTAGATATCATGTTCTCTTCTAAGTTCTTATAGGATAGTTGGGAAATCAAGTTGGATTCAAGGCAGCTGATATGACATATGTTCTTTGTACTGTAAGAATTGATATAGAAGCATATTGAATTTTATATTGCACAATTAATAGTAGTGTAATTTTAATAAAAGCTGTTCTGTGACCCATTCAGAGGCAGCTGGAACTAAAGCATTGCCTAAATGAGTGAATGGTAGTTTTTGTCAAGTCTTTTCAAATGGAAAGAGAAACAATATGTTACTAGTGTGGTTCTCTAATGACCGACAAGGAGAACCCCCAAACTAGTAGCAATCTAAATCCCAGAACAGAATGCCAGTCAAGACTAAAGCTAAACATCATCTATAGCTTCAAAAGAGAAATGCAGAAATTGGCCCAGGTTTGACAGAAAGAGTAAACATAAAAACTCTAACCCTTGGGAGAGAAAAAGAAAACCTAGCTCTTGGGTGAAAGAAAGCCTTCAGGAGAGAAAGGCTAAAAGCTCAGGCTATTCAGATCCCTTGAAGAAATAAAGACACTATCACACACATTTTACAGAGCATTTTATTTTCACAATAGTTCATACTGTAAGTTATCCTTTTTTCCTCCAAAGAGAATCTACCACATAACAACTAGTAAAATAGCAAAACAACAGGTAAAATTGGATAAAAGACTCCATCTTCTAGCAGTCTAAGAGTTTACCCTGTAATTTGTCTTTTCTTTTTTCACTTAGCCCATCCCCAGCTGTCTCATCTAACAATTGGGTTGTAGATTATCCCATCACTGAACAGTTTGACTGTCTGAATCATAGGCTGGGGAAGCTTAGAAAGTGTCTTCTTCCCTGACTGCTGCTCAACAGCATTCAGACTGACCTAAAAGAATCACTCTTTTGGATTCCAAAGTTCTTTTGTAAAGGAGAGACCACCATCTTTCCTTTCAGAGCTCTGTGGAAAGCATCTAATTGCTAGTCTATTTTTAGATGAATTATCAGAGACTGCTTTCCTCAAGTCTCTTAGCAAAGAACTTCTATACAGTGCCAACAGCCACTGTTATTACCACATCATGATAGTACATTATCTAATAGACTCCAAGGAGAAGAAAAATGAGTTTATCCTTTTGAAATGGTATATAGGCTTTCTTTAGTATGTCTAGTTTGCACTTATACACAACCCATATATTTTCTTTTTCAGTCCACATTTCAGTCCATATTTTCTTTTTCTTTGCCTTTTGATAAAAGCTTGATGAACCAATGAGGGAATGATATAGACATTGTAGAATTAATGTTGAATGTGGGGTTTGGGGTTTGTCTGAAAGAGTGGGAGGTCATTTGTTAAGGCCAGAAATCAACGTGGGACCAGGGTGGATTCTTCCAGAAGCAGATCAGGGTCAGTGTTTTTGTTGGAGAACGTTCTGGACTAGCTGAAATGGTCACACTCCCACTGCTGTCCCAGGACTTAACAGCATAGCTGGCATTATCCAACTCACAATTGGTATATTCACATGTTCTTTCTATTCTGATTATGAAATTAAGATTGTACTTTCACAATACTTATTTGCATGTATTTACAACTAGGTATTCGCTATTTCTGCTTGATTCGTATTTTTATTTTTGGCACAACATTCTTTTCCTTGTATCTCCTTCAATCAACTTTGCTGATCAATACTTTATGACTTGTAGTTTGAAATGACAACCAATCACTCTAGAATTTAGATGCCAGCTATACTGTTTGATTCCTGTACACACAAAATATTACTTAGGGGGAAAACAATAACAGATATATCTTGCTTTGCAGAGGCAGTTCCTCAGTTGGATTTTGAGAAAGGAAGGTTCTTTCCTCTGTACTTGCTGTAGGCTGATGGCTTGTCCCAGAGCTGTTAGGAGCTACTTTGTGACTCTCTGGGAAAGAATAAGAGTTGAACAAAAGCAGCTATTTCAAAAGGAAATAGAACAAGTTCTTACCAATATAACTGGAGTCGCACAATCTATTGTCTCTTGAATGTTGAACTTATAGACTATCCAATATCCTCTTCACTTTCCACAAACCTTCATGTCTTATTCCTTTTTATCCTAATCAAAACAGTTTTAGGTAATGCAATGTTTGCTTTGTCTCCATATAGATAGTAGAACTTGAGACCACACACATTTTTAAATGCTAAGAACTCTATAGAAGACTTCATTTTTGACTTAATTTAGCATCTGATAACACTGAAGTAGATGGAAGATGTCAATAAACTACAACCAGTAAACTACACAGGTAATTGACCTTGAGTCATCTCTTTTATGATAACAGTTAAGTAATAAACACCCATTCCTTGATTAAAAAACAAGGTGAATTTATTTAAAAAATATAACTTACCTATGGTAGACACTACTGAAAAAAACAAAGGTAATATATTTTAAAGAATTTGCTATTGATGCCTTTTGTTAGAGATTAGTAGGGGACACGAACAAAATGCCACTTCTCTTCCTAGATTGCCTGAATGTAATCTTGATGCAGACATTGTGCTTGTGTGCCTTCCTTTTGGTATCTAGCAAGATGACTAGTACAGAGGATCACAGGCACTGTGCACTGTTCTTGTGGCCTCTTTAAGAGGTCATCGATACAGGAAGGAAGCATCTCCCTGGCACCCCCAGGAAGTGGAAAGATATATGAATAATGAAGTTGAATTTTGTCCCCAGGGAAGGTATATTACAAGACACTGGGTATTGTGATACGGTCCTTATGGTTTCGTGACAAACACGTTTGCCACAGCAGACATTAAGCATCTTCGATAATGCAGTTATTTGTAGTAAGAGGAGAGAAACAAAAGTCTTATGAATTTTCAAGTTGCAGCATCATTTCTTCTCAAGTTTCAACAAGAGGGGATTTATATACTTGCAGACAAAATGCTAAGTCAAGGCAGCTCAGAGTCATTTGATCCTCAGAAAGCACTGGGTCTCATGCTGGCAGTAGATTTTGCTTTATTAATCGTATGAAGTAACTCAAAAACATTGTTCATGGAAAACTTTTAGTAAAGTCTCTGTAATTTAAAGTGGAGGACAGTATATATCACAAATGAAAACTTAATAAATTCTTTGAATGGGAATTTAGCAGTGTAATGAACACCCACATTACAAAACACAGGATGACATCTCCCATGTCATCCGCTTAACTGTCTACCCACCTTCCTCCCAAAGACAACTGACAAGCTGACTTCCAACTCTAAATTAATTAATTATCAGCAGGATTTTTGAAAAGCAGAATGTCCTAAAATGTGAGAGGATTTCTATTCATTACTTTAAATGTTAAGCTGTATGATGCCTTTTAACAACATTGTCTTTTCTCTGACTTTAGCAAAATCTACTCACACGTATGCCACATTGTGGGCATTGTATTGTTTTATATTAAATTTCAACCCATATGCTTGGTGCTAAAAATGGCTTTGGTGTAAAGAGCTTATTCCACGATGGAAGATGGATGCTTTGGGAAGCGGGCATCCTCTTGATAATGTGAGTACCTTTCAGTCAAAGGGACAGGGGTTAAAAAGAAAGCGGCTCGATTTTCTTCCCGTCCCATCCATGTCTGTTCCATAACAGCCACTGTGCACTCTTTATGAGAAAAGGACAAAGAACGAAAGTGGCATTTAGGTCAGAAGTTCTCCACCTGTGGGTCGTACCCCCTTTGACAAACCTGTCTCCAAAACTGTTTGCATTGATTGCTAACACTAGTGAAATTACAATTAAGAAGTAGCAACAAAAATAATTTTATGGTTGTGGTGTTATCACATTATGAGGACCTGTATTAAAGGGTCTCAGAGTTAGGAAGACAGGAGAACCCCATGCCTTAGATGTTTTCATTTTAAGGCTTCTTTTCAATTTTAAACTTACTCAATCTTTTGGGTTCCTACCTTAAGGTATACAGGTCTCTTCAGGCATGTTCCATTTTCTTTCTGAAGAAGCAGAATTGCCCACAAGCAGACAGGTGAAAGGACGATCCGGGAGCATTGGCTAGTGTAAGCCAGACCTGCTGGGGTGGAATGAGCTGGAAAGGGGGGCTTGCTGTGGAAGAACAGTGAGCATTTCTGTATACGGCCAGCTATGCCAGCATTCAAGTATACCATTCTGAATCAGCTAAAATAATCTTCTAATAATTTGCCACAGAGAATACTGAATGATTGCTTAAGAGAACCTAGCAAATACATAGAGATACTCTACCTACATGAATTTTGTTTGTTATGCTGAAATATTAGGAGAAATATTACTGCTAGAAGGTTTAAAACTTAAGATCCAGCACTGTAAAAGTACTTAATAGCATTAAAAAAGTCAGAATGAGAAGAACATGCCTTATATGATATTATGTTCTTTATATCAAACTATAATCCCAGTAATGCTGATAGGGAGAATTGAGCAATTTTCAGAGCTACCATTTAAATTGGATTTAAAGGGAACTTAGGGACTAGAGAAATGATAGCTTAGTGGTTAAGATCACTTGTTGCTCTACAGAGGACCCAGGTTCAGTTCACAGCACCCACATAATGGCCCATAGCCATCTATAACTGGAATTCCAGGGGATCTGATATCCTCCTCTGACCTTTGGCAGCACCAGGTATGTATATGGTGCACATATATACATTCAGGCTAAACCCTCATATACATACAATAAAATGAATCCTTAAAACTTATCAAAGACATTATACTGCATGAAGCTCAAAATATTTGTACACTGTAGCAACATGAATGAACATGCATAGCCATTTAAAGGACACATGTAATGTACTGCATTAGCTTCTTATAATCTTTCATATCACACATAGCATATTACATTCATATCCTATAATTCCTTATATCACACATTTTTTCTTCTTTCTCCAGATCATTTTTGAAAACTGTTGAGACAATTTAAAAAGATTAGCAGAGAAGGTCTGTACCCTTACAAGCTTGTTGTCTTCTCATAAATATACATTTCAAGCTTGTGTGTTGGCTCAGTGTAACTTGGAACAAAGCTGTGTGTGCGTGCCAGTAAGTGCTTGCACACTGAATGTACAGTATGGTATTCATGGTAAAATGGACATAGTATGGATAGTCACCCAGGGTAACAGAGACAAGTGTAGTCATTGACAGTGGGAAAACAGAAAGGAACAAATTGGAAGAGCACATGACAAATGATCAGAGCTTTAATCTTGTGGATAACAAGAAGGTGTGCTGTTCCTGTGGTGTGAGCAGAAATTCCTTTAGAATGTACAGCTAAGTTTCAAATTCTTAGCAAGATGGGAACCAGAAGTAATTTTACTGTTCTAAAGAGAAAATCTTCCCTAAACCATGCATTGCAATATTTTGTGAAATGTCACAACGGCAGTGGCCTGAGTTAGTCAAACATACAAAAATGCAATGGCAAGATCTCTGCATGTGTAAATAAATTTGGTGGCTAAGGATCATGTGAACATTACCAATTAATCTTTCTCAAAGCTGCATAACACTCTCTGTCTGATGTTTAAAGGCTTTCTTTTAAATCAGTGAATTCAAGGCAGTATCAAATGATCAGCTAATCAACCCCATGTGCAAGGAACTTGGGACGTGGCTGAGTTGTTAGAATACTCACCTAGAATGTGTGTCACTCTGGATATGGGCCTCAGTAGTAAATAAAACTGAGGATAAGCACACATGTGTATGTATGTGTGAGTTCTCTCTTTCTCTCCCTCTCTTACTCTCTCGTTCTCTCACAACACACAATCCTAGACTCAGAGGACCAGAAGTTCCCTGTCAAGCTCATCTACATAGTGATTTCTAGGCTAGACTAAGCTGTATTATCTGACAAACAAAACAAACAAAACTCCAAATGAATAAAAACTCCCAAACAAAAACTCTCAAATACCATCTATATATGTATTTGTATGTATAATACTAATATATATATGTATATATATTTATATGAACATGCTACACATGTGTGTGTGTATATATACAGTATATTAATATAAATATATATCTTAGATATGCATATATGTGGGCTTACTATAAATGTATGTGTATGCACATATGTACAGCAATTTATGTAAATATAATGGAGTCTTAAATATTCCAAGTCACAAGATTTTGAAAATGTTATAAAATACTAGTTCACTAAACTTCTGCCATAAATCCAGGTTTTATAAATTTTCCTTTTAAGTAAGATCTGAGTTTGAAAATAGGAGCTATTTAATTTTGCTTGCTTTGATGTATTTTATTTTTAGTAATTAGCTCTGATGAAATTTACAACTTGTTCCTACTTATACACACTGCTGATGTTAACATATTACAGTCCAGATACAGACAGCAGGTCTTAGCCCCTGATCCCACTACTTGGCTGTCAATCTGGGGCATTATCATCAAAAATGAGATGGACAAAGCAAACCCATTATCTTTTGGTCCTCACAGTCTGTGAGATTTGGTTAATCCCTAGACAAAATCTTTATAAATAGTGTTGGTTCTGGATACCGCAGCGGGCATATGGGAAACCAGTCCCCAGTCTCACCTAAGTGCATAGCATAGATTCAGGTACACAGCATGCAGAGGGCTTGGATGTCAACATGACATTTGTCTTTCAAATTCCTTACCAGGTATGGAATTAAACACCATAGAGGTGAGGAAAATACAAGTCTATAGGGTTTCCAGGGGCTGAGCAGATAGCTCAGAGGATAAAGTACTTGCTGTATAGACACAAAGACCTTCTCCTAGGCTCCCAGAAGCCTCATAAAGCAGGGCATGGGTAGTGCCCATCTGCAACCTCAGTGCTTTTAAGATAAAATGGGAAGCTGGTACAGGTCTCAGAAACTAGACTGGCATATGCAGTGGTAACTCACAAAAGGTCATGTCTCAAGCAAGGTTACCCAAGACTGTCCTCTGTCTCTTACATGCCTGCGAAGGTATCCAGTCAAACCTAATTCACACATATGAAGACACAGACACATGCACACACACATACATACACACACACATGTTAAAAAAATAGAGTGATTTTAACCTACTGCTTTTAGGAAGCAAATAAAAATGTTTAGGGATCATTCCATTTGGCATTTTAGGATTATTTAATGGCATCTTTCCCAGATGGATATTAGCATATTGGTAGGCGATGTCCAGCTAAATGGTCAAATTTTTTAAAAGCAGCAGCTATTGGTTGGCTTCAACTGCTTTCTTAAAATGGCATATTAGTTTTATGTGTGGTGTTTTTAATAAAGCTTCATGGCAAAGCAGATTTGTATAATTTGGCCACCTGCTATAAACATCAATTTTAATCAATCACATATATCTTTGCCAATATAGTTTATCAGTGGTAAATGTTTGAAGATTTTTGAAATAAATTTAATGATAAAACTAAGCAACCATCTGGAATCATAACAGGACTCCTCTAAACGATTTGCATGTCATAAATCTGAAATGCTTTCTCTAGAGAGGACACACACACACAAAGTATATATACATTTCCCTTCTGTCCAATATTGTTTGCTAGGACATATCATGAATTATTTAAAAAAATTACCTACTAAATAAGGGATGTTTGGAACCAAGGGTGGAAATATGTTTGGGCTCCACTGGTCTAGACCCGGGTGTGGAGAAAATGAATTCAGCTGCTCTATCTAGAGCTTGAACGGATTAGGATCCTGCCTCTGTCGATTTTCAGTGAGTGTGTAATTATTGCAAAAAGATGAAATTTTGCTTTCAGATATTTATTTTAAGCAGTACTGTGCTAATGACATGCCCTTAATTCAAAGATAATTTAAGGGAAAACACCATATTTATTCTGCATATGTGAGTCAGATACTTCTCCATAAGAGTAATAATTTCCAAAATTGTTTAGGGAAGACATTTGCTAACTATTTGTCCAAAAACTGTATTACAGTCTGGATCCATGGGAGTAAATATCTTTAATATCTGCATCAGTAGGAATTTTCCTAACCCCTCAATGTACTTCACTCACCACATGGCTTATTTTAGATCCTTCTCATGCTTATTTTAGTTTCATTGATTTATTCATTACTCATGGTAGGGAACATAGCTTTTTTTTTTTAAATCTCTCTTATTTTATGTCCCCTTTATACTTCCTTTATGGTTTGTTTTAAGAGACCACTTGTGGGATTTCTCTTTGAAATCACAGTACAGGAAAGCAAGAAAGGTATTTGAGTATAGCTCAGCCCTACCTTTTATTCAAACTCATAGAGTTAAAAAGGACTGGTTTCAACATTATCATGTAAAAAATGCAGAAAAATAGATTAAAATGATTAGCATTGTCAATTTAATACTTGTTCTTTCCACCTGCAAAATAATTTATTTAAAAACCATTCAGGATGACATGTCGTATTTCTAATTTCTGCAGCTGTATTGAAAAGATGTATAATATATAATCTTTCTTTAGAGATTTGTTCTGAGCATGTAAAAAAATAATACCTCAACTTGAACTCATTTTGATCATAGCTTATTTCATTTAGAATTAAAATATTTTGGGTTAGTGAGATGGCTTAGATAGTCAATGGGCCTGCTGCCAAGTCTAATGATATGGGCATAATTTGAAGATGATATCCTTATCAATTCCAGGTCTAGCTCCCAAATAATGGACATAAAGACTTATGAAGTTTACTAACAAGCTGTAAGCACTTTGACTGGGCAGATATTCATCTATTCTAACTCTCTAAGCTATCTACTTCCCAGCCATAGGCCCTGTGTTACTTGCCCTGGCTTGCTCTGCTTCATGTGTGTCCTCATAGTGAATCCCATGGTGAACTGCTCATCATGACTTCTCCTTCACCCTTTGCCTCAAAGCCACCTCTCCTCTTTTCCTTGGAGTTCTTCTCTTACATCTCTCTCTCTCTGGGCCCACTGGTTGGGATTGGAAGTCCAGCTTTCCTAGGTCTTCTGCCTAGTCAAGGCTGAATCAACTCCTTATTGACCAATCAGAGATGATGGAAAACAAATTTTACATAACATTGAGCCCAGCAATGCTTGACCACACCATCATCCAGACTATAGACAGATGCTTGGATATAGAAATCAGCATCTGAATACTCTGCATAAGACTATCTCCCAGCATTAACACCTGAGTTCAATCCCTGGGACTCATGTGGTGGAAGGAGAGAAACAGTTCTCTTAAGCTATCCTCTTACTTCAGGAAATGTGATGTGATACACCCCAACACACAATAAGTAAATTAAATTTGATAAAATCACTTTATATATTTGAAAAATATTCTGAGGGTGTCATGTCATATGGAGATATGGAATACTTTAACACATCCAGTCAATAAAACCCATACAATGAATTGGATTCTTATCTAAACATGATCTAACATTAATATGCAATGAGGTAATGGCAAGTTGTCACTGGTATACTTGTTATAGTTTGAGTAAAGAATACACTCTAAAGGCTTATGTTTGAACGCTTTGGTTGTCGGGGAAGAGATTTTTGGAAATGTTATTGAACCTTTTGATTTTACATAAGAAGTCTATAACTGGGGTACTGGCTTTGAGGGTTTGTAGCCTCTCTCCACTCTCTGTGTCACCTTTATTGTTGAAGGGGTGATCTCTCAGCTACATGCTCTGATCACTTGCTTCCATGCTTTGCCCAAAGTTAAGGACTCTCCTTTTAGAACTCTCCTTTCAGGTTTACCAGAAGGGCCAAACAAACAGAATATATATGTACATGTAAAATATACAGAATTTAATATACATATTAATACACATACGCATGTCATTTTGGATGGGATTTATTTATTGGCTTATGAGATCAGAGAATAAGTACCCTATAGTTGCCTTTAGACTGAAAGCTATGGAAGTGAGTAACTACTCAGTCCAAGAAGCTAGAAGCTTCAGAATAAGAGGGACCCATGATGTAGCCTTCATCTAAGAAGCAGCCTGAAGAGTAATGCATTCAAATGCTGAATATTCTGAAGTTTGATATCCAATGGTGACAGTACCAGATTTTATGAAGGCAACTACTTTGGTGGGAGATTCTGTCCATAGGCTTCCTCTGGGTTCCAACCTGTTGAGCATCATTACATTGAAGGCAACCCTTTCCCACTCAGTTCTCTGACTCACTCACATACCAGTGCTCACTAAAAACTACCCCAAAGACCCACAGAGAAGTGCACTTTACCAATTTTCCAGGTTTCTCTGAGGTCAAGTTGAGAAAAAAGATTAAATATCACTGTGGGTCTGTTTGCTCATGGGTAT
This sequence comes from Mastomys natalensis, assembly GCA_021653895.1. NCBI lineage: Eukaryota > Metazoa > Chordata > Mammalia > Rodentia > Muridae > Mastomys > Mastomys natalensis. The sequence goes on from JAJTUV010000353.1 coordinate 927,001, forward strand.
GGGTTCTGTTGGGCTGAGTTGTGGATCCTGTGTGTCTGCCGATCCAGGTGGCTCAGGGGGCCAGAAGCACAGGAATTTGACTGTGCCAGGCTAGGGGAAGCCACTGAATTCCATTCTGGGTATGGAGAAGACTGGCTGGTTTCAGCCCTTGGGCACCCAGGTGCCGCTCGGGGGATGGCAGAAGGACTGAGACAGGGGCCAGGGGGGCATACAGGCTGGACCAGCCCACAGCCAAGAGGGGCAATGGGGAGAAGCTCTGGCAGCACCCCACAGGGTAGATGAGACTCTTGGTCAAGGTGACTTGCTTGGCTGGGTCATGGCTGGGATCTGTTAGTTTGCTTGAGTTGGTGGCCTCCGTGGATGGAACACAGAGATGTCCTCCGGTGGGAGATTAGGTGTAGGCTCATTGGTTGAAGGCCCCCTCTACGGTTCTCCACAGTGGGCCCCAAGTACAGAGGAAGTTTATGGTTTTAATGGTTTATTGTAATGGTAGAAAGTGGATGAAGCTGTACCCATGTTCTCAGGTGAGGCCTGAGGTTAAATACCTTTTGGGAGTAGGAGGAGGGTCTGGGAAGGAATGCTTAATTGGCTATGCCCTCTGGCCTTTAGGTATCTCATTAATGTGGAGATCTCTTGAGGCTCTGCAGCCTGTAGTCACACCCTCTACCTGTGCTATGTGACCTAAGGCCACAAACCTTTCTTTGGGAGGGGCTGTGGATAAGTGAAAGGAACCAGGTTCCAGGAGCAAGGCTGAATACTTACTGTCCCATTAGGGTCACTGGGGTTCAAAGCAGACTCTACTGGGTACCCCACTGCCTCTCACAGCCCACCGCCCCACATATCACATGGCCCTAGGGAGCTGTATTAATGTGAAAGTGAGGAAAGCAAGATGTCCCCACATCTTGTGTTGAATGCTAGATTTCCCCTGCTTGTGACACTGTTGAGAGGTGATGGTGATGAGGTAATTAATCTCATCAATGCATTAGCCCATTGGTTCACAATTAAATGAGTTGATAGAAGGTGAACCTGACTTTAAAAAGTAGGCCACTGGGGGTATATTCTTGAAGGGGAGGTTCTATTTCTCACACTTTGTCTCAGTCTCTTTGCTTCTTGGCTGCTTTGAGGTAAGTAGCCTCTCCTATATACTCTTGCTTCACTACATACAGTAGCCATGGAACAACCAAGCCATGAACTGAGAAGCATTTTCAGAATGAATGCTTCCTTCTTTAAGCAAATTTGCTCAGTTGTTACCACAGTGACAGTGAGTAATGAATATAGAATGTACATGCATAAAAAGAGCATATTCAAACCTATCTGAGGATGACCATCCTGGGAGACAAACTTCTATCATCTTAGAATTTTGTTCTCTAAAGGTCATCTGGAGTGTCAGAAGGAACAAGAATGGGTTTGCAGCCAGTCAGTTGTTATAATAACTTTAGCAATCAGAAGAATAGCCCAGGATGTGGCCTTGTGTTATTCATTTCAGGTAGTAATAGTAAGGGATGGCCTATGATGATGTTATTTATTATCTTCCCAGCATCTGGGAGGCTGCAGTAGACACCATTACTGGGTCAGAATGACTTGGTGTCTGTGGTCTCATGCCTCATGGCTCTCCAGACTAAGAGATCTTGTCATCTCTACTCTCTTTCTCTCTCATTCTCTGTTCTCTCTGTCTCTCTGTCTCTGTTGCTCTCTCTCTCTCTCTCTCTCTCTCTCTCTCTCTCTCTCCTCTCTTGCTCTCTTTCTCTCTCTCTTTTATTCTCTCATCTCAACTCTCTTTCTCCCTCATATTTTTTTTTTCAGTTTTTCGAGACAGAGTTTCTCTGTGTAGCCTTGGCTGCCCTGGAACTCACTCTGTAGACCAGGCTGGCCTTGAACTCAGAAATCCACCAGCCTCTGCCTCCCAAGTGCTGGAATTAAAGGCGTATGCCACCACTGCCAGGCTATCCCTCATATTTCAAATGCTTTATCATATGTATCCTGGCAGAGATTAGAAGTAGAGACCACTCCAACAGAAAGAATGAAAGAGCACAGTAAATTAAGAAAAGTCTTCACAGTTCAAGACCATGTGGTTAGGATAGTAAAGAAGATAGTGGAGAAGCAGAGTCTGGGCCTGACAACCCAAACTCAGCTTGACAGGTGAGTTATTGCCACAATCAATTGTCATGTAGGCATAGAGAACAAACTAACATTTGAAAAGAGACTCACAGGAATTGGTGGACTCTCAATTTGAGTCTCTGTGTCAAATGTAAAGGGCTGACATTGGTGGCACATTCCTGTTATCCCAGCACTTGAGGGATGAAGGCAGACCCATCATGAGTGTGAGGCCACCCTAGGTTATAAAGGGAATGAGGCCACCCTGGGATACTTAGAGAGCCTTGTCTTTGAATAGAACAGTGGGAAAGAGAAGAGTAAAAGTGAGTTAGCTGCAGTTCCTATGTATGAAATTCTTTAAAAAAACTAAATATTTCCTTGAAAAACATTGTATCTAAAAGAAAAAAAATGCTTCCTTTACCTTATTTGCCCTTAAAAGAAAACAAGATGGAAATTACTAGAACAATATCCAAAAGTCAATTATATGCAGAGGAAAAACCCAAACAACCAAAGAAAGGTATATAAATGTGGAACACACTGAAAGATAACATTACTTTGAAAACTAAAACTGGATATTAGAGAAACAAAATATCATAAGCCTTGCTTGCGTGGTTGGAATAGCCTTCCCTTTCATGACAAATATATCACCTATTGCTGTTTTCATTCTGTTTCCCCTTTAGAATTTCATTATCTCCTTTCTATTTGCATGTCCTATGTGCACACACACACACACATACACACACAAACACACACAAGCACACATTCACACATATGCATACACACATGCATATGCAAGCACATGTATATGGAAACATATGCACGCACATTCATGCACATTCATGCACATGCATTGTACACACACACTGCAGTGTGCATTATATTGCTAAATTACCATGTGCTTCTTAAGCTTACTGATAAACATGTCTTGGAAGGTGAGTAGGAATCTTTACCCAACTACCTTTTCAAACCCAAGTATGTTTGTCTCAAATGTTTGTCTCCAATGTTCCTTGTTCGGTGATTCACAAGCCACATAACTTTGTGGCAGGGAGAGGAAAAACCAGAAAGCAGAAAAGGTTGTTAAGAATAGGGATACAGTGAGCCACCTCCAACAGAAGTTACTATTGCTAAGCCAAGTTATAAAAGGTCTGTGATGAGGATGGGAAGCAGGAAGCTTATCCATAGATGGACTGTTCTGCTCTGGCTGAGTCCCTAAGTCACAGGCTGTGTCACACCTATATTTAGGCTTCCTGAGTCTGTTTCTGCTGTAGGTTGTAAGCCTCCATTTGAGGATGTTACCTATGCTCCCTCAATTACTCTACTCCAGTCATCTCTGTTGGATCTCAGAAGTGTCTGGTTGGACAATGTTTTGCTATTGAGCAGCTATGTCTGTGTATCTGCTACTTGCCAGTTGACCTTTTACTTTTGCTTGATGCATATTTGATAGACTCACTCATTTGAAGCCAAAAGTACAGATATACAGATCATTCAGAATACCCACAGAGGAGGAAACGTGATACTTACCAGAAAGTAGAGATTTTTGTATGAAGATTATTACTGGTGGACCCAGTGCTTTCATTTCATACCATTGTCTTGCCAACACAGCACCAAATCCACACTGTGTTGTATCATAAAGTATTCTTGTATGTGGAAGTATTTGTCTATGTCAAGTGTTTTTGATGGTTTTGACTTGATTTGACAGGTCAGGTCAATCAAAACAATCAGACAAGCCTCTATACCACATCTAGTCTAATTACACTGTCAAAGCGTAGCTGTTCTCTGATGATAAAGCATATTAATTGTTTGCTGCAAGGAGCATAGTGTCCTTAGTTGCTCTTCTAGCATGTAAAATGTTGTTCACTTGCATGCATATGTAAAGGGAAAGTTGGATTAAATTTTAAGCAAAGCAATTTATTTCCTTACTTAATGTAAGACTAGTACTAATGATTCTTGTAACAATTGTCATAAAGATGATTCATATTTTTCTATGTAGCTTTAAAATGCACCATCTAGCGTAAGATAGAAGATTCTAGTTTAATTGCTAACATTTATCTTTTTGGGTCTCATTTTCCCCCTGGAGTAACATTTCTAGAAATGATAAAAAATAAATCATTACTTAAAAGATTGGGCTTTTAAAGTGGAGTTCAAGGTTGTTAAAAGTTTTTATGGAGGGAAAGCTACTAACCCAGCTTATATTTTATTTTATCTGTTGATCCACAGAGATAATTGAAGGGTTAATTGCCATGTGTCTATACAATGTCAAAGTTTAGATTAAATTACAATTACCATTTGCTGTTTTAACTATGTATAAATTTGCTTAAAATTTTATTCCATGAATCAGTGTGTTCAACAAACAACTTCTTTTGTTATTTTCCCTCTCTTCTTCCTGTTTTTTCTGACCTCCATTAACTTCCTTCTTGCTTTTTTTCCCTTCTTATTGATAGATTAGTGAGTGAATGCAAAATATCGTAGCCTAGTGGCAGTTGTGTACTCATAGAAATAATACAAAGATTTCCTAGATTAAACCATTTCTGAGAGTCTCCTTGAGCAACATTTGATGGACAGATTGGAAGGAAGACGTCATGAGTCAGTAGTAGCAACATCAGGGCAAAACTGGCCCATGAGGACCAGTCATAAGTGCTAGCTTGGCTAGCAAGAATCTTATACATGCTGCAGGCCAGTTGCCAGAAGAGGAGAGTTGCCTTTAGACAGGAACTCAACGAAGGGAATACTAAACACATTGCTGCTCTGCATGACCTCCATCCCTCACAAGGAAAGAGTGCATGGTGCAAAAGCAATGAGGAACAGGGCGGCAATCCTGCCTTTAGTTATCAGAAAGCATAAATTCCCTAGAGAGAAATTAAATGACTTTCTGTGTCTTCAACAGTGGACATTTGTTGGATTACCAGGGCTTGAGTAGATTGTGAGTGGACTGGTTTTGTTTAGTTGTTACTGTTGTTATTTTTTTTTTTTTTCTTTTTCCTTTGAGAGGGAGAATTGGGCTACTGTGGAATCAAAATGGGAGGGAAAATTCAGAGCCTATAGGAGTCAAGACCACACACCTGAATGTCAAATTCACCTGAATTCAAATCTTAGCTTTGTTCTTCATAAGTCATGGGAGTTGGGGAAATTATTCACGCCCCACCCCCTTTTTGTTACCTTAGTGCTATTATCCTCAAAGTAGAAAAAAAATCTTTGGGCACACTTCATAGAATTATACTTATCCAATAGTAATGTTATCACATACATTTTTAAAAAGATTACATAAATGAACTTCTCATGACACAAATAGTAAGTGCTACTACTGTAGGATAATGGGTAAATGCATGGTGGTTAGTGTTTAAATGAGACTCATGGGCTGAAGTTAATAGTTAAAGGCATAAGTCTTCATTTTTTTTTTTCAAGTTTGACAAGACTAACTCATGCCTAAGCTCTCCAAGTTAGCCTGGATTTCATAGATACTTGGTCAAGGAAGTAATTAAAAGAATATAAGGTAATAGATTTCTATCTAAAGGAAAAGGACATTTATATCCTAAGCAGTATAGTCAGACCAAAATTATCTCCCCAAGAATCTTGACAAGTATTTAGGGTTAAATATCTGGGCTTCTGAAAGAGGCATGTTACTGTAAAGTGCACACACAAACTCTAAACAGAACCAACACAATAGCTGAAGTGGAGATTGACAGCTGTCAGGGAGGTTGCTACCTGGGTTTGACTCATTTATCATTTGTAATTTTAGGTGGTAGCAACTAGAGATCCAGATATTTGGAAGTCTCATTCGATCTTTGAGTCTATGATGCATACTTCTATATGAAGAGTCTAAACTCATATAGAAGAACTCTGTAGACATTTGAGAATATTGCAGGTTAAGAAATGGTTAATGTTCTTCTTAGAGGTTGATTCATATTCTGGTATCCTAAGGGGAGAGCTCTGTTGATGACAGACATGCAAATTTCCCCCTATGTCAGGCCGAGCAGTCTGTAGGGAACAACACGAATTGTTTTGTACAGTATATTTTCTAATGATTTGTCCAAACTGATTTTATATTCCAGAGTTACACATTGCTCTTGGGTTTTCTCCCCAGATTTCCTCCCCAAGTGGATTATTTAATACTTTTAACAAAATGATGAATGGGTCTTTGTATATTCTAAATGTGTTTATTTCTGCTGGAGACGCTGAGTGAGACAAGTACATTCGTGCAGAAGACTCCTAATATGGTTACCCATTCCTTTGAAATTGGCTTTATCTTCACGTCTAAGAATTCTCTACAAATTGAATGCTGGATATTAAAAAGCTGCAATATTTCTTATTATAATAGTAGAGATAAAATTGTAGAAACAAGTCAAAATAGAGATGGGATTTTACTTTCTTATGGAGAGAATTATTGTGTAACATGAAATAAATCAATTTAGGAATTTAAAAACATCTTTTTCTCCATGAAATTATGGAGTTTCTTTAGAAACTCCTTTCTTTAGAAATCTCTCTCTCTTTCTCTCTCTCTTTTTTTCTCTCTCTCTCTCCTCTTTCTCTCTCTCTCTCTCTGTCTGTCTCTTTCTCTAGTTCTAGCATCTATTTTCTTCTATCTCCAGTCTTATACATTTTTTAACATGATGACATGTATATTTTTTAAACTCTTTACTAAATTGTTTTTTCCATTGATAATAGATTTTTTTCATGCAATATATTTCTGATCGTGGCTTCCCTCCCTCTACTCTTCTCAGTTTCTCCTCACTCCCATTTATCTGGATGCACAACCTTTCTGTCTCTCATTAGAAAACAGTCATGTATCTAAGGAATAACAAAATAAAATGAAATGAGGTAAATAAAAAACAAAAAAATTAAAATATGAAAAAACAACTAAGCCCCCCAAAGAACCAAAGAAACAGCACAAGAAACACCTATATAACAGACACAAATGCTCACATAAACATGTATCCCATAAAACCTCCCAAAGGAAGCCATCAAACACACACATGCACACGCACACACACACACACACACACAATGCCCTGACTTAACATTATGAGACAAAGAACCCCTGAGTTTGTTTTGTGTTGATCATCTACTGCTGAGTCTGAGGCCTACCCAAGAGTAGTTTATTTCCCAGAGAGAATCTTTTAGAGAAAACAATCAGTTGGAGATACTTTTGAATTAGGGATGAGGACATTTGTGCACTTCTCTCAGCTCTAGGACCCTATATGGTGCAGACCCATGCAGGCACCTGTACATGGTCTGTGAGTTCATATGTGCATCAGTCGTGGTGTCTCGATACCCTTAGGCTTTTACCAACTTTCTTCTTCCCTAAGGTTCCCTAAACCCTGATGGGAGGGATTTCATGGGGACACCCCATTTAGGACTGCCATGTTCCAAGGTCTCTCCAGCTCTGCATATTGTCTGGCTTTAAGTCTCTGAAGTTATTCCCACCTGCTACTAAAAAGGAAGTTTCTCTGATGATGGTTGAGCAAGGAACTGATTGATAAATATAGCAGAATGTCACTTAAGAGTCATTTTATTGCTATGTCTCTTCAGCAGAACAGTAGTATTTGGTTTTCCTTTAGGTTCCTGGTCTCCCTAGTCTCAGATTTTTGGCCAACCAAATAGTATCAGGTGTGCATTTCAGATTATGGAGTAGGCTAGTAACTCAAATCAGATACTTCTACAAGCTTTATACTACTATTGATTGGTATCTCAAAGGCAAGTAAGTCATTCTTGTAGAAAGGATTTGTAGGTATTTTTTTCCACTGTGTGTTTCTAGCTTCTTTATAAAACATCAGGTGTTCCTGGGTGTATGGACTTTGACTGGGTCTTGAGTTCTATTCTATCAATCAATGTCTCTTTTTGTGCCATTGAAATGATGTTTTTATTACTGTAGCTCTGCAGTTTGAGGTCAGAGATGGTGACACCTCCAGCAGTGCTTTTATTATTCAAAATTGTTTTAGCTATCTGTGTGTGTGTGTGTATGTGTGTGTGTGTGTGTGTGTGTGTGTGTGTTACCAAATGAAGCTGAAACTTGTTCTTTCAAAATCTGTGAGGAATTTTCTTAGAAACGATGGTGGTTGCATTGAATTTACGGATTACTTTTGGTAGGATGATTATTTTTACTCTATTCATCCTCCTGATCCATGTGCATGGGATGGCTTTCTATCTTCTGATGCTATCTTTGATTGTTTTTCTTGATGTCTTGAAGTTCTTTTCATACAGGTCTTTCACTTGCTTGGTTAGAATTTCTCTAAGATATTTTATATTGTCTGAGGCTATTGTGAAAGGTGCTGCTTCCCTGAATTCTGCCTTTATCCACTCATGATTTGTATATAGGAAGGCTATTGATTTGACGGTGCCCTGATCTTTTTCCTTCATGAAGGAAGAAAGTATTCTAGTGGAGCCCACAGTTAAGAGACTTTTAATTGTAAAAAGACATTGGATTTTAAAAGAGATTGGCTATTTTAAAGGGATTGAAACTTTAACATGTAAGAATTTGCAAAGTCTGTGGGACTTTTAAAGTTATTTAGATCTTGGGGATGAATAAGAAAGTAAGAGTTGAGGCTTAATAGTGATGTGTTTGTGTGTCAAGTTGACAAGGGGTCAATTGTACTGGCTGGTATTGTGTCAACTTAACACAAGCTGGAGTTATCACAGAGAAAGGAGCTTGAGTTGAGGAAATGCGTCTATGAGATCCAGCTGTAAGGCATTTTCTCAATTAGTGATCAAGGAAGTAGGGTCCCTTGTGGGTGGTGCCATCCCTGGGTCTTAGATTCTATAAAAAAGCAAGCTGAGCAAGCCAGGAGAAGCAACCCAGTAAGTAACACCCTCTCCATGACCTCTGCATCAGCTCCTGCTTCCTGACCTGCTTGAATTCCAGTCCTGACTTCCTTTGGTGATGAACAGCAATGTGGAAGTGTAAGCTGAATAACCCTTTGTCCCCAACTTGTTTCTTGGTCATGATGTTTTGTGCAAGAATAGAAACCCTGGCTAAGACACCAACAAAGCAGAGAGAGCTCACTAATCCCTTTTGTTAATGTTGATGATCAGGGTTTATCATCATTGGTCATCCTACCATAGCTAATAATTTTTTGCTGGAGGGTTTTTTCTTAAATTAGAATGACAACGAACATGATTTTTGAGAATGGTTGTGAATTCAAGTAATATATATACATATGTGTGTATATACATACATATATATTTGTATGCATTTGTATATATGTATAAATATATATATGGTATACACACACACACACACACACACACACACACACAACAATATATATATATATATATATATATGTTTTTAGAACATGATATGTATAAAGATACTTACATACTTATACTGCTAGCTTTGATACTGTCTTTTGGGAAAAAGTAAGATAAACCTGGAAGCAAAGTCATAAAAGTTGAATATGAGTGGAGACATATTCAGAGAAAATTGACAGCATTCTATGAATGGAAGATGTGAATCAATGAAATCTTTTTAAAAAAGAAAATACATTTAAAACTTGGGAATGTCTACAATTATGTCTGATTTACCTTTGCCCAAATTCCAGTAGGCTTTGGATTCTAATTAATTTATCAGAATGAAGCAATATTTCAATGTTTTTGAAAGTTAAAATTGATAAATTTTACATAAGTAAAATAGATCTAGAAATGTAAAGATATAAAATTGGTGGATTTTAAGATTTGTTTTTTATTTTATTGTTTTTTATTGGATATTTTATTTACATTTCAGGTGTTATCCCCTTACTCCATTTCCCCCCTCCCAGAAACTCCCTATTCCATCCCCCCTCCTCCTGCTTCTATGCAGATGTGCCCCCCCCACTTCCACCTCCACCCTTGAATTCCCCCACACTCAGCATCCAGCCTTCATGGGACCAAGGATCTCCTCTCCCACCTATGCCCGACAAAGCCATCCTCCCCTACATATACAGCTGGAGCCATGGGTCCCTCCCTATGTGCTCCCAGGCTGGTGGTTTAGACCCTGGGAGCTCTGGTTGGTTGGTATTGTTGCTCTCCTCATGGGGCCGCAAACCCTTTCAGCCCCTTCAGTCTTCTCTCTAACTCCTGCATTGGGAAACCCTTGATCAGTTCAATGGTTGGCTGTGAGCATCAGCCTCTGTATATGTCAGGCTCTGGCAGACCTCTAAGGAGACAGCTATATCAGGCTCCTGTCAGCCTGCACTTTCTGACATCCACATCAGCATCTACCTTTGGTGATTGCACATAGGATGGATAGCAAGGTAGAATGGTCTCCAGACAGCCCCTCCTTCAGTTTCTGTCCCACACTTTGCCTCCATATTTGCTCTCTTGAGTATTTTGTTACTCCTTCTAAGAAGGACCGAAGCACCCTCACTTGGTCTTCCAAATGAACCCACACAGCTATGGTCATTTGATCTTTGACAAAGGAGCTAAAACCATCCAGTGGAAAAAGAACAGCATTTTCAACAAATGGCGCTGGTTTAACTGGAGGTCTGCATGTAGAAGAACGCAAATCAATCCCTTCTTATCTCTTTGTACAAAGCTGAATTGCAAGTGGATAAAGGACCTTCACATAAAACCAGATACACTGAAACTAATAGAAGAGAAAGTGGGGAAGAACCTCGAATACCTGGGCACAGGGGAAAAGTTCCTGAACAGAACACCAATGGCTTATGCTCTAAGATCAAGAATGGACAAATAGGACCTCGTAAAATTGCAAAGTTTCTGTAAGGCAAAGGACACTGTCAATAGGACAAAATGGCAACCAACACAGTGGGAAATGATCTTTACCAATCCTACATCCGATAGAGGGCTAATATCCAATATATAGAAAGAACTCAAGAAATTAGACTCCAGACAAACAAATAACCCTATTAAAAAATGGGGGACAGAGCTAAACAAAGAATTCTCAACTGAGGAAACTTGAATGGCCGAGAAGCACCTAAAGAAATGTTTGGCATCCTTAGGGAATTGCAAATCAAAACAACCCTGAGATTCCATCTTACACCAGTCAGAATGGCTAAGATCAAAAACTCAGGGGATAGTAGATGCTGGCGAGGATGTGGAGAAAGAAGAACACTCCTCCATTGTTGGTGGGATTGCAAGATGGTGCAACCACTCTGGAAATCAGTCTGGTGGTTCCTCAGAAAATTGGACATTACATTACCTGAGCTATACCACTCCTGGGCATATACCCAGAAGATGCTCTAACATATAACAAGGACATATGCTCCACTATGTTCATAGCAGCCTTATTTATAATAGCCAGAAGCTGGAAAGAACCCAGATGTCCTTCAACAGAGGAATGAATACAAAAAATGTGGTACATTTACACAATGGAACATTACTCAGCTATTTAAAACAATGAATTTGAGAAATTCTTAGGTAAATGCATGGAACTAAAAAAAAATATTATTCTGAGTGAGGTAACCCAATCACAAAAGAACATACATGGTATTCACTCACTGGTAGTTGGATATTAACCCAGAATCCCGCAATACCAAGATTCAACTCATAGACCACAAGATTTGTTTTTTTTTGTTTCAAAATTGTTTGCATGTGAATTTTTCTTGTATATGAGTCTGTGCTCCTGAGTACAATGGTGGATAGAGGTGTCTCAGATCTTGGAGCTGAAGTTATAAGAGGTTCAGATTCACTTCACCTGGGTGCTAGAAATGAACTTGGGTATTTTTTGAAATTTCCATACACACAGATTATATTTACAACATTTTCATGATTCCCTTTCCCCCTTTAACTTCTCTTGTTATCCTCTCAAATTATTATTTCTTCTTTAATTATTATTATAAAATATATACATATATATTTACACACACATGCATATACACACATGTATATATATATATATATATAACATATGCACACACATATACATATACACATAAACACACACACAAACACATATACAAGAACATATGTACAACCTGCTAATTTTGTTTAGTGTTGTTCATATGTGTATGTGTTTAGGGCTGACCATTTTGGATTGGATAACCTATCAGGATCCCTTTTCCTGGAGAAAACTAATTCTCTTTCTTCCAGTAGCCATTAATTGCATATAACTTTTCATCTAAAGGAGGGGTCTTGTAAAATTTCCCTCTTTGAGTTAACTGGTTCTGTCTTGTTTAGGTGACCATGTTTTTGATGTAATGGGTGCATCTACCCTCTTGTGTATAGAGATATTATCTCACAGCAGATGTCTTGCTACTCTGGCTCTTATTATCTTTATATCCTCTCTTTTATGATATGCTCTGAGCCTTAGGTATTAGGTTGTGTTGTAGATGTTTCCATTAGGGTTGGGGTTGCCACAATCCTTTTGTGCTCTTCATTTTTGCCACTTGTGGATTTCTGCAATCGTCTTCATCCCATGCAGAAAGGGGCATCTCTAAAGAGGGGTGAGAGCTACCCTTATCTGAAGGTATAAAGACCAAGATTGAAAATGTTGTTAGAAATGACAATGATTTAGGAAAGAAACTGAAGCAATTTCTCCACTGGGATCCATGGCCTTACCAGCTATAGGCTTCATCACTTACTAGCCATAGGCTCCATGGACTCATCAGTCATATGATACAGGGCCTCATCACAAAGGATTCATTGCCTCACCAGCCATAGACAACTAGTTAGGTTTACAATACCAGGCACAAATTCTTTCCTGTTGATCAGGCCTTACATTCAGTTAGACAGTTGGTGTCTTCCAAGATATAAGACCTGCTATTGCCCCATTGGGGATACTTTGGCAGGGTAGTCACTTATGTGGTCCATTAGTATCAGAGCTAATCAAATCTATTGATTGCTTTTCTCTCTTGGTATCTTGCACACCAACTTTGGATGTTATGAGAATTAGTCCTCAGGGACGAGGCTGCCAGGTTGTTTTCAGCTTGATTCCCAAAGTTCTATTTTCAAAGTTTGTGGTGTCTTCAGCGGTAGGGTCTTACCTTCAAGTTTTGGTAGGTAATCAAGGGTAATGGCAGTAGCCTATACTGGTTTTGGAGTCTTTTGGATTCTACTACCAACAGCTCAAAGAAGGCTTTCTGTGCTTGGCACTTATTAGGTAGTCTATGTCTCTTGGAGGAAACATTATCACCCTCAGTGGTAACTTCATTTGCAAAAAATATAAAATTATATGTGTCATGTTTGTATTTTTTAGCAAACCTAAACTAATCTCTCCCTATGTGTTTTTCAAATATCCCTAGTGTTATTTATCCCTTTTCATCCTCTTCTTTGTTACCCTTCTTTCTCCTCCCCAGTCTCTACTCCATGTGAGGACATAGCCTAAAGAAACTGTCACCTGTTATTTTAATGTAAGATTTAACCAAAGAATGCATTTTCCTCTAGAGTGTTTGTGTCAAGGAGGCTGACAAGAGACAGAGAGGACTGAAAGGAAGATAAAATTCACAAACAACAGCAGTCCTTGAATAACTGGACGAAATTTCCCTGTGTGGTGTATATTTATATACAACTTAACAATTTAATTAACACATATTTATCAAAACCTATTCAAAAGGCTGCAAACAGGGAATGGGATATTTTTCAAAAGCAGGACACAAAATCTTTCTTCTAAGAATTTTATGATCTCAATAAGGGGAAAAATACATTTTAAAGCCAAGTGGCTGACAAGATGGCATAGCCAGTTTGTTCAGTTTCAATACAAGTCTGCTGACCTGTGTGCAACACTTGAGGTTCAGGTAATATAATAATAATAATAATAATAATAATAATAGCTAAAAAAAAAAACCCAACCAAACATGTGACCAAACATTGATAAAAGGATTTAGATAGGAGATGTCTAAATCTACTTCAGGATATCTGGCAAGCTGATAGGGGAAAGACTGTCAAAAGAAGATTAGAAAATAGAACCCATATATGAAAACATTTCCAGCAGCAGCAGCAGCAGCAGCGGCAGCAGCAGCAGCAGCAGCAGCAGCAGTTATATGAGTCAATGCATGGGAGAGTTATAATCTGTAGAATGCTAAGTGAATTGGAGACAGAATAGAAGGATGTCAGTGGAGATGTCAAAAGTCACAAGCCAGTATTGCAGCAAAAACAGCTCATGAGGGGCATTGTATATTAGCCTATATTCGAATGGTCTATAGTGGAATCCTTTGAGCTCTGATATTTTAGAAGAAAGAAGGCTGTAACTACATTCACCAAACATAGAATGTTAAGCAGGAAGCTAAATATTTGAGGTACTATGAAATAGGATGCTGCCGTCTCACTTCAAATAGGAATCATTTTCAGAAGATGACTTCCTGAAGGTAAAGGAATAAACAGACACAGAAGGTTTAAAGAACTGCCAAAAAAAGACAGTCTTTATCAAGTCAAGAGTGTAAAGAGAGTTCCAAAATGAATAACAGCAGTTTGGTTTTTCTAATAAATATTTATTAACCACCCACAACATATTACTGTGACTCTTGCTCTTGAACTTATAATGCACCACAAATATAGCAATCTTCCAGCCTGAAGAACCACAGCATAGAATCATGGGTGTCTTGATTCAACTAGTAGTAATCATGGCTACTCTCTGCCTTTCAGGTTCTTTGAGTGAATTATACTGCTGATCTCAAGGAGTGGAAAGTAAATGACAATTGCATTTCTTAATGTGCTTGTAAGTACTCCTTTTGGAACTGAATATTCGCCTATTTTTAAGACATGCCAGAATAAGATCTAGAGGGAACTCTTTAAGCTGGTGATACAAACCTGGGGTTGTAAAATTTAACAAGTCAGAATCTTTTTGTATATTTTAATGAAAGTTGGAGAGAAAATGGGGAAATGGATGAGTGACACAAAGGGCTGGCGTGGCCATGGACACAGGCTGTGCTCATGGTAGGATGTATGCATGCATCTATTTTGTGCTTGTCCATGGTTTCTGAGCCCCAGAAGAATTTGGCCTCTTCCCCAATTTCAAGGGGAGGCCCGATTTGTCCCAGCCAATTATGGCAATACCATAGCCCTGCCAAGTGATTCATCATGGCATGGGATTGTGACAGAATTTAGCAAGTGAGATATGACAGACATCATTTGGCTAACTTCAGGAACAGTTTCAGCTACTGTTATTTAGGGCCACAATGAAATGAAGATGCCCTATTTTCATTCTGGCTTTGGGATATGGCAGTGTAATGAGGGGATGTATGAAAGTGCTCCAGCCATGCTGCTGGCACGGGAAAGCCGGAGGACCCCTATCTCCATTCTGAAGATGATCTGTGGAAGAGATGAAAAGATACATTACAGAGGGTGACACAGACTGATAAGCTGATCAGTTGACAATCCTCACCTGGCAATAGCTCCCAACTCCTGTATAATACAGAAAAATATCTTTATGGAGGTCAATGTCATTTTAATGTCTTTTTCAGTTCTTGAGTCCAAAAGCACTACAGGAGAGGAGAATATATCCTTAGACCCTTTAGATTCATTATGTATCCTGCAAATCAAACTGGCAGAAGACAGACTAGTAAGTGGAAAGGATTTATGCTTAATTTTTTGAGATTCACGGTATTGGTTGATATTCAAGATGAATGCAGTTAATGTTCACAACTTGCTGAGTCTGTAGATAAACACATACCCAATGAAGTCACCACTCCTGTAATGTCTACTTGAAAGCTACACTTATAAAAACACACTGTTTGATAGTTAGTGTTAATTGTTGACTCAGTAGAATCTACAGTTACCTGAGAGATGGGCCTTTCATTTCTATCAACTTGACACTAATGTAGACATATCTGGGAAGAGAGAACTTAAGAAAATACTTCCATAAGATTGACATGTAGGGATATATGTGGGGTATTGTCTTTATTAACAATTGATGGAGCAGCGTCCAGATCACTATATGTGGTGCATCTCCTGAGCATACTGTCCTGGGTTATAGAAGAAAGCAGGCTGAACATCCATGAGGTGCAAGCCACTAAGCAGCACTCCTCCATGGCTTCTGCTTGAATTCCTACTCCTAGGCTCCTGCCTTGAGTTTCTGCCTTAGCTAACTTCCTTCAATGATGGACTATGATGTGGAAGTATAAAATGAAATAAACCCTTTCTTTCCCAATTTGCTTTTGGGCAGTCTATTTTATCACAGCAATAGAAATCCTAATTCATATAAATGTGGGAAGATCCATTTGTGTTGTGGGCAGGGACCATTTCTGAGGCAGATGTCCTGAATTGTTTAAAGAAGAGAAAACTGATGATGCTGGTATAAAGGCACTTTTTTTTGCCTTACTTCTTGACTACAGATGAAATGTGCCCAGTCTCTCAAGCTCTCCCTCATGCTGTGATTGCTCTAACATGATGGACTGTAACCTAAACTGTGAACCAGAATAAATTCCCTTATATTGCTTGGTAAGGGTATTTTATCACAGGAACAGGAAAACAAAGTAAGACACACTGTGGAACAGCGAGCTGTGGAAAGTCAGGTGCCTGGTTGAATGAGCTTTCAGAACCCCGGCACCCTGGATATATCCACTGGGACGGAAGGAGTTCGAGCTCTTCCTAGGCCTGGCTGTTCCCGCTTCAGCCCTCCACATTCCCTCCCACAGAGAGGTGGTCATTGGTCACGTAGGAATAGCACCATCATGCAGATGAGGCACTCCCAAACTCTCAGACCAAGCCAATAGGGGGTTACCTGCTGCCTACCTGCTGCCTGACCTTAACCCACCTCAAACTGTATATATATGGGCCCGACTCAAAAGTAAAGGTGTACGAGATGCATCCTGTTGTCTGAGAGCTTCTGTCGGGTCTCTCCCCTCTCCGCAGGCCAGCTGGTGCCTCATGGGCACTTCAAGAGCTGTACAGTTTCAAAGAGCTGTGACACCCTCCCCTCTCTCGCCACCACTGCCAGGCAGTGGCAGAAGCAGGAGCGGACCTTCCCTGCCTGGACTCTTCCTGCCCTGGACAGCTCATGGGCAGAGGCAGCGCCATTCACACCTGCCTTCGGAGATCCTCGTGGAACCTGGCCTGGAGCCGGTCCTACAACACACTGACTACTCTTCACTCATAGCCACAACAGGATAGTGAGAACTATTCTCAACAATAAAAGAACTTCTGAAGGAATCACCATCCCTGACCTCAAGATGTACTACTGAGCAATAGTGGTAAAAGCTGCATGGTATTGGTAGAGACAGGCAGGAAGATCGATGGAATACAATTGAAGACCCAGAAATGAACCCACACACCAATGGTCACTTGATCTTTGACAAAGGAGCTAAAACGATCCAGTAGAAAAAAGACAGCGTTTTTCAACAAATGGTGCTGGTTCAATTGGAAGTCAGCATGTAGAACAATGCAAATCAATCCCTTCTTATCTTCTTGTACAAAGCTGAAGTCCAAGTGGATAAAGGACCTTCACATAAAACCAGATACACTGAAACTAAAGAAGAGAAAGTGGGGAAGAACCTTGAATACCTGGGCACAGGGGAAAAGTTCCAACAGAATACCAGTGGCTTATGCTCTAAGATCAAGAATTGACAAATGGGACCTCGTAAAATTCCAAAGCTTCTGTAAGGCAAAGAACACTGTCAATAGGGCAAAAGGCAACCAACAGAGTGGGAAAAGATCTTTACCAATCCTACATCCATAGAGGGCTAATATCCAATATATAGAAAGAACTCAAGAAATTAGACTCCAGACAAACAAATAACCCTATTAAAAATGGGGGACAGAGCTAAACAAGAATTCTCAACTGAGGAAACTGAATGGCCGAGAAGCACCTAAAGAAATGTTTGACATCCTTAGTCATCAGGGAAATGCAAATCAAAACAACCTGAGATTCCATCTTACACCAGTCAGAATGGCTAAGATCAAAAACTCAGGGATAGTAGATGCTGGCGAGGATGTGGAGAAAGAGGAACACTCCTCCATTGTTGGTGGGATTACAAGGTAACTACAATCAGGAAAAAAGCCTGGGTATTCTCTACATTTAGTTTGTGTCTATTACATTCATCTTAAAATATTGGGTCAATCTGCTGCTTAAATTGAATGAAGGTATGTTAATCTCACAAGGAATGTCTATGAAATGCTCGTGACATCTAACGGGTCTTACCTCCCTTCAGGGGCAAAGACAGATAGATAAATTAATGGAGACATCCTACTGTCTGCTTTATAGTAAGTATCCTATTCTATAAAGAGCACCCCAGAAATTCCAGCCATTGTCCTAAATCTGTAGCCTCATTTGATTCTAGAAAGAATGAAGCCTCATGACAGATTGCCCAAAGATGAGATCACCCCCAAGCAGGAAGACTCATCTCCCGGAATTAGCCTGTCCTCACAAGCAGTAAGGACATCTTTGAATTATCTTGTGGAATCAGATAACATGGAACAAACAAACAGCTGGAAAATAAATGCATACACACTATCTTTCAGCTGCTTTCTTTTCTATAAATAATTCAGGACCTCTGCCTAGGGAATGTCCCTTGCCCACAGAACAAATTGGTCTTCCCACATTATCAGAGTTAACTGTCATATTGGGACAGGAACTGAATCAACATTGTAGGAATATCTGGAGTAGGAGTCTTTGCCTAAAACCGTGGTAACACTACAATTTGTCATAAGTCTGTATCATTGAGATCACAATTGTTGGATTGCTATTTATTTCTCTGCTTTGAAATGTCAGTGAGTTATGAATTTGGATGCTTTAATGTTGATAGTTTATATAATTATACTTACATATTCCTTGTGAAATAACTGGTTTACAAATACTTAATGATCTTCCTTGAATCTTATGGTAGTTTTTTTGAGTTAAAGTCTGTTTAGTTGGATAGAAGTACAGTAACCTATGCTCTTTTTTAGTACATGGACTACTTTTTCTTATACCTTACCTTCAGTGTATTTGTGAGCTGAAATATAAAATTCATTGCTGGTAGGGTTTAAATGTTTCCATCATGGTAATTTTTAAATCTACTAGCCTTTATGAAATGTTTACCTTCTAACTTTTATGCACTAACATTTATAGTAATTTTTATGACTATAAGCTTATAATTTTATTTTAATTGTTTTCTGTATGTTTCACAAGTGTTTGTTTTGTTCCTCCCCGATTTACTGTCTCTATTTGTATTTTGTTGATTTTTTTTATAATGAAATATTTGATTCTTTTTTCTTATGTACTATACAGGGTAGTTTTGTGTCAACTCAACGGAAACTTTGAAAAGGGGAACCTCTTTTGAGAAAATGCCCCTAGCATATTAGCCATGGAGAAGGCTGTGATGCATTTCTTAAATATTGATAATTGGTATGGGAGGGCCCAGATTACTGTGGGTGTTGCCACTCCTGGGCCAGTGTTTCTGGATGCTATCTATCTAAAAGCAGGCAGAAAAAGCCAGTGAGCTGCACTCTTCAGTAGCTTCTGATTCAGTTCCTGCCTCCAAGTTCCTGCCCTGTTTGAATAACTTCCTGTACTGATGATGGACAATGGTTTGAAAGTGTAAACTGAAAGAAACATTTTCCTTCCCAAAAGAACTCTAACTAAGACATTTATTTACTGTCAAGTTTTCTCTTAGGTTGTCATGAGACATCTATAACCATCTATATATGGTTGTAATAGACTATTTTAGCTACTGACAGCTTCAATTTTATACACGAACTAGATTTATTTCCTTAACTTTATTTACTTGATATCATCATTTACTTCATTTTCATCGTACATTCATTCATCAGCTTCATTTCAAAGTATTTTTATTACTTAAAATAACTTTTGTTTAGTTTTCTTTATGTGTTTATGTGTGTGCCGTGTGTGTGTGTGTGTGTGTGTGTGTGTGTGTGTGTGTGTGTGTGTGTATTTTCATGGAGGTTAGAAAAGAGTGTCTGACTTCCTTAGTTGCAGTTACAGGTAGCTGTGTGTGTGTGTGTCCCAAGTCTGTGCTAGGATCTGGATGCTGATCTCCAAGAAGAACAGACAAAACTCAAGTGTTGAATAATTTTTCTGGATCCCTATTTTTATTACTTTGTCTTAAAGTTTATGCTTAATAATGATTTATAAACCACCCAGAAACATTGAACTGACAATCTTCTATAGGAAAAGATGCTTTGATTAGAGTCTTCAGATCTGGGTGAGAGGCATCAGCACATGAGAGCAGACAGGACAGTATCAGTTTATCCTCCTCCTCATTCCCCCAAGTCCCCTTAGCATAGCATCAAAGAAAGAGAACCCTTTTGGGCTACCAATTCTCCTGTGAAAGAAAGAGTTTGCAGGAATGAGAGCTAAAACCTTTTATTCTACCACACTTCTGATATATAATTGGTTTATTGTTATTAATACATACATGTATATTGGGTGTCTCAGTAAAAAGATGAAACCCAGAAGCATGTAGACTCATTAGCATATCATTTACATAAATGGGCAATAAATGGTAAAGTGACAATTAGACAATGAAAAAGGGGTTTCAGTTCATAAGGATAGGAGATTGTAGGAATATATGAAACATACAGTAGATAAGGATCATTTAGTCCTGTTAGTTAGACAAAGAAAAACCAAGAGTGCTTTATGCTACAGGCAAAGGGAACACCTTGGCAAAGAAGATTTATGCTCTTTCATAAGGAAAACATATGTCCTTGAGTTAAGGTGCAAAAGGGAGGGCTAGAGAATATTTCCTGCTGCTTCGAATTCACGTTGTCTCAAAATAATCCTTACGTCAAAGTAGACTATTTTGGAGTGGCATATGTTGATCTCCGTCAGCATCCTGCCTCATGTAGCACCCACTTCATTTTTGTTCTTAGAGCCCAGGCTTGAACCTTTTACTCTGGAGTGTAGCTTTATTTTATGTTCTCTAGGAACCACAGCAAATAGGAATGTGGTGTTAGTTTTCATGCTAGACATATTAATTCTCATGCCTAAGGTAAACGCAAGTCTTAAGCATCATTGAACCAAAACTGAAGGTGAAGGCTGGAGGTGTAGCTCAGTGGTAGGATGTTTGTTTGTCATGTAAGAAGCAGAAGGTCTGATTGTCAGTATCAATAAATAATAACAATATTCATCATCATAAGACTAAGATGATAAGTAAGGTGAGAGATTAGAAAAAGAAAATTAGAAAGCATATCTGTGGGCTGAAGATGTGGCTCAGGGAGTAGAATTCTTGCCTATGAAGACTTGGGCTTATGTTCCAGCACCATCTTCAACAACATGCTGATACACTCCTGTAATCCTGGCACTGATGGAAAGGCTGGAGGATCACAAGTTCAAGGTCATCCTTGACTATGAAGTGAGTTTGACAGCAGCAGATTTTCAACCAAGACACAACTAAACTATGGCAAACGTTCCAATTATGGGAATTTTCTTATTTTTATGACTTCTGAGAGTAAATGCATAAAGTTCTAAAGCAAGCAACCAGAAACTTAAAATGCATTGGGCAGACAGCTGTATTTTAAGTATAAAAATAAATATGGTTCTATCTGAAATTTAGTGGAGTAGTGGATCAGCTTTTCTTTAACATAAATATAGGAGTTCAACCCTTCATTACTGAAGCCTGGGAATAATAATGTGAATAACCAATAAAACATCTCTTTTTACATCACTATTGATGTCATTTGTGTGGAGGTTTGAGTGACATTTCAAAACCTCTTGGCTGTATGAAATTGAATTTCAGTGAAACTAGGCTGTTATTTTTGGAGTATCTGACTTAGTACTTTCTTCTTTTAAAAGATATGATTTTAATTAGTGTGTTTGAAGACTGAGAGGACAGTATTATCCTTTCTCAGTAGTGATTTCTTTACAGACTTTAGTTTTATGTCATGTATTGCTGACCTTTACTATGTCTCTGAATGGTGGCTGCTTTTGATTCTTAAATTGGGAAGACTTTTCTCCTGATTGAGAAGCAGAGACTGAAAATGCCACTTCTCCCTTTTGAGGTGTGGGGAATCATTGGAAATGCTCAGCTTTCTTGCATCGTGAGGGATAACTTCTGTAGAACATTAGGTCAGGACTTTTGCTACTGACATTTCTCACTCTCAAGTGTAAGTCTTAGTGAGAGGTAAACACAGGGAGCAGTTCCACAATGCCCACGTTTTAGAGTCCAGAAACCAGTGAGCCCAATTCTAGGCTGTAATGATTAATCTGATAGTCAACTTAGTGGGCTTTAAAATCACCACAGAAACAAACCTTTGGGTATTTCCACAAGGTTCATTGAGGTAGAAAGACCCATTCCATAGGCTAGGGTCCCAGGCTGACTAAAAAGGATAAAATAAGCTGAGCATGACATTCAATTGCTCTCTGATTCTTGACTATGTGTAATGGGCCCAGTGGCCTCAAGTTCCCACTGCCATAATTTACATATCATTATGGATGATGCTCTTGAACTGTGAGCTAGATCAAACTCTTTCTGACTTAAATTGTTCTTAGACACTTTGTTGAGCCAATGAGAAAAGGAACTATCATATATGGGAATGCCACCAACTTGTTAGCAAGTCAAGTCCTGCTTCTTTAACCTTCTAATGTGACTTCAAAATCATACTAGATATGAATATGGCAAGCAGGTCTTTAGTGGACAGTGAATAACAAGGACTTGGAGTCAATCCTTCGAGGTGGTTCCCCCTTCTCTATTTACAAGAAACAGGGCAGCCTATTTTTCTTAGGGTAGGGAGGGTCAGATGAATTAATAAGTAGGTAGACTATTTTCAGAGAGGTACCACTGTGACTTCAAGAATTCTCTTTCCTTTTCCGCTTCATCATGTTTAGCTATTTATAGGGATATTTATATTTATAGAGATATTCATAGAAACTACAGGGTTCCCAGGGCATGAATTGATTATGGAGTTCTATCCCAAGATGGCAGTGAAGCTAAAGTCCAACCAATCATCAAACAAGCAGCAAAATGGCTTAAACCAGCTTAGGAGCATCTGTTGTTTCTCAAAGAAACTCAACAATTCTGGGACAAATCAGCAACTCTTAGGATACATGTTGATCCTTCAAGGGTGCTCAGATCAATAGTCAGGAAAGCAGACTACTAAAGAACAGAAAAGACATAGAAGAAAGAAGAGAGGAAGGGAAAGAGGAATGAGAGGAAGGAGGTTGAGATGGAATGGGAAGAAGAGAGAGCTAGAAAGATGAGAAAGAGGAGAGACAGAGGAGGGAAGAAGAGGGTGAGGGAGGGAGAAGAAACTGAGAGAGGGGAGAAGAGAGAGAGAGAGAGAGAGAGAGAGAGAGAGAGAGAGAGAGAGAGAGAGAGAGAGAGAAGGGAGAGAGAAGGGACTAACTGTGATAGCAGTGGCAATAGCAAAATTAACCTATTGACAAAAGTATTAGAGTTGAAATTGCAAGCATGAGTGCTCACTCTTTACTTGGTTTATGTCCCTGGCCTAAGAAGGTTCTCCATTTGAGGGAAGTAGAGATCTTACATGGACTGAAATGGGAGGTGATGTGTTTGGGTTATGAGTCCTGATTTAGAGAGAAGTGGTTCACTTAGAAAATGTTTAGGAGGCAGGACCACATGTTCTGGAATTCATTAATGCTTTCTTGTATGGTTGTCTTGACATTCTTTTCTCTGAGCTATATAGAAATAATGTTTCCCTCTTAGTATTTATTATCACCCTAGGGTGTGAGCATGTATTAATTTTGATTTTTTGTATTTGTTGCTCTTGTGTATGCTAAAGATTGAATCCTGGGCCTCCTGCGTACTAGGCAAGTACACTGCCACTAAGATATGTGTCAAGCTCCTGTATTAGGTTCTTGACGTCACGTTAAAAATATTAACATATTGTTAAAAATCTAGAAGTAATTCAATCTAATGATGTGCCAGTGATATAAGAGATACAGTTAGCTACAGATCAAGTATTGAGGCACAGTTATAGTCTAATTATATATAAGGAACAAAGATTAGATACCATTTAATTGATAAAAATCTTCCAACATTCATGCAATAAATACCCATTGAGTGTCTCCAAGTCATTAGCGACTATGATTTTTTCATGAGTTATGATGGTGCACAAATAGAGTTTTTGAACTTCTTAGATGGTAGCATTAATTTAAAAGTCTCACTAATGTTTAATTATAATCCATGTTAAGTACTGTGGTTGAAGATGATAGCTTTGTTGGGTCAGAACAGAAACCTTAAGTTGCTTATTAATGAACTGGGAACTAAGAGGTGTATTTTGTACTTAGATTTAGTTGTGTGATCTTTTTGTGCTTCATTTTCTTCATCTTCTAAACCCCCCCCAAAAAAAGCCTTATTTATCTTATATCATGGAGAAAATGAATATCAATGAGGGACCCTGAGAAAATGAAAAGCGTTCTACAAATGGAAGTTGAATAGTGTAACAGGATAACAGTCAAAGTACTGAAGCAAGGAATACCTTTGTAGAACAGACTATTTGTTATCCAAATTAATTATGGTAAACCCAGCAAATGTAATTTGCTTTTGTAAGTATTTCACAAAAGTCTTTTGCGGTGGCTCATTACTGACTTTTGAAAATAGTTAAAAGAATATTAGATGATAAAATGTGTTTCAGCTAGTTAGGAGGAAATTGGAGGGCATGAAGCGATGCTCAGGCATACAGGCAGGAATCATGATTTAGGTCCAGGAGTAGAGGTGTGTGCCGGTGGCAATGGCTCCTTTTAAGTACTGATGTGTTTTCTTAAGAGATGTTACCATCTAAAAAGTTCAAAAACTCTTGTGCTTCGGTCTATCAGAAGATTTCACATGCTCTTTAGCCTGAAATGTTTTCTTTTTCCTTTTTTCCTAATGGGAATTTGATGACTTTCCATTTGATAGTACATAATTTACATGACAAAAGGATCCCATGGTGAGCTATGCCTGGAGCCCTTATAATTATTAGTTCATAATAAAGAGATAGCTCCTTTTTCCTTTTTGAATAGGGTGTGCTATATTGTTATCTATCTCTTTAATGTGTTTTTTAAGTGAATATTATCCCAATTTATATTGTTCCTACATTATTGTTCTACAGGTAAATTTTTAAAAGCTTGTTTCATTATTTTGAATCTGTATTTGTGTGTGTGTATGTGTGTGTGTGTTGTATGTATGCATTTTATATATAATGATACAGGCACTAAGAATCAGAAGAGACCCTGAGTTATATATCATGTAGCTTTGATGTGAGTATTTGGAACTTATCAGATCCTCGACAGAACAGTGTGGTTTTACCCATTGAGACATTCTACTTGCCTTTTGGCAAGTTTTAAAGACTGCCCGTCCATAGAATCTGGTGTTTCTTCAGCTAGTACATCAGATTGATATTATACTATTGAAGTCTTTCTTGTAGAGTTTTATATCCCAGGCACCTGATAGCAATTACCAATGGAAAAGGTATCCTATGGCTGTCACTCTCAAGACATTCAAGACATAACCTGTTTCATGAAGTGGAGGAAACTTCATCTTTTCATCTTATTTAGTGTCAGATAGGCCTCCTCTATATCATACAGGTTTTAGGAACATGGAATTGTTAAGTACTTTTGCTACAGTTTCGCACTGCTATATTTATTTTATGCTTTTGTATCATTTTAGGCAGGTCAAAATCATTATATTACAACCATCTAACTTTATTTATTTTGACATAGCTATGTTAACAGCACATGTCCTAGTAAGCATGTTTAAATTTTTTTGAGAGTATAATAGTTTATTGTTTACTCTTTCCTTTTCCTTTTTTCAAACCTTTGCATATACCTCTCCCTGTTCTCTTTAAAATCCATGTCCCCCATTTCATTAATGTTTCATATATATGTATAGAAATGTACACATATATTCCTAAATACCTAAATATAACCTGCTTAGTATGTATCATGTTCCTTGTATGTACGTTTTCAGTGCTGACTATTTGGTATTGGATGACCAAATGGTGTGGTTGTCCATGAGGAAGACTATTTCTTCTAGTTTCAGCATTCTTTAGGTGTCTGTAGTTCTTTATGTAGGGGTGAAGACCCTGGGATTACCCTCATTCACTGTAACATGTTTATTATTGTTGTCTTTATTCAGCTCTTATATAAGTGGCCTTATTGTTGAGACTTAAAGGGTGTAGCTTCTGATATTACTAGGAGATACAATCTCATAGAAAACTCCCTTAGTCCCTTCTGGCTTTTACAATCTTCCCATTACGTCTTCTACAATGATCCTGGAGTGTGAAAAACAGGGTTGTTTATCCCTTGGGAATGGAATCCACAATTCTGCATTTTGATTGGTTGCTGTTTTCTGGAATGATATTGGAAAAAGAAATTTCCTTAATATGGATGAAGACTATACTTATGTGTGGGTAGAAAGACAAACATTTAGAATGTAGTTAGAGGTTCTGTTGGTTTAGTAAAGAGGCAGTAATAGGTTCTCCTATAAGATCCATGATGTCACTAGCCCTAGGTAGTTGCTTAGCTTTCCAGTATCAGACATGATTTCCCTCTTATTTAGCAGGTCTTGACTCCAATTAGAGAGCTTTGCTTACTGCCAAGATTTATATACCACTACCCCAGCCTGTGGGTTATCATGCAATGCTGGTCATTGATGTGGTTCAAAGGCATCATAGTTAGGTAGGACTTTTGGTTGCTCCTTTTATTTGGAAGCTTGCATGGTGCCTTGTAGTAACCAAAAGCTAGTCCTTAAGGAGGATGCTGAAAAGCAACCTTTAACAAATTCACTGGATAGAAAAGAGATCTGGCATTGACATCTATTAGTGCATTAATCACTAAGGAACTTTGACTGAATTAATTTGTTTCCTGATGATTTCTTCTCCTCTTAATTGCTCATTTGTGTCTTTTATCAAGTTGCAGTTATGAGCAAATTCAAGATAACTTTCAAGGGAAGAACTGTAATCAAAGGTATGAAAATTTTGCATATGAATGTAACATCTTTAAACAACGTTGATGTATATTCAACTCAGCTCTGTAGATACCCTCATCACTGTCTTCATGAACATTATTAACATCAATATTGCAACTCTTCACTAAGAAACCTGACATGTGCCTGCAGTCTAAACAGAGATTAGATAATAATTCTCACTGCAAGGGTGCTGCAGGGACAGCTGAATGTTCGTTGTCATATTATGCTCAGTCTGAAGTGGTCCAGCTTCAGAAGGGTTTTGAATATTGACTTGATCTTATAGGTGAAAAATCATAAAACCATAAAACCTCATTTTATGGACAAAATTAACAAAAGCATTGTTTAAAATTACTGTTAGGCTACGTGAATGAACGGTGCACCAGTCACCTTTCAGTCACAGTAATACAAGCCTTTGACAATCAAGTTTAAAAGATACAAGTTTTATGTGGTATACAGGTTCAGAAATTTCAGTTTTATGGCCTCACTACTTGGGGGCCATGGTGGTATGTCATGGCATAAGCAAGTGGCTTTGAAAAATCACTCACCTTATGATCAGGAACTAAAAAGAGAGAGGAGAAAGTTGTGCTTCAGTTATTCCTTATTAATTAATTGAATTTGCATCCTGTGTTCATGTGAAGGTTGGGGGTAACATTTTTTTTTATTTAGTTACTTTACAATACAACTCACTGACCCCTTCCAGTCACCCCTCCCACAATCCTTCTCCCATTCCCCATTTCCTTTTTTCAGTGGGTGGAGCCCCCCTGGGTATCCCCCTACCCTGGCACATCAAGTCTCTGTGAGGCTAGGCACATCCTCTCCCACTGAGGCCATACAAGACAGCCTAGCTAGAAGAACATATAGTAGTAAATTCTCTCCTTCTATCATGTGGGTTCTAAGGATTGACCCAGTCATTACCTCTTAGTCATCACACTGGTTATTCAACTATTTCTTCCATAGCATGTCCTGAAACCCAGAAATCTCTCCTTAAGTATTAAAACTTTTATAACCTCCCAATAGGGTGATTCTTAGTTAGAATCCTCTACCACATAGATCTTGGGAAAACATTCATATGCAAACTGTAGTAATGAATATATGGATGATGAATCAGTTTTTTATTTTCACTTGAGTTCCATTTCTATGATATCTTGTTATGACTATGCAAATACTCCAAACCAAGAAAATTTAAGCTCTGATCTACATATCAAACATTTCAGATGAAGTACATTCAACATGGAATAGGAGATGGAATGCTTGATGGTGTCTAAGTTGGGTTGTTTTTAGCGCTTACTTGAAGAGTGCCCATATTTTTTCTGATTGTGATTCTTCTCCTTTGTGATATAAATATGTATATAAATATATACATACATGCAATTCTCTACTTTAAATATTTTAAAGTATACTTTAAATATTATCACATTTAATTTATTTGGCTCACGTAAAGAAAATATAACATAAAACATGATTAATCTTCTACAAAACTAGTTTGCTAAGAAATATATTTAATTCATTAAAGAATGTGATAAATATGTAAAATCTGTGTGTTTATATCAAGAACAGTAACTAATATTACTGGGACAGACTGACAATCTGATATCTTATTATGATGTGAAATACAAGTTAGGGTAGGGATTATATTGGGTAGCTCACATGTATGTAGTGACTAACACACTTATCATGGAGTCTGTCACTCTCTACCTTAGATTTAGAAGAAAGAGTGAATTGTCAAATATGACTCTAGAGAATATAATCCCATGTCATTTGTCCAGTGACCTGAGGTTAATTATGTGATTTTAAGTTAGGAGCAACAGTGGGTAAAGATTGAAATCTTTCCATATCCTGTACCAAAGCCAGAACAATCAAGAAAATGAGTCTAGTTGGTACATTGTCACTTATCACTGTATAGTGTTCATGCAGAGATGAAAATAGGCGTGTGTTGTGTGTGTGTGTGTGTGTGTGTGTGTGTGTAGAGAGAGAAAGAGAGAGAAGAGAGAGAGAGAGAGAGAGAGAGAGAGAGAGAGACTGGGTGATGGATATTGCCTTGCAAGACACTGACAATGACAGAGTAGGTATCGGGAATAAAAACCATCATCCAAAGCGAGAACACAGCAAGTGACTGGAAAAGAATTTAAAGCATAGTATTTAAAAGAAGAACAGGACTGGACAGATGGCTTAGTGATTATAAAAGTATACATCTCTTACAGAGAATCAGAGCTTGGTTCTCTGCAGCCATATGAGGTAGTTAACAACTGCTTATAACCAGCCATGAAGTGGCTGGTGACACACACACACATGCATGCATGCACTAGCACTTCACTCACCACACATACATATGTAATTTAAAAAATTTTTTTTAGTTTATGTATGTATGTGTGGTGCTGGTTCAATTGGAGGACAACATGTAGAAGAATACAAATTGATCCATTCTTATCTCCTTGTACAAAGCTCAAGTCTAAGTGGATAAAGGACCTCCATATAAAACAAGATACACTGAAACTAAAAGAAGAGAAAGTGGGGAAGAACCTCGAATACTAGGGCACAGGGGAAAAGTTCCTGAACAAACACCAGTGGCTTATACTCTAAGATCAAGAATTGACAAATGGGACCTCATTAAATTGCAAAATTTCTGTAAGGACACTGTCAATACGACAAGATGGCAACCAACAGATTGGGGAAAGATCTTCACCAATCCTACATCCGATAGAGGGCTAATATCCAATATATAGAAAGAACTCAAGAAATTAGACTCCAGACAAACAAATAACCCTATCAAAAATGGGGTATAGAGCTTAACAAAGAATTCTCAACTGAGGAAACTCAAATGACTGAGAAGCACCTAAAGAAATGTTCACATCCTTAGTCATCAGGGAATTGCAAATCAAAACAACCCTGAGATTCCATCTTACTCCAGTCAGAATGGCTAAGATAAAAAACTCAGGTGATAGTAGATGCTGGCGAGGATGTGGAGAAAGAGGAACACTCCTCCATTGTTGGTGGGATTGCAAGATGATACAACCACTCTGGAAATCAGTCTGGCAGTTCCTCAGAAAATTGGACATAGCATTACCTGAGGACCCAGTTATACCACTCCTAGGCATATACCCAGAAGATGCTCTAAACATATATCAACAAGGACATAGTGCTACCACTATGTTCATAGGCAGCCTTATTTATAATAGCCAGAAGCTGGAAAGAACCCAGATGTCCTTCAACAGGGGAATGGATACAAAAAACGTGGTACATTACACAATGGAGCCATATGTGTACTCAGCTATTAAAAAGAATGAATTTGAGAAATTCTTAGGTAAATGGATGGACCTAGAAAATATCATCCTGAGTGAGGTAACCAATCACAAAGGAACACAATGTAGGTGCTTTGGTCCTTCTCAGAAGGAGTAACAAAATACTCATGGGAGCAAATATGGAGACAAAACGTGGGACAGAAACTGAAGGAGGGGCCATCTGGAGACCATTCTACCTTGCTATCCATCCTATGTGCAGTCATCAAAGTTAGACACTGATGTGGATGTCAGGAAGTGATGCTGACAGGAGCCTGATATAGCTGTGTCCTTAGAGGTCTGCCAGAGCCTGAGATATACAGATGCGATGCTCACAGCAACCATTGAACTGATCAAGTGTTTCTCAATGGAGGAGGTAGAGAGAAGACTGAAGAGCTGAAAGGGTTTGCAGCCCCATGAGGAGAGCAACAATACCTACCAACCAGAGCTCCCAGAGTCTAATCCACCAGCCTGGAATCACTTAGGGAGGGATCCATGGCTCCAGCTGTATATGTAAGGGAGGATGGCCCTGTTCAAGCATAGGTGGGAGAGGAGAGCCTTGGTACCATGAAGGGTGACCTGTGTGTGGGGAAATTCGAGGGTGGGGAGGTGGGAGTTGGGGGTAGGTAGGGGCACATCTGCAGAGAAGCAGAAGCAGGAGTGATGGGATAGGGGGTTCCTGGGCAGGGGGGGAGAATGGGGTAAGTGGCTAACATCTGAAATGTAAAAAAATATCCAATAAAAAATGAAAATTAAATGAAATATAATGAAATATAAAAAAATTATTTTTTAAAAATGAACAACAAAGATGGAACTCCACTGACTATGTCCATTTGTCTTCGTAAAAAACATTCTTGACCTTGTTTGACCAAAGGACAGTTTAGATCCTTTTTTGTGGTTAGTATAAATATGTGACTGGTTTCTTTTGAGTCATGTAAAAATGTAAACGTCATATGGAATTTCTGCCAAATCTTTAAGAGTGTGTGTGTTTTTTTCCCATTTCTAACATTGCCTATGAGAAGTGCACCCTGGGATAGTTTTTTAAGAAAGCAGAAAGTAAAGTCTCATTGCCTTCCTTCACAAGTGTTCCCCACAAAAGCAAATGCTTCTATCTTCTGTTGGAGCTGCTCTATGTTTCTGCCTTGTTTCACACAGCTGATTCAGGTTCTAAATGGTACCCTGGAAACAGCAACCTGTCCTGCAAATGACACTGCAGAACACTGCACAGAGCTCTGATTTGTGATTTGTACCTGATCAACATTAGAACTTCATGATGACAATGACATCCTCAATCAACAAAAGATCTAGTCTCTAAGTCATTGACATTTCCAAATCACTCAAAATTGTGGAAATAGAAAAAC
This sequence comes from Mastomys natalensis, assembly GCA_021653895.1. Taxonomy (NCBI): domain Eukaryota; kingdom Metazoa; phylum Chordata; class Mammalia; order Rodentia; family Muridae; genus Mastomys; species Mastomys natalensis. The sequence continues at coordinate 958,438 of JAJTUV010000353.1, forward strand.
AGAATTAAGATCGACCGGAGTTGCTTTGTATCTTTTTTGCTATAAATTAAATTCTACGGCTTTGGGGCTGGGGTAGCTCAGTAGATATAGTGCTAGCTAGTGCTCATAAAATCCTGGGTTTAAGCTCTACCACCATGTAATGCCAAGTGACTTGGCGGTCATTCCTGTAATCTCAGAACTAGAAGTTAGTTGCTGGAAGATCAGAAAAAGTTCAAGGTCATCTTTGATTATGTAGGGAGTTCTAGGTCACTCTAAGCTAATTGAGACCTCATCAAAACAAACAAACAAATAAATTAAATAAGATGAAGAATGTAAAAATAAAAGATCAAAGAAATTTTCTGATTTTTAGTTTTTCAAATAATTCACAATACTTTCTAAAAGAAAACTCACGTACTTTTTGGGTCTTTGTTGTTATATGCCATGCACAGCTTCTAGAGAAGGTAAAACAAAAAGGGTTTACTGTCATAAAAGTTTAATTGATTTTTAAGAGGGTGATAGAATTCATATGAATAATGAGGAATACCATTGTCTAAATAATAAATTATATTGAAAATGATAGCTTCATACAGAATACAACTTTGAGAATGATAAAAGACTGTATATGTAATATGTAGTTCTTAGAATTTAATAAGCCGTTGAATGTACCTGAGGAAACATGTGAAGAATTAATGTAAGTCAGCACTGTCACATTGACTGGGAAATGTGTAACACTGATGGAAATCTGAGCTGTCTGATGGGTGATAATTACAGGATAAAACTAGCAGCATTGTGGAACTTGTCAGAACTGTCCAGGAAGGAGTCAGAAGGGTTTTTTCTCTCTTTTTCTGCTTCTCCTTTCCCTTTCCTCTGTTCTCTTACATGCTTCCTTTCTCTTCCCCCTTTCTTTTCTCAATATATTTTATTATTTTTCTAAAAAGATAAAACTATGTACAATAATAACTACTCAGTAAATATAGCTTATCTACACCAGTTTTGACTTGTGCTGACCAAGCATTTTAAGTATAAATAACTGAATAATTGATCATACATGGACTATTTTAGTTTAAATTCATATCTTTGCCTTGCATGAAGCTAAATGCTCTAGCTGTGGCCACTGCAAGTTTTTTTTTTTCTTGACTTGTGATCTATGTCATTTCCTTTATTCTTGTGTGTGAATGCACTTGTGTATGTTTTGCTGTGGGTATTCCAAAATGTATGTTCATGCATAGCAAGCCTGGGATTGAGGTTAAGTGATTTCTTCAATCTCTGTCTACCTAAATTTTTTGAGACATGGTCTATTTCTGAACCTAGAACTCACTGATTGGTTAGACTGGTTGACCAGCAAGCTTATGCAATCCTCGAAGCATAGAGGTTACAGGTATAGCCCACTATGCAGGGCTTTTTAAACAGATACTGAGACTCAAATCCAGATCGCCATGCTTGCTCAGCAAGCCAAACTGAGCCATCTTGCCAGTCCCGTTTTTCCTGTTGTTAAAAACTTCCAGATGGTGTGTAATTTTTATAACACCAACAAATCTCCATTCTTATCCTTGTCTTTCTCCTTTTCTATTTTCCAGGATGAACTTTTTTCTATGCCCCAATTGTTTTCTTCACTCTAATAGTTTCCTAGTATAAATGAGACATCAGATAGTAAGTAGAAAAAGCTTGGTTCACAGAGCTACCTAACAATTATTCATGTTAATCAATTACTAAAGGGCAGCTTTGTGTCATGGACTTTTATCTAAAAATGTATAAAATTTATATATAAATAAATATTCTGTCATCATGAAATGAGTAAATCATTAACCCCATATAAAAAGGTTAAAGGTACAGCACAGTAATGGAAGGTAAATGAAGGTTTTCTTTACCCCTCCCCTCCCCTCCCCTCCCCTCCCCTCCCCTCCCCTCCCCTCCCCTCCCCTCCCCTCCTTCTCCTTCTCTTTCTCCTCTTTCTCTTTCTCTTCCTCCTCCTCTTCATCTTCTTTTCTTCCTGTACAGTAGTATTCTCGCTCAAGCTTTCTGTTTAGAGCTCAGACTGGCTCTAAACTCATGACAGTCTTCTGCCTCAGCTTCCCAAGTGGCAACAGCCATCACACTGGGCTTTTGTTTTTACTGTTTGGTGTTTGTGTACTGCTGTAGACAAACTCAAGGCTCCATGCATGTAGGCAAGCATTCTACCACTGGGATTCATGCAACTATGGACCTGTCCTTTCTCCTTGTGTCCACTTACCCTTTAATTTCTCACATTTCTCCTTCATCCTACCAAAACATGATGTTTATAATTTACTAAACTTAACCTAAGTCATGGTTTTTGGTTTTTTTTTTGTTTTGTTTTTTTTATTTTTATTTTTAAATTTCCTAGTGTTGGAGTATTAGGTCATCTCTGAATGAAAACAAAAAATAGAAACCAATGTGTGTGAACTTGAGAGTTTTTCTATGGCCATTTCCACTGTCAGCTTAGGGAGAATGTTAGTGTTTGGTTTTTTCTGTAACATCTCAGGAATATTTTCTTGTTCCTCTGCAATTCCACTTACTACAAGTTTCTGACTTGTAAAACTCCGCTAAGATGACTTTGCTTTCTTGCAGTGTGACATGGCTGTCATGTGACACCCTTTGTAAGAAAAGCATATACTAGTCAGCAGAAGGCAAGCCCTAAGTATATTTTCACAGTTTCTTCTTAGGCGACCATTGAGAAAAAGAGGTCTAGACATGTTTGTACTTCCAAGAAGACCTAGGTCTAAATTGTGCTGCTGCAAGTGTCATTTCCAGTATCCATGGGAGAATGATGCATCCACTAAGCCAAATGCACCCTCTATGGAAGTAAGGGGATACAGGACCTGTTCTTCCAAATCTATGACTGCAGCCTAGTACTCACTAGAAACAGAAAAATGGCAAACAGAAAATTGAGAGAAAATGCAAAACTTTCCTGACATCTCGCTTCTGAATACATTCTAAAAGATGACAGAACACAGTCAATTTCTTGTTATTTAATTCCCAAGGGAAGTGCTGAGTTTGTAAATCCTAGAATAACATCAACTGTGTTTTGAGCTTCATTTTTTTAAAACTAGAATTTGAAAAGATTACATATTTTTTTTTGTCCCAAATGTACATGCAGTTACTAATAATGACGCCAAGGGGATGGAAATGTAATTCTGAAAAGCGCTCACCATTTCCTAAAGTTTTATAGTTCAGGAACCAGAAGACTGAAGATTGAAGTTTGATTTAATATTTGCTGGAAATAGGAGTTTATTATTTATTGCTCTGATATTAGAAATTATTTAAGGTTTCTGTTACCAAACTTTGTAAAACTATATTTCATAAAAGTGGCTCTTATGCCAGCTTATACAATGAAAAAAGAGGATGCTGAAAGTCATCAGATCTTTATGCTGTGGCTGACCTAAATAAATTGGAGAAAGTTCTTAATCTATTATCTTCATTTCCCATCAAAAAATGGAGCGATGATAATACTTAATTATTTATTGCACAGGAGTCTTGCAATAATTAATTAATGCCTGAGAGCACTTTGAAGATGAAACAATGTAATAGCCCTCATTATTGAAGGTAAATTTTTATGGTAAATATTAACTAGCAAATCCCTGTATCTGGTCTCTTCAAGTTATTTCTACATGCTTCATTTGGGTGCTAACTAGAAATTTAAAAATGTGATGCTTATGAATAAAATGTGAAATATTGCCATGAAACCTGGTTGTCAGTTTTGCAGCATTTCTCAGAGCCCAGCAAAGGTACAAGCTCTAGGTTCAGGGTCATAAGAAATCAGCCATGGTACAGGGCCTGTTTCTAAAGCCTTTCACTTACTGCAAAGACAGTGTTTCTAGACAATGGCTGCTCTGAGAATGAAGACACAGATCTCTTCTTCATCTATTCTAACAAATACTGAGCAACACCATAGCCTATGGAAGAGCCTTCACTAGCTACATTGAAGAGCACAGTAGCATTCATTCTCACACTTATGGAACTTATGTCTAATGCAAAGTGTCAAGTAGTTAAATTTGGGGTGGAAAGTAACACACAGGTGCGACACAGATGCTACACAGGTGTTACATAGGTGCTACACAGGTGTTACACAGGTGCTACACAAATGCTACACAGGTGTTACACAGGTGCTACACAAATGCTACACAGGTTTACACAGGTGCTACATAGAACACAAGCTGTCAACATTTCAAAAATCATGCAATTCTGAGAACCACACACTTCTGTTTGTTATGGCAACATCCTGGTGTCCCATTATAATTAATAGACAAAAAGAGAGGAGTAATTTCCAAGAACTATGGTTCCTAATCTTAGTTCTTCCAGACCCTGTGACATGTAATCCTGTCTGGAGATTTCTTTAGCTGTCCCATTAGGGAAAGCGCTCCTCACATCTGGAAGGATGAGGCAGAACGCACACAGGAGAATCTTCCAAAACAAAGAATTGCCTAGCGAAAAATGAGAACAAATGAAGAATGCAGAGCAGCGATAAAGTGTAGGGCCTGGATCAGGAATCATTCAACAGTAGAGGAAATCACTACTGGGAACATGGAGAATGTCATTAAGAAAACTTTTATCATTTTATTTTTTTATAATTTTTATTTATATTTTAGAATTTTGTACATAATTACTGTATTTATATGATTTCTATCCATCCCTCCCTCTCTCTTTCTCTCTCTCTCTCTCTCTCTCTTTCTTCAACTCCTCCTATGTCTCCTCAATTCCTGCTCAGTTTGTGACCTCTTCTTTAGTTATTGTTACATATATGCACACATGTATATGTATGTATACAGTCTAATTGGTTGGAATGTAGAGAATGTCTGACTGTAAGGTGCTCAGTCCCAGGTGACTCATCTACAATGTAACTCCTCCACTCAAAGCTCAGAGAACATTGCTGAAGAAGGGACAGAAGGATAGTAAGGGCTAGGGGATTATGAAGTCTGCTGTAAGATAACATCTTATATATATTATATGGAAATGGCACCCATGACATCAAAAAGGGATACACAATGATGTATTGTGATGTCAACATTGAAGGGGAAATCTCCAGGGTCCTATCCTTATATGAAATGCTATATATAGGAAATTAATGGATAGAGTTCAGGGGTAGGGATGGGAAAGACAGATACAACCAGAGTGCCAGAGCCAGGATAAACCAGTCTTCTTCACAGAAGTAGGTTATTCAATCCAAGTAGTTGGCTCTAAACATATACACATATGGGCAACAAAAAGCCTTGACTATTGTACCCAGAGTTAACTCATTCTTTTCTTTCACTCATTAGATTACTCATAAACTTAAATCTGTTCCATGAAATAGCTCAGCAAATGGAGACACAGAGGTAAAAGATATAGGGTCTGCTGCTTAGTGATGTTTGTGAATCAGATAAAGTAGTTACTATGTGGCTGGTGTACCACTGATCAATCTTCATGAAATATCATTGTTATCAATTCTTTAAATATTCAAAATTTTGTTAAAGAGAGACAAGGTTTTGAAAATAGTATATATTATGTTATTATAAACTTTGCTTTATTCTTCGGGTTTTTTTTTTTAAAAACCTCTGTTAAATATCTGTGTATGTATACATAAACATGCCCTTTTTCTGTTTCTCCTTTTGTCTTTTTGTCTGTCTCTCTATCTGTCTTTCTCTGTGTTTTATTTCAGAAAAAAAATTGTTAACTTTTTTTCTTTTATATAACTAGTGTTTGAAACTCATGCTATTTTGAATAATTTTTATCATTTGACTTTCTAATCGTTGTTCAACATTCTATATTCTGCAGAATGACGGCTTCATGACTTTCGTACATGAGTGCCCCTATATTTGGGACCTTGTTGTATTTATCTCAATGAGACATTTAAAGAGGCTGAAAGAATAAGGACCAAGAGCTTTGGGGCATTTGCTTCCCAACTCCATCTTTCAAGTAATCAGGCCACCATATTTGTTGTGTCTTTCAACCAATGGCCTCAGCTCCTTTCAGATGGCCTTTCTCATAGATCTACTTTCTCTAGGTGCTTATTCATTCATTAGTTGGTTCATTTATACACTTGTAGCCTTGAGATGGTTATATTTCCTAATGTCTTAGTTTCACTCTGACAAGTGTAGCTAAAGAGAAAAAAGTATTATTTTGGCTCACAGTTCAAGGATACAGTCTAACAAGGAGAACAGCTGGCCACATCATATCCATAGTCAGGAAGCAGTGTAATGACTTCCTGTGCTCAGCTTACATTTTTTTTCTAAACAGTCCCACTCACAATGGCAGGGAGTTCCCACATCAATTAACCTAATCCATATACTTTTTCAGAGCTTGCTCTAGGCCCATCTCACAGGTGATGCTAGATTGCATTAAATTGACAGTTTAGCCTAACCACCATAACCAACTTGACCTTGTACTTGAGTTCAAGTAATTGTTTCACCTCTGTCTCCTGAGTATAGATTGCATGTGCATGCCATGTAGTCTTTAAATTTATCTATCCAGGATCCTCATATGAGCACGTGGCCTAGGAAACATTTGTACAGTAGCAGATTTGAAAATAGTTTTCCACAGGAAATAGGCTAGTGAACTTTAAACTTCTTTTTAGGACACATGAGAATATATTAAATAATTTCTATTTTAGCCCAGTTATAGGTTGTTGTTTTTAATTATGACATATTAGTTCCTTTCCTCACTGCTGTGACAAAGTAAACTACAAGGTGCTGTTTAAGGAATGAAGGGTTCCTTGTGGCTTACAGTTTGAGAGTTTACACTGCATCATGGTAGAGAAGACAGGAGTGAGGCTGCAGGCCCCCACTACATCTGTTTTCAGAATGCGGGGAGAGCCAACAGGAAGTAGGGCTGGACTCAAAATCCTCAAGGCTTGTCTCTAGTGCTCCCTTTCTCCAGCAAGTCTCTAGCTCCAAAACCTTTTCAAATAGCAGAAGCGCCTCCAGTAGCACTTAAGCATATGAGCCCCTGGGGTCATTTCTCATTCAAATCACCACACATACTTTAGATGGCCCGCTGTTCCAAAGAGATGTTCTGATACTTTATATATTTCATCTTTGGCTATATTTGACTTCAGAGAAAATTTAAGAACTTTGGGAAAGTGAAGTATTTAAACACAAGCTGCATCTTATTCTGACAGATGGATTGCAAAGGAGGGAGAGGCAATGAGTCAAGAGGACCCACTGAGATTGACATTCTGTACTGAATAATTAATACACTGTGCCTCATGCTTTCCAATCAGAAAGAAACCAAGACAGTACTTTAAAGTTAAGAGATTGACTTGGAAAAAGAAAAAGAATTCTTATTGGCAAGAGATGTAAAAATGGAACAGGGATTATGCTAGTATAGTTGGCAATGCTTGAGAGTTCATTGGATAGTGACACCATTGGTCGAGTGACGTGATGACATAAGCCAGAGGTGAAGAGAACATTGAATCCAGAGAACATTTCTGTCCTCCCAATTCCTTTATAGTTTTCAATTGCATCTTTCTATGAATTATAAAGTTAGAATTTAAATGGAGACATAGGTTACCATGCAGTGGCAGAGACTCAGCTAATAAGAAAGTTAACTCCTAGTGCCAACTATCTAGAGAAAAGGTCATCTGAGGACATGCATGTTGACCACAGACCCTAAGCTGAGTGAAGCGACAACTGCACTTGCTTTCAATCTTTGGAGTGTTTGTACCTGAAAAGACATAGAGTGATAGGTGTATATTGTACAGAGAGGCAGACCAGAAACTCATCTCTGATAGAGTACCACTTAAAATTAATATTTGATCCCTTTGTGGCTCAAAGTCTCTTATGTCCAAAGTATTTACATATATAATGTTTTTTGGACTATCATGTTCTGCATGTATTAACATTTGGTCCCTTTTAATTAATGGTGTAGTTTAGATTACTCTCTCCCTCCTTCCATCTTTCTCTCCTGCTCCCTCTGTGTCCCCACTCCCTGCCTCCATCTGAGACCAGATATTGCTATTTAGCCCAAGCTGATTTTAAAATCATAGTTATCCTACTGCCTCAGCCTGATGGATGCCAGGACTATAGGCATGTATTACCATGCTTGATTTAATCTTCTATGTTTGGATATATTATATTTACTCATTCAGATTTTAGTTGATAGACATTAGGACTGTTTCTGATTTTTGCTTATTATAAATAACTATGAACAAGAATTTGTTTATAGTGCTTATTTGTGCACTAATATTTGTGTAAATTCCTTAAGAGCTTCCCCATATGTACATGTATGGAAATGCCATGTGGCACTCCCTAAATATGTACCATGTGTGCTGTTAAGCATTAGTTAAAAATATATTTCAATAGCTGGGTGTGGCGGTACAGATCTTTAGTCCCAGCACTTGGAAGTAGAGGCAGAGGAATCTCTGTGAGTTTGAGGCCAGCCAGGACTGCAGAGTAAGTTGTAGGACAGCCAGGACTATAAGAGAATCCTGTCATGAAAATTCATATATAAATATATAAAATATAATTATAATCACTTGTGTCAATGGAGAACATATAATTTGAGCACAAAGGTTATATGAAATTAGGTTTTTTTGCTATGGTTGTGGCAATTGAGTTTATGGGAAGCATTTGTTACTAGGATCTGTATGTCTGGAAGTTGCAGGGAGTAGTTGCTGCAAGCAACTCTGATCACACAGTCAAAATATTTTTGAATTATAAGAAAAGATTTATTTTATTTGTATGTAAGTGTCTACAAGTACACATGTGCACCACATGCAGTTCTATAATGCCTAAGGAGGTCAGAAGAGGGTGTTGAATTCCTGGACCTGGAGTTACAGGTAGTTATTGGATACCCATGTGGGCACAGGGAACTGAACCTGGGTCTTGTACAAGAGCAGCAAGTGCTTTTAACCCCAGAGCCATCTCTCCAGCTCTGTCAAAATCTTTAAAATATGACCTTATTAGTCTTGATTTTTGTCACTGGAGTTGAAAGAATATGATATTACTGCCATAAAGATTTTTCATTTTTTATTCACAAAAATAAATAACTAAATAAAAAATGTATCCATGCAAGAGAAACAGTTGGAAATCTTAAGTATCTTCATCTATTTTATTAATTATATGCTTCCACAGCACATGTCATTTTAAACATCATGTGCTTTTAAAAATCTGGGTTGGCTGAGGTTGAGAAGAGTCATTATATCACTGTTTAAATGTCATTAGTTTGCTGTGATTTAAATAAGTATCTATCATAGTCTTTAGGAATAACATATAAATGTGTGTGTATATACCCACACATACACACGTATGCATGTGTTTGTATCGTCAGACAGATGATGCTTCAGAGTTTTACATTATGGATATTATGCATCATATCCAATGTTGTGTTACTTAGTATAAGAGAAATGGGGGGTAAAAGTATTTTGCTTTGCTTTTGTTAAACTCTTTCTTGCAGATTTGTACTTGGTGGGCTTTGGAACAGTTTCAATGCACACTGCAGGAAATATTATTCTCCACGTGTGACTCCATCTTTCCTTTGGGGAAATGCTAATTTAACTAAGGGTGAGCAGTGAGCATGTAATAGCCACACCTGCTCTGCATTCGTGAATGTGAAAAGCTCTTGTGATTTCTGTGTTTTGTCACACCAAGGCCAGAGATGCTTCCAGATGCCTGAAGAAGGCAGTCTGCCAACCTCTCAATCCCTCTGAAGTCTAGAATATGAGCAGGTACTAGAAAGTCCATAAGTTATAGACTTAGATGAGTCCTCTAATTTAGTGCTTTTAGCAACAATGGTACCATTCTGATATTTTTGATACCTGCTTCTAATTCCAACTTAATGAGGGAAAGAGGTTTAATTCAATACTTCCTCCACCTCCACCACCATACTAAAGGATGCAAAAACATCGTGTATTTTCAGCATGCACAGTTGTAGCCAAAGGGGACTCAGAACTCAAATATTTATTTGCATTTTAATTAGACTACAGATTTTTTTTTTTTGGTCTTAGGCCCTTTGGTCTGAGCTTAATTTAAATCACTTTCAAAAGAGTAGCATTCTTTTGTATTCAGGCTTTACAAGTCCAAATAATAGAAGTTGCCACCATTCATTTTAAAGCTCATATTCTCTAGGTGTGATTTTTTTTTTCTACATGGAGGTTAGGGGAGAAGACTGAAGGCTGCTGTAATGTGGTGATTACAGACGCCATTCTATGTGGTTAAGACGCGGTTTGATAACCTACGTTTTGTAAATGAACTGCACGAACACATTAAAATCATACAGTTTCTGTGCAGTTCTGTTTCCTTGAGTATAAACTAAGTGTAGCAGTGTGCAGTGAAGCTGTTTCATGTAAACCTGATATGTCCATCACTGCCATGAAGCACAGGAGATACCCAAGGCAGTTTAACAAAGGAATAGCAGAATGAGAGAACTCGCAGCTAGCTAAGACTGTGGAAAAGAGGTGGGGACTGTGTTGGCGATCCTTAATCTAAAGAACTGGGAGGGTCAGGGGCTCCTGAGATCTCATGCCACTTTTCCTGTCCTAGCTATGTAGGTCTTGGAGGTATGGGAGAAAGATAACTATTTAGGGGTTGGACTCTTCAATGGGGAAGGTTTCTATGGGTCACCCATGCTGGACATGGGACTTTGCGTGTCCATACAGCTACTTTGATTTGCTTGTTCTCTTCTGCAAACTTGTTGACTCTCCTAGCTAAATTTGGATAGAATCTGTTTTTTTGCTCTTTGGTCTTTGTACATAGGAGGGTGTATGTTAGTTTTGATGTATAATTATATATACACATAATAACTTTTTTCCAGGTGTATTAGTCAGGGTTCTCTTATGAACAGAAAGATAGAATGAAAAAACATATATTCATATGTATGTGTGTATATGTGTGTATATATATCACATGATTATACATATATACTCATACATATAATATATATTATGCACACATATATAATGAGGGTTTATTATAGTGGCTTACAGGCTGTGGCCCAGGTAGTCCAATAATGGCTGCTTATCAGTTGAAAGTCAGGATCCTGAGGCTGATTGGTCCACTAGTGTATATCTCAGCTGATCTTCAGTAAATGCTGAAAACTTGAAGAAGGCTCTAATACTAGTGAAAGAATGAGCTTGCCAGCTAGTGTGAGGGACAACAGGCAAAGAGCAAAACCTTCCCTCTTTCATGTCCTTTATATAAGCTTCCAGCAGACAGTGTGGTCCAGATTTAAGATGGATCTTTCCATTTCAGAAGATCAGGATCAAAGATTGATCTTCCCACTTCAAATGCTTTAATTAAAAGAGTCCCTCCCAGGTGTACCCAGCCACTTGGGTTTTAGTTAATTTCAGATGTAATCAAGTTGAAGGGCAAAAACAGCCATCACAGCAGGAAATCACACAACAGTGTACTACAGATTAAAGGAACTGTAGCATTTATAGTGAATGTCGCAATGTCTTCCATGTAAACCTCAAAAATTTAGGTCTTACCATGCTTATTTGCTGAAGGAATAAACTAAGAATTAGGTAGAAATGCAGAGAATTGATTCATGTCAAGATTTCCATGAATGACACTCCATTTGTGAAAGTGGTAAAGAAAGTTACGAAGTCCCCTCTGCTGAGATAAGATACTGGTGGTCTGTGTCCTGGAGAGTGGAACAGACATGAGAACTATCCATAAATGAGTTTTCAAAACTCAAACGTCAGGGATAGAATTCTGAGGGAATTAATAACCAGGAAAACAATGGCTATGTAAGAAGGAGAAGTTTGCAAAAGTTAAGAAAAAATATCGGAGGAGAAAGACTAAAGAAATGGAACAATCATTACAATAATTGGTGTGCTTATCAATGGACCAATCATATTTTCCCAGTGAGGTCCGAATGGGAGTATGTACTTGTGCCTGACTGTTATTTATTTACACAGCAGATGTTTTTCTACTTATTGAGAACTAACGGAAACAACTGGTTATTCTTTACTGAGCCTTCTGAGCTCCATCTTCTCAGACTATCTTAAGTATTCACCTATGTTGAGAGGAGGAGGGGTACTTTAATCCAGGTGCTAGACTGACAAAAGAAGCAAGATATAAATTGTGTTTTGGAGCTTGCAGTTTCTGCCTTTTCTTTATCTTTTTGATGCATGGAAAGTTTTCAGGGAAGAAGTTCTGAGAGACAAGCAAGACCTTCATATTACGATTGGGCTGCTGCCTAACAAGTGAAGGACAAATTTGGCTCTGGGTTATATTTGTTTGTGTGATCTGCATCCTGTAGCTTCATTACACATATTTAAAACTTTTGTAGCCTGACATACCATTTAGTTTAATGGAAAGAACAATGAACGCTGATTTCTAAGAAGCTAATAAGCAGTTTAACAGAATGTTTTAGTTCACAGTAAATGAAGGTTTTGGGAAAATTTGTTTACTTATATACAACAGTGTTGTTGGGTTCCTTTTTCCTTCATTAGACATTTCTTAGAATAACATGCATGAGTTGGAATCTTTTCCAGGACCTCCTGTACATCTCCCAGTTTGATACTCACAAGAGGAGACTGATTTACCATTGAAAGTTTAAACATGTTGCTGTAGAATTTAGATTTTGATTTTCACTCCCCATAGTAAGATACCTTTGAAATACGTGTGAAAACACAACATAGAAGGCAAATAGAATGTTCTGCTGTGAAGGGAAATTTGATGAAAATATAATTGCTGCAGAGAGTCTTCTCGAACAAGTAAAACCAATGATTTTTCTTTCAATATCACAAACTGCATTGCCAGTCTCCACCACCCACTCCAGGTTTTCTTGGAGAAATATATGGAATAAAATGAAATAAATATCGCACTTGTGTGTTTACTTACCAGAATGTTCTTCACAGAAGAAGTAATGATACCCTTTCATTGACATCATCCCAGTGATAATATACTTTTGTTTCTGTCGTTCCTGTAATGATAACCTTTCATCCACATCACTGCACAGTGCTTCTCTTATTGTACATAATGCAGAAAAATAAAAAGTCTATATTATTTCTTAGGGAATAAGGCTGTTATTTAAACAGACTCGCAGACATCAGAAACTGCAGTTCTTTGCTCATGTGGACTAAAATTTCTATAGATACTTACATTCTCATTCAAAGTTAATTTTTAATATTTTTTTCAGCTGTCACATTGCACTTAACTATGGGTCTCTGATATTTCTTATCTCAAAAATATGACTTAAGCTAGTTACAGATTAGGTTTCATGATTATTTTCCTTCAAGCTAGGTTTCTCAGGCTAGGTTTAAAATCTAGTTTGTATAAAAATGCACAAGTAGATAAATTGTTTGTAAAGAAGAAAATAAGTATGTAGAAAGAAGCTGGTGTTGAGCAAATTTAATATAATTTAATACAGGGCTGACCCTAGTCATGATGGGAGTTGAACCATATAGGAGAGCATTGGTGTGCACTTTATATACATTCTTTATACATTCTTTATACATTCCTATCATAATGAATATAATCTTTGAGGAATTATGGCATTGACTCCTCTAAACAAGGTCTCTTCAGGTGAAAAAATATGTCCTTTTTTATTTGTTTATTAAGTTTGTCTAAGCTTATTATAAGTTATCATATGATTTGTAATAGTTGGTGGGAGTCAGTGTTACTGGATGTAATGAGAAAAGGGTACCATGTACTGCATTCAAAATAAAGAACTATGTGTTTGAATTAATTAGGTGGTTTTGTTGTACTTATATGATTGCCAGGGAACAAGCCTAGAAGAATTTTATAGAAGCGAATCACAGTATTTGACAAGGCTTAAGTGCCTGTTATTTATTTATTTATTTATTTATTTATTTATTATTTTAAATTTTTTATTGGATATTACATTTCAAATGTTATCTCCTTTTCGGGTTTACCCTCCAGAAACCCCTATCCCATCCTCCCTACCCCTGCTTCTCTGAGAGTGTTCCCTTACCCACTCACCTACTCCTGCCTCCCGCTCTCAAATTTCCCTACACCTAGGCATCAAGCTAGGACTGAAGGGCTCTCCTCCCATTGATGCCTGACAAGGCCATCCTCTGCTACATGTGGGGCTGGAGTCATGGGTTCCTCCATGTATACTCCTTGGCTGGTGGTTTAGTCCCTGGGAGCTCTGGGAAGGGGGGTGGGGGGGGAAGAGGTTGTCTAGTTGGTTGATATTGTTGTTCTTCCTATGGGGTTGCAAACCCCTTCAGTTCCTTCAGTCCTTTCTCTAACTCCTCCATTAGGGACCCTGTGCTCAGTCCTATGGTTGGCTGTGAGCATCCACCTCTGTATTTGTCAGGCTCTTGCAGAACCTCTCAGGAGACAGCTATATCAGGCTCCTGTCAGCATGTACTTCTTGGCATCGACAATAGTGTCTGCGTTTGGTGTCTGTATATGGGATAAATCCTCAAGTAGGGCAGTCTCTGGATAGCATTTCCTTTAGTCTCTGCTCCACACTTTGACTCAGTATTTTCTCCCATGAGTATTTTGTTCCCCTAAGAAGGATCGAAGCACCCACACTTTGGTCTCCCTTCTTCATCAGCTTCATATGGTCTGTGAGTTGTATCTTGGGTATTGTGAACTTTTGGGCTAATATCTAATTATCAATGAGTGCATAGAATGTGTGTTCTTTTGTGATTGACTTACTTCACTCAGGATGATATTTTCTAGTTCCATCCATTTGCCTAAGAATTTCATGAATTCATTGTTTTTAATAGCTGAGTAGTACTCAGTTGTGTTAACGTATCACATTTTCTGTATCCATTCCTCTGTTGAAGGACATCTGGGTTCTTTCCATGTCCTGACTATTATAAATAAGACTGCTATGAACATAGTGGAACATGTGTCCTTGTTATATGTTGGGGCATCTTTTGGGTATATGCCCAGGAGTAGTATAGTCAATCCAGAGGTAATCCTATGTCCAGTTTTCTGAGAAACTGCCAGACTGATTTCCAGAGTGGTTGTTCCAGCTTGCAATCCCACCAACAATGGAGGAGTGTTCCTATTTCTCCACATCCTTGCCAGCATCTGCAGTCACCTGAGATTTTGATCTTAGCCATTCTGACTGTCATGAGGTGGAATCTCAGGGTTGCTTTGATATGCATTTCCCTGATGACTAAGGATGTTGAACATTTCTTTAGGTGCTTCTCAGCCATTTGAGTTTCCTCAGTTGAGAATTCTTTGTTTAGCTCTGTACTCCATTTTTAATAGGATTATTTGATTCTCTGGAGTCTAATTAATTGAGTTCTTTGTATATATTGGATATTAGCCCTCTATCAGATGTAGGATTGGTAAAGATCTTTTCCCAATCTGTTGGTTGCTGTTTTGTTCTCTTGACAGAAGCTTGTTTTGTTCTTTGCCTTACAGAAGCTTTGCAGTTTTATGAGATCCCATTTGTCAATTCTTGGTCTTAGAGCATAAGCCATTGTTGTTTTGTTCAGGAACTTTCCCCCTGTGCCCATGTGTTCAAGGCTCTTCCTCACTTTCTCCTCTATTAGTTTCAGTGTATCTGGTTTTATGTGAAGGTCCTTTATCCACTTGGACTTGACCTTTGAACAAGGAGATAAGAATGGATTGATATGCATTCTTCTTCATGCTGACCTCCAGTTGAACCAGCACCATTTGTTGAAAATGCTGTCTTTTTTCCACTGGATGTTTTTAGCGTCTTTGTCCAATATCAAGTGACCATAGGTGTGTGGGTTCATTTCTGGGTATTCAATTCTATTTCACTGATCTTCCTGCCTGTTTCTGTACCAATACCATACAGTTTTTATCACCGTTGCTCTGTAATACAGCATGAGGTCAGGAATTCCTCCAGAAGTTCTTTTATTGTTGAGAATAGTTTTTGCTATCCTGGGTTTTTTGTTATTCCTAATGAAGTTGCAAATTGCTCTTTCTAACTCTATGAAGAATTGAGTTGGAATTTTGATGAGGATTGTATTAAATCTGCAGATTGCTTTCGGCACAATGGTCATTTTTACTATATTAATCCTGCCAATCCATGAGCTTGGAAGGTCATTTCATCTTCTGCGATCTTCGATTTCTTTCTTCAGAGACTTGAAGTTCTTGTCGTACAGATCTTTCACTTGCTTGGTTAGATTCACACCAAGATATTTTATATTATTTGTGACTCTTGTGAAGGGTGTCATTTCCCTAATTTCTTTGTCAGCCTGTTTATCCTTTGAGTATAGGTAGGCTACTGATTTGTTTGAGTTAACTTTATATCCAGACACTTTGCTGAAGTTGTTTATCAGGTTTAGGAGTTCTCTGGTGGAAGTTTTGGGGTCACTTAAGTATACTATCATGTCATCTGCAAATAGTGATATTTTGACTTCTTCCTTTCCAATTTATTTCCCTTTGACCTCCTTTTGTTGTCTAATTGTTCTGGCTAGGACTTCCAGTACTATATTGAATAGATAGGGAAAGAGTAGGCAGCCTTGTCTGTCCCTAATTTTAGTGGTATTGCTTCAAGTTTCTCTCCATTTAGTTTGATGTTGGCTACTGGTTTGCTGTATATTGCTTTTACTATGTTTAGGTATGAGCCTTGAATTCCTGATCTTTCCAGGACTTTTAACATGAAGGAATGTTGAATTTTGTCAAATTCTTTTTTAGCATCTAATGAATGATCATATGTTTTTTTTCTTTGAGTTTGTTTATGTTGTGGACTATGTTGATGGATTTCCATATATTGAACCATCCCTGCATCCCTGGGATGAAGCCTATTTGATCATGGTGAATGATCGTTTTGATGTATTCTTGGATTTGGTTTGTGAGAATTTTATTGAGTGTTTTTGCATTGATATTCATAAGGGAAATTGGTCTGAAGTTCTCTTTCTTTGTTTGGTCTTTGTGTGGTTTAGGTATAAGCGTAATTGTGGCTTCATAGAACGAATTGGGTAGTGGTCCTTCTGTTTCTATTTTGTGGAATAGTTTGGAGAGTATTGGTACTAGGTCTTCTTTGAAGGTCTGACAGAATTCTGCAGGTTTTCCATTTTGGTTGATTATAGGCTTTTGTAGTAGGATCTGATGATTTTTTTGAATTTCCTTGGTTTCTGTTGTTATGTCTCTCTTTTCATTTCTGATTTTATTAATTTGAATACTGTCTCTGTGCCTTCTGTTTATTCTGGCCAAGGGTTTATCTATCTTGTTGATTCTCTCAAAGAACCAGGATTTGTTGATTTTGTTTTGTATAATTCTTGTTTTTACTTGATGATTTCAGCCCTGAGTTTGATTATTTCCTGTTGTCTCCTCCTCTTGGGTGTATTTGCTTCTTTTTGTTCTATAGCTTTCAGGTGTGCTGTCAAGTTGCTAGCGTATGCTCTCTCCAGTTTCTTTTTGTAGGCACTTAGAGCTATGAGTTTTCCTCTTAGCACTGCTTTCATTGTGTCCCATAAGTTTTGGTATGATGTGCCTTCATGGTCATTAAATTCTAAAAAGTCTTTAATTTCTTTCTTTATTTCTTCCTTCACTAAGCTATCATTGACAGTAGTGGACAGTTCATAAAATTGAAATAATCACATGCATCTTATCAGATCACCACAGACTAAGACTGATCTTCAATAACAACAAAAACAATGGAAAGCCCACATATACATAGAAGCTGAACAACATTCTACTTAAGTGCCTGTTAAATGTGCCCATGTGGTCTTGTTCCATGCCCAGAGAATTCCCTCTGTCCAGGAGGTTTAGTAGCTTTAGGATGGTTTGAAGACAAGTTTGCAGATGGAGTTTAACTTGCCATCACCATTTCCAGATCTCTGTCACTACATTGTAACATATATTCCTTAGGTATTGAGTTGTGTTGGAAGAAGCAAAGTCCAATTAAAGTTTGCATTCAATACACGTATTTTTTTTTTTTAACAGAACTGGAAAATTTCAAGATGGAATTTTAGTTATTCTAAAAGTACTATGTGACTTCACTGATGGAGACAGACTGCATGGTAGAGAAATCATTGGTAGTCAGAATGTTACCATGACTGTGTGACTTAGCATGCTCTAATATATGCTAACCTAAGGGTATTCTACTTTATTTTTCTTTTTTACTATCAGGCTGACTGAGATAAAAATTGCATATCATTTAATTCATCCATTGAAAATATACACTTTACCATTTTAATATATGCAATTATGTAACTATTGCTACAATCAATTTTAGAAAATTTTCATTCCTCTGAAGAAATTCTACACTCATTCCTGATACTACTCACATATACCTAAAGCGCTCTGCACTTCCCCTCAGCCATTGCCTCTAACCTATGTTTTGTTTCATATGTAGGCTTCCTCTGGGAACTCAGAGTCAGACAGAGTGGTTTTCTTGTTCCTGGCTTCTTTCAGTGACCTTAAGAGTTTCAGGTCTCAAACATTTTGCAGCATGCATCTTTAAACATGACTTTTTTATTGGCAAATGATATTAGTCATTTGTGTAGCTAGCACTTGGGAAGTGGACATAGGAAGGTCAGAAGCTCAACACCAACCCTAGCTACATAGAAAAGTTGGGACAAGCAGATTACACAAGACTCTGCCTCAAAAAAAAAAATGCATAGTGGAATTATCAGATCCATTAAGCTGCTTCTTAGGTGAGGGAGTTTGAATTGTTTCTTAACATTGTGAATATTAATAACACTTCTGAAAATAATCATTTACAAGTTTCTTAGTGTATAGATGTTTTCACTCCTCTTAAGTATATGGCTTCTAGTGCTACCCAGTACACAGTTAATAAAACAATGGGATAATTTAGTAGAGATTGCTGAGAGGGAAGTAGGTTTCTACTGTTTGCCATTAGGGAGTCTTCCTTCTGGAAATCTATGATACAAATAAACACATTAATTTCATGGACATATATTTAAATTGTTATTTTACTAGAATATATTATGGTAATCAGTGTGTAATATATTAACACCTACATACAATGTACACTGAATAAACAAGACTCCACTTATCCATTCCCTTTTCCCAACCACTCATATTGGCTAGTCTACAAATAGTTCAACTTAAAAAAATTTCAAATGTGATGAGATAATGTGTTATTTGTATTTTTAACTTATTTCACTCAGCAAATTATCTTCCAATTTCACCCACTTTTGGTACAAATTGCAAGATATTTTTATTCTTTATGGCTGAATATTTTCTTTTGTACACAAACTATATTTTTCTTTATCCAGTCATTTTTCTGTGGACATTATTTTAGCTGTTGAATAGTGCAGAAACAAGTGTCTCTTTCACTCACTAATCTCATTTCCTTTGGATAAATCCAAAGTGGGATGACTGAATCATAGGATAAACTTCATTTTTTTTAAAGACACCTCTCTATTGTTCCTTACAATGTCTATAATCATTATGTTCTTATCAGTAGTATATGAGAATTATTTTTTAAAATCTTTGAAATTTATTACTACTGTGTATGTGGTATGTTTGTGTACATATTGTACATGTGTGTGCACATATATGTGTGTATGCAGGTGAACACATGAAGTGTGTAGATGTGCTTGTATGTGTGGGTTCACATTTGTGTAGAAGGGTAAATATCATGTGTCTTCTATAGTCACTCTTCACATGATCTTTTTTGAGTCAGGGAATTTCTCATGGAATTTTGAGCTCATTAATCTGGCCAATTCATTGGACAATAAGATCCAGGGATCCTCCTGAATCTCTTCCCTAGTGTGTATTACAGCTTTATGCCAGTGTGCCTTGATTTATATGTAGGTTTTTGGGTTTTGAACTTAAGTGTTTCTGTTTTGTGATTACAAAACACTTTATTTACAAAGCTGTCTTTCCAGCTCTTCCTCATCTGTTTTTCAGAAAACAAAATAACAATGAGCTAAAAACCTGAGCAGACTTGGCTTCATCATAAATTTGAAAGTTTGGCTACATAAAGAAAGCCAACATATAAAGTATTTTTTATAGCACTGGAGAGATAGCTCAGACATTAAGAGTACTTGTTACTTTTGTAGAGCACCTAAGGTTTGATCCACAGAACCTACATGGTGGTTCACAATCATCTGTAACGCCCATTCCACAGAAAGTAAACATGTATGTGGTGCTCACACACATACATGTCAGCAAAACACTCATACATAAAATGTATAAATCTAATTCATTACTTTAAATACCCTTAGAAGATGATTAGAGCAAGAGCTCAGTGGTTAAGAGCACTTGCTGCTCTTGCACAGACCCTCGATTTGATTTCCAGCATGCACAGAGAATCTCAGAGCTGTCTGTAAATTTAATTCTAGGTGCTAATCTCTTTTGGAGTCTGTAAATATTCAAATAATTAAAATAAATAAATCTTTTTAAAACAGAACTCTTGGAAACTGTCTTAGTTTGGGTTTCGATTGCCATCAAGACACCACACTAACTCTTTTTTCCCCCTTGCAATTCTTCTTTCTTTCTTTTTTCTTTTAGATTTTTTAATTTATTTTATGTATGTGAGTACACTGTTGCTGTCTTCAGACACACCAGAAGAAGGCATCTGATCTCATTACTGGTGGTCGTGAGCCACCATGTGGTTGCTGGGAATTGCACTCATGATCTCTGGAAGAACAGTCAGTGCTCTTAACCACTGAGCCATCTATCACCCACACCAACTTTTATAAAGGAAAACATTTCATTGAAGTTGGCTTACAGTTCAGAACATTAGTCCATTATTGTCATGGCAGGAAGCATGGCACTATACAGGCAGACATGCTACTGGAGAAGGAACTCAAAGTTCTACATCTAGATCAGCAGTAGTAGGAAGAGAGAGTAGCACTGGGCCTGGCTTGAACTTCTGAAATCTCAAAGCTTTGAGAAATGGGGCCATTTTCATTCAAACCACCACATTCAAATTTTCACATTCTATGCTTATAGATAAGTTAATCTCATAATATAAACAATTTTAGGAACTTAGAATGCTTGGTCACCAAGACAAATGAAGTCTTAACTACCAGGACATTAAAACATGAAGTTCCAGAGTACATGTCATGATTCAAAACATGGGCACAAAAACTTTCGAGTCTTGTTTGATTGACAGCTCAGTCTATTGATTGTCAGCATCAGGACCTATGTTTATCATATTATGTATTCATAATTTTGTTTATCTCAAAGATGATCAATTAGGAATTTGTAATTAGCCAATCCCTGTGGTAAGATAGTAAGAGTTCATTAACATGAATGTGGAAGAAAGCATGTGTTAGACATAAAAGAAGAAAACTACTCACATAGAAGAAAAAAAAAAAAGAGACAAGAAAATAAAAATTCAAATGTCAAAGGGTAAGATGTTTTCTTTACAAATATGCTTTTCTTTAGCCCTAGTGCATTGTTTTGTTTATTTTAGGCTATGCATTGCTGCTTGCTTTATTAATTTTTTTTGCTGGTTGATGAGGTATAACTATGAGGTTTGTGCTGTCTGTGAACTTGTGAACCGCTCCTACCAACCTCTTGAACATGGGAAGTACAGGTTTGGAGATTGCTTGGGTTTGGTTGGCTTTTTATGATCTCAGCTAGCCATGGCTCCATTACCATCGTTCAAAGCTATTACATGAAGTCACCAACAGTTAGTCTTGAAAACATGTGTACATGAGGAGTTATAAAATAAGGAAGATTTCCTATTTAAACTTTAATGTTAGTATGATTAAAAACATATATCAAGAGCTCAAAGGCAAATTTCATAATCATGGGGAAGGCTTGCTGTAGTAATAAGCTTTTGTCATGTATGGCACAGATTTAATTCATTATTATTTTTTAAAATAAAAAATGCAAGGCAAGGATTCATTTATTTTGGTGGAAAGTTGCATGTGGCACAGGGTTAATAGCCGTGTAAAAGTATTGCATCATTTAAGAAGGCTCGAGGGAACATGAAGCCTTGACTTTTATATCATCTGCTAATAAGGTAGTTATCTGCAAGCTATTAAATTAGAATATTTGAATTTGCTGATATTAAAAAGAAATATTGAACTCATAGTTAATATTTTGTGTAGAGAAGTTCTATTACAGTATACAGTTTTAAAAGCCAAAATGGAACAGTCTATTTTTTTAGCTTTAGGAAATGTTGCTCTGCTGGATATGAAATAAAATAAATATAAAAATTGAATAAGGCTAATGCTTTAAGCTTGTATTTTAAAATTCTTCCAAGCTTTAGAAACACGCCTGCTGTAAACATTTCTTTGGGGGGAGGTAATGTTTATACTCTAGAAAACCACTCTTTCCTACTATGCAGAGCCTACATTTGAAGAATATTACAAGAAAAATAACATTTTTCCCCAATGACTCTAGCAGGAAGATTTGTAGGAAGAGGTGAGATTCCTAGTGAATTAAGCAGGAGTAGATGAATGTTGAAAAAAAATAGACTGAGAGAAGGATGTGAGCAGGAATCTTAGCACATATTGTAAATCATTTAGATTACACTTAATTTAGTATAAGTCTGTACATGCATGTGAATTCATACATAGGTGTAGATATGAGCACATACTGTAAATCATTTAGATTACACTCACTTCAGTGTAAGTCTGTACATGCATGTGAGTCCACATGCAGGTGTAGATATGAAGGTCCGAGGACAACTTCTGGGAGTTGGTTTTTCCTTCCAACATTTGTGTCCTGGGATTCAACTCGGGTCATGCTGAGTGGCAGCGAATGTCTTTATCACTAAACCATCTCACCAGCCCTCAATTACTTGTTTTTACTGGAAATTCAAGGACTGATTTTTTTATGTTACTCTCAAAGACTTTTTTTTTTAACTGTCTTTAGTCCTAGAAGTAGAAGCTCTCAGCGAGGGCAGCCTATCTGTCAGCAATCTGTTCCTGACATATTTCTTTGCCTTCTTTAATTCACTCGGCCTATAGATTCAGCAGCTTCCTCCTGTCCGTGTTTTTCTTAGTATATTGCTCCTTCAGCTATCATTTTCTTTAGAGAAACAGAAAACTTTTCAGATTTTGATACTTCCTTTGGGCTCCAACTGCTAATGCACAGTAAAATTTGTCAAAGAGGACTCCCCCTCTTCTGTACATGCAGTTGAGAATATTCACGTTGTTATCTACAACAGACTTGTGCTCCCCCTCTCTTCAGTTTTCTTGGTCAATGACAAGGATGCCCTTAGCAACAGGTGCACACTGTTGTGGGTCGGGATATCTTGCTTCATGAAAAAATGTTTTTCATTCCCACTACCGGCTGGGACCCAGTAACTACTCCAGTCTTCATCTAGAGCATCGGGAACCACTTCTGTTGCCATTCACTTCTCACTGGAAGGATGACGCTTCTGTTCATCACCCACTTCAATGAGTTTCTGACAGCCAGTAGCTGGAAAGGGGGTGTTCAGCTTCATCGTGACACAGCCAACTACCCATGAGGCACTGCGAGAAAGTGCTACATTCACCTTTTAATACGAGATTTTCCTTTTATTTCTCTTTCTCTTTCTTGACCTTCTGCTTCCTTAAAAATTTTTTATTGAAGTTATTTTTATATAAATTCAAGAACAAGATTTTGTCCTAAGAACACTGTAAATACAGATTTAAGTCTATTTACCTTTCTTGTTTGCCTAGTATGTGATATAATTTGTCATTATTTAGTAAACAAATTGTTGTAATCAACAAAGAAACCCATGGTCACATTCTTGCCATAAATTTCAGTGCTTAGATTGACTGGAGTTAAATGAAATATAGTTGCAAGAGTATCCCCCTTAAATAGTTTTCTCACAAATTTTAACTATAGAACTAAACATGTACAAAATATCAAAACCAGTTGTTTAACTGATAAGTTAGATGAAGATCAGCTCTCTTCTGGATAGGCATTGCCAACTTATGAATGGGGCTTAAAACTTCATTGATATAATTACTGTGAGATTTTAGAGATAATTTCCCATTGTAAAAAAAATTAAAAAATGAAACTTGGCTGAAGAGAGGTCTTCCCTTCCATGACTCTTCAGCTGGCTTGTGTGTTTCATAATAAAGCTGAAACATAGAAATCAAGACACTACTTTCAGTGCATTCTTTTCAGGTACAGGAGAGAAGAATCCCAGTGACCCAGGTTGGTGCTGCCTATTTGGTCAAGTCTCAACATTGACTGTGCAACCCCAAAGGAAGAAGAGTTAATTGTTCAGCCCCATCTGGCCACAGCTCTGTATTTGTCTTAACAGAGCCTCTCCCAGGTTCCTTCCTTCTGTTTTTATTTGTCTCTTACTTGCTCCATAACAAGTCTCCGAAGAAGGAACCTTTGATGTCTGACTTCTTTTCTCTTATATGCTCCACTGTATGGTCCCTCTTTCTTCAAGCTCCATTCCTATTCTTCAAATGATCATAAGGTGTGTTTGAAAAAAAAATTAAGATGCTTTTCCTGTTCCTCATATTGTTAAGCTGTGATTTTTTTCAAGTAGAGAGTTAGCTCTGCTGTAAACTTAGCCCTTCTCATTGTAACTGACCAGCACCTTCCTGTTTATCACAGATACTCTTTCCCAGACTCCCACGTGTCTTTGTACCTTCACATTGATTTCCAATTCCTTCCTTTTCATTACTGATAAGCACTGACAAGGTCCTTTTGTTTCTATGAGCCTCCTTTTAAGTGCATTTAATTGTTTCCCTATCAGGATTCATTCATGAGAAAAACTTGCTTGTAGCTCTAAAATATATTTATTCACCCAAGCTGCTTAGTTTTTCTTTCTGTCTAAAATTGCTTTTCCCTTGACCTCTGGATCAATGGAACACTGTATTGTTCCTCAATACTAATATTTTTCCTCTTATATTTTTATTTTTTAAAAAATATTCCTCTTCAGTCTTCTGTTGTTTTCTTTGCTAGGTCCCTGCCTTGAATCTGTCATAGTGCTCAAAACAGCAACTCCTATTTCCTTGTGAAAAAAAAAATCACAAAATAAATTTTCCCTTTTCAGATTTGCCTGCACAATCATATTCATTTGTTAACAGGAATCCATAAGGAGTAGAAGCATTTCTGGAATCTCCAGCTCGTAGTTAGAGTTTCCAATGATCTGGCTGTTTTCTCACACTGGTGAGAGATTTGAATTCTCAGGCATTCCATATAATGTAGATACAGATCCACCATTACATTTGTGCAGTTTGTATCCTCTCTTCCATTGTCCTATTTCATTGTTGATATTGGGATTAATAATCCAGTTACCAGCTACTTTTGTTTATTGAATAATTTAAAGTTAAGTTTGATTTTATAGGGTAGGTGGCTCCTGAGATTTTAATGTAGCTCATCATCTCTTGGTGACCCTCCATAATACCTGTCAATTCATCCATTAAAATATGAATTCCATAGTTAGATGTGACATAACATTTCTGTACTCCTATCACTAAAGGAGTTGAGGCAAGAGGACCAAGAGTTCAAGAGTAGCCTAGTCAAGAAAGGAATACCCATTTTATAAACAAACAAACAAACAAACAAACAAACCCTCAAATCAGCACTGTAGATATTTACATATTAATGTTGTCAATCCAGGAACATGGGATATGTTTCCATTTATTTGTATCTCATTCATTTTTTCTTTAACTGTAATAGATTTTAATATACAGGCTTTTCACTTATTTGATTAAAGTCAGTATTTTCTTCTTTGTAGTTATTATACATTGAATTGTTCTTTTGCTTTTTTTTGCATAGTGTATTGTTACTATAGAGAATTGTGGATTTATTTTTGTGTGATAATTCTGTATCTCCAAATTTACTCAATTCATTTTCTAGTTAAGTAGGGATTTTGGTGGAGCCTGTAAGGTTTTTAGAAAAACCACCTGTCATGAGCACATATTTTATAGGAAAATAACTTTACTTGCCTTGTTTCAGATCTTCAACTGTTAACTCCTTCTCTGAATTGTCCTCTGATTTCATTATTCTTGGGAATATTCTCCCACTTCTTTTGGTGGCAGATTTTTGATCTCCCAGTAAGTGTCTGTCAGGCCCTTTGGTCTGGTAAACAAGTACTCTGTTATTTTTTTGGGACCCATAGTTTCGATGACTTGCTGCAAGTTGTATTTATGAAGCTTCTTATTTCTGTGTTGGCAAATCATGTTCATGCAATGATGCTTTACTTGTGGGATTCTAGAAGATGCCCAAGGAGGCAATAATACAGATAGATGGAACGTAACAAATAATCAGAGATTGTCTAATGTATAAAAGCAGAATTCTATAACTCCAGCAGAACACACAGGCTCAAAATGCAGGTTCTTATTAGCACAGACATTAAGACCAACAATTAGTAAATGGGACTTCATGAAACAAAAAAACTGGCAAAATCTGGCAAAGGGCACCATCATTTGGACAAAACAGTAGCCTACATACTAGGAAAAGATTTTTAATGATGACACATCCAATAGAAGGCTAACATCAAAAATATAACTAAAACCAGAAAACATATACATCAAGAAAACAAGTAACACAAAAGAAATGAGGTACAGATATAAACAAGAGAATATTGTAAAGAAAAAACTCAAATGGCTGAGAAATTCTTTTTTTTTTTTCTTTTTTTTTTTGTTTTTGTTTTTTCGAGACAGGGTTTCTCTATGTAGCCTGGGCTGTCCTAGAACTCACTCTGTAGACCAGGCTGGCCTCGAACTCAGAAATCCGCCTGTCTCTGCCTCCCAAGTGCTGGGATTAAAGGCGTGCGCCACCACCGCCCGGCTGAGAAATTCTTAAAGAATTGTTCAACACCCTTATTCATCAGGGAAATGCAAATCAAAACTATTTTGAGATTGATCTTACAGACCAATAAAGCAAACGATAGCTAAAGCTGGCAAGAATATGAAGTAAGGGGAGCACTTACCTAATGTTGGTGGGAGTGGACACTTGTAAAGCAGTATGGAAATTGTTTCAGATGGGAATCAATCTAGCTCAGATCATCTGTACCAAAGGGCACTTCATGCTATTATTGATAAGCCGTGGTTCTCACCTCCACAATGCTGAGAGTAACTAACTTTAGGAAGGGGACATAAGAAAATCACAAGGGAGAAAAGAGTGTAGTCTGAATACACGAACGTAAAATAAGGAAGGAAAGAAAAATGATGAGGCAGGAGAATATGGTTTCCTAGGAGTAAAATATTAAACACTATTTGAGGATAGATAGTATAGAAATCTAATACATAGAGGAGTTCCTAAATAACTATATATAATATAGGAGAAGGTGATAGAAATGAAATCACTGAATAATAGGAGACAGAACCCCAACTGGACAACTCTTGATACCAAATGAAGTTCCCAGTACCTGAAATGGATTACATCTAACTAAATTATTGGCCAATGGGGTCCCATAGGAACTCCCAAACATCCCAGATTTTTATCAAGGTTGTAGATTGGTCTCCACAAGTTTTGTAAGGATGGCTTAGTCCACAATTCTATGGTTTTTGAGGACTAGCCTCCAATGTAGAGACTTATACTTATTACTCTGGGTATAACATATAATCCTATTCTACTAACCATGATTCATTAAGCACAGTCTAGGAAGCTCACCCAAACTAGATGATTATGGTTTTTTTTTTTTTTTTTTCATGAAATTTGGGAATTAAAATTGTCAAGACACAGAGTGATTAGAAAAAACATAAAGCAGCAGATTCTATTTGAGGCAATGTCACCAGGAAACTGTTACCTTAGGTACTTGTCTTATTGCTGTGACAAAATTCTTATCAAAAAGGAAGTCAAGGAAGGAAGGGTCTTTTTTGTTTGTTTCAGAGTTTGAGGTTAGAGTTTGCCATGATGGGAAAGGTATGGTGGCAGGATCGGGAAGCAACTGACCACACTGTGTCCACAGTCAGGAAGCAGAGAGTCATGAATACTTGTATTCAGCTCAATTTCTCCTTTTTATAATGGACCTGGCCCAGAAAATGGTACCAGCAACATTTAGGGTGTGTCTTCCCACACTATCTAACTTAACCTAGAAAATCCATCATACACTGCTGTTCAGACTCTGTTTCCCTACCTGTAACTGTGTGGTCACCAGTGATCACAACCATGGATCCTGAGTGGGGGAGCTGCGTGGGAATGGCTGGTGGTTGAGTGACCACATGTATTTGTGAGCTCTATGAGAACAGACTCTCAGGTGGCAGCTTCAGTGAGCCAGCACATTTTAATGGGGCGGGGGTACAAAGGCTTTATAAACCTTTTGGGGCTATCTGGGTGAGTGTACATCATTGATTAGAACCAGGGCACCTCATTAAGGATGCCTCATTTGCATACAGAGGAATTCCAAGTGCTGCTGAACATTATAGCAGGAGAGGAAGTTTAACTTGGTCAGTATGACTTCCCTTGGGGGGAATATGGGAGGAGCACAGGCTATCAGCACTGAGGACATGTATGCCAGGGCATGGAGTTGAGGAGCGATCCTACAATGCCAATCTCATGACAAGATTTCTGGGGTTTAGACACTCCTTAACTCTTCTCATGTTCATGTCTGCTCCAAATGGCTCCATGACCCTCAACACACATGCTTCAAGGCTGGTCTCCATTGATTCTACATTGTCAAGTTGACGGTCAGGATAGACCATCACATTGTTATTGAGTCTCAAAGATTGTATAAGGGAATCAATGTCCATAATCCTCAGCATTCATAAATACGGTTTCCTAAAACTTTCTGTTTAAAAGGAATATAGTAAGGAATTATGTTTCTTCCATCTGCATTTCCCATAAACTTTTGTCTCCTTTGTAAGGGAAGACTTGTAGACTGGAGAAATGGCTGGCTCAGTGTTTGAGCACTCATTTATTAGTCTTACATAGAAGATGAGTTTATTTCCCAGCACCCACATTAGGTGGCCTGCAACTCCAGCATCAGGTGACCTATGGCCTCTGTGGACAGACATGCATGTGCACACACCCTTCCCCATAATGAAAATTAAAATAAATGAAGACACAATTCTCCTCAAATCTTCTTGAATATTACAATAGAATATTGTAACACTATATAACCACCAGGGTACCAGACTAGAGAAAGTTGGAAATATTGATGCTGGCATGAAGGAGCAAATGCCTAGTGACCAGATAGCAAATTCTCTTGCAGATCGTGGGATTTACTTTTCATTGAATTAAATAAAACTTAGAGAACCTAATAGAATTTCTACTGATTAATCATTAAAAACAATATTTGAAGGAATACTGCTTAGTAATTTTTGTTATATACCTAATAACGAGTTCAAGGAATTGAATAGCATTGTTGAGCCTAAGCTCCCCCTGGAACTAGTTATTAATTTATGTGAGCAAGCATTCTCAGCACTTATATCTATGAAGATGAAAATCAGGATGAGATGGTTCATGAACACCATCTCAAGAATATTAATATCCATCAACACATATATGAATTAATAATAAAGACTTATTGAGAGATCAGAAAAGCTTTATTACCTTCCTATTTCATGAAGAAATGCATTGTCAATTAAAGTTTATATTTTCAGAACTGGAAATTACTAAACTTGTATTTTATTTGTGTGTATGATCCTGGGGCTTGAATCCAGGACCTTGCACATACTAGGTAGTGTGTTACTGTGTAGCTACTTCTGTAGACCAAATTGGTTAATTTATTCATTAAATCAACAAAGTACAGCTAAACAATTACACTAATCATTTTTTGATTCTGGGAAAAAATAATTTAACACTAGAAATTTAGAAGTAGGAAACTTAGACTCAGGTTAAAAAAGAATTTAACACTAGAAACTTAAAATAAATAAACTTATATAGCTTTTTAAAGAGAAATACATTATAATACAAAATGTATTATAAAAATATTTTAAATTTTGTGTAAGGTTTTATGGGGAGAAGTGAATGATGAATAAGATTTTTTTTTTTTTATTTCTCAAGGAAATTTTATTTTAAATGGAATATGGTTCCAAGTCTCCAAGGTGTTCTCACTGAAGTAGGTATGTTTTAAAGTGACTTGACAGGTTTATTTCAAAGTGATATATTTATAATAAACAGAAAAGTAATCTTTTTGCAATGATTTAAATTTAAAATGAAAATTTTAGTTCTCAAGAATTTTTATGGAGATACTTAAAAGAAACATTTAAGACCTCAGTTCTAGAGAGAAGACAGAGCTGTGGTAGCAGAGGTCTTAAGGGACCTTGGGAATTGACTCCTTCTCTTAAAGTGAGTTCAGTTTGCAACTAAAAGAAGCAGAAAGATGGCCAGACATCCATAGTACAGTCTGGGAACAAAGGCTTTCAGCACATTCATGAAGCTGTTTGCTGCCAGTATAATGCTAGACACGGTCCATGTTGATTTACATCTCAATTTCTTCATCTGAACAATGGGAATAAGGGGTATGTACTTTGAAAAGCTGTAGAAAGAACTACATTAATGCAGTCTGTGACAGAAATGGCAAAAATATTAAAGTATAATGGCATACTCATTAAAGATGTGAAGAGCAGTAAAATACCAATGAGCTGTAGTAATTCCTGAGTTGCCTTGTATCAAGGAGAAAGCCATAACAAAGCAACACTCATAGAAGAAATGAGTACCAAGAAAGTTCCTGATTTTAGTTGACTTTATATCCAAGTGATGCAGAAAAGTTAAGTACTATTTAGCTTGATGGAGGATT
Organism: Mastomys natalensis; assembly: GCA_021653895.1. Classification (NCBI taxonomy): domain Eukaryota; kingdom Metazoa; phylum Chordata; class Mammalia; order Rodentia; family Muridae; genus Mastomys; species Mastomys natalensis. The sequence continues at coordinate 988,825 of JAJTUV010000353.1, forward strand.
TCTCCTTCACATGAGGTGGGATTTAACTTAACTTAAGAGTTAGGGTGTCAGTCATTTTTGGACACACAAAACTTTCATTCAGTTAGCGGCCTTCAGGTTCCTGTCTTGTCCATTTGAAGAACGAAACTCACAGACAAAGAAGTTTAATGCAGATTCATAGTTGAGAGCATAAGAAAAAGATGATAGAGTTCATGTACAGCAAGAAGTATCCCTGGAAGTGGGAGCCTTGAGTTGCTGGACTGGGGCTTTTATTATAGGGCACAAGGTAGAAACTTGAGTGAGTGCAGGAATGCAGTTAGTCCAGTCTATCCACCCATGATGGTATCCAAGGACCACCTCTTAGTTTGGGTCACATCCTCACACACAGCTTCCAGGCAGACATGCTCCTTTAGGGTAGGAGCAATAAGAAGGTAGGCCTGGGATAGAAACTCCCTTCTGGCATTTCTAGCCTTTGGCCAGGACAGAATTGAAGGACATTTCCAGCATTTGTAAAACCTTAGCTTAAATATGATTCAAAACACAAAATTTACCCCAGGAATGTAAATACATTGTTTTAAATACTAGAGAAAATATTGCCGAGTGAGATGAGAAGCATTAACAAACAAAACTCTACCATAATATATACTGAGAGTTGATGATGAGAGAAAGGGATTTATAGGTTCTTAGATGAAGAAGTATATATATTGTTATCAATAGTCCTGAAATTAATCTAATGATTGTTATTTAAATAAAAAATGATGGGGGTGGAGAAATGGCTCTGTGTTTAAGAGGACTCAATACTATTACAGAAGAATGGATTCAAAGTTCCATTCCTAGAACACAGTTAGTTCATAACCATCTCTAATTACAAGTTCAGGGATCTGATGCCTTCTTTTGACCTCCACAGGCACCAGGAGTGAACATAGTGGTCTACATACATTCATATAGGCAAAACATTTATATAAATAAATGAATGTAAAAATAATAAAAAATAAATTTGTATCATAATACTGACTTTCAATTTTATCAGAAATGTAATAATGAATATATGCAAAGAAATCTAGGTTTTATCCTGTTTGATGAGTGAGTTGATTGATGATGACTGTGAGAGGCTATAATGGTACATCACTGTACATTTAGAACAGTAGTTCTCAATCTTTCTAATGCTGAGGCCTTTTAAGACACTTCCTCATGTTGTGGCTGTACTGGCTGGTTTTGTATCAACTTGACAAAATCTGGAGTTTTCATAGAGAAAGGAATTTCAGTTGAGAATATGCCTCCATGAGATCCAACTATAAGGCATTTAATCAATCAGTGATCAAGGGGGGTAGTCCCCTTGTGGGTGGTGCCATCCCTGGGCTGGTAATCTTGGGTTCTATCAGAAAGCAAGCTGAGCAAGCCAGGGGAAGCAAGCCAGTAAGAAACATCCCTCCATGGCCTCTGCATCAGCTCCTGCTTCCTGACCTGCTTGAGTTCCAGTCCTGACTTCCTTTGGTGATGAACAGCAGTGTGGAAGAGTAAGCTGAATAAACTCTTTCCTCCCCAACTGGCTTCTTGATCATGATGTTTGTACAGGAATAGAAATCCTGACTAAGAAACACCTCAATCATAAAGTTATTTTGTTACTATTCATACTAATTTTGCTACTGTTATGAATATTATGTAACTATCTGATATGCAACTTCAAAGTGTTGTGTTCCATGTGTTGGGAATCAATGATCTAGATGAATTAAGGCATATCCTTTGATCTCACACTGAACTATCTTTCTTATTTATTTATTTATTTATTTATTTAGTATAGAATAGGGTTTATTCAGGACACGGGGAGGGGAGTTAAGAGGGTAGTAGAGGCAGAGAAAGGCGGGGGGAGGAGAGAGAGAGGGAGAGAGAGAGGGGGGAAGGGGGAAGGGAAGGGAAGAGAAGTAGAAGAGTAGAGGAGTAGAGGCCAGCCATAAGCATGTGGAGAGAGGGGAGGGGGAAGGGAAGCAGAGAAAGAGCAAGAGAGAAACAAGAGAAGCAAAAGCTATCTTTTAATTTTATTTAAAATAATTTTTACATACAATATATTCTGATTACAGTTTCCCTCCCTCATCTCCTCCCAGTTCATCTCCACCTTCTCACTCATCAAACTCCATACTTTCTTTCTCTTAAGAAAACAAACAAGCAGGGCTAGAGAGATGGCTCAGTGGTTAAGAGCACTGACTTCTCTTCCAGAGGTCCTGAGTTCAATTCACAGAAACCACAGAACCCCCTTAGCCCATCCTCCCTCCTCTATTTCTATGAGGGTATGCCCCTACCCATCCACCCACTCCCAATTCCCTACCCTTGAATTACCCCTCTCTGGGGCATCTAGCCTTCAAGGGATCAAGGCTGACCTCTCCCACTGATGCCCAACAAGTCCATCCTCCTCTATAAAATAAAGCTAAAGACATGGGTCTCTCCATGTGTGTTCCCAGGCTAGCTGTTTAGACCCAGGGAGTTCTGTTTGGTTGGTATTGTCATTCTCCCCCTGTGGCTGCAAGCCCCTTCAACCCTTCAGTCTTCTCTCTAACTCCTCCACTGGGGACCCTGTGATCAGTTTGATGGTTAGCTGTGAGTATCCGACTCTGTATATGTCAGGCTCTGGCAGTGCCTCTCAGGAGACAGGTAATCAGGATCCTGTCAGCATGCACCTCTGGACATCCACAACAGTATTTGCATATGATGATTGCATTTGGAAGTGATCTTCAGGTGGGACGGTCCCTGGATGATCTCTCCTTCAGTTTCTGCCCCTCTCATTGTCTTATATTTGCTCCTGTGAGTATTTTATTACTCCTTCTAAGAAGGACTAAAGCACCCATACTTTGGTCTTCCTTTTTCTTGGGCTTCCTGTGGTCTGTGAGTTATGTCTTGGGTATTGTGAGATTTTGGGCTAATATCCACTTATCAATGAGTGCATAGCATGTGTGTTCTTTTGTGTGATTGGGTTATCTCACACAGGATGATATTTTCTAGTTCCATCCATTTGCCTAAGAATTTCATGAATTCATTGTTTTTAATAGCAGAGTAATATTCCACTGCGTAAATGTACCACATTTTCTGTATCCATTCTTCTGTTGAAGGACATCTGGATGCTTTCAACATCCTGGCTATTATAAACAAGGCTGCTATGAACATAGTGGAGCATGTGCCCTTGTTGTATATTGGAGCATCTTTTGGGTATATGCCCAGGGTTGGTATCACTGTATCCACAGGTAATACTATGTGCAATTTTCTGAGGAACAGCCAGATTGATTTCCATAGTGGTTATACCAGTTTACCCACCAACAATGGAGGAGTGTTCCTAATAAGGGGGAGATATATCCCTGTACACCACAAGTTTATTTAAACCATATTCTTTTTATTTAATTTTTTTAAAAATTTGGATGCCAAGGAACTTTCTGCTGAGTGTCTATGGCACTCTACAACTAGGCATACGTATGCACAGGTGAAAGAGAAGGATCCACTTAATGGCATAGGTTATTGGCATGATCCCAATCAGGTATTACATATGGGGAAGAGGAGATGTTTGTGTTTTTTCTGCAGGATGCTGTAGGAGCATGGTGGCTGCCAGGGTGACAGGTGAGACATGCTAATGCCAGGACAAAGAATGATGCTGACCTGTGAGCTTGCTGAGTGCCCTGACAATGGTGACTGGAAAGCTGTATTGGATATATGTTCCTGACCCACCATTGCTTACCTATACCCCTGATGGGACAAGTTACCTTGCCTCAAGTTTTATAGACCTTATGGAACAAAGAATCAAAAAGAGAAGTTATAATGCCTCTTGTATTGTTATTAAATGTGACCAGTTTTTCAGACTCAATCATGGACTGGTCTAGAAATCAATACAATATTGGAAATAGCAGTCTTCATTTGGAAGTCTGGTTCTGGACATTTTTAGAGACATATATGGAAATTAGCTGCAGTTCTCTATGATGTTATGTTAGCAAGAGATAAAGTTGGAGCAGGATCTGGATTTCAAACAGGTGTTAGCACATGTGTTAAGGCTCTTTTACTTGTCAAGTTAAAAATACTTTTGTTTCTTCTACATTATTTAATGTAAGTTGCATTGACTGTACACCTAATTGTGTTTGTGTTTTGAAATCCAGTATGTCAGTTATGGAATTCTATCAACCAGCTTTTATTTTAGTGTCCTGAGTATCATAGAACCTTGGTATTCTGAAAATTGCTTGCAAGTACTGGAAGAAATGAGTCAGGGTTTAAGCAGAAGCAAGAGGGTAGTGGGCTTGATTATTGCTGGTATAACAGCTTTAGTTACATTAATTGCTAGCACCACTGCTTCTGCAATTGCTTTAACACAAGAAGTTAAGACAGCTACTTTTGTTAATCATTTAGCAAAAAATGTTACTAATGTGTTGAATATACAAGAGGATTTAGATAGGCATTTGGAAGAATAGATTGATGCTATTTATCCTATTCAAATTATTGAAAGGAGGTTCAGAATTTAAGGGTAAGGAGCCATCTTGAGTGTCATGCCAAATACCATTGGATTCATGTTAGTTCGAAAATTTACAGTGGTAGTCATTATAATTAGGAAGAAGTTTAAAGACACTTTCAGTGTATTTGGCATAATGCTAACACCTCTCTTGATGTTTTAACGATACATAGGGAGCTTATGAATTTCAAGAATGCTGCTCTGCTGAGTGTTGATGTAGTAGATACTGCAGATAAAATTACCCATGGCCTGAGGTCAGTATTTCTATTTTGGTCAAGCTTCAAGAATGGCATATATAGCTTTATCATGCTAGCCATTTTTGTTCTGTGAATACTTTTATTTCTGCCAATCATGTTAAAGCTTGTCTTTAACAACATCAACATGTTGGCAGCTAAAGTACATGGCTTGAACCTGAAAATGGACCTCCAGACAGAGTTATTAAATTAACAGTCTGGCATGCCAAGGACTGGTAAGATTCTTCACAGAGCCTTACCAACCTAAGACATAAGTGCATTGCTTTGGATCATGCATATTCCATGATGAGTAAGGCAGGCACTCTTATCAGAACAACCTAAGACAGGCTCAGTGTTGTTAATGAAATTAAAAAGGAAGAGGTGTAGAACCTTTGGGGCTGCTTGGCAAAAATCTGACATGGGCCAAGAACAAGGAAATGGGCTAGTTGGCAGGAATATGACATTGACCAAGGACAAGGAAATAGGCTTCAGGCAGGAATCTGACATTAGACTAGAACAAAGAAGTAATTTCGGGTAGGAATCTAAATCTTAGGCTAGAACAAAGAAGTATTTTCAGGCAGGAATCTAAATATTAGGCCAGAACAAAAAAATAATTTCAGACAGGAATCTAAATTTATACTAAAACAAGGAAGTAGGCTTCAGACATGAAAAAGACTTTGGGTTAGGATAGGGAAGTAGGCTCAGATACTTTGGTCATCTTGATAAGCCCTTAGAAACAGTGATCACAGAAGTGTTCACGTAATTGGGTTATGCCTTGCTTGTTCTTTGAATATTTGTGTTTATTTTCTTGATTGTTCCTTGACTATTTGCATCTATTGTATTGTTAGACCTCAACCTAGAACTGACCTTAATACATGCAAGTAATTAAAATTGTATAAAATCAAAATGGAGGGGACAGATGGGATAGGGGATTCTAGGGAGGGGAAATGGGGAAATGGATGACATCACTAATGTAAATAAATAAAATATCCAATAAAAAAATTAGAAAACCTAAAAAAAGACAAATAAGAATAAAACAAAATGAACAAACTAACAAACAAAAGAAACACACACACAGCATAAAAAAACACTTAATCAGACATATTAATATGTAAGCAAAAGAACAGTAAGGTTAAAAAAGAAAGCCTGGATGAAGCACTATGAAACAAAACTACACTTGAGTTTATTTTGTGCTCGCCATCTTTTGCTGGGAAATGGGCCTACACTTAAGTGTGGTTTGTATACCTAGTAAGACTCCATTGTAGAAACTAATTTTACCTTTGTGATCAGTTGTCCATTAGACATAGCTTTATGGTTAGGGATAGGAACTTGTGTCTATTTCCCAGTCTCACTGCTGGGACCCCATCTGGTTTGAACCTGTACATGCTACCACAGTCTCCATGAGCTCACATGTTACAGTTAATATTAATGAGAATATTAACAGCAGAAGGAAATTAAAAGATTGTTTAATTTTATTTTGCTAAAGACTCATATATTTCCTTAGATATGGAGTTATTTATATCTAACTAAATATATGTATGAAGAAAAATGTCTCCAAATTGCACATATACCTAGAGCAGTGTACAGTGGCCCATGTTCTGTTCTAGAGGCCAGATTTGCTTATGTGGTGACTGTCTGTATCAAAAAACAAAACAAAATGAACAAACAAACAAAAAACCCACCTCTGAATACCTGTCAATTTTTAACAATACCTTGCAAATTTTTTTACTATTTATGATGCTAGTTTACTGATAAGAACCCAAAGTTGCAAGTCAAGTCTTGGGAGAAATGAAATTGGCAGTGGCTACTGAAATGTACTTCATAGCCTAGAGTTAGTAAGATGGGAGAGAGTTTGGAAAGGTCTAGCTCAAAGTATCTCCTTGCAATCTCTTCTGTCCTTCACATTAGGGGCAGGTCTGCCCTAGGGTGGGCCAAACCCCTCCCTTTGGCTGTACTATCCTGTCTCTTCTGTTGTGAATGACCTTAAACACTTATAACCTTACATGGGTCTCAGTCTTTTTCTCTTGACTGACCCGAAATCACTGAGGGACATTGGTCTCTCAGACAGTACAGTTTGTCCTAAATCTTATTGCACTTTCTGATTTATATGTCTACATTTTTCATTGTGTAGATTAAAAACAAGCAAGACACAGATCTGAGTTATATGAAATGTTTCCTTGTTTCAAGGATATGGATGATAGGAGGAATTTTCAGAATCTTGGCTAACAGCCATTTATTCATGGGGGTCTTTGTCTTTTCTGTTGTTCTACCTTACAGTGGGGTCACTTCTCTCACTCTGAACCTGTCTAAAGCACTGCTCTCTCACATTTACCATTTTCTTGCATATCTATTCATCATCCCAGACTTTGGCATTCTTAGTATCTTTCTTTCCTGGGTCTCCTCATCATCTACCTAGTATCTATGAATCTATCCACCCCTCTTTTTACCTATTCACATTAATCTCTGATTTTTACATTCTCTGTAGCCTCTGGCCTTCACATATATACAATAAAGAAATGTATATGTGTATGTATGTTCCTATGTTTCATATACACATGTATGTGAATGTCAGAGGTCAAATGCTGATGTGATTCCTTATGTGCATTCTACCTTGTTTTGTTGAGAAGGGCTTTCTTGCTGGATTGAAACTCTTAAATTTTCATATAATAAATTTCTGTAAGTGGATACAAGTCTTCAAAAAAGAAAGAACTGTGAGCAAGACCATCCTTACAAAAGTTACCTACAACACTGACTGGTCCGCAAAGCCCTCAGTATTCACATCTCCTTCTCTCAGTGCTGGAATTACAGCTGTGCATATTAAACCTCACACTTCCAACAGTGTGGATTCTTGGAATCAAACTCACATCTATGTGTGTCAGAAACATGTACATTTCAATCCGAGCTCCCACCTCTATCCTACACATATACCATTAAACCTTTATGTGTAATTTCTCCTAAGAGAATCTGCACATAAAGAATTAGATCTTCGATGTTTTCATAAATTGTTCCTAAATGGAAGAGTAAAATATTTATAAACCACAAAGTACTTCAGCAATTAGCTTAAATCACCTCAAATTCTGAATGTCTATCTTTAATATACAACATACTAAGTATCTTTGAATCACATAGAGCTCTAGGGGGAGTTCTGGGCCAGCCTGAGCTATTGAACAAGACCTTATCTCACAAAAAAAAAAAAAAAAAAAAAAAGGAAAGAGTGAAAAAGTAGAATTTTCAAGTAGAAAATAAAACAACTTTTATTTAAACAAATCTTTAATAAATTGATTTTCCAAGATGGATTCTTTTCAATTATTACCTTACTAGTTACCTTATACCCCACATCTCCAAAGGATAGCATTGCCTAGCTAACTTCTCTTTGTATTGAGAATGTGTGAGTGTGTACTTGCATGGGGCATTGTTTTGTAGTATTTAGTGAGTAGGGATTTCCTACCCAGTGTTTTTTGAAGGCCTGCTACGCTTGTAGCAGAAGTTATATGGGAAGAAAGCATAATAATGCATGCAAAAGCAACTCCTAGGCTCTATGCACTTGGAAAGCTGAATTTCAAAGTGGCCATTTCAGTGTCTTATGAAACTAGTCACTGGAAGGAATTGATGCAGCTTTTAGAAGAAACAGCAGTTCCAGGAGGTGCTAATGCCTTGCTAGAATGAGCATCAGTAGGCAGGTAAATCAGTCATACAAAATGAAATTATGTATGCACCTATTAAAGATTACCTTCTTGCTAAATAAATGAAAATTTTTATGATGGACATATTGCTAATCATTGCAAGCTCTTGATTGCATGGGGTGTAAATGACAGCAGGAACTCAAGGCAACCTGTTTGAGTAAATTCGTATAAATAGACTGAAAATGCAGACTTGAAAAGGATTTTTTGCTTTCCTCTAAGTGCTGGAAGCCAGAGACATAAAAGATTTAAAAAAATTCTCAATGCTAAATTATCTTATAGAAAAATGTCTTGTTTTTTGGTAATGTATATAATTCTTTCCTTGTTCTGTTTTAAATAATTTAGCATGCATGTTCTAAATAATTTACAGTTACTAGTGTGAATAGAGATGTTAACTGGGCACCGTTTATGAGACATGAAAGGGTCTACTTGGCTTGATGGGGGATTGATTGCATCTCAGGATGTTGGGGAGAAACCAAAAGGAAAGTCTACTCTCAACAGAAATAGGGGAATTAGTGGAAGGCTTTTACTGACTATTTGGATTGGTATGCTGGTTCCCCATCCACGGAAAAAGCATAGGATGCCAGCTGTGAAGATCTAACCCAGCAAAATGTTCATTTTATGGAAACATCACAAGAAATCAAATGATCCTAGACCGGTGGTTCTCAACCAATGGGACACAATATGTTTGTGGGTCAAAAGACCCTTTTACAGGGGTTCCCTATTCTATATCCTCCATATCAGTTATTTACACTATGATTTATAACAGTAGCAAAATTACAATTACGAAGTAGTAACAAAAATAATTTAATGGTTGAGGAGCCACCACAACATGAAGAAGTACAACAAAGGGTCACAGTATTAGGAATGTTAGAAACCTCTGCTCTAGACCTAAAAATGGAATGTGCTGTGTTCTGCTGGGGGAGTCAGCCTCAGTGATCAAAGAATCTGCATTGTCTGCTGAGTTCTACCTGCTGTGTTGGTTGGCAATTTGAGCACCACATTCAGTTTCTGTCTCTGTCTTGGTCTTAATTGTCTTAATTGTGTCTAAGCTGAACAACTTTCATTTTTCTTTAGGACTGGTGACCTTGAGCTTGTGGTGGTGAAGACTTCAACAGAAAAACCCATAAAGCAGCAAACTATTCCTTCAGGATTTTCTTGTTACAAATATGTGAGGCTCCTGCCTTGACTTAAGTATAATTTATTTTCAGCTCAAGGTGGAGTTAATATCTTGGCTTTGCTTTTCCCTTAGCTAGCTTTCTCCTTGCCCACTCAAGCAAAGCTTGAGTATTTCCCTCTTGCATTCTTTCTTTTTAATTTGTATCCTTGATGTCATTGAAAAGACATTTCAGGGGCGAGAAACTGTTGCCATTTACAAGACTCCCTTAAAACATTTTAATTATTTCTTAAATAATACTAACTTTTACATCTAAAGACAATTGAGGTCAATAAAACTGGGATTCTAACTAGTTATAGAACATCTGCAGCTGGACTTTCTGGACCTGTGCACGAATTTAATTTCTGAAGAGCAACACTAGGGGTCGCCCTTCCTTACTGTAACATTTCAGACATTGTCCATGTCTAATTGACATTCCATTAGTCTCACAAGAAAGTAAGCACTTTTGTAAGAAAAAAAGCAAATGACATTGCCTCTAAGAATGTCAGTGCTTTTTGTATTTTTGTCCCTGTCTTGCCAAGAAGACCAAATTTGTAACTGAATTTTATGAATATGAAAACAACATTGAGCTTTTTGACCAAAACAGTTTTGGGAAAAAAAATTAAATCTGTCTAAATCAGATCTCTTTACACAGTAAACATTTGAGTGTTTATATAGACTTCAGATAACTAAATTGAAAATGAGTTTTCCACATATATTATTATTATTATTATTTAAGAAATGAATAAGTACCTTAATAAAACAGTTTTCACAAAATGAAATAATTAAGTAACTAATTATTATATATAACTAAGGCTTTAAACATGTTGTCTGTACTGGTTGATTTTGTGTGTCAACTTGACACAAGCTGGAGTTATCAAGAGAAAAGGAGCTTCAGTTGAGGAAATGCCTCCATGAGATCCAGCTCTAAAGCATTTTCTCAGTGATCAAAGGGGAGGACCCCTTGTGGGTGGTGCTATATCTGGGCTGGTAGTCTTGGGTTCTAAAAAAACAACAACAACAACAACAACAACAAAAAAAAAAACAAGCTGAGCAAGGCAGGGGAAGCAGGCCAGTAAGAAACATCCCTCTATAGCCACTGCATCAGCTCCTGCTTCCTGACCTGCTTGAGTTCCAGTCCTGACTTCCTTTGGTGATGAACAGCAATGTGAAAGTATAAGCTGAATAAACCTGTTCCTTCCCGTCTTGCTTCTTGGTCATGATGTTTGTGCAGGAATAGAAACCCTGACTAAGACAAACTGGTACCAGCATAGTGGGGTATTCCTGTGACAACCTGACCATGTTTTGGGGAAGACTGTGGAAAGACTTTAATAATTTGGCCAAGAAGAGCTATCTGGTGTTAAGAGTTCTGTGGGATGTTCTATAGGGCTTGGAAGATAATTTTGAGAACAGCACAAACAATGGAGGCTGACTATTGGAATCGGCTATGATTAACAAGATACCAGAAGTACTAAAGCAAAATCGTTGCATTACTGGGATTATTGATGCTGATTAGCTGGAACTAAGAAATTAGTGGTGATTAAGAAGAGACCAGCATCATTGAAGTGAAGTCTTCTGGGAAGTGTTTTCTGAGAGCACAGAGGCTTTGTTCCAGAGATAGTCAAGGTTGTACCTTGTGCTGCGGCTGGACTTGGTAAGAGTCACCTAGGTGGTAATGGTTTTGAAGGCATGAAGGAGTCATGAAGAGTGGCTGAGGCTTGGCAATGTGAGAAGTCACAGAAGACCATTGGTGAAGGTGCAGCTTCAGTTGCAATTGATGGCCCAGGACTGAAGGGGTCATGTAAAGGAGTTGAGGCTTGGCACCATGAAGAGAGCCTATGAGAAGCTATTGGTGAAGCCTAGTTACAGCAGAAAACAGCAGTGTTTGGAGATGCAAATACCATGAGATGACCACCAAGAACAGCAGCAGCAGTGGAGTACAGGCAGCTGGAGCCTAAAAGAGAAGGTGTGTGATACAAAGGGCAGGGCTAGAGAAGTGACCCAAGCCCTTGGAGGAGCCAAGAGGATTGTGAGTGGATCCCAGACATTGGATGGTTGGAGTTTGATTTTGCATTTGATTGTGACTATGCCCTGATCTTTTTCCCTTTTGAAGGCAGAAAGTATTTTAGTGGAGCCCACAGTTAAGAGACTTTTAATTGTAAAAAGACTGGATTTTAAAGAGATTGGATGTTTAAAGGGATTGAAATTTTAATATGTAAGAATTTGCAAAGATGTTTGTGCAGGAATAGAAATCCTGACTAAGACACATCATATAAGAATAAAATTAAAGATAAAAATACAGGAGACTTTGTTCAAGGCCAGTATGGTCTATCTAGCAAATTTCGGCTAGTGAGAATACAGTGAGACTTGTTTAAAAAGAAATAAACCATTGTCCTAGTCCATACACTGTTTATATTTTGGTGTGTGTGTGTGTGTGTGTGTGTGTGTGTGTGTGTGTATGTGTGTGTGAATATATTTCCATCTAGAATAGCACAAAGAATCTGTAGAATATCAATTGCTAGGATTAGATTTTTCTCCACAGTTAGTTTTAAGATATCAGTTTTGTTAGAAAGCTCATAAATCCTCATTTTTAGTTCTTCTCAGCAAGAATATTTCAAACATAATGTGGCTATAAAAATACCAATATTGTGTTTTTAACTATTCAGCACCTTTAAACATTGCTTTTAAAACTGGGACCCTAGAGCAGAGAGTGTAGCTTGGTTGGGACAGGGCTTGCTTAGCTTGCAAGAATCCCAGTGTTGGATTCCCAGCACCACATGAAACTAAATGTGATGCTCTGCCTGTTCTCCAAGCAGTAGGAAGTGACAACAGTTCAGGGTCATGTTCAGTGGCATATAGAGTTCAAGGCCAGCTTGGATTACAGAAGACCTATCTTAAATAAACAAACACAACCAAAACTAAATGATAGTGTACATAAGAAGCCTTAAAGAATACATTAGAAAGCTCCTAGAACTAACCAACTCCATGAAGAAAGCAGCAGGATACAAAATCAACAACCAGAAGCTATTTTTTATATAATGAACACACTGAGAAATAAAGAACAATTCCATTCTTCATAGCTTAAAATTACAAAGGGATGAACATAGTCAAGGATGTGAGAAACCTCTAAAATGAATATAAAATGCCGTAAAAAGAGATTGAAGATGACATTAAAGATGGGAAGAGCTCTAAAATCATAGAGTGGCAGAGTTCAAATCATAAAATGTCTATATAATAAGAAGTCGTCTACAAGATGAATGCAACCCCTTTTAAAGATCCAATAATATTCTTCACAGGAGAAGAAAAAATCCAAAAATTAATATGTAGGGAAAAAAAGGCCCTTGATAGTCAAAGCAATTCTAAGAAAAAGAACAACATTGGAGGTATAATTATCCCTGACCTCAAGTTATAGCACAGAACCATAGTGAAAAGAACACATCATGGTACAGTCATGCAAATAGCCACACATATTAGTAGAGTAGATGACCCAGAAGTAAGCCATACTGTTAGAGCACATGGTTTTGGGCAAAGATGCCAAAAGCATACATTGGAGAAGACATCTCCTTCATCAAGTGGCCCTGAGGAAGCTGGATATTCAGGTGTAGAAGAACCAATTTAACATGGAAAAGATACCTTAGTGTATAAGATGGGACTCTAAAACTGTTAGAGAGAATACCAGGGAAAGTAATTCAAGATATAGGCAAAGATCAGGACTCTAAAGACTCCAGTTACCCAGAAAATAAAACCACATGTTGATAAGTGGGCTTGAAGGATGTCTCTATATGGCAAGAGAAATAAGTGAAGATGTAGCTATAGAAGGGGGCAAATCTTTTCTAGTTATACATTTGACAGATGACTAATAGCAAGTATATATATGTGTGTGTGTGTGTGTGTGTTTATGTATAATATGTATATGTGTATATGATGTGTATATGTGTATATGATGTATATGTATATGATGTATATGTATGTGTGTGTGTATGTGTATGTATGTATGTGTAGCTTGAGAAATTCAATTCCAAATGCTATCCAAGCATGGGAGTCAATAAGCTTGTTAATTAAATGAACAGGAACTCTTCAAAAAATAGCTGAACATACCATAGAAGTACACATATTTGTGTGGGAATTTGAGGTAGCATTTCACTACATAGCCCTGGCAGTCCTGAAATTCACTGTGTAGATCAGGGTGGTCTTGAACTCACTGCAATCTGATACATCTACCTCTTGAGTGCTGGTCTTAAAAAGGTATACTACCATGTCAGTCATTCATATTTACTGTATAAATATTCATACTAGCCAAGGTATTTGTCAGCAACTACATGGACAAAGAAAGTGTGATATATACACACAATGGAGTTTTGTTCGGCCATGTGAAAGAAAGAGATTGTGCCATTTGATGGTAAATGGGTACAAGTGGAGGTCAAGAGAGAAGAGAGGAAACATCGAGAATGAAAACATGCAAAGCTTATGACATCATTGAATGAAAATATGTTGTTGAAACTCATCACTGTGTGATGAATAGAAGAAGATAAAGGTCTCACAGCCAACCATTGGGCTGAGCATGGGGTCCCTAATGGAGGAATTAAAGAAAGGACTGAAGGAGTTGAAGGATTTTCAACCCCATAGAAAGAACAATAATAATAACCAACCAGGCCCCCCATAGCTCTCAGGGACTAAACCACCAACCAAGGAGTGCATATGGAGGGATCCATGCCGTCAGCTACATATGCAGCAGAGGATGTCCTTGTAGGGCATCAATGGGAGGAGAGGCCCTTGGTTCTGTTTAAGGCTCAATGTTCCAGTGTAGGGGAATGCCAGGGCAGGGAAGTGAGAGTGGGTGGGTGGGTGAGGGAACACCCTCATAGAAGCAGGGGAGGAGTGATGGGATAGGGAGTTTCAGGGTGGGGGAACATGGAAATCAGATAATATTTGAAATTCAAATAAAGAAAATATCCAATAAAAATAATTTTAAAAAAGAAGATAAAAGTTCTGCCTTGTCCTCTTCTGACTTGGAATTTTTTTTGCTTTGAGTATAATTTTGTTTAGTCTTTTGTTCATCCTAATGATAAAAGTAGAAAATTGGATTGCTAATGCTTCTTGTGTGTTAAGCACAGAGTCTTTACAAGATTTTCATTTCATAATGAAGAAAATTAAGATTGTTGTGTTTCCTTAGTGCCAGAGGATGCATTTGAAACTATGCAAGTGAACTGAGAATCCTTGTTCCCATGGTCTGGTCAGGTTTTTAGCTGGCGGATCACAAAAATTCATTATTAACTATATACCATACCTACTAAGCCACCTTAAGGGAAATGTAGGGCTGGGGATGTATCTTAATGTTATATAAAAATTTACTCTGAATTGAAGCATTTTATCGTAGAGGGAGGTTCTTTAAGACTCAGGAACTTATACAACATATAATACTCAAAAAGTAGACATACCATTAGTCCCAGGAAGTCTCAGAAAGCATACAGAACTCACAAAGACTTCCTCCAAGGTTGTAGAAACAAGGCAACTTCAGAGATGCAGTTATTGTGATTTGTCTAGGGTGTATTTTGGTGAGTCATCCATATGCTAATAACTATCTGCTCACCCATACTTAAGTAACCTCAACAAACTCACTGATTCACTATCCTATTTTTGGGGTGGGATCATTTTGTTGACCCATCATCAGTACCATATTTGGAGCAAATAAACATTTGTTTATATATCCCTAGGAAAAGTCACACAACACTGTGGGTAGAGTGCTTGCCCAGCATGGGTTCTATTCTTAGCACTATATAAACTTTTGTATGCCTAAAGTCCCACTTGGGAGGTGGAGGCAGGAGAATCAGAAGTTCAAGGTCTTTGTCAACTATGTAATGAGTTCAGTACCAACATTAAACTGATGTGTAATAAGACCATGTTGTAATTTCAAAGGAAGTGTTTACTGTTATAGTTGAGACTTGTTCTTAGATAGTCGAGGATACCCTAGAACTTGGAATGTAACTGAGGATGATCTTGAATTTCTGAATGTAGTGCTAAGGTTGCAGACTTATCCATCTATTCTCAGTGTTACATCAGCTGAGGACTGACCCACAGCCTCATGCATGCTAGAAAGCACTCAAGTCCTGAGCCCTATCCCCAAAGCAGGATATTGCTCAATACTCTCAAGGAAATTGGGGTTGGGTTCATGGAGATGCTATGTTAGGCAAGTGTCATCAGTTAGTGGTGGATGAAAGATAGAAAGAGAGAAAGAGATATGCCAAGGTGATTCTGCAGTGTGAATGATGAAATGGAAGGAAGGAAGAAGGGATGGTTACAAAAGAAATGGAAGAGGAGGGGACAGAAGGGCAGATGGGAAAGAGTGGAATGTTGCTTACCCATCTGACTAAGATGGGTTGCTGTTTGGTTTGGTTTTCTGTTTTCTTTGGACAATTTCCAAGTGACAACCTAGACGTTATTCTGAAGAAGTCAAAATAACATTTTTTTTTTCCAAACTGAATGTGTTCTGGAGAATTAAAGATTCCTCATTTTGTTTTTAGAGTTGACAGAAACTCTGTTTGAGGGTAGAGGAACCAGCCTCCCATATTCTAGATGTGTACTGAGGTACCTGTTGGCATCCACACATGATGCTTTTGTTGATATTTAATCTGAATTGATAAAACAAATATTATGAAATCTGCCAGTTTTCAATATTGTCCAATACTGTTTCACATAAATTCAGTAGTTTTGAAGTTTAGAAACTCTAAGAGTTTAGAGGTCCTAAAGAGAGTCACACACCTGCCTTCATGTTGCCTTTACCTTGCTCTGTTAGCTCATCCCCTCTCTCCTCTCAAAGCATGCATATCTGGTGAGAGAATGGAGTGAGGAAGTTCTTCTTGGACTAATGAGTGACTGCCTGGACCTTGCACTTGGATTGGACATTTCAAGCTTCTTTATGCTTACAGTTACTTTTGAAGGGTCCTTAGTAACTATCATTCCACTTAACCCAGATTTTAACCTGTTTTGTTTTGAAAGGGAAAGTCCCCTACTTTGATATTTAGGGATATACTACCTTCTAAATGATTTTTAAATAACATTTTGTTTGGTCTTGGGAAGAAAATAGAACCAACTTTCCCTTAGAATGAATGAAATGGAACATGCTTCAAACATTCTTTACTAAATTTCCTTAATTCTCTAAACTTTGAGTTGGTGAGTGCTCAGGACACCCTATACCAGGCATCATCTGGGAACCCACATGCCAATCTGGCCAGAGAAGCAGGTAAGCTAACTGCAGATCTTCAAGTTTACATCCTCTCTTCCAAAACCAATCCCCCAGTCTCATTCCCAGGTCTGTAACAGACTCCCTACTGTGACCTTTCCTTCCTCTCTGCCCATGTATCCAGTGGATTATGTAGACCTCCTTCAACCTTTGTTCCCATTCAACCATGGAGAAAATAGTTATTCCACGATAAGACCAAATTAAATAATATTTATCTTTAGGTTAGAAACCTAAAACCTAAAAATGTCAACCATTTACAAGGAAACACAAGGATTAAATAATCTCAGAACAAAAATAAAAACTGTTCGTTGATATCTCTCAACATGAATGGTCTAATTTCCCCAGTGAAAATGACTTAGACTAACAATGGATGCTAAAACAAACTTCATCCTACTGCTATATACAAGAAACACACCTCAACACCAATGATAGTCATCACCTCATGGGAAAAGAATGGAAAAAATATATGCAAAGAAAATGGATCTAAGAAACAAGGTGATATAGTCATTTTAATATCTGACAAAGTAGACTTCAGAACAAAACTAATCAGAAGAGATAAGGAAGGACACTACAGACTCATTATCTTAGTTAAGATTACTATTGCTGTGATAAAACACCATGACCAAAGCAACTTGGGAGAAGAAGGAGTTTTATTCAACTTACACTTCCACATCACAGCTTGTCATCAAAGGAAGTTAGGATAGGAACTCAAACCAGGGAGGAAACTGGATATAGAAACCACAGAGGAGGGCTGTTAATGGCTTTTTTTAATATGGCTTCTTCAGCCTGCTTTCTTATGCAACTCAGAACCATCAGGCCAGATACAGCAGCACCCATAATGGGTTGGGCCTCTTCCCATCCATCACTAATTAAGAAAATGCTTTACAGGATGAGGGAATCAGAAGACAACTGGAGGCATATTCAGTTCTCATTTTCTACCATGCTGGTCTCAGAGATAAAACTCAGGCCATCAAGTTTGTTGTCAAGCTCCTTTACTGACTTGGCTGTCTGTGGCCCAAAATAATTTCCTAATGCCATATTTATTAACCTATAGAATTTTAAAATTGTGGAAAATCATATAACATCAAACTTGTTCTCTTTCTCTTGCTTTGTAGCCCAGTTGAGCTTTGAACTTGTGGGAATCCTCAGTTACAGGTATGATCAACTATGCTCGGATAATAGTTACATTTTGACCCTTGCAAGTTTGCAGTTCATTGTTGTTAATTGGAGCCACACTGTATACTTTAAGTGTCTGTGACCCAAAGTCTTTGTCTTTGTCCAGACGGTGTGCATTAATGTGACCCCCGTGATACATTTCTGTTTTTCGATGAGACACACAAGCTCTTCAAATCCTCTATACCTATTTTTTTTTCTTCTTGCATTCTCTTGAACTTGAGCATTACTTGTGTGTTTCACTTTGGCTTTCTACTAAAAGCTACAATATTGGGCTTGAGATCTGGCTCAGCTGTGAACAGCACTTACTGCTGCTGCAGAGACCCACTCATCTACATTCAGTTCCCAGCACGTACCTCATGGGCAGACAACCATTTGAAATACAGTTTCAGGAGATATGATACCCATGTACCTCCTTAGGTACCTGCAAGTTCATAGTTCACATAAACTTACACAATCAAACACACAAGTGCATGCATGCACACACACATGTATACACTCACACACAAATGTATACACAGGCATACACATACACACAAGCAACACACAAAGACACACAGGCATATGCACATGCATACCCAAGAGGTAACACCCAAATATACACATACACAGTTACACACATGTGTATACTAATACAATAATAAAAAATTTTAAAACTACTTTCCTCAGGCCTTATTGTTTCAATCCCCAGTTTCTACAGGATAAATGTACAACAAAGGCAAATTCCTAAGGAAATCCCCTATCCCTAAATCCTGATTGGTGAAATAGCTTGGCACATATATTTGTGGATTTGGGACTTAAAAGCCCTGTAAGATCTTAACTTGGTCATAGTTCATTTCCCAAACTGGACCATGGCTCTGGTTGATCAGTCCTAGTCATACACTCAATAAACTATGACTGTCTAACTGAGATTGATTGCATGGTTTGTGAATCAATTCTTGGACCCCAACATTATAAAACAGAACAAATCAAAATCACCAAAAATACATCTTAAGAAAGAAATAGATAGACCTTAGTTCATATTTGTCCCCAAGATCAAACTATTAAGGCATATTAATGACTTGAATATAAGTAAAATGCTAAAAATAAAAATGCATATTTAAAAATTTTTAGGTAGAAAAAGTCTTTCTTTGAGAAAAACAAACAAATAAACAAACAAACCTCAAAAAACCCTAAGAACAATAAGGGAAAATTTAGAAGTGATTATATATGCAAATTTAAACAAAATGAGAGAAAATAAGATGAGATACATATTTGTGTAATACATCATAATGCTTAAAAACAAAGCAACTCAGTATAACTGAGGACTGGACAGTGGCAAGTAGTTAAGAGGACACACTGCTTACAAATGACTTGGTATTTGGATTCCTAGATTCCACATCAGAACTTTCGTACCAGTGATCTGACAACTCCTAGAAGAACCACTACACTCAGAGCAGAAAGATTTCAGGATCCCAGAGGTAGCCTGAGTCCCATGATCTCTTCCACCCATGAGCTCAGGATCACAGGATCACAGAGATAGCTGGACTCTAAGGAGTTCTGACACAAGCAAGATAAGTGGAAATACAGTCTATAGTCAGAGACAATGAGTGCAGGTAGCACTATGTGGGATGGTGGGCTATGAGAGACAGTGGGGTACCCAGTTGAGTCTGCTTTGAACCCCAGAGACCCTAAAGGGATGGTAGGAGTTTGGTGGTACTCCTGGCCTCCTGGTTCCTCTCACTTAGCTTCAACCCTCCACAGCCTCTCCCACAGAGGGGTCTATGGCCATCAGTCATGTAGGAACAATGCTTCAGGCTCTCCCACATGAGATGAGGTATCTCCAAACTCTCAGACCAAGCCAATAGTAGTTAACTGCTGAAAGACCTTAACCCACCCCAAAACTGTATATAAGAACCCTATTCGGAGAAGTAAAGGTATGCGAGAATCATCCCATTGTCTGAGAATTTCTGTCGCAAGAACTGTAACACTTGAGAAGAGTTCTACTCTTTCCAAAGAGCCTCAGGACACTTCCTGTGCTCCTTGCTAGCTAGCCAGATTCTCATTGGCTCAGCAAAGAGTGGCAGGTACAGCACCTGGGAGCAACTGGGTGGCAACAGCAGAGATGTGGTTAGAGGCAGCTGCAAAGGCGGCAGAGGCAGCGGAAGCGATTCTGCCTCCCTGCTTGCACCTGATCCCCTTGCCCGAAACCCCACACACAGCAGGGTCAAAGATCTTCATGCAAAGTCTTTTGGCACCAGTACCCACAGCTGGCGACCATGTGGGGCTTGAACAGTGACACAGTTGCAGGAACTGATATTGCAGGAAGGTGAGCCTCCCAACACTAGAGACAACCTGTCCTTTCCTACTGTGATTTCAGTCAGAGCCATTGAGTAGATCTAGGTAAGCCAAAGGGGCAACTGAAGCCTCCTGGCCAGAGCTATCTCTCTGGTGCTGGCTGAAGGTCCCTCTGGCTTCTGTTTAAATCCCGGCAGCCCACAATGGGCACTGGCAAAGACTCTTTATCTAGACTCTCTTTAAAACAAAAAAAAACCTGGTAATGAAGCAGCCACTTAAAAGCCACAGGGTGCTGCCAGTTATTAAATCTGCAAGAAGTTTAGGGTTTGAACCCTGTGGAATCCCCCAAAGCCAATAGGCCAAGGGAACGTTCCCATTGGACAAAGCGTTTCTCCTCTTTTCTGTCATGGGAAACTCAACATCACATAAAAAAATCACTCCAGCTAGGGAAATATGTGCCCTACTAAAATCCCACGGAATAAAAATAGCCAAAACCAAGCCTCCTTGTTTTTGGAGGAAGTCCTTCAGATAGCACCATGTATGGCCCATGACAATATTTACAGCCCAACTCATGGAGCCGAGTAGCTTCTCTCATCAAAAACAGAGATACCCAAGTAGGAAAAATACCCTCTAGTGATTTTTTTTTTTTGCCTATCTTAGCTGCAACGTGGCAATGTATAGGGCCATCTAAAATAGGACAGACTGAGAACAACACAGCTCCTGACCCCCCTCAGTCAAATGAACCCAAAGATCAAGGTCCCAAAAATCACCCTATTTCAGACCTCACAGCTCTTACCCAATTAATAAGGGAAATAAAATCCATCTACCCACCCCTCCTCCTTTATGCCTCAGAGGAAATCTAAACAAACCTCTGCTCCTCCTGCCCCTCCCTCCCCACCCAAAGCAAGGCTCCATTAAAATACCAAAGGAACTCTCACCTGCCTCTCCCCTTACTCCACCAACTCCCATCTAATCAAAGAGAGATATATCCCCTCCCCCTTCTCCAAGCCACAAAAGTGAGAGACCTTCAAAGCTCATAGATAAAACCCTGCCAAATTCCGTAACCCCTTACACCCAACCATCTATCACCCAACAACTCTGCAATTTTCAGGACTCTTGCAAAAACTAACCCCATCTCCCATGCTACTCAGGAGTCTGATACAGAACTTGAAACCTAAAATGTTTGAGCATTCCTGGTTAATATCATCCCCACTCCAACTAAACCACTTAACTGGTACCCACTCCAAGCCTCAGACCTAAAGAACTCAGGCAAGCAGTGAAGGAAGATGGCATCAGCACTGTGGAAAAATCTCTCCTACAGAGCCATATTGCCAACTTAAACACCCCCCAAAATTTGAGAGCTATTTGCGGTCTGCCCTTCCTGGTTTCTAGAGTGGGAAGCCTTATTTCATGAGAATGCTGTCTACAAGTCAAGCAAAACTGGGACAGAGGTGATGACACCCCATGAGGTTTTAATGAACTCTTTGGCCAGGAAGACTTTTCTACTGGAACACAGCAGGCAACTCAGCCAGCAGGGTACTATGAGCAGGTCTGCCTCTGTGCAACCGAACTTGAGATAGGCTCACTCCACCTTGAGATCACAAGACCCCGCATCCTCCCTGTTCTCTCTCCATCAGAAACCCAGAGAACCTCTATCTGATTTTATTCTCAAACTAAAATGAACTTAGAAAGAAAAATTCCCAACCCCACAGCCAGGGATCTCCCTCTTAAAACCATTGTTTGGGAAGGCATGACTTCTGAGTCTAGACTAGCTTGCCAGGGTCTCCAGGAAGAGCATCATGATAGGTGGATTGAGGCAACCCAAGATATAGGAACTCCATCACAAAAGATTGCATCTGTGGCATCTCAGAAGGCTCCCACTCAAAATTAACAATTAAAATAGATGATACGCCATTCAAGTGTCTTATTGATACTGGAACAGGCAGGACAATTTTAAGACAAGAGGTCCCACTATACTGACAACTGATCCCTCTGCCCCAGCTCCTAGGTATAGGGGGTGCACTGTGCCGACCGCCGACCAGAGGAAATACGACAAGCACCACCAAGTTCCTCTAACATCAGTTAAACTCCAGAGTCATCATTACCCGAAAAAAATGCTGAAGGATATGCCCCCGACTCCTCCCCGGCCCACTTAAATACCCTGTGGGATCCCATCGTCTAGCCACTATCCTCTCCCTATAGGCCCAGGGACTATGCACACAGATCAGCCACGTCAGCAAAAGACCTAGTGGCCATTATGGGCATATATTAACCAAGTATGCCAGTAGTGTCAGTCGCCAACTTAGGGTGCGCGCGCCAACAGGGTACCTCCCATGCATTCATCACCGAACAGACCTACATGTGGGAAGACCTGGATGGAACTACTGGCCTCATACACCCCCTGGTGGCTCAAGTAGCCACAAATTTTTAGGGAGAGATACCTTACAAGCCTTAGATGTGGTTCTTACACCCAATCAGAAAGAGACCACATTAAGATAGAGGAACATTTACTTATAAAGAAAAATAGTTCCCAAGGAGACCCAAAAACCCTCCTCCAAATCACCTCCAATTCTAGGGGCCACTTTTAGATTTAGTACTCCCTGCTTTGATTGGCTGTCCAATGAAGCCATCTGGGTCCCACAATGGCCTCTATCAATGGAGAAGCTTAGAGCTCAGAGAGCTGGTAGAACAGCTGTTGCTATAACACATCCGCCCTTCCCACAGTCCATGTAATACACCTGTGTTTGCTATGAAAAAGAGCTAAGGGGGATGGACACTATTGCAAGATTTGAGGCAATTAACAGAACCATACAAGTTTGGGGTTCCCCATAAAGAGGGCTACCCCACATCTCAGCTATTCCTGACAATGTTCCCCTATTAACAATAGACATAAAAGACTGCTTTTTTTTCCATCCCTTTCCATCCCCAGGACTGTGAACACTTTGCATTCTCAGTTCCCCCCATTAACAACTCTGGCCCAGCCTCATGATATGAATGGACTGTTTTCCCCAGGGAATGGCTAACAGTCCAACCATTTGTCAGGTGGCTGTAGCCATTGCATTAAAACCCTATTTAGACAAAGGACTCAATATATATCATTACATGGATGACATATTAGTATGGAGAGATGCATCTACCTCCCCCTCCCAACTTAAGGACCAGCTAATACCTTCCCCATCTGCCCTAGGATTCAAAGTAGTCCCTCACAAAATCCAACTTATTCTTCCCATTTCATTTTTAGGAACAGAGATCTCCCTTACTTCAATATAACCCCTCAAACCCACCCTTTCCTTCCCTCAAAAATTAACTCTCACCTCCCTACAGAGCTTTTCTGGCAACCTCATTGGCGTCGACTCTGGCTCCCCCTTCCCACAAGCACCTTTCAACCCCTCTTCAACCTCCTGAAAGGAGACAAAAGTCCCTTCTCCCCAAGAACCATGTCCCCAGAAGCAGTTCAAGACCAAAATTCTGTCAATTTAGCCTTAAAAGATTTGGCTCTTGCTAGGTATGACCCAATAATACCTGTACATCTCCTTATCTTTAATGCCTCCCCTACACTGTGGGAACGCTTTACCCACCTCAGGGGGTGGGTGCTAGAATGGCTCTATACCCCAATGGGTGGTCACCCCAAATTTAAATGAAGTGGATGCACTCACTAACATGATTAAAAATGGCAGGGATAGGGCCCTGCAAACCCTAGGGAAAGAACCTGACGTTCTTGTCACCCACTTCTCCCTCTCCGATGTTAGTGGCTAATAAAATATCATTCCCACTTCCCTATCAGCTTAATAGGATTCCCAGGACAAATTGACAACTATTATCCTGATAAAAAATGGGCTTCTCCCCTCCCTCTGTTGCGATGGCTGCCCCCCAAACTATTCTCAAGAGAGCCAATAGCAGGATATCCCTCAATATTTACCAATGGGGAAAGAGAGGAGCTGCAGCAGTAATATACTACTTCCCTGATGATGAACCCCCTATACTCTGATTCAAAGAGCTTCCCCACCATTCCCCCCAATATAAAGAACTATATGCCATTTATCTTGCTCTAAAAGAAGTCAAGGGCCCCCTTAACCTCTTTTCAGACAGTATATATGCTGTCAATTTGCTCTCCTGGCTGTCAAGATCCTTTGTCTCTGTCCTCCTACAGGAAAGAGCCTCCCTATCTATATCCAGCATATCCGATCTCACAGTTCCCTGCCAGGTTCTTTATCTGAGGGAAATGCACTTGCTGACCAAACCACCTCAACAGGGAGATTCATAGCCTCCACTGAGCAAGCAGACCAATTTATTCACGCACACACACAAATATAAAGGGGCTTCATGCTTGCTTCCCTCACATCCTCCTTGTTCAGATCCAAAGGATAATAAAAACAAGTGCCTTTTGTGTATCTCTCATTACCACCCCAGCTTTACAAACCATGGGCACCCATCCTTGAGGCCTCAAATCCAATACCTTATGGCAAATTGATGTCACCCATATTCCTCAATTTGATAGACAAAAATATGTTTTTCACCAGACAGGTGAAAACTCAAAAAGGTTAATTTACCATATGCTCTCTACCTTTGCTATCATGGGCATTCTTCAACAGATAAAAACTGATAATGATCCTGTCTTCACTAACTCTCAATTTAAAACCTTCTGCACACACTGGGAAATTACCCATCATACAGGGAATTCCCTACAACCCTCAGGGCAAGGAATAATAGAAAACACACCAGACCCTGAAGGCCCAACTCCTGAAACAAAAAACAACTACTTATCTCCCTAATATACAATTAAAGATGGCTCTGATGACCCTAAACACATTTAACATCTACAAAAACTCCAAACATCCTCCTATTTCCCTCCATTGGCACACACCAAAGTTACCTCCCCCTATCCTAGTATGATGGTGAGATCCTTTGGAAGGAATTTGGAAGGGACCAGACTCCCTCCTTACAACCTGGAGGGGTTTCGTTTGTGTTTTTCCACAGGACCAGCCTACTCCTATCTGGGTTCCTGCCAGAAATGTCCAACACCACCCCACCAACCATGAGGATGGCCCACCTTGCACTAACAGATCAAGAACCAAGGAGGGGGAAGAGAAGGTAGAGGAGACACTGCATCCAAAAGAACAGCAGGATCTCCTGGAATGACATCCATGACCTGGTGACAGCTGCCCAGGCCATGTGCCCTTCACAAGCCCCCCCCCCTCCTCTATTTTCTTGGCTGTTTTTGTTATCCTTCATGCTAACTCTGCTACTGCCCAGCCTCTGCCAACTTTCCCAACACCCAACACTGGAGATTCTATGCTAGGGAAACCTACAATGGACACAACAAAGTTATTGGAACCCAGGACTGCCCATTTGAAGGATGTCAAACCAGGATTGATATTCCCCTACACCTGGAATCCGTCTCCACTATCCCCAGCTCTTTTCTCTTCTTTCCTTACCGAAACACAGGTGAATGTTTTCAGGAGGTCTCCACATATGGAGGTTGCAGATATTGGAGCTGCAGGATGGAATCCACCAGTCGTGGTGGCACCATGCTCACCAACCTTAAAACTCATTTTCAGCTTTCCATCAGCGATCCATGGAATGAATGTTGGTGAATCGGAGTCATGGGTAAACTTTATCCCAATGGCTATGCCAGATACCCTGTAGCTGACCTACACATCTCCCGTGAACTTGTCCCTGCCCCCAAATCAGCCTTTACCCATGCAAATATTATCCAACAGGAAAATCAGTCTCAGAAGGAATTACAAGTTACCCTCTCCTGGCTACAGTACATCCAATATGCAGCGGACCTCCTTCCCTTAATGACCCACCCCAATTCTCCCAGTGCTTTTTCTATGGCTCTCTCTCCCAACCATTATTAATAACCATTCCCATTAACTTTTCCCTTTATGACCTGCATGGACCCCTGCCCATGAGGAAAGCACAGGACATTCCTCTCTTTGACCTACCCCCACATCTTTGCCTTGTAGGGCTCCTACTCAAAACCCCATCTTACATGTGCCCATGACATCACCATTACCAAGTCAGTATGTGTTAACCCTCCTGCCCTCCTCTGGTGCAAAGGCACTACAGGTGCCTGTATCAACCTTCATTTTCAAGGCTTCTGTGCCCCCATGATTGTTGTTCCCCAGGTTTATCTCTACAAACCTGAAGAACTAGCCTTGCAGACATGAAGAAGCTGAAAGAAGAGAGAGATCATCCTCTGCTCATTGGACTAGGCCTTGTTGTTTCACTTGGTGCTACAGGAACTGCTGAAGCAGCCCATGTTCAAACACAACATCTGGTTGGTGACTGCCAAGACAAGCTTGACCAGTCAATGGCATCTACTACATACAGCCTTGAATCTCTTCAATGCCAGATAACCTCTTTAGCAGGAGTTGCTCTCCAAAACCAGAGGGCCCTGGACTTGTTGACTGATGAATGGGGAGGGGACTTGTGTTTTGCTGGGGGAAGGAATGTTGCTTCTATGTCAATGAATCTGGGCTGGTAGAAAAAGACTACAAATGCCCAAAGAGCTCTGGGGGAACCTCTGGGCACAGTATACTCCCAACACCCCTACCCCTTGTTACTGTCACCCCTTGTAGCCTGGATTCTTCCCCTCCTTGGCCCCATACTAGCCATTGGAGTCTTGCTTCTCTTGGCACCCCACCTCATTCAATTTCTAAAGCAGCAGATGAGTAACATTGCAAAGATAATTACCAATGGGTCTTGGTTCAGTATCAAACTGTTCCCAACATAGGAGCAGTTATTCTGATGACACTTCTCTTTTATAAAAGAAAAAAGGGGATTTTTCATCCCTTGCAGTTGTGTGGCTGTGGCATGAGTGTGAGCATGGGTCTTGTTGGGCTGAGTTGTGAGTCCCACATGTCTGCCACCCCAGGCAGTTAGAACCATGGCTCTGGAACAGAATCATGAGAATTTGACTGAGTTCACTGCATGTGGTGCTGGGCAGATGGGAGGCTATGGGAAGCCACAGAGCTCCACTCTGGGTGTGGGGAGATCCTAGTCTAAGATCCTGAATAGTCTGGAGCTCTTGGGTTAGGGACCTCTAGCAAGAAGGCAGGTGAGGATCAACCAGTCTCAAACCCTTGGGCTCTCAGGTGTTGCTGAGAGGCCATGGAAGAGTTGAGATGGGGTGTAACTCATAGCCGAAAAGGGCAGAGGGGGAGAAGATGAGCTCTGGTGATGCCCCATGGAAAGATGAGACTCTTTGTCGAGGTGACTCATTTGGCTGGGCCTCAGCTGGCTTGAGTTGCTGTGTGGCTTCCATGGCTGGAACATAGAAAGGTCCTGTGGGAGGTTAGGCAGTGGCTCAGTAGTTGAGAACCTTTTCCACGGTTCCCCATGATGGGCCCCAAAGACAAGAAGTAGTCCATAGTTTTAAAAGGTTTATTGTCATGGCAGAAAATGGATGAAGCTATACCCTGTGTCCTCAGGGCAGGCCTGAGGTTAAATACCTTTTGCAAGTAGGAGGAGAGACTGGGAAGGAATACTTAATTGGCTTTGCCCTCTGGTCTTTAGGTATCTTATTATATGGAGATTCTCTTAGGCTTTGCAGCCTGTACTCTTGCCCTCTACCTGTGGAGGGTCTAGTAGAGGTATTATCCTGTGTGCCTGAAGGAATGGATTGATGGAGATCTTCTCGCTCATGTTAGGAGCCTGGAGTCTGGGAGCAGGCAAAATGCATGCCATCCCTTGCAGGGAAACCTGTGAGGTCTCTACCTGTTGGTCTCTGGCCATTTCTAAACAGTGCTTGACCAGAAATCATGCTGTCCTCACAGCCTATTGCCCCACAGCATAGAGATAACCAGATGGTGAAAAGCAAGCCAAGAACATATGCAACAGAAACCAAGTTACCTGCTTTCATCAGAACCCTGCAAGTTCTGGACACCCATCACACCAGAAAAACAGGACTCAGATTTAAAATCACTTCTCATGAGGATGATAGAGGACTTTAAAAAGGATATAACGAACTCTCTTTAAAAAATTCAGGAGAACACAGGTAAACAGGTAGAAGCCCTTAAAGATGAAACACAAAAATCCCTTAAACAATTGTAAGAAAACACAAACAAATAGGTGAAGGAATTAAACAAAACCATCCAGGATCTAAAAATGGAAGTAGAAACAATAAAGAAATCTCAAAGGGAGACTACCATGGAGATAGAAAACCTAGGAAAGAGATCAGGAGACATAGATGCAAGCACCACCAACTGAATACAAGAGATAGAAGAGAGAATCTCATGTGCAGAAGATACCATGGAAAACATTGGCACAACTGTCAAAGAAAATGCAAAATGTAAAAAACCCCTAACCCAAAACATCCAGGAAATCCAGGACACAATGAAAGACCAAACCTAAGGATAATAGGTATAGATGAGAGTGAAGATTCCCAACTTAAAGGGCCAGTAAATATCTTCAACAAAATTATACAGGAAAACTTCCCTAACCTAAAGAAAGAAATGCCAATGAACATACAAGAAGCCTACAGAACTCCAAATAGACTAGACCAGAAAAGGAATTCCTCCTGTCACATAATAATCAAAACATCAAATGCACAAAACAAACAAAAAAAATACTAAAAGCAGTTAGGGAAAAAGGTCAAGTAACATATAAAGGCAGACCTATAAGAATTACACCAGACTTCTCACCAGAGACTATAAAAGTCAGAATATCCTGGGCTGATATCATACAGACCTTAAGGGAACACAAATACCAGCCCAGACTACTATACCCAGGAAAACTCTCTCACATAGATGGAGAAACCAAGATATTCCAGACAAAACAAAATTTACACAATATCTTTCCACAAATCCAGCCCTACAAAGGATAATAGATGGAAAACTCCAACACAAGGAGGGAAACTACAACCTAGAAAAAGGAAGAAAGTAATTTTTCAACAAACCCAAGATACTACACAAACATAATTCTACCTCTAATAACAAAAATTACCAGGAAGCAACAATCATTTTTTATTAATATCTCTTAACATCAATGGACTCAATTCCCCAATAAAAAGATGTAGTCTAACAGACTGAATACATAAACTGGACCCAACAATTTGCAGCATGCAGGAAACACACCTCAGTGACAAAGACAGACACTCCTTCAGAGTAAAAGAATGGAAAACAATTTCCAAGCAAATGGTCCCAAGAAACAAGCTGGAGTAGCCATTCTAATATCAAATAAAATCGACTTTGAACCAAAAGAAATCAAAAAGGATAGGGAAGGACACTTCATACTTACCAAAGCAGATGTGGGCAAGGATGTGGAGGAAGAAGAACAGTCTTCCATTGTTGGTGGGATTGCAAGCTGGAACAACCACTCTGGAAAGCAGTCTGGTGGTTCCTCAGAAAATTGGACATAGTATTACTTGAAGACCCAGCTACACCACTCCTGGGCATATACCCAGAAGATGCTCTAACATATAGCAAGGACACATGCTTCACTATATTCATAGCAGTCTTATATATAATAGCCAGAAGCTGGAAAGAACCCAGATGTCCTTCAACAGAGGAATGGATACAGAAAATGTGGTACATTTACACAATGAAGTATTACTCAGCTATTAAAAACAATGAATTCATGAGATTCTTAGGCAAATGGATGGATCTAGAAAATATCATCCTGAGTGAGGTAACCCAATCACAAAAGAACACACATGGTATGCACTCATTGATAATTAGATATTAGCCCAAAAGCTCACAATACCCAAGATACAAACTCACAGACCATATGAAGCTGATGAAGAAGGGAGACCAAAGTGTGGGTGCTTCGATCCTTCTTAGAAGGAGCAACAAAATACTCATGGGAGCAAATATGGAGACAAAGCGTGGGACAGAAACTTAAGGAGGGGCCATCTGGAGACTGTTCTACCTGGGTATCGATCCCATGTGCAGTCACCAAAGGTAGATGCTGATGTGGATGCCAGGAAGTGTATCCTGACAGGAGCCTGATATAGCTGTCTCCTTAGAGGTCTGCCAGAGCCTGACATATACAGAGGCTGATGCTCACAGCCAACCATTGAACTGATCAAGGGTTTCCCAATGGAGGAGTTAGAGAGAAGACTGAAGGGCTGAAAGGGTTTGCGGCCCATGGGGAGAGCAAAAATACAAACCAACCAGAGTTCCCAGGGTCTAAACCACCAGCCTGGGAGCACATAGGGAGGGACTCATGGCTCCAGTTGTATATGTAGGGGAGGATGGCCTTGTTGGGCATAGGTGGGAGAGGAGATCATTGGTCCTGTGAAGGCTGGATGCCCCAGTGTTTGGGAATTTGAGGGTGGGGAGAAGGGAGTGGGTGAGTGGGTGGGAGCACATTCTCATAGAAGC
Source organism: Mastomys natalensis (assembly GCA_021653895.1). Classification (NCBI taxonomy): domain Eukaryota; kingdom Metazoa; phylum Chordata; class Mammalia; order Rodentia; family Muridae; genus Mastomys; species Mastomys natalensis. The sequence goes on from JAJTUV010000353.1 coordinate 1,019,368, forward strand.
AGGAGGAGGGGGGATGGGATAGGGGGTTTCTGGGTTGGGGAGGAAATTAGGAAAGGGGATAATATCTGACATGTGAATAAAATATTCAATAAAAAAATCCCTGTCAGCCTGTATGTAAAGTAATTATCGGTGAGATTGGAGATTCCTAAGTGTGAATAAAGAGAAGGTGGATTTTTATCAATGTATTAATTAATTAATTAATGTAATAATGCTAGTAAGAAGATGAATAAAATAAAATTAAAAAGCTTTAAAAGATAATAAATATAAAAAATAATAAAAATAAAAGTAAACTCCACTAGGTTAAAGGTAATCTTTATAAGGAGATACAAAGAAAAACGAGGTACCAATGTTTAATGGTCATGTAATAATCTTGCCTGAGAAGTTTAAACACACACACTTTTCAATATATTATTGGTAGAAAGGTAAATTGATGTAAATCTTCTGGGGATTTGGGTGAAATATTTCTATTTACTTAAGAGTACACACTGATGGCTGTCCCAAGCAATGCATGAACATATTAGACATGGTAGACAGTAGTATTTGACCTCATAGCCTTCCACTCTATAAAATCTTAATATACAAACTCTTTAACACAAAAACCTACTACTAGAAATTTATCATGTGTAAAAGCCTATTAAAATGTAATGAGGTTTACTTAAAATATTTGTCATATCACAGTCATGGGAAAGTTTGAAACTAGAAAGAAGTTCATCAATATATAACTGATTGAATAAATTACATGTGTTGTAAAACATTCTTGTGGCTCTTGAAAACAAGAAGGTGGCAATATTCATAAATACATTTATACATAAAAGACATTATGTCTATATGAATATTAACATAAGAAATATGGTACCATATGACAGACTTTAATTCTTCATTTTGACATGGCTTCAAGGTATGTTCCAAAAGGCATGTGTTGTTTAGCCAATGAAAAATATTGCTTAAGAAATATAAAATGTATGTAATGTTTTAGCATTCAAAGAATTCTTAATTGAAATACCATTGTTGTCTCTCAAATTGAGTTAAAAACCTATAAAGAAAAGGAGAAAGAAAAGAAAAACAGATTTCACCATGATGTCCAACACACTGTACTCTCTTCTTCCAAGTATTGGAATTACACAGTGTAGACTAGGGTTTAGGGAGACAGCAGCTGACCCATGAGTATTGATTCCAGTTTTGCTATGTTTTTGGCAGGGTCAGCAATGATTGTCAGGGAGCTGGAGCTCTGGACAACACTATTCCCTAAAGGTCTTCATTATCTGTTAAAGAAGCCTTCAAAATTCTGTATACTCAGAAATAAATGTACGCCTGCAGTCCTGTCCTAGGTGTACATGACTCAGCCCTGTCCAGAAATCTTTCCATTCCAAGTCCTGTTTCACTTACCTGACAAGAAGTATCAGTGGACCAAACTATGTCATCATAGGATCAAGCTTCTGACAGATCAAGGTCTTAAGATGGGAAGATCTTTCTTTGTTGAGGCAGGGGAAAGAAGTCTAGCTCTCGGAGTTTCAGGAGTGGAAGAGGGAGGTTCTGTGTGGGGAGCTAGAAAGCTGTGGAAGGAGAGGAACCCTGCAGGACAGGCAGGCAGTTCAGCAGAGACCACAGAGCTTATAACACATTCTGCTCATGCAGCCCAATACTCAAAGGATAAATCATTAAGAAAAAGAGACTTGCAATCAATAATTACCTACAGGTCCTGTGATCAGCTTGCAGTCTCCTGTTCATTGAGCACCAAGCGGCCTAAAGAACAGGGTCTGAAAGTATATTTGTTTACTGTATAATTCTGTAAGCTCATTTTAAGCAAAACACTCACTGATCATAGATTTATGTCTGGCAATATAACTCATTTGGTAGAGTGCTTGCCTAGCATGTTATGTGGTGGTCTCCAGTATCACATAAACTGGCATGGCAGCACACACTCGCATTTACAGTTCATGGGAACAGGTTTCGATACATGAAGCCAAGTCTAGAAACAAACAGCAACAAAACGCAAAGATTTGTTAATTTTAGATATCCCAAGATGTGTCAGTATATGTCTTTAAGATTTTAAATTCCGGCTTATGTCTGGGCTCCAGCACTGAGAAGATCCCAGGCTGCAACTCTGCACCCAATCTCACAAAACCCAGAGAAAACAGACCTCCCAGGAGCTCTAACACAGGCAGTATATTAGGTAAGGAGACAGACAACACACACACACACCAACACACACACACCCAACAGGGGATAACTGGGACCCATTAGGACACAGGAATTCACTCCTGGCCCGGACGCACTGGTTCCTTCAGGTCTGGGCCTGAGCACTGAGTAGATCTTGGGCCCCAGCTCTAACCCCAGTAGTAACACTCACCCCACACAGTTCTGAAACAACCAAGATAATAGGAAAGACAGGCTCCAGTCAGAGACAGGGCTGGTAGCACTAAGGAGATCCAGATGGCGAAAGGCAAGCACAAGAACATAAGCATCAGCAACCCAGGGTACTTGGCATCATTAGAACCTACTTCTTCCACACTAGAAAGTCCTGAATTCCCATATCACCAGGAAAGCAAGATTCAGATTTAAAATCACTTCTAATGATAATGATAGAGGACCTTAAGAAGGACATAAATAACACTCTCAAAGAATTTGAGGAGAGCACAGGCAAACAGATAGAAGCCCTTAAAGAGCAAACACAAAAATCCCTTAAAGAATTACAAGAGAACACAATCAAACAGGTGAAGGAATTGAAACAAACCATTCAGGACATAAAAAATGGAAGTAGAAACAATAAAGAAATCACAAAGGAAGACTACCCTGGAGATAGAAAACCTAGGAAAAATCAGGAGTCATAGATGCAAGCATCACCAACAGAATACAAGAGATAGAAGAGAGAATCTCATGTGCAGAAGATACCATAGAAAATATTGAAACAGCTGTCAAAGAAAACGCAAAATGCAAAAAGTTCTTAACACAAAACATCGAGGAAATCCCAGACACAGTGAGAAGACCAAACCTAAGGATAATAGGTATAGATGAGAGTGAAGATTCCCAACTTAAAGGGCCAGTAAATATCTTCAACAAAATTATAGAAGAAAATTTCCCTAACCTAAAGAATGAGAAGCCCATAAACATACAAGAAGCCTACAGAACACCAAACAGACTAGACCAGAAGCGAAATATCTCCCATCACAAAATAATCAAAACATCAAATGCACAAAACAAAGAAAGAATATTAAAAGCAGTAAGGGAAAAAGGCCAAGTAACATATAAAGGCAGACCTATAGAATTACACCAGACTTCTCACCAGATACTATACAAATGAGAAGATCCTGGACCCTAAGAGAACACAAATGCCAGCCCAGGCTACTATACCCAGCAAATTACCATAGATGGAGAAACAAGATATTCCATGACAAAACCAAATTTACACAATATCCTTCACAAACCCAGCATTACAAAGGATATTAGCAGGAAAGCTCCAATACAAGGAGGGAAATACCCTAGGCAGAGCAAGAAAGCAATCCTCTTCAACAAATTCAAAAGAAGATAGCCACACAAAGATAATTCCATCTCTAATAACAAAAATAAAAGGAAGCAACAATCATTGTTCTTATATATCTCTTAACATCAATGGACTCATTTCCCCAATAAAAAGACATAGGCTAATGAACTGGATAAGTAAACAGGACCCAGCATTTTGCTGCATACAGGAAACCCACCTCAGTGACAAAGCAGACACTACCTTAGAGTAAAAGGCTGGAAGACATTTTTCAAGCAAATGGTCCTAAGAAACAAGCTGGATAGCATTCTAAAACCTCCAGCCTGAGAAGACAATGGGAGGGACTCATGGCTTCCACCTGTATAGGTAGTTGAGGGTAGCCTTGTCAGGCATCAGTGAAGTGGAGGGCCTTGGTAGCTGATAGTTTCGATTCGTAGTGTTGAGAAATTTGAGAGCAGGGAGCGGGAATGGGAGGATGGTGGGAGCACACCCTCATAGAAACTCCTAGAATTTTATGGATTAGGATATGATAGAGACAGGCTACCAGAAGACTAGATTCCAGAATTCAAACAAAAAATATCTTGTTACTAAAATTTGTTTTGAGAATTGTATATTGCAGAATACACAACCTTAGTTATCTACTCATCAAGCAAGCTGAGCTGACCTGCTCAAACCTCTGATGTCCTGGAATCTCAGCTGGATGCAATGAAGACACAGATCATCAGAGGCTTATCAATTTACTTTCCCCCCACCCCTCTTCTAATATCTCAACACCCATAATCAGCTTGAAGAAGTATGAAAAAGTCAGTGCCCCTATTCCCTGGGCTTGGGGACTGAGGTGGTTAATATTGGGCTGTCTTTCTAGGAAAAGTAGTGGTTTTGTTGGAACAGGGAGGAATAGCTAGGATTTATTGCACATCGATAACCTATTGGTAGAAAGCTGTACAATTGTTATTAAGTTGAAGTTATAATTTCTTAAATGGTACAAAATTTACTTTGATTTCATATTTAAGGTTTTCATTGGTACAAATTTCTTATTGACATAGAAGTGAGATTAATGTTGTTACTCTCATAGGCATTGTGCCTGTATAACACATTTAGGAATATAAGGCTTAGACCCAGTCCTTCTTTAACTTTTTTAACTGATTTGAGATGGTTAGCCTGTGAGTTAAGGGCCTATCAGCAAATTCATGGCTCTGAGTTTATTGTTAGGGTGTTTTTTATATTTTATTTAGAAATAGCTGAGAGGAGTTAATAGACAACAGTCCAGATTCCTTACATGGATAGTTGGTTTTCAAAATGTCAGAAGTTCACAGAATTGACATTACAAACATTTCTGTATTAAGGTTCATTTTGATTAGAGATCTATCTGTTCCTGACAGCTTCCTGTCTTGGATTCTAAGAAGAAATTGAGCATCTTTGGAGTTACTCTAGTTGTGTTGAAATAGCCACTAAGCAAGAATTGCCTTTTTCATCTACAGACAAATTACTGTCCTGAAAAGGACACACTTGCAGAGTAGTCGATTATATCTGCCAAGACAGAGTAATCAGCCCTTAATAATTCTGCATGACTAGGTCTGTCAGATGATCCTGGGCCAGAAGGCTGAAGATTGGATGCTCCAACATTTTGTAGTATAGGGACTGTCCAGGTGTTCAGTGGTCCCTTTAAATTGGCTAAGTTTTAGAAGCTATACTTTGTGCTTCCCATAATTTCAGTTAATTTAGTCATTCTGGATTTCTGATGGGGTTGAAGACTTATAGTCTTATAGCCAATCCTGGCTATTTACTTTGAGAGTAAAGACTTTGAGAGGATGGTTTTCAGCTGACATTCATTCTTAAAGCCAAGAAAAAAGCCAGGTTCAGAATTAAGTCTTTTAGTTAGGAGAGATGACAGAGGTTCTGGTTAGTCAGCAAAATGATGGACTGGGTATTAGGTCTATCTTGTACCTTACTGATACAAATTGGTATAGTTATGCTCTAATTGTATTTTGAGAGAAAAGTTTTATCTTAACAGGAAGGGTGATATGTAGGAGGAGCTAAGGGGGAGGAGTACAGAGAGGAAGAGGAGGAGTAAGGAGAGGAGGAGGAGTAAGGAGAAGAGGAGCCAGGAGATAAGAGAGAGAGGGTGGGGGAGGGGAACATGGAGGCGGATTTTGCATGTCTCTGCCAGTCAAAGATAGTTGGTATATCTAGGCTGGATATTGGTTACACTTCTGATTGTATGGGCATCTTGTTATTGAGCATTACCAAACTTATAAAGCCTTTGATTAACATTTTAAAAGTTCATATAAAAAAACAAAAGAAAAGTGATGAAGTCTTTTCTACTCTTTGTTTGCTATGTTTTTTTTTATGTTTTTTTTTAAATATTTATTCTTTTTGATACAGGGTCATGGTAGTTCTTCCAACATCTGATGTAGATTTCAGAGTGCCTCAATACTCGAAATACCCCATGCCTGCTCTCAATCACGTAAGTTATTAACCGACGATAGTCTTTATATAACTACTTTGTCTAATGTAGCATTTTTATGATAAGCTGTCTTTGCTTCTTAAAATAATACTCTTGTTTGATACAGAATGAATAGAAAATGATGTGATTTCAGAATTCCCAGATTAAATGGTACCCCAAATCTAACAATAGGTGTATAAACACATGTTTATAATCGATTGGTACTATATGTAGATTATTCTAAATCTTTCTTAAATAAAAAACATCTATTAATGACAAAGATTTTTAAATTCAATAAATACAAATCGCTGGATTTAAAATATGCCTTGTTATAATTCACAGAGCAGCATAGTGATCTCCATGCAAATTTTTTTGAGAACTAAAAAACTCTATTTCAATTAAAAAGAGTTAAGATAATTGTGTTGGATTGAGACACATACCTGCCCCCTATAAACAACAGCATCCTCTGCATGCCTCTTTGAGACTATGAAAGTGAGCATCAATGACCCAGAAACTGTCCATGTCTGTATATCTTGCCTGTTGTCGATTAGTATCAAACAGTAGCTGCAGCAGGCCCATGATATCATCATCACATCCTCTGTCCTCAGACCTTATCACTGGCCATACATAGCCAGAGAGCTGTCTTGTCAGTGCTGCTCTATGTCAGATACCTACTAAAAGAAACATGACCACCATTCAAGCAATTTCAATTCCCATTTTCTTGGAAAAGTATCAGAACTTTTAATAAACAGATTTGTCAAATATGTTACCAAGTAGTCGTCTAGATAGAACACAGTTAATTTCTTTTGGCCTCTTCATTTGTCTTCATGTAAGTCAGTACTTAAAGCAAAGTGCTGGCATATTGGTAGGCAAGCTGAATTTCAAATGACTAATTTTACAATAAGTTACTAGTAATAATATTGAAAACAATCTGGAATTATTATGCATTCTCCCAAGATTCACACTGAGGACAATATTAGTAAAGAGGTAAATTATAATAAGCAAGGACAAAAGCACAAATAACTGCTTCATTTTTATAGTATAATTTCTTGCACCAACACTCATGATCAAACAGCTCACAGGAAGGCTGGGCTTCACCTGTTAATCATTTCACAGTAGTTTGTAATATTTCAATAATGGAACTTTTCCAAGCCAACATCATGACGAGACACTATCCCTTCCCCTATGACATCATAGAAATGAATAGAAAATAAAAACAAGATCTGGGATGCATCTTTTTATTTTCCCCGATTGGTAAATTAGTCTGAAGGTCAATTTTTTAAATCTTTTTTTGTGTAGTTTTTTTCACATCAAAGATTTTTTTTGGGGGGGGGCAAAGCAGATGTCATTATTGTAAATAAATTATTTAAAATGCAAAGTTCATTTCTTAAGTAATTATTAACCTATTAATAAGTAGAAAACACATAATTTCAATGGAGTAAATTCCTGATTCTGAATAATTTGTTATGAGAACTAGGATGATAGACTTTTATATGGTGTGATTATCCATTGACAATATGGTTGTTTATAAACATATAGTCAGTATTCAAAACAGTAATGAAGGGAGAAAGCTCAATTTAAACCTAATTCTACTAAGAATTGAGAACTTCATATTTTATTATTTCTAGTTCAAAACTTTTTAAAATCAAAAAAGGCAGACCAGTATACTCTTAGTGTCTTTGCCTCAATGTTACAGGACTGTCCAATCAGACTTAGTCTTCTAGAATCAATATATCCCACCTTGCTTTCTCTCGATTGACTAGAGCTGCTAATAGGACAGTTACTACTAAAGATTTATTGTGGTTAAATTTATTGCAGATTTTGATTTATAAAATTAAAAAAAAATTATTGGGAATTTAAGAAGACTATTAAAAACTGATATCATCAACTATATGAGTAAAATCACAACCCTGAGGTCACAGTTGCGATTTTACTCTAGGCAATTTTGAAATCAGTTCCTGCCTGGAAAAAAATTATAACTTCAGACATGTTCTCAAGACCTATCAAATATGAGGTTTCTGAAATATTTTTTCCACCTTAGAAATAAGAAATATACAAACCATCAGGTTCAAAAAAAGAAAAAAAAAAAAAAGGAAAGCAGATTTCACTGTGACACCCAACATACTCTACTCTCTCCTTCCAAGTGTTGGCATTACAGGCACATGGCCACCACTCAGCCCAGGCTCAACACTTTATTAGGTAAGTATCTAAAGTTAGTGAGTTTAGCTAAATTGACAAGTTACACACTGACAGAATGCAATGTTCAGATAGATAGAAGAAAAGGGTAATAAAGAAAGCCAAATTCTAACCTCACAGGATAAAGGAAATTAGTAAAAGCAAAAAGAAACAATTAAAGCAAGCACACACACACACACTCAGTTGTTAAATAGATTCAAATACAGATGGTAACAATGATATGCATAACAAGTTAATCTTTCACATGTACAAACTCAAAACTATCAGGAGAGAAAGAAGACTGGTCTAAAATAATCAATTAGAAAATTAGAAACAAAAGGAGAAAAAAATTGAAAGAACTAAAAATTGGCATAAGAGAACACTGCAAATAAACCCAAATACAGCTGGAACCATACATGCTTTGAAGTAATCAATAGTTTTCACAAAGTTCCCAAATTAGAGAAAATGAAAATACCTTCTGCTTTGGCATTACACTCTCTTACAAAATTATGAAGACATTAAAGTACAAGGATATGGAAAACAGGCCATAAAATGCCAAATCAAAGACATTATTAACTGACAAAGCAAATGGAAGAACAGTGTTATATAGGAAATGTTAGTAACTTTGCTACAAAAATGATTGAAATCACTTAGTAAATAGTCAGTTAATGTGAATTTTGGTTGTGAGCCTAGCCTTTAACGGCTGAATCATCTCTCCAGCCCTAATGTGAATTTTAAAAATGCATTTGTTCAGGAATTGATGGTTCAAAGGAATAAAAGAGTCAATGTGCCTAATATTGATATGTTTCATCAGAAAAGCCGGAAAGGAAGCTATGAAGGGATCCTCATGGACCCCACATGGTTAAACCCAATATTATCATTTGCTGCTGATAACTGTCACCTTTGTAACCTGTGTTTACCTGAGATGAAGTCCTGGCTGCATATTATCTACCTATATCTGCACTCAAATAACATGAGCAAAGCTGCTGTAGGTTCTTAATGTAATGGTAGTGTGATGTATTTGGCTGTATACAAAAAGTTTTTTGTCTTCTGGTTAAATCATTAAAATGATTGTTTTTGCATATGAATTTTTAGAAACAAAATCAAATTTTATAAGGTATGATTTTGTCTAGAATTACATTAAAATAATACATTGTACTTTTGTTGTAATTGAACCTTACTTTCCATTATGTTTCATAATGGAAGATTACTGATTAAAACATTACACACACACACACAAGAGAGAGAGAGAGAGAGAGAAAGAGAGAGAGAGGGAGAGAGAGAGAGAAATATTAGTATTTACACTCACGCTTTTTTTTTTTTTAAGATAGGGTTTCACTGCCCAGGCTGACCTGGAACTCACAATCCTCTTGCCTCCTGAATGCTGAGATTACTGGCCTGAAAAACTATATATGACTTACTTTGTTTTTTTGTTTTTGTTTTTTTTGTTTTTGTTTTTGTTATTTTTGGGTTTTTCGAGACAGGGTTTCTCTGTATAGCCCTGGGTGTCCTGGAACTCACTCTGTAGACCAGGCTGGCCTCGAACTCAGAAATCTTCCTGTCTCTGTCTCCCAAGTGCTGGGATTAAAGGCGTGGGCCACCACTGCCAGGCATGATCTTACTTTGTTGATTATTATTTTATTGCTTCTTATCCTGTTCTTTAAAAAGTTTTGTAAGATACTATTTCAGGCTATCATAATTTCACACAGTTCTAGTTTGTTAGTTTTTCTTTACTCATGAACATTCTGGTTGAAAGAAAGAAGGATCAGTTATAGAAAAAACCCTTCAGAGTACATGGCTACTTATATTTAGTCCTTATTAGGTGTACCAAAATCCCTTTATCTCTTTCTTTTTTTTTTTTTTGCAGTTGTTAAATTATTTCTGACAGAAATTTGTGAAAAATAAGTTTACCATATTAGTAGACTTCAAAATTTTCTCCTTAAAATTTAAGCAGATCTTGCATTTTGTATTTCAGTCCCAAGTTGTTAGGTATATAGATGTCGTTTCATCTTTTTTTCTATTTGTAAGATTGTTTCTTGGGAAATTACATGGCAACCTTCTTTATGCAATGGTATTTTATAGTAAGATTTTGTTTTTTCCCTAACAACCATGCCAACATTACTTCAGCCTCTTCTGTTACTATTTCACGATATATCCTTTAATCTCTTTTGTCTTTAAACTTTCTGCATGTTTTTGTCAGAGGAACAATGCTTATACTTGCTGAATATAATTGCCAAATTAATTTCCTTCTTAAGGGATTTTGATAGGTGAATATTCTCTTTGGTTTGCTTTTCAGTTAGAAAAAATAGTAAGTACATTTTTTTTCATTCAAATTTGTACTTCTTTAGTATTTATGTTTCCTACTAAGCAATAGTAAAGGTTTTAGCATGATTCTCCATTGAGTAATCTGTGATCCTCATCTTGTTATTTTAGCTAAAAAGTTGATATCTTCATTTTCATGACACACAAAGTTGTTTGCAGAATGTATTTAATTAATTTTCTGAGGGTATTTTATGATATTCAATGGTCTCCCTTTCCAATTTCCTGATCAATTTTATGGGTTAACTAGACTAGATAACATCAGACAGGTAGTGCAACATTCTTTTGGGGTTTGTCTGAGAGTCTGGTTTCCCAGCCCAGCTCTTGCATCAGTGAGGTGAATAATAAAGACCTGTCCTTACCAGTGTGCATGGGCATCATGCAGTTTGTGGATGGTCCACTTGATGTGGAAAAAATGCAGAGTAAGAAGAAACATTGATCTCCAGAGCCTGGCCAGCAGCCTCTTCAATACTCTGTGGGAGCTCACATACTGGTCCCTCCTCCTCCACCTTTGCTCTGGTGAAGGCTTTGGCTACCAAGTCTGACAACGAGAGTTACTTCAATCACCAGATCCCACATGACGGAGAGAACCAAAATCCCACAGATCACATACACACCCACAAACACACACATTTAAAATGTAATATAAAATGTTTTAAGGGAATGGTGTGTGGATAAATGATCTCAGATATTAGTCTGAAAATACCTTTTTTTGCATTTACTGCTGAATACCAGTTTAATTAAGTACAATTTTTTGTTGTTGATAGTTCTCTCGTTTCTTCCATCTGTGCTTAGACATAATTATTGAAATATGCTGTTGTAAATGAGAAGTCTACCTCCTGTCTGACTATGAATTCTAAGTAGTTTATCTTTGTTGTTCTGCAGATTTCACGAGTGTCATTTCATCTCTGATACCAGCTCTCCGATGCATGTGTAGAACTAACCTATGAATCCCTCTCTCCTCTTGATCCATGGGTTTGACATGTAGATTTACCAGCTTTCTAGCTCTCTAATTGTCCTAGCCTCCCAGGCTACCCTATTGAAATTTCTTAATTGAGTTTTATTCATTTATTTTTTGTTTTGAGCTGTATTCTCAGTGGGTTCCTTCCTTATCCATCTTTTAAGTCATTTTGTAATTGTTTACATTTTCATAACAATCATATATACTAATTTTATTTACATGACATTCTTATTTAGTTTGGGGAAACTTAAGTCTTTTCTGTTCTTAGATTTTTAAGACAGCCATTTATTTTATCTTGAAAATTCCTAACACGTCTTATTTTTAAAAGCTAGCTCTGTTTTTTTTTTTTTTTTTCTCATGCAAACTGGATTAATTACAGTGGACTCAAATAGTAAAGTGTTGATTTTCTTGGTTGTGTTTTAGAGTTATATTTCTTTGTATAGCTATAATTTTCACTTCTTTTTCTTCTTCTCCTGACCTCCACCTTCCTCTACAACTTCTTGTTACATTCTTTTGTGTTAGCTTAAGTATGTGCTGATATGTGCCCATGTATGTGCATGTGGTAACCAGAGGTCAGTCAGACACAGCACTGAAGTTTCATCCAGTTATAGACTCACCAGAGATTAGAATACACTCATGTAGGGCAAATGTCAACTGTATCTAATTGTGTGATTTTTCTATGTGTGTCCTCCACCTGGCTAAACACATGAGCTGCACATGGGATAAAGTAAAGCATTCGGAATTGAATCATTTTTAGTTTGAATGATGCCTGGTTTTAGATTCTTTTTCCCTCAAGTAAACTTTGTGAAACTAATCACTTTATGTTTTCTTTGCTTTCTGTGTTTACTGAAGATTTGGGTGCTCTTCAGAGAAGACCTGTGGAGGCTGTCATGGTGGTGTGCACCTTTAGTGCCAGAATTTGAAAGGAGAAAAACAGTTGTATTAGAGTTCAGGGTCAATCTCAGCTACATGGCAAGTTTGAGGCTAGCCTGACCTATAGAAATTTTTCAAAAACAACCAAACCAAACCACCAAACCAAACCAAACCAAACAAACCAGCCAAACCATCCAAACCAAACCAAACCAAACCAAACCAAACCAAACCAAACCAAACCAAACCAAACCAAACCAACAAAAACAACAACCTATTATTTGTGAAAGCTGCAATATATCCAGTAGTGACAATTAAGTTTGCCCGCATCAACTCCCAGGTCAGTTTCTTTTGGTCTCTCTCTCTTTTTTTTAAACAATGTAAGTTGCTGAAAGTAAAATAGCCAGATTTCCAGTGTTACCTGTGTGATGAGGTGATTGGAGCAGATACAGGCAAAGCTTAAACTTTTCTCTTACAAATGGATATTGCTTGTTGGTCTGGGGGATATGGAGGGAGACCCCTCTGCTTAGCTTTAGAGTTTACGAAGCTTGTTAGATGATGCGGTGTGACACTCAGCTTACAGGGATCGAATGTCATGTGCCTCCTGCTATCATTTGTCTCTGTCTTCCTTGTCTTTTTGCAAAGTTCTAAAATAATTATTTGAGAGTGTAGAATAGTGAGTCACCTTAACTGTATTTCAGATATCAACTAAAATACGGTCCTACAATTGGTAAGAACTCTCTTATTTCCCATTTGCTTCCATCTTCCAAACAATTTATTTATTATTTTGTTTTATCAATTTTTATTACTTTTTTATTGGATATTTTCTTTATTTACATTTTGTTTGCTTTTCCTCCTTTTCAGGTCTCCCCTTCAGAAACTCTCTATTCCATCCCTCTCCCTCTGCTTCTATGAGGGTGCTCCCCCACCCACCCATCCACTTCGGTCTTCTTACCCTGGCATTTCCCTACACTGGGGCATGGAACACCCTCCTATCCAGGGTCTGCTCCTCCCTCTGACATCCAAAAAGGCCATCCTCTGCCACATATGCAGCCGGAGTCATGGGTCCCTCCATGTGTACACTTTGGTTGATAGTCCAGTCCCCAGGAGCTGCGGGGGTCTGATTGGTTGATATTGTTGTTCTTCCTTTGGGGCTGCAAACCCTCTCAGCTCCTTGTCCCTTCTCCAACTCCTCCACCAGGGACTCTGGGCTTAGTCTAATGGTTGCCTGTGAGCATCGGATGCAGACTCTGGCAGAGCCTCTCAGGAGACAGTCATATCAGGTTCCTGTCAGCAAGCACTTCCTGGAATCTACAATAGTGTCCTGGTTTGGGGACTATATATAGGATTGATCCCCAGGTGGGGCAGTCTCTGGATGGCCTTTCCTTCAGTCTTTGCTCCACACTTTGTCTCCATATTTCCTCCTGTGAGTATTTTGTTCCCCTTTCTAAGAAAGCACTGAAGCATCCACACTTTTGGTCTTTCCTTTTGGGCTACATATGGTCTGTGAATTGAATTTGGGTATTTTAAACTTTTGGGCTAATATCCAGTTATCAGTGAGTGCATACCATGTATATTTTTTCGTGACGAGTTACCTAATTCAGGATGATATTTTCTAGTTCCATCCATTTGCCTAAGAATTTTATGAAGTCACTGTTTTTAATAGCTGAGTAGTACTCCATTGTGTAAATGTACCAATTTTTCTGTATCCATTCCTCTGTGGAGGGACATCTGGGTTCTTTCCAGCTTCTAGCTATTATAAATTATGGCTTCTATGAACATAGTGGAGCATGTGTCCCTATTACTTGTTGGAGAATTTTCTGGTTATATGCCCAGGAGTGATATAGCTGGGTCTCAGTAGTCCAATTTATTTATTTGTGGTGCCACAGGACCCATGGGGGAGGTTCAAGGACAACTGTGTGGCCAGGTTCTCTCCTTCTCTCCTCCAACCTTCCCATGGCTCTGGAGATGAGGGTTTCCTTGGACAGCCTGGGATCAGCACTTTTTCCCAGAGTTGCCTCACCAGCTTCCTGTTCTTATTATTCATTGGAAGCCACATTGACTTTTGTTGAAAAAAGAAGACTTGAGTTTCTTTTTACAACAAATCTTGATCTGTTCTGCACAGCAATTTAATCTCAATAATCAACTAGCTAAATAGATATCATTCAGAAGCAAAGACACCATGGTGCACAATTGAGAGTGTTTAAGCCCAACTCATTTTTAATCTCTCCCCTGCTGACAATAGGCAAATATTGATTCTGGGAGCTACAAGGCACACAAGGCAAAAGAGAATCATTTTCTTGGCTATTGAAACAGCTGCTGGAGTCACTTTGCAGGTTGTTGGTTCCCTTTATCTCTTTGAATTGCCTTATTGTTTCAGGCTTTGTCTCTCAGTTAGAGGCAATTTATCCAGAAAAAGGAGTTTTCATTTGCATATTTGGTTGCATTCAAAACATGTTTCCTTGGAAACTTTGGTTGTCTGAGACAGATATTTACATAAACAATGTTTTCATCAAAGCTAATGCTTCCAAAGAAGGAGGATATTAATAGTTTGTCTTGAATAAACACTGAATTAGTACTAAAATACTCTACCCCAACATCTACTGGAACTAGAAAATCAGTTATTTTTATCAAGAATATGAAATCATTAAAAGATCCTTTCATAATATCACTAGGTTACATGTTCTATGACATTATGAAATAATATCCCTTGTACCTGGGCCTGTCATAGTGGCCCAGATTTTTAATCCAAACATCCTGGAGGTATAAGCAGGTAGATCTCTGTGTTTGAAGTCACAGTGAGTTTTAGGTCTCCTTGGCTCCCCTGGTTGGACCCCTCTGTATCAAAACATAAAACATATTCCTCCAATTAATTCACAACCTGAAGTGAGCTATCAGGGCTGGTGATATTGTTTAGTTTCTTGGTTCTCAACCTTCCTAATTAAAGGAGTCTTAACTGTTTAATATAGTCTTAACCCTTTAATAGGGTCTCTCAGGTTGTGGTGACCCCCAACCATAAAATTATTTCTTTGCTACTTTATAACTGTAATTTTCTACTGTTGTGAATAATATATAAATATCTGATATGCAGGATATCTATGCTACTCCAAATGGATCTTGACTCGTAGGTTGAGAACCACTGGCTCAGTTGGTAGTATTTGCCTAGCATGGAGAGGTTTCCAGGTTCAGTCTCCAGCACCACCTGAATTGGATGTGCTATACATTTAAAATCCCAGTGGTTGGGAGGTGGAGGGAGGAGGATCACTACTTCAAGACAATCCTTAGCCACTTATGTGGGACCATGATAGGATGGCTTGGTTTTTGATAGAAGTGCTGGCTGGAAATAGCCTGGAGACCCAACAAGTGTCCATGCCTATGAAGGACGCGCAACTATTTCAACATGCTCCCAGAATCCAGGCTCCTGACACATGGCGAAGATCTCCATTGATCAGCACCTTGAAGTCACATAGGGCAATGCCCCTACCAACCCCTCCACAGGTAGAGGGCTTGACTATAGGCCTCAGACCCTAGAGAGATTTTCATATTAATGAGATACCTAAAGGCCAGAGGGCATATTGTTTTCCCAGACCTTCCTCCGTATTTAAGTCAGGCCTGCCCTGACATAAGTGGGGGTGCATATAGATTCAACTACCATCCCTCATAAAAAATAAAACCCTTTTGGAACCACAGACTCCCTCGTGTCTTTTGGGGCCCGCCATGGGAAAACGTGGAGAAGGCCTCTAACTAAAGAGCTACCCGCTGCATTCTCACCATGGAGGACTTCTCTGCGTTCTAACGATGGGGACCACCTCTTCAAGCAAGCTAGCCAACAGCCGCCTTTCAGCCAAGCGAGTAACCAAAGAATCCCTTTTCTGTGGGGCGTGGTCGGGGCTTCCCTCTCCCTCCCTCGTTTCTCTTGGCTGGGGGCAATGGTGTATGAGAGCCCAAGGACTTGAGACCAGTCAGTCCCCAGCCGCCTCTTGGCCCTGGGATCCCCAACTCAAGAGCCCTTGCCCCTCTACCCCCCCTCCCCCGGCAAAACTTCAGACTGAGTTCTCTCCCAGCCAGGGGTGCCCCAGTGGCTTCTCACAGCCCAGCGCCAATTGGAAAGGGCTCAGTCAAAATCCCTCATATGCTTCTGCCGCTCTGAGCCACGGTTCCAGTGGACTAAGCCGTGACAGATGAGTGGGAACCAACACCGCCCAACAGAGATCCATGCCCATGCCCACGTGCGAGCTATCATTCCCCGCACACTTAAGAGCTATCATTCCCCGCACACTTAAGACGTTTGAGGCCAGCCTAGGATATATGAAACCTGGTCCCAATAAAATTATACAGCTAAAATTTAAAAGTAAACCCTAGCTATGAGGAAAGAAGAAACAGGCAAGGCATTTGCTAAAGATGGAGGGGCTAATGTTGCCCACAGAGGATCCCTAATATTAGAGAGTGCATACAGGTCCTGCCATCAGGAAAGAGACTGAAGTCAGGGTCTGGTTGTAACAAAGACCCATCAGGATATATAGTTAAGGAGTGTTGAAGACCATGAACATTGTGACAAGAGAAAATACCTGTATCTTTGAATTCATTGGAGACTTCTCCCTAGCCCTGGTGGGCTTTAGCAGATGCTCAGTCACACAGAACTGTGCTGTCAGTGGCCTCTGTGCTCTTATCTTATGAGATCAAAAAATAAAACTCAGGGATGAGGGGGTGAGTTCAGAAGAAGGTTTTTTTTCTAGAGTCATAGGGTAAACTTAAGAAGGCAGAACTTGTCTGGAGGATTGGGGTCTTGGGAATGACACTAAGCTGATAGTCTAAGGCTGTTTTTTTCAAGGTCTGGAGGCAGAAACTGAGGTGAGGCATGGGGAGAGAGATGAACTGTCCAGTAAGCTGAGCCAAGGCTTGCTCACAGGCCTCCTCTTACCTTAGATTGAAGCTTCATGGGTAGGTTCCAGGAAAGGGTGCTCACATAAGGGAAGGGAGATAAGGAGAAACCAGTCCTTGCCCATTTGACATTCTTTATGGTGTATCAGACCAAGAACATTTTGTATAAAGTATCTCCAGCATCTCTTGCCTTCTCTTGTAAGGACAGAGCTGTCCACGGGGCTAGGGATATTTCCAGCTTTAAGGCAAGGGAAATCTTTTTCTTATTGAAGTTCCCTACCCAAAATCTGCCTGACCAGTTCCTGCTTCCTGTTCTCATCAATTATATGGAAAATTCCTAAACTTGGAGGAGAGTAAAGTGTTATAACTTGGTGGATGATGGCTCAGGGTCAGGGAGGCAAATACACTAAGGGAGTCAGATGCTGGGGATGGGGATGTTGGCTTAAGTAAGTAAATCAGTGGGATTCTCGTTCAAATAAAATGCTACAAGGAAAAGAGAAGTGTTCAGTGGCAACAGTCCAAAGCTTTGGCTCAAGGAGACAATCTTTGTTAATACATGCATTAGCGTTTCACTTTGTTAAAACCAATGAATTTGCACTCATTTGCCCAAGCTTTGATGGTGATCCAGGACCATTACTTTGATGTCTGCTAAGAAAAGCACTATGCTTTCTTCCTTATAAAAACACAGCCACGATGACCTTTATGGTTCCCAGTTTTAATTCCTTTAAATTTAGTATAGGAGTCTGTGAACTTGAAAAAGAAGATTGAGGGTAACTTCCTTCTAGATTTTATTTCCAAGACCCTTGTCAATATTTATGTTTCCCTGTTTGTCACACACCAGTGAGTGTATGTTAGGCATTCACGTTTGTGGAAGTCTTCAAAGCATTTAACTTAGTTTACACAGCAAATCCGCCATCAATCACTTTTCATCAATTTGCATACCATTTAATTTAATTACATAATTGTAGTAAGAAGTACAGCTAGCATAAACAGTTCAGGAGACTCAGTAGTAATTTTGGTAGGCACACTTCTCTGCTGCTAGGAGCATATCTATGCACAAAAGCAAAGGACATCTATTGAGTTCTTAAATTTATCCTTTAAAAAGTGTCTGAGACAAAGGGGCCCCTGACTAAATGCTTCATTATTATAGACCAGCTTTTTAAAAGCTTTATTTTAAAGTCTATATAGATACTAGATGGAAAAGGGAAAGGTTGTATCATGAAGAAATTCCCTCAGACCACCAACAGTGGGGTCCAAGGTAGTCTATAGAAAACGAAGTAAAAATTCTTAAGATAAAATTTGAGAGGAATAAAAATTGCTGCCCATGGTCACTGTGTCAACTTAGCTACATCCTCTACCCAGAGCTCCCATTCTGAAAGAGGAAATAATCTGGTCTTATGGGATGCACGAGTTGCCCTCTTTTGGTGCCAGAGAGAGTTCATTCCTCAGATAGTTGGAGATGGAGGTTCCTTTGTGCATTTTGTTTCGGAGGTGAATGCTGCATCCTGCATAGCTCCAGTGATACTTAAGTGGGGCATCAAGACAATGAAGAAAGTACAGACACATGGGTACACAGAAAGCTGGGATCGGGATGTCTGAGTTCACCAATGGAGAAGCTCAGTGGGCTTTTGATATACAATTGAACAGACTGGTGGGGATAATGCATACAGCTGAAAGAGGAGGTGGATTCATTACACACATATAAACAAGGAGGCAGAGTTATTCTATAGAGCTGAACAAGAAGACAAGAATAGCTAATGTTAATAGGAGTCATTTCTTTAAAAGAGGATTGGTCTTCTAACCTGAGGGTGAAAGCTATGGTGAACACTTGCTGTATACACTGTCAGCATGTCCACTGAGACTAGAAGAAGGCTTTATAGCGCCATATGATGGGAAAGCTTTACCACTCATGTGGGGCTGAGGCATTCATCCCTAACATGGAAAATCAATGAAGCAAAGATTCCCTAGGAGTAAGCTTCAAGTTGAACTCTTTAGATTGAACAGCCATCTTGTAGTGCTTCAGACTTGGATCAAGGTTACGCAGTTAAAACTCCTTATAAGTCAGGACTATATCTGTCTTACTACTTTTAAATAGTCTCAGCATACCTACGATATTTTAACTTGAAGGTCAACCCTTCTGAATTTAATATTTTCACAGTGCTTTTTTTCTTCCAGTATTAGAATTATTTATTTATTTACTTATTTATTTATTTAATGTGCACTAATGTTTTACATTTATTACATACCACATGCATACTTTGTGTCAGCATATTGTAATTACATATGGTTGTGAGCCACCATGTAGGTGCTGGGAACTGAGTCTAGATCCTCAGCAAGAACAGAAAATGCTCTTAACTATTGGTCCATCTTTCCCTTGTATTTTTAAGATGTTTTAAATTTTATGTGTAGTGCTTCATTCCTCCATGGTTGAAAAAGATATGACATATGGGTAAAGATGTGACCAGACCTTTTGTAATGGGGATTACAGGCATTATCCAAGTGTATTTCTTTACTTCTATCTGACTTCTCAGATGGAACAATGAGGTAACTTACTCTGTAGTGTTGTAAGTCTTAGAGAATTTCAGGGCCTTTCTCAGCCAAGATGTGCTTCACATAGGATACAAGTGTGGAACCAAAAAGTCACCAAAATCCAATCTGAGACAGATGCTTTTATAGCTCATTGTCTCGGGATTACATTTGAAAACATGGATGTACATAGGAGTAAGCAGAGAAAAAGCAGATTAAGGAAGAGTGAAATATTAAAAAGTGAAGAATTCAGAAAAAAGTGAAAGAAATTTCCCAGAGTGGATCTGTCCCAAGAGAGGGGATAAACCAGTTGCCTGGCTTATTGCTTAGGGAAATTCCATAGGAATTATGGCAGAAACTGGACACACACTGGGATCATTTCTGTTGAGCTTGGTCAATTTTCTCTGCCTGTTGTGGGCTGAGTCAACGGGAGCAGAAAAGGGTCAACACTGCACAAATCCTCCTGCTTGAGTTACAGAGAGACCATCGTATTTTGTTCATGCATATGGCTTAAGGTTAGGAAGGTGGTCCTGTGCTGAAGCCCTGCCCCCACAGTCCTGCTTCTGCTTTGCTCCTGTTGACTGGTGTTGCCAATTGTTAAGATGGTAGGTGTTGCTGAACTCTGACCATGACCTATGTCTCGTTGGTTGCTCATTAAACTATGCTTTCTTTGTTTTCACATTTATGAGGTCACAACTGTAGTTTTATCATGGGCCCTTTTGCATTTACTGCCTATGGAATGCTCACTCCTGACTCAGTATTGGTCATTTGGGTCAGTTCTTTCTAATTTATGCATGGCAATGTGATTTAGGGTGAAAGCTTTACAATGCAGCAAACTTAATCAGTATTTTTCTTCCAGTTGGTAGAGCAACATTTCTTCTGCACATAAGATAAATGCAATTGTGTTTACTGAAAGTTGATATGCTAGTAATTTATTATTTTTGTCTAAAAAGTAAAACATTGTAATAAGGTACATATTTATACCATTTCTAGTCACTACTAAAACTCAGCTTTCTAAAATTTCAATTTTCTTTCAATGACCAGTTTAATAAATCTAGTCAGTGCTTTTAAAGAATAATATGTCATGACTGTACAAAAATAAGTCATAAAAAGCTCAGAGAAAGTTACTTCTTTTGGCTTATTTTACTTTATAGAGAAGATTGTGACTCTATTCAAATAACCCCAAACGAAAACATGTACAATACAGTAATATATTCATTATGACATTCCATGATTCCAGAAAATAAAATTACCATTTTATTTTCCAATTTTGCATTCTCCTATTTCTTTGCAAAAAAAGTAATGTTTGCTTTGATTGCGGTCTTTGTTACTATTGTGATTTCAAATGGAACAATTTTAGGTGAAGTGGAAACATCTGTGTACATGTTAAATATGTTATTGAGTGAGCTTGGACTCCAACAGAAGCACACAACATGCTTGGTGATGTCCTTTTAAAATTGAAGTTCAGTTGAAACTGCCCTTTGCTCCCTCTCTTCCTTTGGCTTTTGGCCTTCTCCCTATTCCTTATGGCTGAGAAGAAACCCCTTCCAGTTCCAGTCAGTTAGGGGCAGGAGGTCAAAGTCCACTGTGATCTTCCTGCCAGAGGAGTTCTTTTGGCTCATCTTCAAATTCTATCTGAAGCTTCTGTTACTTCCTCGAGTCAAGAATTTTCCCTTAGTCTTCTCCCCCAGAGAGAAGCAACCAGAAGAGAGGAGTTGTCCCTCACCCACTTAGTAGAAATGAAATGAAACATAAGAGCTCAGATGGAAACTATTGATACTGTATTTGGGAAACTAAAATAGAATGTTCAATAAAACACACTGACCCATTATTTTGATGTAAGAGAATAAAGACATGAGAGCTGATGAACCAAGGACTGTACTGATTCCTGTCTTAGTCTCCCTTCTAATCTCTTGTTTACTTCGGCTTCTTCTGCTAATCTAGCCTTGGATCTTCTATTTTCTCCTGTCTTCTCTCCCAGCCTTCCCCCGCTGTCTTTGAAAAGATCCCTCTTTCATGGGATATTTTCAATAAATCTTTTCTAATGCTCATGTGAGTTGAACACAGAAAAGTCATACATTTATCTTAAAACAAAGTGATAACTCTGGTTCCAGGAAGATTTGACTTTTCAAATAGGAGAAGGAAATAGTGTTTGGGAGATGAAGCCTCAAGCTATCTTGAGGCTTATTCAATGTGGATTCCATTTCCCATAAAGACCTTCTATATTTCTTGGATCCTTTATAGGTGGGGATATGAGGCAAACCTCAAACTTAAGGCATATAACCTAAAATAAATAAATATCTTTATTTTTTTCAGAAAATTGTTTTGTTCCTTTTTTTCATGGGAAGGCTAGCTTATCAGCATGTATTATGTTATAAAACACTGTTATAGAGGTGTCTTGGATTTTCTTCTTGTATGACATAGATTTTCAGAGAAGTAAGACAAATGTACATGAAATGGTTGACATAAGCCACCTCCTGACATTCACATAAATGCTTTGAATTCAGTCCCAGAACTGAGAGGTGTCCTGTTTTCTGTGGGCTATGTAAGAGATAAGGTGGCTATAATGAATAGCATTTTTTGACGTTATAGAACTCAACAGAAAGGCACATCAGACCCTGTGTTTTGGGAGGCCATCTTTGTATTCTATAACAGTGTGTGATGTATGTCTTATCTGGAGGAATGAAACCACCTCTGCTCTTCTTGTTTACTTTCAGGCACATCATTTCCACCCAGGAGAGCTGACATCCATGATTTAGTCATCTTCCAGAAGCTCTGACCACGCACGAATGGCATCATTTGATGATCAGATTTCAACCTACAGGTTTTAGAAAGCACCTATATATTCCGACTATAACAAAGATGTCCACAGTTATTTTTCATGAGGAGATTCATGTAAACCTGTATCAAAGTCCATACAGAGTCTTTCTCCATCTCTTCTCATCTGTCCTTATCTTAAACTAGCTATCACTCAGAAGTGACTTGCTGTTGTTATCTTTCAGTGTGTGGATAGTTTATGCCTAGAGTTACTCATGTGAGACAGCAGAAGGGCCAGAGTGAGAGTGGAATGACAGGCTGAAAAGTGGAAGCAGAGGACATGTGTGAGCCTAGCCTGTAGGGAGTCTCATCCAGGCTGCTATGCCCAGAAGAAAAACAATGTGTGACCAAAGCAAGTAGAATGGGCCTTGGGTCTTTCATATTAGGATTAGGGAGAGATTTTGAAAGCAGACTCCTTACAATCTATATAACTGCATTTTGAACAAAATAATATTCTGCATTTGGTATAAGACAGAAATCACTTTTGAATCATAACTCTCTGAATGTATTCTCATATTACTTCATATCAGCTCCAAATGTTATTTATGAATCTTTTGTAACATTAAATTTTGTTTTGAGAATTTTTTCTGGATTATACTCATATATAAATAAAATCAGTTTTATGGTGAGATGATAAGAATTGATGTTTTACTGATAATGTGTGGGTTAGGTTTCAGGGTGAACTTGGCTTTCTTGTATTATATACTTATCCAGTCTCTGGATCATAAACATGTCTACTAATTTTATAAATACTATAGCTTTTTACCTAGTTTTATTTTTATTTTTAGACCATGTGTTTTACAGGTGATAAGTGCATGTACACATTATTTCTAAATCAGGAATCCCCAGACTGGTAATAGATTTATACCTTGACTTTCAATAGCAAGTACTTTGGAACAGGGGACTGATATTCTGAAATAGTCTTTGAAGTGTTTTACACAGTTCTCCCAATTCTTTAAGTGAAAATTCTGTTCCACAATTGAAAAATATATCTATTACCACAACCCATTTAACACTGTCATCAAATTGCCCAGCTCCACATCTAACTGTCCTTTGGCTCTTCACCTCTCAATGGTGACAGGTTATCTATTATTTTGTTTTCTGTCCATTGGCCCCAGTCTCTATTTGAGTGGCTTGTTTTCTGTCTAAAGATGCGAAGTCAAACTGTCACTTTTTGTTTTTCTGATAACACAGAGTGATGTTTTAAAAATAGCTTGTGAGAAGTGATGTAATACACAGAAGAGAGAGCCATGGTAGGGGCAGAAGTGAGACTGGCTGGTCCATCTTCGGAAACTCCACTAAACATCTAACACACAATTAGAAGTTGAGGGAGAAAAGGTCTCCTAGTAAACACAGTTGGCTCTCGGTTTGGTTCCAGCTCTGTGGTTTTCTTCACACTTTGTGTAGGTCGATTTTATCTAATCTCACATACAGATTTCATTTTCCATCAGGATCATCCCTCTGAACCTCAAACTACAGTAGCTATGTAAGTCCATATTAGTAAATCTGAGACTGTACTTCCACACTGCAGGGCTCCCGACACCTCATCCTTACCAAATGGTGCAAAGAATAAGCAATAAGGGTGATTCTTTGGTATACACAGACCCACAGCTGGAATTCAAGATTTGCCCTCTCTTTTACTCTCCTATCCCACATCTAGGCATTAGAAAATACTGCTTGCTGTGATTAAAAGTGTATATTGCATCTAATGTTGGCAATTGGAACCACTAATTACAGACTTAATGCTTACTGGAGATACTGCCATGCTTCCCCTACCAAGGGCTTTGCTTAAAAAAAAAAAAAAAATGCTTCCGATATTAGCACAATGGGTTTCATTATGACAGTTTCCATACATGGACATAATGAGTTTTAGTATACTTACCCACCATTATATTTTCTTCTCCTTCTCTCACTCTCTGGAATCCACTTTCTCTTCACATTTCTACTTTCATGACTCTTGTGTTTTCTCCCTCCCTCCCTCCCTCCCTCTCTCTCTCTCCATTTCTCCCTCCCTCCCTCCCTCTCTCTCTCTCCATTTCTCCCTCCCTCCCTCCTCTCTCTCCATTTCTCTCTCCCTCCCTCCCTTCTTCCCTTCCTTCCTTTTTACTTTCTTTTTCCTGAGTTCATGAGTTTCACTAGGGTTGTTTACAGGAGTATAGGTGAAAAATTGTTTATAGGGACATGAGCATCTTCCCAGTGGCTACACCACTGAAGAAAATGACTGTCCTTCCCCATCAAGGAATGACTGAGCACAAATTCGCAGAGAAAGATAGAGACTCAAGAGGGCCTCCACTTTCCACGATAGGCTGTTGGCTGGACAATATTGTACAGATCTTGTGGGGTTACCACAGCTGCTGAGAGCTTGAGGGAGACATTTGTATCACACTGTGATACAAATATCAGGATTCCATACAGTTCTCCTACTTTGGCTCCATATCACATCCTGATATCAGGATTCCATACAGTTCCCCTACCCTGGCTCTATCTCATACTGTGACAAAAGGTTCCACACAATACTTCTACCTTGGCTCTTGAATTCTTTTCCTAAATTCTTCTATAATACACTCTGATGAATTCTTTGGAAGGAGTGATATTGCTATCTTGTTCACAGTCCTTGTTATTTATCATACTATATTCATATTTAAATATTTAAGCAAACTATTTGAAACACCACTCATTGTTATATCACTTCTGTGCCCAAAACCCACTGCTGTGGCCCAAATTTATTAGAAAATAAAACAAACAAACAAACAAACAAAAATAAAGTTCTTAAACTGGTCTACAATGGCATATACGACCTAGCCTATGGTTATATCTTGCCTACAGGAGCATTGTTCAATATCCAGCACTGGAACACTTTCTGGTAAATTCGCCCTTATGTCACTTGGAAATACCAAGGCTGGTCATCATAATCTATACTGTACTCACTTCAATATCCTAGTATATCGGGGCAGACAATTCTGAACTCTGCCAGCCATAGATATGGCAACAATAACAGTGAAAAGCTCATCTGAAGGAAGTCAATATTAGAGTTAACACATTTTTAAATATACAATTACTTTTTATTACTAGGCATGTCAAGAGATGATCAGTAATAAAGAGGGAAAATGGACGATAGGAGCAGATCTATATGTGATCCAGTTATTGACTGATGGAAATGTTATCACAGTTAATTGATATGAGAAAATATGACAAAAGAGAAGTTTAAAGAATATTATCATAGAAGTGAAAAACAGATGCATTTATGGCTGAGACTGAGAGCTGTACTATGGCTAGAAATAGCAGGAGATAAAAATTCAAAAGAAAATATCCGGCATGGGTCATTAAAGGAGAAAGAATAAAACTGATATTTGGAATATATGATTGTGATATGAAATTCCAGATTGAGGGAGAAATTGTATCAGAGGCAACATTTGATTCTCCTGCTTCTGCTTCAGCAGACCCTATTGGGTACCACCACAGCCAACCATAGGCAATATTTAAGTAGATGGCCAGGAAGAATTTTATAAATAGAGAGAAGACTCAGCAGCACAAGTTAAACAAAGACTCTACTAGAAAATCTCTAGCAGCAAAATGTAAAAAAATAATGTCCAGGAATAGCATAGAGAAAATGAAAATAAAAAACAGAAAGAAACGAGAAAACAAGCAAAACTGAAAGACACTTCATCTTTGAAGCCTGAGAGCTAATTACTGAGTAGAAATGATGGAAGCCAGAAATCAATGGAAACACATCTTTAGCATGCCAGAGAGAAAAGAGACTTATCTTGGTTCTATAACCAACTATATGAAAATACAGAGAAAATATTTCATGACATTCTCAAACAACAGGGAGAAATCACTATGAGCAGATAAAAAAAAAAAATTCTTAGGGAGTGGCTCTGACAGAAATAAAGTAGACTGGAATAGAAACATAGAAATTGAGATGTTAGCTTTATCATGCTGGTAGATCTAAACATAGACTGTTCATATATACAGCAATGATTACAGCGATGAATATTATTGAGGCTAAGGTATAAAATTCATGGCAACACAAAATGTGGGAGAATATAACAGCCAACTTAAGCTGTGCACACTTTGACATTTTCTAGCTTCTTTCCCTAGAGTTGCACGGCTCTTGCTGCAGTGTACAAATGGTGATAGTGTCTGCTCGTAACTGTTTTCAAATGCTGAGATTACAGATGTGTACCACTACCTGGCTGAAAAACATTTCATATATTCAAATTCTTAATGTATATACTAGTTTAAATTATCCTATATGATAAAATGATAAAATCAAAACAATATCAATAACTTTGACTTCTTATATATAAATGAATAGTTTATGTTAATGTAATAGTCTAGTACAGGTGCTTTTGGTTGACATGTATCCATCCTTGTTATCAAGCCTCCAATTTCTGTCATGTGTTGTGTTTTCTGGTCCAACCCCCTCCCCTCCCATCACCTGTGTGTGTATGTGTTTTCAGAGAGGAGAGTGTTGAATATCCTTTGGAAGAACATCTCTTAACTGCTGGGCCATCTTTCCAGTCCCTTGTCCATCTTTCAAGATTCCATGCCTCCGGAATCTGGTGGCAGATTAACAGAGTCACTGACACACAGATCTTGTTTCAGACTATGGTGTCATGTATCTTTCTGACCCACATTATCTCAACATCTTTGATAATATAGTAGAATGTGCATTTGTACAATTTGATGAACAACTGATTCTCAATGGAGCTAGTACGTTATGGAGAGAAACCATGACTTTTTGTTAGACAGCCAGTTGGACACATGGGACACATGAATAAAAATATAATCTCATTTTAAAAATTTGTAATCAAAATATATATATTTCATCATCTTACCTTGGACTATTATGATTGTTAAATAAATTTGTTGTAATCTCCAGAGGATAGAAGTGAAAATGTCATGTATTTTTGGACCATATGTAATAACTTTTATGTTAATTTATTGGGAGTATAAACACCACTAAATAAACATGAATTGAAAAAAACAACCATTTACTCACCCAATGATATGGGATACAAGTTGAAAAAATACTTTACTTGAAAGAGATACTTTGCATTTTAACCTGTCTATAATGATTTTAACTTCATTATTTATGCACAGTGTAAAAGAGTCATTTTACTTGAGTAGGCTTCATAAAGGAAGATTGAAGAGAGCGTTTTCAATCAGCACTGCCTGCCACTCTCCTCCTCCCATGGATTAGTTACCTTTTCCTATGGTCGCATCATCTACAAAGGTTTACTTCCAATAGAATACAATCCTGGAGTCACTGAGATTTTTCAAATCTCACTTCTCTTATATATGAAAGGTTAAAAGTTATTTTCAATGTGGATACTTGGAGACTGTTGAAATCTTTAATTTCATAACCACTGATCTCTTTGGTCAGTGGAAGAAATAAATGGTACCTATCACAAACACACACATATGCACACATCCATGCACATGCTCTTACATCTACAGCCCAGGATCTGTTTGGAAACTGCCCGGAGCACTGTCCTGAGCTTATGCTTTCAATTTGTTTGCAGAACTCACTCAGACTTAATGAAAAGATCTCACCAGTTACCTAATTTCTGATATATATTTTAAATTAGTCTAAAAAAGTCTTTGGCAAAGCACAGAATTCCTTGCCTTGACTTGAGTTCTTGTTCAAGAGGCACCTTCCTGCACAGCACAATCAGGATACCATTAAAAGTTTTAAAGATATTAAATGCTAATTAGGTCTTCACAAACATATATTAAATTTTTATTGCAGTTCATTTTGTTCTTGATTCATTATAGAATACAGTAGTTATATTCTTCAATTTGTAGCAAATGAATTACTTTCAATTATGTAATTATTATTAAAACTGCTAACAGCCTGTTGATTTTTCCTTTTTGTTTTCCCCTTGATATTATGTGTGAACTGTGGACCTTTCATAATAAGAGAAGTAGAGATTCAGAGTATGACCTTGCAAAGCTGGCAGGCAGCCTAACATGTTGACTGAGCAGAGAGAACAGTATTTATTATCCTAATACAAATCTGTGCCTTAAATGATTCAAGGTACTTTTATTTTGAAAATGAAGTCTCCTATTTTATTTTCATAGTGGAGATTTTCAAACACACAAAACAAATTAAGGCCTATATATTAGTTACTGTAATAAATTACTATGAGCAAAAGCAACTTATAGAAGAAAGGGTGTATTTTGTTTGGCTCATGGTTTCAGAGACATGGCCGCAGGAGCTAGAAGCCGTGTGGGATGGAAGAGGGGTGAGGCTCTAAACTCTTGGCAGAATCAAAAAAAAAAAAAAAAAAGATAATTGTAATGATAATAAATTAGAACAAAACAATGTATAGTTTACAAAAAACCATGTACTTTACTTAAACAGTCTTTTGTTTTGTTTTTTCGTGGTCTGGGTCCTAGAATCTAATTTAGGGCATTGCATGCATCTGTGGAATGTGTTCTACACTGCACTACACTCCTGTCAGCTAAACATAGGAAAGCCTTCAAAACTGCCAGAGAGCAGGAGGAGGGGAGGGAAGGAGGAGGAAGAGGAGGAGCAGGAGGAAAAGGAGGAGGAGGAGGAAAAGGGAGAGAGGAGGAGGAGGAGGAGGAGCAGGAGGAGGAGGAGGAGGAGGAGGAGGAGGAGGAGGAGGAGGAGGAGAGGAGGAGGAGGAGAGTGGCTTAAAGTAGAATCCCACACATCTTGGGAAGTGAAGAAAAGACTATTGCACTCAGTCTCAGGATTCTTCCTATGAGTAGACTTTTTGGCTTCCTTAGTGTTTGTTGCTTTCAAGTTTTTGGCATGGTATATTTACCTTTAATTTCCCAATTATTTTGTAGTCTTTTCACCCTAACATGAATGAGATTTTTAAAGAATCTCCTTTCATATTTTTTCTAAAATAGACAAATAAAAGTGATTTTGTATTGACTCTGTATACTATTTGGTACCTTCATAAGCCACTTCTAGCCACTTCTATGGTATGTTTAACTTTTTGTGTATGTGTATGTATGTGTATAATTGAATATGAGTAACAACTTCTGTGTCATTCTATGGTCTACTTTGTTTTAGATATATAAATATATTTTGTTTTATCATATCCTATTTGTATTTATGAAATAATGTTTTCTATAAATGATACAGTTTAATTCTCTTTTCATATTAAAAAATAATTTTCCATGCAGCACCTCCTATAGCTTCCAATATAATTCTGTGTGTAGTATTGAGAGGGGGCCTCTTTCTCCATTTTATGAACTGAGTGGAAATATTTTATATTTTTCTTCAGCAATTATCAGAGATGTTCATCATCTGATTGACGATTTTCAGTTTCTATTTGTCGAAAAATTCTCTTAAGAAACAATATCAAATTTTATTGAAATTTTTTCCATGTAATCTTGATCTCTTCCTACTTTCCACAATAGCCTTAACTGGGTTTTATTGTTGTAAAGAGAACAAGGCAACTCTTATGAAGGACAACATTTAATTAGGGTTACAGTTTCAAAGGTTTAGTGTATTATCATCATGGCGGGAAGCATGGCAGCATCCAGCCAGGCATGGAGCTGGAGGAGGAGCTGCGTGTAGCTTGAGCTTCCTCCAGTGAGGCCACACCTACCCCGATCAAGTCATATCTCCTAATAATGCTGCTCCTTCTGAGCCAAGCATTCAAGCACATGAGTGAATAAGGGCCATTCCTAATCAAGCTACCACAACAAGTATGGCAAATAGGAATCTATTGCTTGTACAGCATCCTCTGAATGATGCTATGGTAGCACTAAAGGACTAAGACAGTTAATAATTATTTCTATTTTGTTTTACTTTTCACCAGGGTCCCATGTGAAGCTGGCCTCAAACGCACTATTTAGGCAAGAGTAACCTTGACCTTGTGATGTTCCTGCTTCCATCACGCAAGCGTGGTAAAGAGCATGTACTTTTAATTTTCTTTATTTCTATTTTCAATATTGAATGACTTCAACCCTGAGGTGATATGAGTGTGAAAATTTCCTTCTGCGGAAATATCAATAAAAACTCAATATCTTAAATAAACAGGAAGTAATTAAAACTTCTTTACTTAGGTCATTTTGGTAAAGATAGTTTCAAAATTAATTTTGCTTTTCATTTAAGATATTAACTTAATGGCATAAAAGTTCTTCATAACTTAATGCCTGTGGGGTCTATATAATAGCAGTTCTTTCTAATTCCTCATATGGGTAATTGCGCTAAATTCTTCCTTTCTGTTCCTTTTCATGAGTGTTCTCACTGGAGATTAAGAACATTGTTTTCAAATCTCTGGTCAGTAGCCTAGTGAGCTCAGGTTCAGTGAGAATCTGTTTCAAAGGAATAAATATGAAGTGATAGGACAAAGTATCTGATGGTTTCTAGTCTCCACATGGGCGCATGTACATACTGACACATATGTACATACATGCATATAGCTCACGGACATACACAAATAAATAAATACTAAAATTAAAAACAAAAGTTATTTTTCTGTACTCAGATTTATTTTTCTCTATCTCATTTTAAAAGGAGCCTTTTCCAAGTATCTTCATTACTACTTCTAGCTTAATTACTTGAACTTAGTTTGTTATCATTTGGTAATTTTTAAAAGTGTATGCACAGATTGCTTTAAGAGTTTATTCATTTTTATTGTCTACATTGAAAGGATGTTTTCAGTTAATTAATACTTAGCTGCATCTTGTATATTTTGACACTTTGCATTTTAATTACTATTTGGCTTGAAATAGTGACTTCTTTTCTTCTGCAAATGTTATTACTATAAATTCTTTATAAATGTTATTGTTATTGATTATGAATTCAATCTAGGGTCAAAGGAAAATAGTTATCAAAATCCTTACAATTTATAAAGACTTGTTTCATGGGCTAGTTCATGGTATATTACAACCAATTTTCCAGGTCCATTTGCTGAGGATATTCATTGTGCATTTATAGGGTGGAATGTCCACAAATGTGCATAGTATCAAGTATACTAATGTTGTTTAAGCGTCTTTGGCTTTGGTGAAATTTTTGTCTAATGATTAGTAACTGGGAAATGTTAAAATCTATAACGATACATGCTGGTTTGTGTGTGAGAGAGAGATTATGTATGTCTGTAGGCTTAGGTTTTTTGAAAACCTACTTTTCATAAGGGCTCTAAACTACTTCAGTCCCCCTTCTCGCCCACCATCCAAAGGTAGGGGAGAACAGATGGAAATAGGACAAGGGGATGGGAACCTGTTTAGAAGTAGTTCTTTGGAGCTATTGCATTCTCCATTTGTCAGGAAGCCAGCAGTCTAGTTCAGTAGTGTCAAGATACCAAACATGAATCAGCAGTACTGGCATGATCTAGCAGAAGCCATCAGTCCCCCACCAAATCAGCTTGAGTCAGTGAGAGTAACCAGGACTAGCCAAGAAGCCTGGAGAAGTTCTTTGCTGTGCGTCTCCTAACACAGTAAGGATTAGTTAAGATGAAGACTACAGACTAAAGCCATTGTATCTCCTATAACATCCTGCTCATGCATGCACATCCTGCTGCATCTTTGAGCAAACTTCAGAAAGCTAAGGGAGAAAATGGCCTGCCCAGTGTTTTCATTTTATACTTGAGATGCTTCTAAGTTTCAATACTCTCTTCTGATCCTCACTCTTTAGAAAAAGCTGAGCTGTTTTCGCCTCATTCGTTCAATGCAGTTGAAATGCACATTACTGTTCTGTCCACCCAGGCCCCAGACAAAGCATATATCCCTGGTGAACCTCTGCTAAGGAAGAGATATATCTCTAGGTCATCTATGGTTAGAAAACGTGGGGCATGCCTTCTACCATCTCAATCACAGGAATTTAATCCAGTGCTTAGGCTTGGTGGCAAGTACCCTTAACTGCTGAATCAGGGACCTTTAAGTGCTGAGTCAGGTGCCCTTAAATACTGAGTCATTTTGCTGGCTGAGATCTTCATATCACTTTTATCCTTTCAGTTGCACATATTGAGATATTTTCTTCCCCTGGAAACCATCAATGCCTTGGTTCCTTTAATGACACTCTGCATTCTCCCTTCTGTGTTCTATCTTTGATAGTCTGCTGGGATGACCCAGTTGCACTATAAAAATATAACTGAAGGCTGGAGTTGTAGCTCAGTGCTGGAATGTATTCTCATTGTGTACATAGTTCTAGTTCAATATCCAGCACTCTAATGAGGGTGAAGAAAAGAATGTAGGTTCCATCAGGAACTGGTATTATTTTCTTATATTTTTAAATAACTTAATTAATTAATTAATCACTTTTATTCCTGGAGACAGTATCTTGCTGTGGAGCTCAGGGTGTTCTTAAGCTTAACTCATGATTTCCCCTGTGTCAGCCTCTCAAGTGTGTGATTATAAGTGTACGTCATGAAACTCAGTTTCTAAATTTAATTTTTATTATCACATTAAAAATAGAAATAACTTAGCTCCTGTTGGTTAAACTCTCTGAATTATTTTCATAATTTTTATGAGATTAAATTTTTTGATTCCACATATGAGTGAGAGCATGTCATTTTTTGTGCTTGGCTCATTTCACTTGAATGAACAATGAGTCGTAGTTACTTACATCCATGTTGCTGTAAAGAACAACATTTAGTACTTCTTGGAGACTAAAATGGTAAAAATTGGACATCCTTATCTTGTTCTCAATCTTAGAAAGAAAGCATTCAGCTTTTCCTCACTCAATACAATGTTGGCTGATCATAAAACTAGATACCTTTATTACAATAAAATATGTTCCATACATGCCTTACATATGCACAAATATTACATGTACAGATGTGGAATCATAGCAAATGTTATTTCTTTTTGTTTTTCAGTCTGCTAATGTGTCAAAATATATACTTATTTACCTGTACTTAGCAGTTACTGCATCTCTGGCAGGGATCATATTTGAGTTTGGGCTGTCAGTAACGTTTTGAACATTTTGCAACTCTGTTGATTAAAGTTGTTGGCTTGTAATTCTCTTTTGTTTGTTGTGTCTTCGATTTTCTTATATTCTCCATATTAACTTGCTAGTGTCCTGTGCAGTTCATTTCTCATACTATGTACTTCACAGAGGAATTGATGTATGAAGAGCATAATCATGTCAATGAATTTCTATGAAGAGAAGAAAATATTTCTGTGGATCCATTTATCACAGCTATGGATAAAAATGACTTTCCAGACAAGCAGCCTATAACACTTCTCTCAAACCAGTTGCTTCTGTGTTTTGTTGATTTCATTATACATTTTCTTCATACGAGAATTAGCAAACATGTACAATCAGTGCACAAATTTTAGTTTCAGAAAAAGTACATCATTCCTTATGTTGTATGTCAGAAACTGCAATTTTACAAAAGAATTTTCCTGACATTCAAGTGTAACTAGATACCCTGTATTTTACTGGAAACCCTTTTCACCTTGGAACTATATCCCTGCTGCTCAACTTCCCAAGGTCACATTTTTTCAAGTATGTCTTCTACCCACTAACAGCTCTCTAAACCTCACATCTTGTCATGAGGAAAACTAGATTAGATGATTGTTGTTCTTGCTGCTTTTCAAGATGGAAGTTACTGCACAGGCAAAGAATACACAAAGGAACCCAGGTTATGCTAATATTGTGGGGGACACTTTCCTGGTCAGTAGGAAATTTAGTCTGTAGATTTTCTATTAGCATGTTTTTTTAAATCTCTGTCTCTATGTCTGTCTCTACATTTCTCTCTCTTAGTCCACTGCATACAAACCCCTGTGTGTGTGTGCGTGTGCGTGTGCATGTGCGTGTGCGTGTGCGTGTGCCTGTGCGTGCGTGGCGTGCGTGGTGCGTGTGTGTGTGTGTGTGTGTGTGTGTGTGTTAAAAAATAGGATCTCATTATGTAGCCCAGATTTACTTGCTGCTGCTAATCTTGAGGTTGGGCTGTGGGCAACTAAATTTGTTTTTCAATGCTAGAGATTAACCTTAGCACCTTGTGCCTACTAGGCAAGCACTAGTTTAATTTAAAAACATTTAGGAATTTTCTAGGAGTATTTTAAAATTTTGAATGACAATGGCAGTCTTGAGTTCTAAAGATTGTAATGTGATAGTATAATTGTAATATAATAATAAAAACATGAGAACGGTCATAACAGGGTACAAAACACAACCTTATTATACAACACTACCCCTTCATCATTGAAGCAATCAGGAAATCAACTTGGAAGCAATTGGAAAGGCACAAGCAACTGCCACTGACAGCAACTGTTTAACCACTGTTGGTTTTAATGAGAATCCATTTGTAAAAGTTCACATTGAAGATGGCTATAGGAAAGAACATTCTTGTTTGAAAAGTCAACAGTAAACAAACTATGAAATCTTTTAACTAAGCAAGAAGAATTTCCTGGAACAATGGTGAAGTTTAATTATATGGAGTTTAGGCGACACTAGACTGTGCAACTCAAGAAGATAGTTGATAACTAGGGATAGTTCTTGACAGCACTGATACATTATTTTGAGATGGAGAATTTCTTGGTGAATCTGCATGTCACAAAGACCACTCTGTTTTATTTCTGTACAACAGATGAGAGGATGAGAAGTCAGAATAGAAAGAAAGTTGTGGGTAATAAGATAAATCCCTACAAATCATTCAAACAGCCTCTTTTTTTTTTTCTTAATGATCACACCTAATAGCTACTAGTTCTTGGTTTTATTTCTTTGTTGATTTGTGTGTATTCAGCTGCATATGTGCATGTTTGTGGGACATGGAGGGCACATGTATGTGCAGATGCATGAGCATATGTGTTTATGGAGGCTAGACATCAACCTTGAATGCTGTTCTCAATTTTGAGACAGACTGTATCACTAGTCTGGAGCTCAAGTAAAGTAGACTGGCTGGACACCAGCCTTAAGAATCTACCTGTCTTTGCCTTCACAGCACTGGAATTACAAACTTAACACCATACTTAGAGTCTAACTCAGCTCTTCACCCTTGTGCAGCCAGCAAACAACCAGCTTGCCAGTGTCCAACCTATTTTTTAAGTGAAGCATGTTAAAGTCAGTTTTGCCCAAAGTTGTCTTGATATTTCAATGAAAAGAGAGAACCAGAGACTGTCTCTCATTTGCAAATGCATCTCTTTTTATTACGTGGCCTTTGACTCTGCCCCTCAAGTGTATCTCTTTCCAACACATGGCCATTGACTCCACCACTTAAATGATCTTAGTGTCAGCGATGGCATATCTCTTATTTCACAAATGTACTTGGCTTCTTTAATCTTGTTTTTTTTTTCCTTTGAAAATTTCCTTTATTGTAAAACAGAGCATTTCTGGGAGAGAAACACTCTAATATGAGTTGATTGAATTATTTACAGCTTGATGCTTTCTGACAAACTCAGAGGAATCAATATAGTTGTTCCAGACTTTAACAGATCTGCCTTCTTTATTACTTTAGTATTAGGGACACATTGTAAGGATGTTAATAAAGGATGAAACACACAAGGGCTCAGGCTCTAATGACTGATTCTGCCCTATTCATTCAAGCAGTCTACTTATATTCTGTACTCTGTTTGCTAATTTCCTGCATTCAGGTACTACTCTAACTAGGAGGATAATCTCACTGGACAGTTGGGAGTGACGTGCACAGCATTCCTGTTACTGGAGAGAAGAGCAAAAAGAAGCATTCGCTGCCTCTAGGATCTGTCAGTGCTGCAGAGACCCATTCATGTATTAAAAAAACATATCTATTAAGCATATTGCCAAATATGTCCTATCTGTGACACAGAGCAGTCTTTGCTCTCTTGGAATTTATATTCTAGGTAAAAAAAAAAAAAAAAAATCGCAGTCTTACAGCCTAGTTGGTAAATGATTTTCCTTTCACAATACATGTCCACATTGAAAAATATATGTTTATGTGTATGTTTGGTATGAGGTCTATTGAAAAACCAAGTAAAAGGTGGAATTTTACCGTGGGCTACTTCAGCTACCTCTTTAGTGCAGTGACATTTAATGAAGGATCTGGGGTGGGGTGGGGAAAGCCTTTGTGTGTTTGGAGGACAGAGATGTGAAGAGGTTGCTGCAGCAAAACAGAGGATCAAGGAGGGATAAGGTCTGAGAACTTGTTAGGAACCAAATTGTAGGGATTCTGTAGGCCTACTATGGTTAGGCTTTTTGTGCTGCAACAATGGGCAAGCACTAAATGAATATGCTAGACAGACAGGAATAATTTGGTTTTGATTTTAAAGGTAACATGTGTAGTGTAAAGATCCAATTGTAGCAGAACTGACATAGTGAAGGCACACTTTGGAAGCTGTCTGGAATAACAGGAAAATAAAATGCCTGCATCTGGTCTTGTGTGCTGTGTTTAGAAGAGTCTGGTCCTCAGTGAATTTCTTGAACAATGTAACAGAAGTTGTGGTGGTTTGATGTTGGGATGTAAGGAGGAGCCAATATGACACTGTGAACCTTGAGAAGCTAGAACACTTGAATATGTAAGAAAAGTGTGATAGCAGAGACTGGAAATCCTGTCCCATTGGAACTGAGGCAGGAGAATCACAGGTTGGAAGCCATCCTGTGCTCTCTAGTGAGGCACTGCCTCAAAAAAAAAAAAAAAAAAGACAAGAAAAAGAGAGAGAGGTTTCAGAGAGAGAGAGAAAGAGGAAAGAGAGAATTAGTACTGACATATCAAATCTTCTGCAGTCATGTGACAGCTCTCCTTGAACATTACTAAAAATTTTTTAAAAGATTGAGCTCATCCTGAATCCCATGATGTTATTTCTTGAACATTTTTCACACCTTTTAATAAATGCTAAATTGGCAGCAGAGAGCAAAATGATTGGTAGAACTATTAGGGAAAGGAACTCTCACAGTAGCTAACAGCAGTCTTGCTTGACAGGCAGAAACAATGACTCCTCAGGTGGCTTAAGGGATAAGTAGTGGTCACAAAGCCCAGCTTAAATGAATGCGAGCCTATGGGCAGACACAGCAGGACCTTGACTTCACTACCTGTCTGTCTGCTATTAACAGGGTCTGAGAGGCTTCCTCCTTCCTTTCAGTTTGAAAATCAATATTAAATGATCAAGTGCTAAAAATTAAATTGACTTCTCTTTTTCCCTTTTCAATTAGTAAAGTAGATAATTTATTTAGTACCTGGGAGTAGAAAGGCGAATCTCAAATCATGTAGTATACAAATAACTTTTTTACGGAAAGAAAAAACAATTGTTAAACAAAAAGTACAGTAGGAAAAGATGCATATAAGAAATTCTAAAGTAACATGTTTCTTAATTAGGGTTACTATTGCTGTGACAATGATCCATGAAGAAATGGCAACTTGGGGAGGAAAGGGTTTATTTCACTCACAGTTCCATCTAATAGTTCATTATCCAAAGCAGTCAGGGCAAGACTTCAAGCAGTGCAAGAATCTGGATGCAGGAGCTGATGCAGAGGTCATGGAGGAATGCTGCTTACTGGCTTGCTCTTGAAGTCTTCTCAATCTGATTTCATATAGAATCCAGGACCAACAACAGCCCAAGATGGGACCACCCACAATGGTCTGGGTTCCTCCCTACCAATCACTCATTAAGAAAATACCCTATAGGCTTGCCAACAGCCCAATCTATGGAAGCATTTTCTCATATAAAGTTCCCTCCTTTCAAATGACTACAGCTTGTTTCAAATTGACATAAAACTAGCCAGCAAAACAGGTAAAAAGAATCTTAAAATGTATACACAATACAGAAGCTTAATTTTTATTAGACACATTCTGTTTTTTTTGTTTGTTTGTTTGTTTTTGTTTTTTGGTTTTTTCGAGACAGGGTTTCTCTGTGTACTTGGCTGTCCTGGAAATCACTCTGTAGACCAGGCTGGCCTCGAACTGACTCAGAAATCGCCTGCCTCTGCCTCCCAAGTGCTGGGATTAAAGGCGTGCGCCACCACCGTCCGGCAACACATTCTGTTTTTATATGTGGGTTTTATATTATCTGGAAAATTGTGTTGCTAGTGAAAGTTTATTTTTAAAAAGGTATGCTTAACTAGTAATATAAACATACAGTAATGTTCTAGAATCCAAACATTCCCAGGAATGACAAAGCCTTTGTATGACATTTTTGCAATCCTATAGCATGACTTTGTAAAAAAAATAATGCCATCATCGCAGAGATTTCAAAGCAAATCTACTTTATTCTAAGACAATAAGCATCAAAACCAATTTCCCACCTCAGGATTAAGAAACAAGGATATTTACCTCAGTTTCAACTTTCATTCTTATAGATGAAATGCAAAACTTTCAGCCATCATTTCCCCATTGTCCCTGATGACAAAGTCTGCACTGTCTTACATGATCAGGTGCCAGAATTGTTTTTCTTTCATTGAAAAAATATTCTTCTTGCACTACCCCTACTGCTTCCAACTACTCTATACCACCTTACACCAGGCTTCTCAGTCTTGCCTCTTGGATCATTGAGAGCTTTATAAACAAATGAATTATACCTTATTCATGTCTCCATTCCATAATGACTTGGGTGATCTTCAAAGCATTCAGTTTACTGTTTCCTGGACCTTCATCTCCGATCACTAACTCCTTCATCTTCACTATCACCACCTGACTTCCCAGAACTTCTCTACTCTGGAATACTCAGCTGCACATTCCAGTGTTTAGCCTCAGCCTTTCCTCTGGCCAGCCTGCCTAGTTACCTGCTCCTGTCATTTCTCTGTGCTTACCAGAATCATGAGCATGATCACCTCCCCATCATTCCCTCTATCACCTGCCCCGGTTTCTTGTGTGTTCTTACTCATTATAGATGATCTGGTTTGTTATTCTCTTTCCATCATGTTTAAATTCCTATCAACTTATCCTCCTGCCCTTTAGGAATCTGTATTGCAAAGAGATAGAAAATGCTTCAAAATCATTAAAGCAGAAAAGCTATATTGGAATAGTTACTGAGTAGCTGACAAACTGGGACAAACAAGGAGAGCAGAGCTCAGCAAATACATAGGAACCAAGGGAATTTACAAAAAAGGCTCAGTACACAGACAAATATGTGTATGATGTAGGATGCTGACACCAAAGTGGGTGGACACAGTGGGGTGAATCATATGAACAGTGTTGCCACTGTTCTCTGGTCTTGATGCTGCTGTTATTACCAAAATTGTACAGCTACCATATAAAATATCAACAGGACTAGCCATTTGTATCACTTTCTTAGGACTCAAAGTCTTAGATAGGAGCATATGTCAGAATGAAACTTAAATGGTTATATACTGGCTTTATAAATAGAGTAAGAGATTCTCTCCTTTGTCTTTGGTAATTGTAAATGAGGGAGTGAGTACTAACAAAAGGGGGAATTTCCCAAGCCAGAAACATGTTTGGAAGCTAGTGGCCAAAATACTGAGAGTTGTCTAACTTCCTGAGTTGTGGAAATGTTACTGTATTCCTCATCTCATCTGTGTGTGGGATAAGGAGCACTGTTAGAGAAAACCACACATATCTGTTATCCTCATTGGAATTACATGCCCACCCTTTTCTCAATGTCCCCTCTGTTAATTGCAGATTAGTGATCTCTCCTGTCCACAGCAAAAATTGCTGATTTTTCTCCACCTTTCTGATTCTTCGAAGTATTCTTCCCTTTCTTTTGTCTTAGCGCTTGCCTTCATCACCTTCTTTGGGGAGAGAAACAGAAGTTTAACCAGGACCTTAAATTCCAGTCAGCATCCTCACACACTCATCTGGTCACAGCGATGTATTTTTCCATCCTTTGCCTCAGTTTACCCATCTATGTTCCACACCTTCACACCATTTTGAGCTCTTCACTTGGTTGATCTCCCTAATAACAGATATTTTCAAATTCTCCTTTAACTTTTCCATTATTCATGTTGAAATGCAAATGAAAGTGAGTTTTTCTTAGCCAATATTCTTCTAGATACATCCATTACACCACTCAGTAAAACTCAACAGCTTCTCATAGTTGTTCTGAAAAACTGTCTTAATTTATGATACTATTTCTAGAATCATCTTAGAAGATGGAAATTCAATTGGTCAATATCTTAGTTACTTTCTGTTGTTAAGACAAGATGGGTAAGACAATCAAATTTTTTAAAAAGTTGTTATTTAGGCCAAGGAAATGGGACAGTGGATAAATACTTGCTGAGCAAATGTGAGGACTCTAGTGCAAATCCCTGCAACTCACATGTACATAGACATGTTTACACACATCAGAAATTTCAGGGCTCCTACTGCAAGTAAAAGTTGATATAAGAGAATCCACAGATAATAGTGGCCCAGCTAGCCTGGCATGTAAAGCAACAATCAATAGTGGATCTTGTCTCAAACAAGTAGGAGGTGAGGATCAACATACTTGTCCTTTGACTTGCACATGAACAATCTAATTCCAATTTATCACACTTTTACACACATGTACATTTCTCTCTCTCTCTCTCTCTCTCTCTCTCTCTCTCTCTCTCTCTCTCACACACACACCACACACACACACACATTCTCTCTCTCTCTCATGCATGTGCACATACACTAGTAGAAAAGAAAAGGTTTATATTGACTCACCAGAGGTTTCCATGACAGCAAAAACCTTATGGTGGGACATGTGACAAAGATCCCTCTTCACCTCTGGTACAAAAGAGAGCAAGAGGCAAAAAATGTCCCATTGGAGCCATCTCTAAAAAGTCACCACCACCTCCAAAATAGCACTCTGTTTGGGATCAGGTCTTTAACACATGGGCCCTGGGGAGGATTTCAGATTATATTAAAATGAGATCTTTCCAAGATCAAAAAAACCTTAATATCCCTCGTCTCCAAATCTCTAATGAGGAAGAAGGAACCAGACTGAGCTCACTTGAATGGTGTTGAGGATCTTTCAGACACTCATTTGCCAAGAGGTCCTTTTATGGGAGCTGCGGGGATGTTTTCCTCTTTGGGGGCCCTCTTCTAGTGTTTTCTCTCAGGATAGTGGCCGGGTAATCAGTGCTTAATTTTCTTATCCTGTTTGGATTTCCTCTGGCTCCCTTGAAGTATAATTCCAACGTGACACAGATGCACGGTTGTACTATTTTCTAGGCAAGAAACTCGTGCTGATTGCAGTAGAGAGAAGTAGGTGCAGCAAAGAGCATTCTCTCTGGAGATTCTGCAATAGGAGCTGTGGCTTTGATTTTGCCAGCTTCTAAAGCTGCTTGTATTTCATGGCTCATGTCTTTCCTTCAACTGAAGAACTAGTAATATGGGTGAATGATATTTCAATAACAGTACATTGAGCTTTCCTTTGCTTCTATCTTCCAAATTTTAAGGTCCCTAGTGATAATACTCAGCTCCTGGGATAGTCCAGAATAGTCACCTCAAGGTACTTAATCACACCTACAAGACACTTGATGCCATGTGAAATAACATCATCATAGAAAGTGCTGAGTCAGAGAGAGCACTAGGTGGTTGTCATACCTATACACCCTGAGTTGCCATGGACCCTACCTATGTTCATTGGCCATGTATTGACATGTTACAGATTGGTCAGCATAGTCTAAACAAGGAGGAAGTAGTTGACTCACCAAAGACACTGCCATATTTTTCTCATATTTGTTGCACATAAATGAACAGTAAACATAGGAAAGCATTTTAAGCTTGTTAAGCAAAAGAGGATAGAATTTACTAGGTCAACTTCTAGAGATGATTATCATCATCAGATACTTCAGATTTCATGTGTGTACTTATACAGTAGGAACTGTGGTTGAATCTTTGATGGAGAGAAATCAATTTGCCCAGACTTCTCTGGCATAAAATGAAGGAAGGAATCCAGAAGCTGAGGAAAACCTGAGAGTGGAAGATTTGTCATGTCATTATGACCTAGGCACTCCAATTTATTGCATATTCCAAGGAGTCCTAGAGAAGTCCATTAGCAAGGAGTCCTTGCTAAGTGTCTAGGAACCCTAGAGTCCTTGACAACACTGTGGTACTGCCTTTGTGTGTTACTGATAACATTGTTGGGCCAAATGCATTGTAGTTTCTCAGTAATGAAAATACATTCTGTGTACTTGAGTTTGATTAGACAGCTATAAAAATTTACCTACTTTTACGTCAAGTTTTCATGCCTTTATCTATTTTTAATGAAAGTCTCTAAAAATCCTGACACACAGCACTTATATATGAACACATCCTATGTAAATCCATGGTTTCATTTTTACTATATAAATAAATTTGAGTGGAATCAATGTGTGGCTTGGATGTGTATACTCAAAACTTGTTTAAAATCAATTTGCATTCCTTTCAGTGGGGAGAGAGGCTATTGGGAACACTCTCCTCACTGCAATACTTGATCCTGCTGATATTTTTACTTAGCCACTTTCAGAAGCATATAGCCGTAGCATAATGTACCACATTTCACCCACCACTAATGACTGGAACATCTGCATCTGTGAATTTTCTTCTGTGAGATAACTATTTTGATTATTGTCAAAGGTGTAGGTTTTTTCTAAATATTTAGTGTAAATGTTATATATTCTATTAGATGTGCAAATAACTTTGTAAATAATGTATTCAAAACTGTTATATTAGTCTACAGATGGGTGGTGTGTGTGTGTGTGTGTGTGCATGTGTGTGTCTATGTGTGTGTGTGTGTGTGTGTGTCTGTGTGTGTGTGTATTATTGAGAATTAAGCCTTAGTTCTTTCACATGTTATCCAAGAGCTTTATCACTACTCTGTACCCTTTTTATTTTGCACTTTGAGACAGGATCTCACCAAGTTTCTTGTGCTGGCCTTGAACTTACTCTATAACCTGGGGAAGGCCTGAACTTGTGATCTTCAGCCTCCCAAAAAGCTGTAATACATTACAAGTCTGTGCCTCTGGGCTGGCTCCTTTTTACTTCTGATGTGTCTTCAAGGAACAGACATCGTAGATGAACGTAGTCAATACACTTCATCTGCCAATCTGTTGCTTTGGTGTATTGACTATTTTGAATTGAATGTACTTGGGAGACAGCAAAAAGAAGAGAAGAAAGAGAGAGAGAGAGAGAGAGAGAGAGAGAAGAGACAGAGGACAGAGGGCAGAGAGAAAGAGTTACTCTCAGACTTCTTAGCTTGTTAAAGTCAGATTCTTTTTAAAAGGAACCCAAGCATCAAAAATATTTTCCTCAGAAAAAAAATTATATTACATTTTTTATTACTTAAAACAATTTTTAAATTTAAATATATTTTGACTTTGATTCTATTTTTCTTCTCTCTCCAAGTCTTTCCAGTTCCTCACCCCATCTCTACCTACTAAACTTTAGTTTTTCTCAAAAACAAAAAAGAAAAAACAGTACAACAATATCCCTTCCCCCAAAAAACAAGACAACAAAATACACTCAAAACTGGAAGAGTCCAGAATATGTTGATACTGAACATGAGGCAGTGTCCTGTAATGGTTAATATACCCAGTGTTATAGAAAGCTGATTTTTCCTCTTTCATCTGGTATATGTGACAGCTCAGGTGTTAACTTTTACCCTAGTGGCTAGATTTTCATTCATTCTTTTGTTTGTTTGTTCATCTTTTCATTCATTCATTTCAAAATATAACAAAATAAAATATAATAAGATGAAACAAAAACTATGATATTTAAGTTGGATGAGACAAACCAACAGAAGGAAAAAGCCCAAAAGGAGGCACAAGAATCAGAGACTAAACACTAAACTGAAGCCAAAAATATATACAGACAGCTGTACAGGTCTGCACATGCTGGCTGCCACAGCCTCTGTAAATTCATGTGAGCTTTGCTCTATGTTGATTTCAGAGGGCCCTGCTTCATAGTGTCCTCCATTCTCTCTGACTGTTGTCTCTTTCTGGCTGTTGTACTCTCT
The DNA here is from genome assembly GCA_021653895.1 of Mastomys natalensis. Classification (NCBI taxonomy): domain Eukaryota; kingdom Metazoa; phylum Chordata; class Mammalia; order Rodentia; family Muridae; genus Mastomys; species Mastomys natalensis. The sequence continues at coordinate 1,063,612 of JAJTUV010000353.1, forward strand.
CCATCTCCTCTTCACAGTTCCCTGAGCTCTGAGGGAGGGATTTGATGGAACATCTCATTTAGAGCAGAATGTTCAAGGCCTCTACACTTTGCTTGATATCTGGCTGTGGGTCTCTATATTTGTTCTTACTGCTGCAGGAGGAAGCTTCTCTGATGAAGCTGAACAAGGCAATGATGTATAATACAGCAAAGTATCTGAGTAGTCATTGTTTTCATTATATCCCCTTTCTTTTGTTCTGTTTTCTTTTTTCTTTTTTTTTCTGAGTTCATGGGTCTTGTCTTGCTAGGTAAATGCTTGATCACTGAGCTAAATCCCAAACTTAACCCCTATCCTTTTTAAAGAACAGTATTCTTTGGGTTCATTCTAGGTCCAGGGTCTATTTAGTCTCAGGTTCTTGTTCACTCAAACAATGTCTGTACAGGTACTATCTTGTGGAATGAGCTTAAGTCAAATTAGTTATTGGTTGGTTACTCCTACAAGCTTTATGCCACTATTGCCCTAGAATATCATACAGGCAGGACACCATGGTAGATAAAGGGTTTGAGGTGGCTTGGTGTCTACTACATTTCTCTTTTGATAAATGCCAAGTACCAACAACACTAGGATGTAGGAGTGAAGGCTCTATGGAGGCACAGGCTGACATCTCCATATTCAATGAGTTGTGTCAGTGTTGTCTCAGCAATGGAACCTTGTGGAGAGTGAACTATTGTCTTGGCACAATTTGGGTAGTTTGGGGTATCTATATCGCCTTTGTTCAACAACCCAATTAAATGTAACTCAATCCTGGTACTGGAAGGTTCATTTGGTGACAAGACATGGTCAGATTTCATTAGATCACTTTTGTATATGTATATATTTTAGGTAGTTTTCCATACTGTATCTCAAATGTCCCCTAATTTTAGCTGTCCCTCCCACAACCTCCAGGACTTTTAAGAACCAGAAAACAGTGGTTCTTCTCACAGAGAAGTCAACTCTACATCTTTTATTCAAAGGATGATATCCCTTACTGTTCCTTAGAGAACCTTTCATCTAATTCTGTAATTCATCTTATGGCTCCCCCTTTACCCTATTAAGACAGTACTTGAGCTTTTTTTTATGACTTCCTATTTTAATATTAATTTTTGTTGGGTAACATTTAAATGTCTATTAAAATTAATAAATTCATGAACTCCTTTTCTAATTAATATACTTATTATCAGTTTATTTCTTATACCAGCTATAAAATCTAATGGTGTAGAGATAAAATCCATCTTTGCAGGTATTTCATTGGTGACATCTTTTTTTTTTTCATCTCCTCCAGTATCACAATGATGGAATCTTGGTGTTTCTTAGACTTAGGCTCATAATCATCTTGAAGAAGATGGTTTGTTTGCTGTGGCATGAAGGGAATGTTTATGATTTACTATGTTGATATATTGATATCCTAGTGACATTTCTTTAAAAGATGAAATTTTCCTCTTAAATTATCTTAATACCTTCTTATAAGTCATCACAAATGTAGATGCCTATGCAGTCCTTAATATCTATCCCTTATATCCATCTTTGGAGTAATACATTCTGTCTTCTGTAGCTTCTAATAAATCTTAAGATGAGGCCATGTATGTACTTCAATTTTGTTTTTTTAAAGCACATTTTTTCCCTAGATCCTTTGTGTTTTGATTCTTTTTTCATAATTTTAGAATCAGCCTAATTTTTAAAATGTCTGCTTGTATTTTATCTGGATTGTTGTTAAAAGATGCATCAATTATAGAGAATTATTTAAGCAACATGTAATTTTGGAATTCATGATTAATGATATGTCTTCATTTCTTTTGGTCTATTAAAGTTTTGACCAGTGTTTTAAATCCTTATTGTAAATACTTTCAACACATGAATTCTTAAGAATCTCATATTTTATAAACTGCTGCATTTTAATTTTTGTTTTTAAGTTGAATGTGAAGATACAGATACTAGCACATGGTCCCTGAGGTAAGAGGATTAATCAAAATTTAAGTTGTAACCCTGGTTAAATAATGAGATTGAGGCCAGCCTCCTTTACATGAGGAGACCCTGCCTAAAACACACACAAAAATAAAACCAAAAAAGAAAAAAAAAAACCTAAATAAATACTCAACAAAATATCCTTCTGTTATTGATAGCTGGTGTGCAGAAGTATAATTGACTTTTATTATTTTTATACTGAGAATTGATTCAATTTATTGTTATCTTGTATGTTCTTTACTGCTTTCTATGAGAGATACTTAAGGGTGTCATAGGTAACTCTTCAAAGTTTATTCTTATATGCATTTTTTGACTTTTTACATTGACTACAAATTGTACCACAGTGAAAAGAATGTGCATGGCTTCATTGTTTCTGGTGTTTGATGAAAGATCCAGACTTGTTGGGTATTGTGTATTATCTCTGCTATAGGTTTTCATGGATGCTAAATGCTGATTAAGGTTTTTTTCTGGTATTCACTTTTCTTGGATAATTTTAATTTGAGTGGTTGTCTTTCTGAATATTGATTCATATGTTTACCTCTTTTATTGTTATTTTAGTAAATTACAGTGTTGTTTTTCAAGTTCTAAACCAGCATTGAATTCCTGAAGTATTCACTACCTTTTTTCATCTTACCATTATCTTTGTGTAAATTAATTACTTTAATTAGAATCACAATATCTAAGGTATTTTTTTTTTACCTATTTACAGAGGGATATTATATTTCCCCCTTTTCTCTCCTATTTTTTTTTTTTAAAACCTTTCTGACAGTTTTCCATATATTAATGTGACACTATAAAATCACCGGGCAATTTATTTTTTATGATTCATTTTTATTACCAACTTTTATTTTTTTAAAGTATCTTAGAGAAATCAGTAAATACTGTTGTTCTGGAATTGTCTTTATGGTAAAGTGAATTAAGAGTAAATTTTTTAAAAGTAAATTCAGGGCTATTTAATGTTCATATATTTTTCTCCAGCAAACTTTGGTTGTTTTCATAGAAGATTTTTCCACTTCTTTCAGGTTGCCACATTTACATCATACAATAAACCTTCATCATTGAGTCTGCTTTTCCTGTCTGCATTATTTCCTTTGTTGATATGTATTGTCCTGATGAGTGTCTTGGTCACATCATCAGCTACATCTCCAAGATCAACCAGAAGATAGCTCAGCTGTGGGAGAATGGGAAAAGGTCAGGGACCAGGGAACCGACTGAGCCTCTCTTGAAAAGCTCATGATGCTCAGATTCTTGAGCCCTTCTTCACTGCACCTCATTTCACTGTCTAAATTTCTTTTTGGAGAAGATATTTGCCCAGACTTTACAGAGGTTTCGAGCTGTAGCAAAGCAGATGGCATACACAGAGCAGTAGATTGTCAAGGTCAAAACATGTGCTGCTGAGAGTCGCATATTAAGAAGTACTACAGATTAATGTTCCAGCTGTTTCTCTGAATGAAACAACAGGTTCACAAAAAGGACAAAGGATGAGAACATCAGGGAAACTATTGAAGACTCATTGTGTAAGGCACCAGAGTGTTCAAGTAGTTAATGGCTTAGTTAGGGTTTCTACTGCCATGGCCATAACAACTCATATAAAGAGAAAATTTTAATTGAGGCTGACTTACAGTTTCTGAGGTTCAATCCATTATTCTCATAGCAGAAAGCAGGTAGCATGCAAATAGACATACTTGGTACTTTAGAAGGAGCTGAGATTCTACATCTGATCTGCAGGTAGCAGAGTAGGCCTAGCTTGAGCATCTGAGACCTCAAAGCCCACCTCCACAGTGACACACTTCCTCCAACAAGGCCACATCTGCTTCAATGATTCCACATCTCCTATAGTGCCATTGCTTATGGGCCAAGCAGTCACACAGGATTCTGTGGGGGCCATTCTTATTCAAACTACAAAGGTTTCCCACCACCAAAGCTGAAACATTTGTGGACCTGTGCATAGAGTTTTTATACTAGCATTTCTTCTTCTCCAGGTTCCAGATCAACATTCCACGGGAAGTCTGCACTCTATCCTGGGAACCATTCTTCACTTTTCCTCACAGTGTATTTCTTTAGAATTTCAGTAATTTTCTGTGTTTTGGACATTTGCCTTTAGAGGCTTCAACTCATCTGGTAGAATGGCCTCCTAGACTCGGGCTGCCTTGCCTTTGCATTATAAGACCACCCAAAGGTATCTCTTATGAATTTCATGTACATATAATTTGATGTGAATATGTCTTAGAGGATTCCTCATTCCAGAATATTTTTGCTCTTTTTCTAGCTTCCTTGTGCCTCATACTTTTTTCACCCCCACCCCTTTCACTCATTTACATAAATATGTTCTATTTGAAATCTTCTTCATGAACTGAAGTCTGGACTGATGCTGGATAGATATCCAGGGGGATTGTAGGACTCATTGCTTGGTTTTTTTTTTTTTTTTAATTTGATATTATTTATTTACATTTCAGATGTTATCCCCTTTCCCCATTCTCCATTCCCCATTAATCCCCTATCCCACTCTGCTCCTCCTTTTTTGCTTTTATACTGTTTAAATTACATGCAAGTATTAGGGTCAGTTCTAGGTTGAGGAACTAGCAATAGATAAAATAGTCAATGCCTTGTTTTACTTATTTACTTGTTTACTTACTTATTTATCATCTATCTAATCTATCAATCTATCTATCTATCTATCTATCTATCTATCTATCTATCTATCTATCATCTATCATCCATATAATCTATCATTGTTATGTATTATTAATTTATTTATTATTCTTATCTCTTAGTTATTTTGCTGTTACTTTTTTCTTATATTCAGCTATTTATTGTGAAAGGACAAGGTGACTATTGCAGTCCCATCTTAGTGTGGGAATCCTCCAGTTCATTCCAGGTGAAGGTATGAGAATAATTACATTAAACAACATTTTCATTATAAAAAAATTCTTAAATATTTTTGTATCTAATTCTTGAATTCGTGTCCTTTTTCATTTATATATTTTCTTACAATTGAGGAAATTTCTGATAATTCATAATTTTTTTCTTCAATCTGACATGTAGAATAAACTTAATTTTTGTAAGTTACCAATAGGATGTTGTTTAGGCATAGACAAGTATGTCTAAGAGAAATAACACCACCCACTTTTACAATGCTGGATTATTGCAGCAAGACAGATATACTGAACAATGTGATAATGTAGAAAAATATATATGTACAAATGTGCCCAACTGACTTTAGTCATGCAAGTAAAATAATTCAGTAGAAGAAGAAATATTTCTAACTAACAGTCTGTGATCAACAAACATCAGTGGGCTAGAAAAAACTAAGTAAAGGAAATCAAAATAGATTATTGGTTTAAAATATAAGGCGAGATAATATAGTAGAAGATCTTTAAGAAGTTTACCATGCAAAGAATCTTTTATTCTTTTTTTTTTTTTTTGGTTTCAGATAGGGTTCTCTTATACCCTGGCTGTCCGGAATCACTCTAGACAGGGCTCGAACAGAAATCCGCTGCTTGCTCAAGGCTGATTAACGTGCGCACAACCAGCAGAATCTTTATTCTTTAAGATGCATAAATCTTATGAGGAAACTATAACATATAAGCTAAATAAAGTATTTTATTATTTATTTTTAGTTATTTTCTGAGAATTTCATGTATAAGCAACAAATAATACATGTGCATCATTTCTATTACAACTCCTCCTGTGTTCTTCCAATTCCATCTCAAATTCATGATCATTTTGGTTTAACAACTATTGTTTCACACACACATACACACCACATGGAATTATGTAAATACATTCTGTAGAGAGAATATCCTAGTCTTATGGATGTGGCACCTGTCAGTAATAAATCTGATGGCCTATGTCTTAGGCAGGAAATAGAAGGGGAGACATCTGGGAGGTAGAAATCATTCTGGGTTAGAGTGAGGTGTTGGGAGATTCGAGGGGATGGATGGAACACAGTTAGCCAGCCATGTGGTAGAATGTGGTTAAAATAAATGGGTTATCTTAAATTATGATTCTAGTCAGAGAAGAGCCTACTACATGGCCAAGGCATTTGTAAATATATTTTGAGTCTGGGTCTTATTTGTTACTGGGAAGAAGAATCAAGACCTAACTTTATGACATCCTGCTGAGTCAGTTTAGTGTTCCATATGTGTGTGTGTGTGTGTTTGTTAGCATTAAGCCTGAACTCAGTGAGTGAAGTCATATTTAGGTGACAGCGACTTCTACCTCGTTGCTACAACCGCCAAACATTCCTACAATCCACCTGACTACCTCACCTGGTACCTGGGAAAGAGAATAAGTTACAGCCTGTATAAATAGGCAGAGCCACCGACCCCACGTTCCTCTTTCTTTCCGCCATCTCTCTCCCTGCTCCTTCCCCACTCTCTATCCAAATAAATCCACGCTCTCCCTCTCCCGTGGAAAGGGCCAGTCTGCTGTGGTCTGTTCTAAGCCGCTGCTGTAACCTTTAATTATATATATTATATATATATATATATATATATATATATATATATATATAGTTTCAGGGCTGACCACTTGGTTTTGTATAGCTGGCTAGGGGCCCTTAGGCTAGAGAAGTCTAATTCTCCCTCTCAGCAGTCAGCCTATAGTTCTTATTTTGGTCTTGTTTACTGAGCCATATTGTTACAGTATTGTGAATATAGCTGTCCTGTTAATTTTAGGAGACAAAGTCTTACAGCAGATGTAGGTGATCCTCTGGTTCTGACAATCTTTCCATACCCTTTTTTGTGTCATTCCCTGATCCTTAGGTACAGGAGTTGTATTATAGATGTATCTATCCATAAGGGCTGTGCACTCCACAATCAACTGTTCCCTGTAATTTGGCTGGTTTTGGTTTCTTTGATGTCCTCTGCTGCAAAGGGGAGGGTCTTTGATGTAATTCTTATTCTTTACTTATTTTTGTTGCATGTATATTGATTTAGGGCTGGTCACATAGGCTAGGATAACTGACCAGAGCACTTATCACTGTAGATGACCAAATCTCATTCTATCTGCAGCCATCAACTGTCTATAGTTTTTGTTTTGTTTTTGTTTTTCCCTAAGGGTAGGCTGTGTGAGACTTCCCCCACCTAAGGTGTATGTCAACTTTCTTTTGTCATTGTGTGCCCCACCCTGGCCTTGAGGCCTGAAAGACCTTGTTTACTACAATAGACCAAATAATAGGACCTAGGTGGAGTTATGTACCTTGGCTGCACATACAACCTGCTACAGGAACTTAGAAGAATAGACAACCTGCTGAGCTTGTCTTGAGACATCTCTGGCTGTGACAAAGGATGGGTTCTCCCACCTATCTCTGCTGAAATAAGAATGGGTTCGGTGAGGCTTTCCCTTTAAATTAGAAGAGCTGAGTATTAAACTTCGAGCCTTGATCAGAAAATTTTGTCTTGGCTTCATGCTTCTCTCGCCCTTCCATCCCTTTTTTCATTTCCAGCCCTCCTTTCAAGAGAACCAGTTCGTCTGTGGCTGCAGGCAGCTACAGCATTGTACTGGTCTTGCATAGATGACAACATTGCTGGGATTTTTGGGTGTAGCTTTCCTGTCATATATAGAAAATACTATCTCATAGCAGATATTCTGGTCCTCATAATTCAGATAAGTATTTAAATTTCTTATTAGAAAATAGGCCAAATATTGAGCACATACTTTAACAATGTATTTATACAACTGGGAAATAGGAAAGGTCCTATTACAGAAGTATCCAAATTTAAAGCCACTGCAAGATGCCATCCATTATAAGCCTATGGGAATAATTAATGTTAAAAATCTTGTTGATTGTGTTGAAAATAGGATTTCTCGTATATTGTTGATTCATTATGGTCTTACTCTAATTAAAACAGTTGACATGAAGAAACATTTAATTTAGGGTTTATATTATGTGACTATGTAAGCATACCTTTCTACTGTTGTAGATTACATCTCAAGTTCTGTCATTAACTACAGTGGTTCATAGGAAGACACCATATTTTAGGGCTTGAGTTTATTCCATATATGGACAAGCTCCTCTAAGTGCTTCCTCCTCACATTTTTCCTGTTTTCTTTCCTTCTTTCTTTTTTCTTTTACTGTCCCATTTCCTTTGTCTTTAGAATGGTTCTTCAGTATTTCAGACTTCTTTGAATTCCGTTGGTAGACAAGGAAGACCTTGAACTTTTGATCCTCCTGCATCTCCCTTCCCAAGTGCTGCTGTTACAAGTGTGCACCACCATACTCGGTTTCTAATGATATTAAATTTTGTTTTTTGTTTTTTTTTTTTTGTTTTTGTGATTTTTTTTTTTTTTTAAATTTGTTTGTTTTTTTTTTTTAGCTGTTTGTGGTATTACTCTCTGTGAAGGTTTCTTCCCACTGATAATCTCTCTGTCTTTCCATAGATAACAACTCCGTTTAGACAATTCCATGGCTTTTCATGGAATTTTTCAATAAGGGGGAAGTCTAATAAAAACTTGAGTTGGTACAGGGGTGTCCATCTCTTTGACATGATATGATATTGTTAACTAAAGATGTGTTGGACCATGTTCCTAGCTGTTCTAAGAAGCACGTGGCTCAAGGTCCATATATTGAAGATGTCTAGTATAAGGTTCTATAGAAATTTGATGTCATCATGATCTCCTCTCCACTCTAGTATTCGTTGCCTGTATGCTAGCCACACCAAGCATGGGTTTCTTCAAAGGCAGCAAGGTGGTCTTGTATCTTTAGACATTTGGATATTCTAGCCCTGCCTCTACTTACAATTCATCTTTAATTGTCTCCCATCTTCTCTTTTATAGCAGACTTTTAAACTATAATTATTCCAGGCTTAACACTGTAAGTCTGCAATGCAATAAATGAAAAATATCTTTTACATATTATAATTTGGGATTGGATCATGGATGATGGAATTAATACTAGAGATCTGGAATATTTGTAACATTAAAACAATTAAATGATCTAATAAAATTATGAAATGCTCACCTGTTCAACCTCTTTATTTCATTCTGCATAGTCAATCACATATCTGTTTATTTCAACAGCCTTAGTGTTCAGTAGAATGTATCCACCTCTCTGAGCTGATTGCTCCCACTGAGCCCCTAGGAGTCTCCATTAAGGGCCAGATTTTACTCAGTTTGAGGCCAATATATTCACTTCTCTCTGTGCCATGAAAGGCCTTCTACCATTTCCACTAGCCAGCTGGCACTGCTCACAGCCTTCTCCAGCACTCATAGGCTGCCTTAGGTCCCAGCTTCCATGGTTTTTTCATTTCACACCAGAGTCTCTTGATGAGACAAAGACTATTTGTCTTGACTGGTGGCAGGCAGCCTTCCAAGTCTTATTAGAAGTCACTGAGCAGAAAATGTTGAGGTGCTAAGACAAGTTGGCTCTAAACAACTTTTAAAAATTAAATGCTAAAAATAAATGGAAAATATTATTCTTACATATCAGATAATATTTTAATATGAAACAATAGCACTTTTGTTATTAACATAAAACTACGCTTTCAGATATGTTTTTAATATATAAATTAAATTTGTACAGCATTTTTTTTTTTTTTTTTGTAAGAGTGCTGAGGACTGATCTCAGGGAAAAGCATACACCTTATCCTAAGGCACAACCCCTAGAGAATAATGAGATTGTTTTTCAAAAGGGGATTGCATATCATATGTCTAAATAATTCTTTTTGGAAAAAATATATTCCCTCTTTTAAAATATTTGAAATATTTTAAGGATAGAGCAAGCTTAATATTTGAAGTATATAGCATTGGTCATAAGATATTCATTAAGCCCTACACTTGACTTTTGGATTGATACAAGGTTCAACAATAGACACGGGATGTCTGCTCCAGGCACCATTGTATAACTAGATCACAAGACAGTCAATTAATAATTCATAGCAATTGAGCTTTTTCCTACATAGCCTAGCCACACCATACCCATGGTTATGTTTTATAATTTGTAGGAACTGACATTAATTATGTTTGTCTTCCTTTTTTATTATTCTGTTGTTTGTAGCCCATGGCACAGAATTTTTATTTTGTTTTGTCAGGTACTGTCATTGGAGACACCTGTGTACTTTATTTGTTCATATGTTTTTATGTGTAAATAATACTGTAATAAGTACAAGTTATCCTAACATCCAGTACAAGTTATCCTAACATCCTAACATCCAATTGCCTGGCTCTTCATCTTTCTCTCCCACTCTTCCTTACTATCTTTATGTCACCACTTTCTGAATCAAGAATAGGTATTGTATTGATTAAAAAAAAATAAGATATTGGACTAACTGGGACTCCCACAGGGCCCAGCAGACAGATATTGACACAACAGTCAAAGAAAATACAAAGTGCAAAAAGCTCCTAACCCAAAACATTCAGGAAATGCAGGACACAATGGAAAGACCAAATTGAAGAATAATAGGACACCAAATTTCTCCACAGAGACTCTAAAAGCAAGAAGATCTTGGACAGATGTCATATAGACCCTAAGAGAACATAAATGCTAGTCCAGGCTACTATCCCCAGGCTTAATTTCCATAGATGGAGAAACCAAAATATTCCATGACAAAATCAAATTTAAACAATATCTTTCCACTAATACAATCCTACAGAGGATAATAGAAGGAAAACTCCAACACAAAGAGGGAAACTATACCCAACAAAAACCAAGAAATTAATCATCTCACAACAAACCCAAAAGAAGAGAACCACACAAACATAATACCACTTCAACAACAAAAGTAACAGGATAAAACAATCATTGGTCTTTAATATCTCTCAATAGACTCAATTCCCCCATACATAGACATAGAATAACAGACTGGATATATAAACAGGACAGCATTTTGCTGCATACAGGAAACACACTTCAGTGACAAAGACAGACCTCAGACTAAAAGTCTGGAAAAAAAATATTTCCAACCAGCTCAAGACACACATTGAATCTCACACAATAATAGTGGGAGACTTCTACCCCACTCTCACGAAAGGGCAGATCATGGAAACAGAAACTAAACAGACACAGTGAAGCTAACAGAAGTTATGAACCAAATGCATTTAACAGATATATACAAAAAATTTCACCCTAAAACAAAAGAATATACCTTTTTCTCAGTACCTCATGGTACCTTCTCCAAAATTGACCATATAATCAGACACAAAACAAGCCTCAACAGATATAAGAAGACTGAAATAATCCTGTGCCAGAACTGATGGCTCCTGGCATAACATGGGTACTGATGGTACCCGACCAGGTGCTGATGGCACCTACTATCGACCACTGCTGATGGCAGTAAACAATTAAAGCCAGAGCCGATGGTATCCAATATCAACCACTGCTGATAGTAGTAGGCATCTAAGGGGAAAAGCAGAAAGATCCTAAGTGGGGAAATACAAGATCTCTACTTTAAATGGGGAAAGACAAAAAAAATTCTAGTAAGGGAAAAATTTCTTCTCTATCTGCTTCTCATCTCTTTGTCCTCAATACTTTTAGATCACATGTTACAAAGTTCATCACAAGTTCACACAAAAAATGAAATCATAAATTGAAATAGAAGTTTACAACAGAGAATGTATAGATGCATATCCATTAGGAGTAATTATCTCGTTAAATATCCATCACTAGTCTCAGCTCCACAGGTTCATTGAAGGTTTAAAACCATGTTATTAGTGAAGTTTTGTATAGATAAACCCAGTCAATATTTCATCTTCTGTCCCAGAACCAATAATAAATTGTTAGTTCCCTTTTTATGATCTTTGTTTAATTGTTTTACAACCTCTTGGAATGTGCTCTGCTTAGGGGAAAGTCTGGTTCCTAACTAAGAGCATTAACTGGTGACACTTGGGAGACTGGCAGAATTCTCATTGAAGTTTTGATTATCAAAGAAACCTAATAGCAGTCCCACTATAAAAGAGCTTAATAATCATAGAACATAGTTTTAGGAATTCTTATAGGATCATCATTAAGACTTAAGAAGTCATCTATTTGTCTATATAGCATGACTACATCTTCATGGATCTGCAGAGATCTGCTCCAAAGGGGTGATTGTTATCTCTATGATGAGGAGGATGAGGAGGATGATGAGCAGGAATGCGCGCACAGCTATTGTCATCCTCAACTCAGTTGATTAGTCACACTGTGCAGCCCCAGCCGGGACCCTGCGCCTGCCATTATGACCCAGGTGGTCTCGAGCTCATGGTGAGCGAGGAAGAGGATGCAGAGGATGATGTCACAGCGGGTGCCTTGTGACCATGGGCATCCTGGCATCGAGTGGTGGTAGCATTGGGGCGGTTGGGTGGTGGGGCAGGCGGGCCTGTCGGGGTTGTGGGAGGGTCACGGCATGTTGTCCTAGTCACTGCGTTACTATCACCTCCCCTGCCCCACCTCCACCATTGAGGCAGTCCATGAACTTTAACCCCATGCCCCGGTTGACCTGAACATGATGTTGTAGTTGAGGAACTCACTCTGCTCCATGAGGATCTGGGGGATCGTTCTTTAGAACTCACATCTATTATCTCAGGGATGGCACCACCCTCAGTAGGTTGGGCACTCTGCCATTGATCACTCATTGATAAAATGCCTAAAATGAGGCCTTTCCTCAACTGAGGCTTCTTCCTCTATGATCAATTGAAATTGTGTCAAGTTGGCAGACAAAACCTGTCATTTGGACAAAGTGGCAAGCTACAGAATGAGAAACTATTTTTTACCAACTACACATCTAATAGAGGATTAATATAAAAGTACATATGAGAACTCAACAAATTAGATACGAAGAAAACAACCAAATTTTAAAAATTAAACAATACTCTCAAAATATGAAAGACAAATAGCTAAGAAGCACTTATGAAGGTGATCTAAAGGAAATTACTAAGTAACAGGAGAGACAGAGCCTCAAATAGACATCTGTAGTATCCAAAAGAAGTTTCCATTTCTGAGCATTGGTTACATCTAATTGAGTTGTTGTCAAGGCTCTTGGTTGTTTTTTATGTGTTTGATTGGTTGGCCCACAAGGAGTGACACTATTACGAGGTGTGTCTGTGTGGCTTTGTTGGAGGAAGTGTGTCACTGTGAGGGTGGGCTTTGAAGTCTTATGCTCAAGCTCTACCCAGTGCAGAACAGATCCTCCTGCTGGCTGCTTGTGGAAGGTAATCTTCCCTTATTGCCTTCGAATCAAGATGTAGAATTCTAGGCTTCTCCAGCACCCTGTCTTCCTGCCAGCTGCCATGCTTCCTGTCATGATGACAATGGACTGAACTTCTGAAACTCTAAGTCAGCTCAATTAAATGCACTTTATATGAGTTGCCTTGGACATGGTGTCTTCACAGCAATGAGATCCTAACTAAGACTTCAAAGCCCACCACTACAGTGACAGTCTTCTTCCAACAAGATCATACATATTTCAACAAGTACACACCTCTTAATAGTGTTGCTCCTTATGGGGCAAGCATGAGACTATGGGGTCCAAACTTATTCAAGTCACTACTGACCCTATTACTGAAGACAACACCTATATAACTCACTGAACATGGAAAAGTCAAGCAGGTGCCCATAGGCATTCTACATGTCATCAAAGGAGGAAAGCAAACACTAACATAGCTTCAAACCTTCTGATATCCAATAGTGATTAGAATGCAAGATGTGCTCATGCAAAGCTTATGGGAATAAGCAACCTGTATGGATTTAAAGGCCACATAACGAAATGAAACAAATTCCTGACATGGGTTGTGGGCCAACTACTTAAGCCTATATAGGCCATGGATTTAGGAAAACCAAATACTCCTGTTCTGCTAAAGAAATATACTGATGTCATGTTGTGCTTGCTGTCAGGAGCCTAGCATAACTGTTCTCTGAAAGCCTCTACCAGCAACTGACTAAGACAAACACAGATACTTACAGTCAACTGTTTGATTGAGGTCTATGACCCATATGGAAGAGTTAGAGGAACCATCAACCAAAGGTGATGGCAACCCCATAGGAAGAACAACAGTTTCAACTAATCCAGACCCCTCAGAGCTCCCAGAGACTAAGCCACTAACCAAAGACCATACATGGTCTGGTGTGTGGCCCCCAACACATATGTAGCAGAGGATTGCCTTGTCTGGCCTCAGTGGGAGAGGATGTGACTAATCTTGTAGAGACTTGATGTCCCAAGGAAAAGGGATGCTGGGGGGATGGTGAACTGGAGGAGAATGGATGGGTTAAGAGGTGGTTGGTTGAGTTGGGAAGCAGCCTCTCAGGAGCAAAGGGGAGGGGAAATGTGGTGAAGTTTTCTGGCAGGGGACACCAGGAAGTGAGGCAACATTTGGAACATAAATAAATAAAATAATTTAATTTAAAAAGTAAAAAAAGGAATATTAAATATATATATATGATATCATTTAATGAAAAAGAAATCATGAGTTAAGAGATCTTTAAAGGTTTGGAGGAAGGAAAGGGAGAGGAAATGGTGCAATGATGCTATAATTTAAAAAACAGATTTATGACAAACCAAAAAAAAGTCAATAGTTGATATAATGGTTTGAATATGCTATGCTTTTCCAATGGTTATTTATTTATTCACTTTTTACACTAACAATTTTTAAGGCCTTTAGTTCACTTTTGTGTACTATTTATGGAGAGAATTTACAAAAATAAATACTGCTTCTCTTCTTTAATATTGTTATATTATTCCTATCTAAAGTGTATCATCATGATATTTGTATTGCATATATCATTGTAAACATTGATTATAATTGTGATAGCCATTTATTAATATAAAACACTCATTCAGGAAAAAAAATTCTTGAGTTCAGGCTCTATGCTTAGCAGTAAATGTCCAAGACAAAATCAGTGTATATTGGGAACTTTTTTTCTCATAATGCTTTATATAGGCTTTTTCCTTCCTTCCCCCCTCCCTGCCTTCCTTCCTTTCTTCCTTTCTTTTTGCTCTTTTTTGTTTAGATGACTATTTTCCAATGAGAGGAAGCAAGAAGCAGTGTGAATTTTCGTATAGGTAGGAAGGATCTGGAAAGAGTTGGTTTAGGGGGAAACCATAATCAGAATATACTGTATGAAAAATTATTTTAATAAAAATTCAAAATTAAACAAGCTGTTAAGAAAGCTAGATATGACAATCTATATCTATAATCTAATACTAGGAGAGGGTAGAGGCAGGAGGAATCCATTTCAGATACAACCCATGTGCTATAAGAAAATACTATTTAGAAAACATAATATGAAATACAGTATTTAGTATGGTGAATTTCAGTTTCTTCATGAAATAGGATTCTTCCTTAACTTTGCATTTGTAATTTATTACTTTACCACAAGGG
This sequence comes from Mastomys natalensis, assembly GCA_021653895.1. Taxonomy (NCBI): domain Eukaryota; kingdom Metazoa; phylum Chordata; class Mammalia; order Rodentia; family Muridae; genus Mastomys; species Mastomys natalensis. Next base: position 1,078,885 of record JAJTUV010000353.1, read on the forward strand.
TGCACTGAAAAGCCCTTATAAACACATGAATGAATTACTTAATTTGCTGGAACTCATTTACCTGGGGCAGGAAATCTTTTATTGGATTCACTTGACTTGTGTTCACACTCACAGATTTTTCCTAGATTGTTAGAGACAACATACCTAAGAATAAAAATATATTTTCCTCTCAAGTAAGATACAACAGATAATCTCATTTAGTTCAGTCTCTAAAGAACTTCAGTTTATTTTAGGAATAAAAATTTAGATGCAATGTTTAGGAAACCCTTTTTGCAGTTAAAATATTTTCTTTGGAAGAAATAAGGATGTAACAGTTGCAGATATTCTAATTGTGAGTTGTAAAACCTTATGTGATAGCATTTATGACAAATTTTATTATTAGGATTACTAAGTAAAGTTATGTGTCTTATAGAAAGGAGAGAAACCTCATACACCTACCTAAAACAGTCTGAACTACTGGAAGTGAGTAAATTACTTTGCACAGACAAACAAAACCCAATGCTCAATTTTAATTAGCCTCGTATGCTAGAAACACATTACCTCTTTTATCTTTTTGATGAAACATGACAGCCATTTTGCTTTGGGAAAGAGCTTTAGAATTTTTGGTGCAACTGCCACGTCTTTTTTTTTTTTCCAGTGAGCATATTTTGATCACTGTTTGTCAGGAGCCATGATAGACCTGGCAAAATGAAGAGTTGCTAACAAAGGCTGGTTTAAAGTCTTCTCACAGGGAAATGGAGTTAAGAAAAAATTGCCTGAGGGGCAAAGTTTGCTTCAATGTTCATTAGAGATTTTTCATTTGTAGACTGAATTTATTGGCGGGAATACTACTGTGATTTCATGTTTGGTTCTGGAGTAAACACTAGATTGGGAGGCCATCTTTTGTGGTTTAGTCTCAACTCAATCAGCAAAGGCCCAAGGGCCTCAGAAGTTCCCCTTTTCTCATTTGTAAAATAAGACTTAGAAGAAATGACCTCTGGGTTTGTTTTTGTGCTTCATGATGTAGATTTCTGTACAGTTGAGAGAGTACTCCACTGAGATGCAAAAGAAGTCGACTACAAACGCAACATTTTTTAGCAACAGGACAAGAAATGTATTGTGTGCTTTTCATTTGGATCATAAAGGCATCATTCATGGTCACAGTTTAATTCAGCAGAGGCACCTCGCCAACATGATAGTCACAAAATGACCTCTTCCACACAAGATCTCTGAATACCACAACATTCCACGGGACTGCTATTCATCAAAGGGAATTTCTTGGTAGACCCACTGGCTTAGAAATGGAAAACCATGCAATAACAGTCCAAGAAATGACATTTACTATTGAAGCCTAATAGTGTGAGCTTTCATTAAGAACTTCCATATTTTCTACCATACCTCTCTTCACCTTAATTTTGCATTTAAATATCTTCTCAAAATTACAGTCAATAGCTGGTGTTTAAAATAAAATCGTGTAATAAATGTCTGTGTATTTTTCATTTAGTTTCAACAATTATTTCTACATAATAAATCAATACCTCTAGATCCTATCTACTCTCAACATCTCAGTTAAATATGCACTCAGCTCCATCACAACCCTTGGCAATGCCTCACACTTCTTCTGCTTCCTCAGTGGCATGTGTTTGAAGTCTCCCCTCCAGTGAGTTGAGGTTGTGGACCAGTAAAGCATGATTTGTGTGCTGGGATTCCCGAATGCCTGCTTATGTGGCCTCTAAATTTGCTCGATTCTTATATAGGCTCAATCACAAATAGACCATTTCTAGTTTGAAATGGGTTGCTGTTCCCTGTGCCTGATTTTGCCACTTATCAAATAGAACAGAACACAGCTTTGACATGTATCTCAGATGCACAGGCAAACATTTTCTGTTTACCAGGTCCCAGTGGTCCACCAGAAGATTATTTGTTGGTTTTGTTTTCAAATAGGCACATAATTCTTTAGTGTAGTGGTGTTATTTTGCTCTGGAATTCTAGGTACATACATTGTGGGATACCTAGTGAGAATAAGAACACCTTCATCCTCCTCACTTTTTAAACCATTGAGATTTTTATTTCATGATACACTACATTGACTTGCATATAGACCTAAAAGCAGACACCTCATCCCTTAGTCTGAGATAGTTTTATGTCCTCTATGATAACTCTTATCCAAGAAAGTAGTCTTTCCTGGTACCCAATGGAAGAGACAAAACTTAGTATTCTGACATGAGGAGCAAGATATAGTAATTTGTCTTTTCATTTGAAAGTGTTCTGCCTTGCTCCTACCTACGCAAGTCCTAAAATTTTGCTGATATAGAGATCTCTGATATTTATGAGTTCGTATCTGTCACATTTCACAGAGGTCTTCCCTGGACCTGGATGCCTTTTCTCTTTCGGCTGAGCCACCATCCAGTAGATGAGTAAGCAGCTTCCTTGGAGTTCACATTTGGGCTTTTATTATGACATGGAGCAATGGTGTTAACTTACACCTGAGGCTGAACTATGATTGTGAGCTTTAAAACTTCCATGTGTGTGCAGACTCATTTTCTTCCATTTTCCTGACTGAGATTGACTCAAGCACATATGAACAGTCAAATGTATGATCATTCAATGTACTGCACAGAGTTTTCTGAGCAAAAGCACCATGCTTGGCAGTAAGCTTATGTCAATCAAAGAGTAAGAATCTATTTTATTTTTAAAGATCTATCTATCTATCTATCTATCTATCTATCTATCTATCTACTACCTACCTATCTATCTACCTACCTACCTACCTATCTATCCATCTGTAATCACAGCCCATTCATGACAAGATGGGAGGCAGATCTGGGCAGCTAGAAATTGTAGGGTCAGGTAGGCTGGAGGATGCAGTATGGCTGAACAAAAGAGACCCTGCCTCAGAAACAAATGGAGGATACAACTGACTCTCTAAGTTTGTCCTCTGACTTGTACATGTGCATTCTCTGTCTCTCTCTGTCTCATTCTCTGTTTCTCTCTGTCTCATTCTGTCTCATTCTCTCTGTCTCTCTGTCTGTCTCTGTCTCTATTTCTCTCTGTCTCATTCTCTGTCTCTCTCTCTCTGTTTCTCTGTCTCTGTCTCTGTCTCTGTCTCTCACAAACACGTACAGCTAGTTTGTGGAGGTTGTACACTGTGTTGTCTTACCTAGAAGACGATTGGAAAAGAATAATACCACCAGTAGTTATTCAGGGATTGGGGGCGTGGCCAGAGAGTTAAGCAAGTGAGGCCTAGAGCACCTTTAGGACATTGAAACTACTCTGTGTCCAGTAATGGGAGACAAAGAACATTGTACACCCTTTCAAAACCTATAATATGTGTGTGTGTGTATGCATGTGTGTGTGTGAATGTATATGTATATACACCTATACATATATATGTGTCTATATAAATATGAATATTTTATATATAATACACTTATTATTTAGATAATGCCATTGGCCATTTTACATCATCTACTAGCCTCTACCCAGCCCATGCCTCAAATTCTATTTTGTCTGTGATCATCTCTTTTGACTGTTAAGTGAAGGTGGTTGAGTTGGGGAATGTGGGGTTTCTGAAGCTTCATCTTGGCCCCTTGGTATTTCTCTCTTTGATAGATCTTACCCCACAGTCTAATAAAATGACTATTCTTCCTGTCAAGAATATCAATGTCCAGTGTTCTAGTTACTGACTGACTGTTTGCTTCTTCGCAGTGTTCTCAGTCAACTGGTCTTTCTATTCTGGTCAAAGGTGTGAATTCATTCACCACTCTCTCACACATCTCATCCATGATGCATCATGGCTTAGCAAGTCAAATAAATTGTCTGTTTTCAGAGAAGGAAGAATGGATAGAGAGAGATGAAGACAGAAGGGGAGAGCAAGAGCGTGTGCAGGAGAGAAAGAGAGAGAGAGAGAGAGAGAGAGAGAGAGAGAGAGAGAGAGAGAGCATCTTACATTTTAACTGTACATTCAGAAACAAGGTATATCTATGTATGGACTGGAAGGATGGTACAGTTGTCCTTATCTGGTCTTTATCCCTTTTTTTTGAATTACTGCCGCTCCCCTATCTGTCCCTACTCCAAAATGAATGGATGATTCCATGTGTCTTTGACTAGAGACAACCTAAATCCCTTTATTAGTGTTTATTTCTAGTGAGCAGAGGCTTGAAAGCAGAGATTCTAGCCATAATCAGTGTACTTCTCAAGAGACCAGGAGGCATCTCATTGTCTCTGGATGCAGTGTCTTCTTAATGAATCCATTTCTGTGTGTTCTCATAGATTTGGTATTGATTCCTGGAATGCAATCACTGGCTCAAATGACAAACACATACATGATTGGCTAAATATTTTCTAACAACTGTCCAAATGTTGTTACTTTCCTTTCCCACAGCAATATTTGAGAGCATTTGTTCCTATAGCTTGCCAAGAAGGAATGTGGCTAAATATAGACTATGATAAGTGAAAATTTGATAGGTGAAAATTTATCAACATAATTTTTGTTTGCACTTTTCTTATCACAAGTGAGACGGGCTTGTGTCATGATTAAGGACTATTTCCATTTTTCTCTTTAGTCCCATGTAGTTCAGGATATTATTGGTGTTGCTATGTATCCCAGAATGACTTTCAACATGGAATCCTGTTGCCTTCACCTCTCCTTTATAGAGACTACTTTACAGGCACACTTTGCCACCCTTGGCTTCCTAGCAAGTGTTTACAGCCCCTTGGATTGGCGTTCCTTCATAATTTTAGAAGTATACTATGTATTTACAATGTGAACAACCATTCTGTGATAAAGATACGAGAATTTTTCCCATTTAATAATTTGTTGCTTTTCCTATAATGTTGTGCTAATGTGTACTTTATATGACAAAATATAACAGTCCTTGTGTTCATGGCTTCTTCAATTTGAGTCACAGAGAGGATCTTTCTCTTCAGGTAACACTGAACTTTAGCCATGGTTTAGGTTATCAACCTATTTCTGTAATAATTACTTCATAAATTCAGATGTGCCTGTGGGGAGGAAGGGTAGGTGGGTGTGAGTGTCTGTGTTCAAGTGCATTTATATGCTTGGTCAAGTGGCTTGGATGAAATAAGACTTGCAGGTCACCAAGAGGCTGTGTCAAAAAAAAAAGATGTAAGTGGTAAGTGAGACAGGTAGCCCAGCATTCTCATGTCACACCTCTGTCAACTCTCCAGTGCTGGGGTTACAGGTGCAGGCATGTCTGGATTTCTATCTTCTTTACATGGGTGCTGGGATTTGAACTCAGGTCCTTATGCTTCACAGTATACACTTCATTCATTTATATGTCTCCTCCAATCTTCCATCCATACATCAAGTAGGTGGACCATTAACTCTGTTCCACTTAGGACTTATCTGAAAAAGACTTATGTATAAAGAATGGACTATATACTGGTTGGTTTTGTATGTCAACTTGACACAGGTTAGTGTCATTAGAGAGAAAGGAGCCTCAGTTGAGGAAATGCCAACCATGAGATCCAGCTGTAAGGCATTTTCTTAAGTAATGATACATGGTGAAGGCCCAGCCCACTGGGAGTGTTGTCCTTAGGCTGGTGGTTCTGGCTTATATAGGAAAGCAGGCCAAGAAAGTCATGAGGAAGCAAGCAAGTAAGCAGCATCAGCTGCCCCCATGGCCTCTGCATCAGCTCCTGCTTCCAGGTTCCTACTCTGCTTAAATTCCTGTCCTAATTTTCTTTATGAGAGGCTGCTGAGTAGAAATGTAACTAAATGAAATGCTTTCTTCCCAAACTTGCCTTTTGGTCATGGTGTTTCATTGGTTGAAGCAATAGAAACTCTAAATTAGACAGGACCACTCCTATTTTTCTCCTCGATAAGGTTATCCTATACCACTTTAAAAAGCTCTTGCTTTCTCCCTACTGATATGAGATGCTACTTACATTTCTTTGCATGTTTCTATAACAGTTAAGTATACACATGAAATTTAATTTCATGTCTCTGACCTATCTGCTTATTTGAGTATTTTCATTCTAATTACAGAGGCTTTTAAATATATTTTGGTAAGTGGGGGTGCTAGTCCCCAGACATTAATCTTTTTGGTGCAGACCTTTATGCCTCCTTTTATTCCTTGAATACTTTGTAGCTCAAGGAAAAATTTTGAGTGGCATTTCTATAGCATTTACCTTAAATGTATAAATCAGTTAAATGAGTGTTGATGTCTTTCTGGCATCAAACCTTCCTCTCCAAGTCTGCCCTATTCTCACACCGTCCTTTTGAGGTCTATTAATGTATCATTAGTGATTTTCCTTTAGGTTTTTGTATGTTTCCTGTTCCGTTGACTTCTAGATATGTACATATGTAGGGAGCTGAGGAAACCTTAAGTTAAGGTATAAAGTGGAAAAATTACACAGCAAATGGATAGTGTTTGACATGAGCACAGCTATGTCAATGTCTCAGACCCATGGCAATGGCAAAGCCTTCTACACATATGTCAGTCAGGCTCAGAATTGACAAAGCTTTCCTCTGTCCCAGTGTGAATGTTGACAGTGTGTGCAAAGTCTTGCTGTTGCAACTTCCTCCTCCACATGTCTACATCTCTACATCCTGACACTGCTGTCCTACATAGGCCTCTACTGAGACAATGCTGTCTTCCCCCCTGTGCTGTACATAATAAACTCCCTGAGGTTCCCCAGTGTTGCCATGGTTGGCGTGCTCCCTCTAAGCAAGCACAGCCCCCTCTCTCTCCTCTTTTTTGTACATGTGCCTATGTGTCTGTTATTTTTTCAATTCTTTGCCAGCACTGGTCAAGTTCCTAGGACCCAGCAGCTCTGGACATGGCACACAAGTTTATTAACATAGCAGTGTACATAATCTGTTAACCTACATATTTACACTTATCTGCTCTATTAAACAGGATTTTAGGTAGTTTATGTTTGTACATGGAAAGACTATGTTGATTTTTAACTTGTACCCTATCACATTATCTTATTGCCTTAATTTACCTATTAATTACTTGAAATTTCCATATAAATAGGATTATTTCATTTGTAAACAGAAAATTACTCCATTCTCTCTCAACATTCATCTCTAAATACTTCCTAAAAGGAAAAAGCATTTGCAAATATCTCCAACCAAAAGATTAATAATGGATGGATGGAAAGGGTATATTTTCATTTGACAGCATCTAGTTTCTTACCTTTGGCTGTGTCTCAGGCTGTATTTGTCCTCGTAAAAGTCCTCTTGCCTAAGCCTTCTGAGGGCTAGACTACTGCCACTGAGTGGCATACACTGCCACGTCCAATTCAGTTTTGTTTTTGTTATTATTAAGGAACTGAAATTAGCAGGATTACCTCTGATGTTATTCATTAGAAAAGATGCTAGCTTTTTTTTTTTTTAATCAAGTAGGAACTGCTTCATTATTAAGGAAGATTCAATCATTTGTACTTATTTTTATAAGATATTATATTACATTTCCAAATGACTTTTCTTCAACTCTGAAAATGAGCTGGTGTGAGAATACAGTGTAGTGGGAGGTGTTAGAAAAGGTGGGGTGGCTCAGCTAGCTCCCGACTGCTGCCATGTTCCTGCTTTAAAATGCAGCACTGGTTGGCCAGGAGCACCGGCCTGGGACCTACGAGTGTTGACTTGCTGTTGCCTCCGTTGGTCAGCTCCGTGGAGTCCATGGCTCTTGGGCCAACTCTGTCATCCTCATAGTGCTCCCCTAACCCTAGACAATAACCGCCATCCTCTCAGTACCTGGTAGAAATAAGACACTTAATTCTTAAGATTAACCAAATAGATTTATATATCAGCAAATACTCAATGCCCACACAACTAGAATTGTTAACCCAATAACCTAACCTTGATAAGAATATCTATCTTACACTGCTATCCATGACCATCTTCTCTCCTTCCTCCTTTCTCCTTCTACCTCATTCCTTCCTCCTCCCAACCCCTAGCTCCACCTACCTCTTCTACTGTCCAATCACTGAGCTCCACTGCAAATACAATGGGCAGGAAAAATCCTGCAACAATATGGCATGTAAGAATAACATGTATCTTTCTATAAAGTGGAACTTAAAGTGAGCTTCTCTCCCTCAGGTTTTTACTAGTGCTATTGCTACTACTATGTGTTTGACATAGTATCAAGTAGCCTAAATTGTCCTCAAACGTGAGATCCTTTTGCTTCTACCTCCCTACTGCTTGGGAGGTAAGCCTCACCATGTTTGGGTCCTTCAGGTTTTTTTTTTTTTTTTTTTTTTTTTTTTTGCGGGGTGACTATATATATGTGTATATCTTTTCTTAATTTTTCTACTGTTATCTGCCTCAAATTAATAGGTATACATTAACCTAGAATCAATTTTAGAATTTTGTCTATGGTTATCAAGTTTGTTACTGGCAGAACCAAGGGAGAAGAGTTTTATTTTGGCCCCTTGTTTCAGAACTTCTCCTGAGTAGGGTAGAGCAAAGAGCAAAGCAGTTCACTTTGTGGTAGTTAGGAAGCAGAAAAAAAGGAGGAGAGCATATAAAGAATACCCTGATCTAGACCTAAAGGCATGACCCAGTGACACACTTCCTCCAACCATGACTGCCTCTTACAGGATGGAACTAACAATTAAAACAAACAGATGCATCCCTATAATGCCTTTATTAGCATCTACCATTCTTTCCATCTCTTTGACTTTCCTCTGCCTTTTGTTCTGTGTGAGCCCTTAAAGGTGAGGTGGGAATGTGTCTGCTTGGTCACGTGGGTGACATCAGGTCTTCTTTCCTTACTCTACAGATTTAAATTTTATACTGTCCTGAAAATTCTTCTACACCTTTACAAGTGATAATTCTATGACCACTCTGTATCCAAGCTAACCTAAACCTCACTATGTTATGCAGGCTGGCCTTCACCATTTTCTAATTTCTGCTTCCCACATGCTGGAGTCACAGCAAAGAGCCATTATCTCTCTGCTGTAGTAAAATATGCCTTACAGAGACATTGTGTAGCTCAATAGCAACTCCTTCATCGCAGTTTGTCTCTCTTTTTCCCAGATCTAGATTATGGCCTAAATACTTCATATTTACATCACATCTTGTATCTCTCTGTAAGCTCTATCAAGTTACGGATAGAGTAAGGCCATTTCTCAGTTGTCATTACAAAACAGGGCAGAGAAACAAGCAATGTCCAGCCCTCTGATTAGAGTTCTGATTCTAGTACCTGCGTAACATTTATCAAATCCATCCTCCCCTTAGTACCGGTAAATCATGACCTGGCTATACAGTTTTATATTAGAAAGTAATGCAAAGTACTGGAATCTACTACACAAGACACAGCTGTTTTTAAATTCAAACAAAAACATAAACAGTATGAGGGTTCTCTTGAATTTAGTGTTTAAAACTATGTCTTATATAATGTATAATGTAAAAATGTGATTTGAATGTGGTTGGTCCAGAGAGTGACACTATTAGGAGGTATGGACTTGTTGGAGGAAGTATTTCACTGTGGGGGTAGGCTTTGAGCCAGTCTTTTCCTGTCTGCCTTTAGATCAAATGTATAACTCTCAGCTTCTCCAACCTAGTGCCTGCCTAGAAGCTGCGATACTTCCTGCCATGATGATAATAGACTGAACCTCTGAATCTGTAAGCCAGCCCCAATGAAATGTTTTCCTTTGTAAGAGTTGCTTTGGTCATGGTGTCTGTTCACAGTAATGGAAACCCTATCTAATACACTAAGCAATAAAACTATGTTAAATTTGATCATTTTAAATTTTGTGGTGTTAAAATAATAAAGTTATCTTTAAAAAACCAAGGAATAAGAATTAAAGAATAATTAAACAGTAATTTAATGCTGCTTTCAAATGCTTATAACTCATCAATTATCAAATTGACAACTTTGTAAAATTGAACTTTAACATTTAGAAATAATCAGTAAACTGTAAATTAATAGATGGGAATCATGAGCAGATTGCATTACGTAACTTTTTAAAGGCATTACTTGCAGAGGATTTTATGCAGTCCCAGCTGTCCTCAAACTTTATGCAGCTGAAGATAATCATGAACTGATTTCCCAGCTTCTAATTCTTGAGTGCTGGGCTTGCCATCACACCATACCTCTTCTGATTCATAAACCAAGAGTTTCATGCACTCTGCCAACTGAGCAACAAGCTCAGCCCCTGATTAGAGTTCTGATTCTAGTAACAGTGTGTAAAATTTATCAAATCCATCCTCCCTTTAGTACCAGTCATGACCTGGCTACACAGTTTGATATTAGAAAGTAATGCAAAGCTGGAAGCTACTACACAGGACACAACTGTTTAAAGAAACAGAAGTGAGCAATGATGCTTCCACTTATTTGTCTGTTCCCTGAGGGTACTTTCCCATTTTCTGACTCATATGGGAAAGAGCATATATGTATAGAATAGGATATCTCAGCAAGAAGAGAACACAGGGAAGGGATGTCCATCCCCAGAACTGCAGGTACAGTTTTCAACAAGGATTTAATAGCTCAAAACTGAGCTATTAAAGTCTCTAAGATTTGCCTCTTGTTGAGCAAGAGGGTTTTTTCTGCCACCTTTTCTTCCTCTATCCTTTCCTTCTTTCCCACCATTCATTACCATCCATTTCACACCATCCATCCATCCATCCATCCACCTCTTCTATCCTTTCTTTTTAAAATATGTATGTGTTAGTGTATATTATTCCCATGATGCACCTGTAAAGGTCAGAGGATAACTTTTGATGTTGGTCCTTGCCCTCCAATTTGCTTGAATTAGAATCTGTTTTCTTTGCTGCTGCGTACACCAATATACCTGGTCTATGAGATTCTGACACTTCAGTTCCGCCCCACCCCTGGGAGCACTGAGATTACAGATGCTCACTATTGTAGTCACCTTATATGTCATTTTTGGAAATTTGAGTGCTGTTCTTCATGCTTATGTGGCAAGTGCTTTTTTTTTTTTCTGAGCTCTTTCCCCTCCAGCCATCTCCCTGCATATCATTATTTAGATAAGACTGGTTTTTTGTCTTGATTGCCTAATCTGGCCTTAAATTAAAAAATTCTTTAGCCTCCACAGAGCTGAATTTTAGGTATGAGTCACCATGCCCAGCTATAATTTTTCATTTAAAAGTTACTAAGTCATAGGTTCCAGAACCGTGAAACAATCAGTTTCAGTGCTTTACACCACCCAGTTTGTTTACTTTTAAAGACAACCCTAACAAAAACTAATGCAGCAAAGAACTCTCAGGCAGCCACACGTAACACTGATAATAAATCATGACCAAGTGCAGTTTATCCTATGAATGCAAAAGCAAAATTGATTCAATGTTTAAAATCAGTCTATATAATTTCAACATATTAATCAAAAAGAGTACAAAAATATGATCACCTCAGCAGAAGCATTAAACAAACTTTAGTACCAATGTATGAATTTTACAAAGACAATCCTTCAGCAAACTAAAACCACATGTGAGAAAAGTATTCTCAACCTGACTGAGGAAAATATTCAGTCACTCACAGGGTCCTCTCTCAAGTGGAAAGCAAGAAATTAATTGCCACCAACTCTACTATTCAATACGAAGAAGAAGAAGGAGGAGAAGGAGGAGAAGGAAGAGAGAGGGGTAAGAAAAGAGAAGGGAAAAAGGAGGAGGAAGGAGAGAGAGGTAGGAAGAGAGAATAGGAGAAGGAGAGGAGGAAGAGGAGGAGGAGAGAAGACAAAAAGAAGAAGAAGAAGAAGAAGAAGAAGAAGAAGAAGAAGAAGAAGAAGAAGAAGAAGAAGAAGAAGAAGAATTAGCAAATGCAATATTTGTTGCCCATATACTCACTGAAGCATAGTTAAATTCTCAGTGGCCAACCCCTTAAAGAAAACCGAGTCCTTCCTTCTCTATCTACACTTCAGCCAGAAGCCACAATTGTGGAGAGCTATACCTCAGTATCCTTAACAGATTTGTTAGGTTCTCTTCAATGGTATCTGTCTAGGCTGTTATTGTTTTGGGAGACGGGTTGGGCCTTTTAAGTGGTCTCTGTTGTCAGCACCGCCTATGGACCTCTGCATGGTCTTTTGTGGCAGTACAAACCAAGGACATCAACACAGACTTCTGCCATAGCATGGGCCATATGCACACACTAGTTTAAAGATATTGTCTTTAAAGCCTAGTGTCAGTGGTATATGCCTTTAAACCCAGCACATGCAAGTCAGAGACAGGCAGATCTCTGTAAGTTTATGGCCAGACTGGTCTACAGAGTTTCTTTAGAGAGCCCTGAAAGTTGCTTTGACCACTGACCATGTACTCTATTTGTTGTTGAGTATATTGGGCTAGATATTATCAGGCTTACTTGAAGGTTATTGAACATAAACCAAGAACTGAAAGATTACCATTCTAATTGTTGTGGGCGCCATTGTTACTCCTCTTCCCAAACCCTCTTGAGAGAGATATTACAGGAAAAGATAATTTTTATTCCATTTTGGACTTGGAGAAACGGGGTGAAGATTGTCATCTTGAAGAAATATATTTCCCACACCACCCAGCAGGATGTCTTGTATGGAATGACTGATAAGATTCATGCTTTTAGCAGAGTTCTTTGTCTCTGGACTCCAGAAGATAACTGTTTTTTTTTTTTTTTTTTTTTTTTTTTTTTTGAAAACTAGCTACAGGCTGCTTCTCCTGTGTTCCTATGACAGACTACATTTACATCTGAAGAACAGTAAGGAAGGAAGGAGAAATTGTTTTAATCTGCTATGTTCACAATTACTGGTCAGAAGAATGGGATCTGAATCTACTCATTTCCAGAGACATGGCATTTTGAGCTGCTGTAAAGTTCAGAAAGATTACTACCTAGCAAGAGAGTTGACAGGTTCTTGCCCCTCCTGTAAGAGTTAATCCAGCCTCTGGTGGTGCATGCCTATAGTTTCAAGAAAGAATGAAAGACAAAAAAATCAAGAAAAGATTCAAATGGACCTGTCAAACACTGTACAGGAAAGCAAGATGAGGAAACAGTCTAGTCCTGAGATGGTAAACACAGTATGGAGCCTTCCTAAACATGTACACAGTGGTTTCTCTGGCCATTGTCCATTCTCCCTTCTTGAGTGTTTGTCTCTGTAGTGGGGTCTGCCATTGCCTGACTGACCTTTGAGAGTCCTCACTTTACCTTAAACTCCACCTGTCCCCTCCACTATGCTACTAGAAGGAGGGCTACTGGAAGTTTGTTCCGGTCCCTTCATGTGTGTTGTGTGGCATGTGCTGCTAAGAAATAAATGTAATTAAAATAGTTTAGAAAGTATGATCAGAATGTCTTCCATTTGCAGAGTAACTAACTCTATGGACATTTACAGTTAAATTTCTTCAAATATACAGTGATAGAATACTGTCATTTATAACACATAACTGCACCTAGATACCTTCTTTAGTCCTATTAAAATGAAAATAAAAACTGTCATTCTAGCTGACATGCTGATATGGATCTGGATACCCTGGATTCCTTTCCCAGGTTAGCCACTCATTGGCTTTGTAGGAAAAGGGAACCTTTTATTTGAATCCAAACCTATATATTTCTAGAGATACGAGGCAACCAATTTCCAAGTAATTCCATAATGTTTGTTGAGATTGCCAGCCTTGGAACAATACTGAAGTGAAAACAAGATTAGGAAGTCTTAGATCTGCCTTCAGGGTACATTGGGGAAGAGACAGCACAGCATTTCCTGGCTGGCAGCAAAGAGTAGGGTGGATGAGAGCAAAGAGATGAGGGGAAAAGTTGGATGTGCAGGTGTGAATGAGAGTACAGAGGGCAGCATGGGAGAGCCATGTAAGAGAAAATGGAGGAAGATGGCAAGAGAATACATGCCATATCCAAACTGAATGGGTTATACTGTGAGGAGGGAGAAAACCAATGGGAGGGGGAGGGGATACGAAAGAGGAGAGCTGGGGGATCAACAAAGCATGTATGACAACTCCATAGGAAAACGGATTGGCTAACTTAAAAAAGTATTAAACAAAAGAAATAGTGTTTTGATATTCAAGATAAATACACCAAGTACTTCAAGTGGAGAGGAACTTTGGAAGTGTTAGGTGTGGAGTCCATACCTGGAATGCTCAAGAGAGTGAGGCAGAAAGATCACCAGTTCCAGACCAGCCTGAGCTACACTATAAGATCCTGCCTCAAAAAGTTCCTGAATGCTGCATTTTTTTTTTAGAACTAATTACTATGTTAGTGGGGTACCATTCAATATTCACAACTGAAATAGTTCTGCCAATATTCTATCAGTGAAAGTTGAAGGTGGAATTGTCTCTCTCTCTCTCCCCCTCTCTCTTAATCTCTCTCTCCTCCTCTCTCTTAATATTCTCTCTCTCTCTCTCTCTCTCTCTCCTCTCTCGTGTGGGGTGTGTGTGTGTGTGTCCATCCAATATGTGTGCAGGTACCTGTGGTGGCCAGAAGAGGACGTCAAAACATCCATCATCTGGACTTACTGGTGGTTATGAGCTACCTGGCATTGATGTTGGGAACCAAACTCCATTCCACTGGAAGAGATTACTTAATCATCTCTCTAGTACCTGCAGATAGAATCTTGATGGCAAATTATTAACTCAAATTTCTAGTCTCTTGGTGTAATGGAATGTGAGCTATGGCAACCCAATGTTTACTGAAGATGAGGCAAGATGGTTTTAATGCAACATGTTTCATGGTTTGAATTCAATGTATGAAGAGCAACCTTGGGAAGCAAGGGAGTATAGAAACTCTAAACAATCAGGGGGATGGTATTTGGGATGCAGGATCATCCACACACAAGGCACAGTTCTTTCCTCCTCAGTGAATCCAGTGAAGTTAACTTCCCACAGATAGTCCCAGAGTCCTATCTCCCAGGTGATTCACCATTCTTTCATGTTAATATTGGATACTAATCACCACAAATTGCAAGGCAAGCTGCTCTTAGGTAAATATTCCGTGATCAGAGTTGGACTAAAAAGAAATTCTAAAAATACATAGAAACATACAGATTTGTAGTTCACTAAAACCAACTGACATTCGTCATGTTGTCCCAGAAAACCATGCCCTAGAATTTCTGGTTTTTGGCCCTGTGTGTTTAGCCCCCACCTGTGCATGAAAAAGGTGACAGGCAAAAGCTGCTATTATCACTGTGGTACATTTTTTTTTTTTTTTTTTTTTTGATTTAGCAGCTGAAGGAGACAGCTTAAGTTACAGAAAATTGGTAGAGGTACAATCAGGTAAGTAAGAGTCATTTTGTTTTTCTTTAGAAGTCAGAGTTCAGAAACTAGGGAAAAGAAGTTTGCAAAGCACAAAGACTCAAGCTTTGCAGCATCAGTACACAGAAACTTAGAAACTGACATCAGAGAGCAGAATGAACAGAAAAAAATGAGCATCTTTGCTTGCTCAGGGTCACCTCCTGGTTTCAGAACAAAGGGGAGATGTGCGGCAAAACAAGAGGCACAACAGAGAAAAACACAGATACCACAAGAAGACAGCCCCTAAGTGTGAATTTGACCCCTGCTGGTGACATGACATGGGTCAGCCACATATCACATTTACAGAAGTGCTCTCACCTGATCATAATGGAGTAGAAAAATTCCCATCCCCTCATGACACTGTAGTCTGCAGAATATGGCAGCATGCGACTATTTATTTCTATCTGTTTTTTTTTTTTTGTGACATCAGGATAAATAACCACTCTGCCACAGGGTTGCATAGAACATACAGTGCAGTACATGGAATACTTGATAAGGATAATAAACAGATATGTTCTAGATTTACATATTAACTGGGTTTTGCTACTAAAATATTTAGTATAGTCCCATTGTCCACCCACCCACCCAATTCAAGACCAAATGTGAAAACAGGAAATTCCAGCTGGGGCCCCTTAGCTTCATAAACAACCATGAGTTACGTTTTTGCAGAGAGAACTAGAATTTTCAGATTTGATATTTTAAAAATCCTTCTATTCATTAAAAATGGTTTATTTATAAAACTATACTCTGTTATACAGACTGCAGAATGATACTATCTCCTGGTTTTGGGCTTCTCTCTTGGGCTTAATTCATTCTCTTGGTTTGTCCATAAAGGCCCTAGAAACAGTAGTTTACATCATATCCATATGCCGTGTAGCTTAGACAGACAGTAGTGGCTGTACTGTCTAAACTAATATAGGCATACTCTGGGGTGAACTTATTACAAAAATTTGACTCATGATTCATTGATTAGAATCCTTTCAAGTGTTAAGTAATGTATGAATATATTTATGGAGAAGTATCCAGTCTTGAAGCCAGCTAACATGTGTTAATTAAGAAATATTTAATCAAAAGATTTATGACATATGGCCTGGGGAGATGTTTCTGTGGCTAAAGTTTTTTTTTTTTTTTTTCTTCTTCATGCTTAAGAGTAGCCAGGTTCTAATGTAGCAGAGGGTGGTCTCAAACTCACTAAGGAGCTGGGGATGACTTTAAACTCCTAATCTTTTGACTCCACTTACCAAATTCTAGGAATCTGAGTATGCATCACCATTCCTGGTTTACATGGTGCTGAGGATCAAACTCAGGGCTTCCTAGATGCTAAGTAACCAGTCTACTAAGTACAACCCCATCCCAGATGAAGGCTTCCTGCATGCTAAATTAGCAGACTGTCAATTATACCCAGAACCCAGATCAGTGCCTTCTTGAAATACATTTCATTGCATAAGTCACTGTATTGTATCTATAATTACTAGGCCCAGATTTGCCCCCAAATTGGATAACTATGCTTGCGTATAACAAGATTGTCATTATTTGGCATGTCATGTAATAACATATAACCAAAGTGATTTTTTTTTTTTATGAAAAACAATCAGTAAGTAAACATGAAGGAAAATGGTATGTCAAGATATCTTCAGCATTTAAAATATGGTATGGACATACAATTTCTATTTTTTAACAACTGCTAATGCTTCTGTGATTTCTTAGCAATGTGTGCTTGTAACCACAGCTTTGTAAGGCAGAGACAAACAGATCCCCAGGGCTCTCTGATAAGACAAGTCAGTCTGGCAAGACAGGGGAACTTCAAGTCTAATGAGACACTCTGTCAAAACAAAAACAAAGACAAAACCAATAAAAAAGAAAAACAGAACAAAAAACCCCACCAAACCTACAAGATAGAAGATAATGGAGAAAGAAAACCTACAGTGTTCTCAAGCCTTCACATGAGAAAGCATAGGCAAATGGAGAAGCACACATGTATATGCATATATACCAACACCACACAAACATGCACATGAGCATATATAAACTTTATGAACACACAAATATGGTATACATTGAACTTATTAAGTATACTCAAGAAGAATATATCCTTAGGGGACAAAATATTCTTTATTTTATTTTATTGGCTTAGGGGATGGTTTTTTTCATTCAAATCTGGAAAATAGCAAGAAATGTTCTTTGAAGAGATACTGTAATTATGTATATGTAAATTAATAAGAAAATTCTTTTAGTACGAATATAATGATACTGTTTCTCTCTTGAGTGTTGAATGACAAGAATGATTGCAGCAGTTAGCCAGGCATGGAATCTCCTGGTAAGAATTACCATATCTGCTCTTAAGTTTCTTATGGAATACAACCTACTACTCCTAATTGGAATAAGAAAGGCCAAGATGTTTCAGGATCCAAAACTTTTGAACATCAGCAGAGTGATACAGGTAGAAATGAAAATCTACACTTGAACTTGTCAGTGATGTGTTGCTGTCAGGATACATGCGCTAGAGTATTATGTAAATTATCATCAGATTGCATGTATAATATGTCTGTAAAACATATTTGAAACATGAATGAATGTCATGTTTAGGCTTAGGTCCTATCCCTAAGATATTTTATTATGTGTATGCAAATATTGAAAAATATATAAAACCTCAATGTTCCACTTCTGGCTTCAAACATTTTGGCATTTAACATAAGGGATACTCAACTTCTAAGAAAAACACAGAAACGAGTCGTTCTGGAGAGGTTTTTCTACAACCCACATGAAATGCAGATGAAAGAGAACTTCTAGGTCAGACTCTCAGAATTTCCCATTTTCAGGGTGCGATGGTTAGAAAGAGAATGTCCCCCCACAGGCTCAGATGTCTGAACACCCACTTAGTGGAGGAGATGAAGGAAGTGTGTCACTGAGGGTGGGCTCTGCGGTTTCAAAACCTGATCCATTCCCGGTTTACTCTCTATTCTAAGTTTTTGGTTCAAGATGTGAGCCTCCAGCTTCCTGCTCCTTTTGCTCTGTTTTTCCTCTGCCATCCTGAACACTAACCCTCTGGAAGCACACGGCCTAAAAACCCCCAAGACTCCCCTAGTTATTACAATGATTGCCGTGGTCACTGTGATTTATGACAGCAATAAAAAAATGACTAATACAGTGAGGCAAACATGATATTACTTGCATCATTCACCACATTTCCCGTCCTTACATCATGTAAAAGAAGGAGCAAGCAGCAGATCTGTTTGGCTGTGCTAAGCTACTTTTCACAGTAGAGGTGAGGCATTGTGCTGGTTAGTTTTTGTCAATTGGATATAAACTGAGTCATCTGTGAAGAGGGAACCTCCACTGAAGAACTGCTTCTATTAGATTCATCTGTGGGCTTGTCTGTGGAGACATACTCTTGACTGCTGATAGGTGTGAAGAGGGTCTATCCTACTGGGGGTGTGCCTGCTCCTGGACAGATAGTCACAGGATATATAAGAAAGTTATCTGTGCAAATAAACCAAGAGGCATCGTTCCTCACTTCTTCAGTTTGTGCATTCAAGTTCCTGCTATGAATTCCTGCTTGGCTTCCCTTGATGATGGATGCACTGTAACCTTTAAGATAGATGAACCCTATGCTCCCTTAGGTGGGTGTTGATCCATGTTTATCATAGCAATGGGGTGGGCACAAAGTAGGATAGGCGTGCACTGATGCACAGGGAAATACAGAGAACTTACACATCGAGTGCAAGGATAAAGGAACTTGCTTGTCTGTTCTAAGGAGCAGTTGCCTGGTGGAAGAGGTGAGATCTGCAAGACTGAAGAACCTGGGAAGGAGGGCAGGGTCATCATATTAGCTGGATTATCAGCATGGAGGATATTGGAGCTGTGGTGTGAAAGTTAATCAAGATAATGGAAGGAGTTTACATACCTGAAATTCCTTTCTTTCAGTAATTGAGTTTAAAGTCTTTTGTACCTGAGTTTGACAGTCTAGAATGGGCTTCTCAGTCAGGACAGATAAAATTTGGAAATTTGCAAAGTCAGAAGTGCTTCTGATAGCATAGACTGGATTTCTCTGGTTATAGATATAAGCAGGGAATATAGGCATTAGTGATGTGCTGGAGCTACTTTACATGATATTAAATGTTAGTTAGAAAATCTTCTTGCAGTATCATCCCAGGCCAGTAGCACCTTAATGGAGCATGTCTACAATTATAGGGGGTAGAATTGGTTGATGTCGGGATATTAAGATCATATTTATGATAGCCTCAGGTGTATCAGTCATTGAAAATATACAGCTATAGTTTGAATAAGACACTTAGAACACTGCATGGATGTACGAGGCATGTGTAAATATTTCTCTCCTTTGCTTTGTATCATGAGTACTTGAATCTTCACGAGTATTGATTTAATTTGTTTCCCGTTAGTCTGAATCAGAAAGCATCCAATTTAGTGTCCGATCTGTTTCTTTGTAGACAGCTCCAATTCTTCTTTTTCTTGTACGTAAAACACTAACTCTGATTCTTTCCACTGAAACATGTCAATCAACTCCTTGCTATCTGATGGTTATTGCTACTGAGGTACCTAATACCAAGTGAATATTATATGCTCATTTCTAATCTTAAAAATCATATTTCCTTTCACCTTGAATCTTCACCTAACCTCAGAGTTCATCATAGCTCTTGCCTAGTCTGAAGATAAAGTTTCAGCCCTGCTGAGTGTGGATTCAAATGACTATTGCCTTTAGATTAGTGCTCCTAATTAGGTCTTAATGATTTTATGTGTTAAAGCTAGTGTCATAGATAGATCGTAAACATCTTGACTATTAGGCCTGTCTGAGGGGTATTTGTCTCCTTGACAGCACTAAATCCAAGGGTCAGCATGTGATAGACCCTCATTAAGTACTTGCAGACCTAAACAGAACCTACATAGACAGAAGGATTCTTAGGTCTGTGAGACAGTTCTAAATGCTCATACCAGGGGTGTAGCGATGACTCAGTGACAAGGATGAGGATTTAGTTGTGTCCCCAGCAGCTATGTAGAAAGTTGAATGTTATAGTATACACCTTAAATCCAAGGTTAGGGGAGGTAAATATAGTATGATCCATGAAGAGCCCCTGGACTGACAGTCTTGCTGAATTAGTGAGTTCTAGGTTCAAGGTTTCAAAAGATATGTGGCTTATCATATGCACCCACACACCCATGCACCCATGACCCCACATACAAATACATGTACACATGCATATGTCACACATACATATACCACGCATTTCTTCAATCACTTTTGGCAGCGCCTCTTTGTTACTCTTCCCTGGAAGACCTCTTTACAACCTTCTCTTTGGCTTGGTTTCTGTAGTGTAGCGGTTATCTTGTTTACCCCACGCAGCCTTCTTCTTACCATTCTATTTTCCATCTGCTCTTAGTCATTTTCTCAGCCTGTGTCTACAGGTTCTTCCTGTCATAAAATGAGACCAAGGGGCTTTTGAAAGAATCTGCTACATATTGCTGAATAAGACAGGTTACTCATCACTGGCTCATGTAACATGACAAACCCTCAGTCAGTGGAATGTTCTAGGTCTATAACTGAACACAGCAAAAATGGAGCAGTCACACCCTGCACTCGTGACTTCACAGCCTTATTCTCAGAATTGGTGAAGTAGTGACCATAAATAACCACTTAGGTTCTGCTGTGTTATATATAAATGTACCAACTAAGTATAGACTTACCTCCAGCTTCTGGATTAGCTGACAGTGTCTGACGGCTGATAGTCAGTTTGTATTAGAAAAATAACAAAATGCAATAGTGCTCGGTGGAACCTTTATGCACAATAAAGGTAGAAACAATAAGCGATTATATTGAACAAAATATATGTTTCATAAATTTTTGTACGGAATGTTGAACTATTTAGATCAACCTATTATTCTGAAGAGTTTCATAGAATGATTTTAAAGTTCTTTGAATATAAACATATACATGTTTTGAGATGTGTATATGTGTGCTAGGTAGCCTGAGCTAGCCTAAAGGTTTTTATGTAGCTTATGATGGTGTGTAACTCCTAACAATTGTCCTGCCTCAACGTTCTGAGTGCTTTCAGAGAGTTGTGTCAACATGTCTATTTGCAGAATATTTTGTTATTCTGAGTAACAAAAAGAACCCTGTATCTGATTGATTGCAGTCTTACTGAATATTGTCACATTTTCAGGTGGGTAGTATAACATTACAGAAGGTAACTTGGTACATTGTGTTTTATACTTATACCCAGCATGACAACTGTTTCTCCCTGGGTGGTGGCACATAAGGTGAGACAGTAATTTTTCCAGAAGAATGTCCATGGTGGTTATTCTCATGAGACATTGCCTAAATGACCTCTCTAGTTATAAGGTTGTTTATAGACAGAAAAACAATCTCTCAAAATCTTTGGAGAGCTGCAAGCAAACTGAAGCATTCCTCTTGGGTTTTCACAAAGCTCCTCGGGTCTCAGGCTTCAGCTGTGCCCTTAACATCTTTCACCTGGTCGTCATTTTGAACTGGCATGGGGCTAGAAATTCTTAGTGGAAAACACTAGAGATACTTGGCAAAGATCAGTTTAACAACTTGTATGATCTCTAAATGCTACTTGACGTTAATTAAATGTGATACAGTAAGGCAGACCCCTCCCCTCCAAAAAGCTATGCATATCTACAGAATCATGCATGGATACTGGTCTCAGTCATCTGGCCAAGAACAGGCTCTGTTGAGAGACAATTTTTGCTGCAGGGTTCCCAGTGGGGTTCGTTGCAGTGTTGTGGGATTCGTTTGCCTATTCCCTTTTTCTAAGTGTGAGAGCTCCATGGTAACCTTGTGCCTTCTGACATACCCTACTCATTCAGCTTTTATCTCTGGCAGGCATTCCCACCCAATGAGGCTCCTGACTTTCTATGATTTTACAGTCTGCTTCCCAGAGAACCCAACTGTCAGAGCATTTTAACTGATTTGTCTGGTATGTAAAAAATCCACTCTAGGTTGTAATTTAATTTCCCTTTTATTCTATCAAGTTCACCCATGAAACAAAGCCAGTGCCTGGGGTTTGTGTCTAGACAGCTGATGTTGCTATGTCATCCCAAAGGACAGGAATAGGGAACTGGACAGAGTGAAACATACCCCAAGGGTGGTTACCGAGCAGATCACTGTAAAATCCTAGGTCAAGTTCCATTATAGACTGAGAGAGAGAAAGCTATTCCACCTTCCCCACCCCCATCCCTTAATAGTTAAATGTTGCCTATAGGGTGTGAAGTTCCTTGCACTGCTGTTTGCTCCTGTATTTCAATCGTTCAATGGATTGTTGCTGACAACTCAATAATGAAACAACAGAGAATCCCCTTTTCAAGGGAGGAGAGAGGAGAGAGGAGAGGAGAGAGGAGAGGAGAGGAGAGGAGGAGAGGAGAGGAGAGGAGGAGGGGAGAGGAGAGGAGAGGAGAGGAGAGGAGAGGAGAGGAGAGGAGAGGGAGAGGGAGAGGGAGAGGGGAGAGAGAGAGAGCAAGAGAGCTAGAACACAAGAGTGAGAGCCAAACACACCGAAACCAAATGTTGTTTTTAATACCTCTGTACAGCTGTATTTAGCATTAACAGTTGAAATAAAATTATGGATTAAGGGATTGTGAGGTGTACCATTAGGTATTTACTAATTAAGTCAATTTTGAAATAAGTGAAGTTGTAAAAAGATATAATCCAACTTGCTATGGTGAGCTAAAACAGCCATTAATATTCTACAATTCTCATTGCTTCCTCACACTGTTTCCTTGGAACTGTGACTTGGACTAGCAAGATGATTAAAAGTGTTTGGCCATTCAAGTCTTTTTTTTTTTTTTTATGACATTGCTTTTTGAAATTAATTTTTATTGGATATTTTATTTATATTTCAGATGTTATCCCCTTTCCCCATTTCCTCACAGACCTAGAAACCCCCTATCCCATTCCCCCTCCTCCTTTTTCTATCAGGATGTGCCCTCACCCACCCACCCACTCCCACCTCCCTGCCCTCGAATTCCCCCACCCTGGGGCATCCAGCCTTCATGGGACCGAGGATCTCCTCTCCCACCTATGCCCAACAAGGCCATTCTCCCCAACATACACAGCTGAAGCCATGGGTCCCTCCCTATGAACTCCTGGTCTAGTGGTTTAGACCCTGGGAGCTCTGGTTGGTTGGTATTTTTGCTCTCCCCATGGGGCCGCAAACCCCTTCTGCTCCTTCAGTCTTCTCTCTAACTCCTCCATTGGGAACCCTGTGATCAGTTTAATGGTTAGCTGTGAGCATCTGCCTCTATAGGTCTGTCAGGTTCTGGAAGACCTCTAAGGAGACAGCTATATCAGGCTCCTGTCAGCATTCACTTCCTGATATCCACATCAGTGTCTACCATTGGTGACTGTACATGGGATGGATACCCAGGAACAGTCTCCAGATGGCCCCTCCTTCAGTTTCTGTCCCACACTTTGTCCCCATATTTGCTCCCTTGAGTATTTTATTACTCCTTCTTAGAAGGACCGAAACACCCACACTTTGGTCTTCCTTCTTTATCAGCTTCATGTGATCTGTGAGTTGCATCTTGGGTATTGTGAGCTTCTGGGCTAATATCCACTTATCAGTGAGTGCATACCATGTGTGTTCTTTTGTGATTGGGTTACCTCACTCAGGATGATATTTTCTAGTTCCATCCATTTGCCTAAGAATTTCATGAATTCATTGTTTTTTAATAGCTGAGTAATATTCCATTGTGCCACATTTTCTGTATCTATTCCTCTGTTGAAGGACATCTGGGTTCTTTCCAGCTTCTCGATATTATAAATAAGGCTTCTATGAACATAGTGGAGCATGTGTCCTTGTTCTATGTTGGAGCATCTTCTGTGTATATGCCCAGGAGTGGTATAGCTGGATCCTCAGATGAGTCTTAAGACCAGCATTTGTTTTGTGGATGCCAAAAAAGACAGGAGCTGTTTGGGGTTGAGGGTTGCGGTCATTGCAGATATCACAACTGGTAGGCAAAGGAACCAGGAAGATGAGAGAATGAAAGCTCAGTACATCATGGCAAAACTCATGACTTCCAAGTGAGGGGATTAGAGTTTTGAGCTTCATGGGTTAGCGAGATAAAATATTGAAATGAAAGCAGCATTGTCACTCTTGGGCCAGTGTCACCAGTGTTACACTGTATGGACAGGATCTATTGTATTCTACACTGTATAGACAGGAGCTATTGTGTTCTACACAGTTTGAAAGATTCCTTATGGAAAGGTGACTTCCTGGATCTATCAGAAGTAATGCCTTGACACTAATCCTAAGGTGACAATGTCCTTCTATCCTTGGGAAGAGCTAACACCCCAGTTGAACCAGGTCACCCCAGCATTCAAAACTATTAATATGGGCTGAAGAGAGGTGATTACTGTTTACGTTTGTAGAAATACTTTGAAAGTAGAAAACATGTTTCAGATATTTTAATTTTTATCTCCTGAGAAAAGGGTCCCGGTCTCCCACCAAAAAGTTCCTCTCTCTCTCCTCTCCCCACGCCCCTTCTCTTCTGAGAGGGTGGAGGCCCACCTTCGTTTCCCCTACACTGGCACATCAAATTTCTGCAGGACTGGGTGTATCCTTTCCCACTGAGGCCATACAAAACAGCCCAGTTAAGGGATGGGATTCCACAGACATGCAACAGATTTAGGGATACTCCCCACTTTGGTTGTTGGGGGAAACATATGAAGATTGAGCTGCGCATTTGCTACAATGTTCTGGGGGCCTAGGTCCAGCCAATGTATGTCTTTGAGAATCCTCAAAGGTCCAGGTTAGTTGACACTTCTCATCTTCCAATGGTCTTCCTATTCCCTTTGGTCCCTCAACTCTTCCCCCAACTTTTCCATAAGAGTTCCCAAGCTCCATACAATGATTGTCTGTGGGTCTATGAATCTGTATCAATCAGCTGCTGGGTGGAGCCTCTCAGAAGAGTCCTGTCTGCAAGCATAACATAGTATCATTAATAGTGTCAGGGACTGGTGCTTCACATGGGATGTACCTCAAGTTGGGCCAGTATTGGTTAGCCCTTCCTTCAGTCTATGCTCCATATTTGTCCCTGTATTTCTTGTAGACAGGAAAATTTGGGGTTGGAAGTTTTGTAGGTGAATTGTTGTCCTTATCTTGCCACTGGGTGTCTTGTCTGGCTACAGGAAGTGGCCTCTTCAGTATTCCCACTGTTATGAGTCTCAGCTAAAGTCACCTCTATAGACTCCTGGAAGCCTCCCTCATCCCAGATCTCTGGAATATCCTTGAGATACCCCTCACCCCAAGGCTCCAACCCCTGCTAGCTGCAGATTTCCATTAGTTAGTTATCCTGGCCATCTGGTCAAGCTCACTCCAAGCTCACTCTATGAGACCACAGTTACCCGGATACCCAAACCACACAAAGACTCAACAGAGAAAGAGAATTTCAGATTAATTTCCCTTATGAACATTGATGCAAAAATAGTCAATAAAATACCAATGAACCAAATCCAAAACCACATCAAGGACATCTTCAAGTAGGTTTCATCCCAGGGATGCAGGGGTGGTTCAATATACAGAAATTCATCAATGGTATCAACCACATAAGCAAATTGAAAGAAAAAAAACCCACATGATCATTTCACTAGATTTCAAAAAAGCATCTGACAAAATCAAAAACTTTTTCATGATAAAAGTCTTGGAGAGATCAGGGATACAAGGCACACGCCTAAACACACTGGAAGCAATATACAGCAAGCCAATAGCCAACATTAAATAAAATGGAAGGAGACTTAAAGTATTGCCACTAAAACTGTAGACAAAACAAGGTAGTCCAATCTCCCTCTATCTATTCAATATAATACTTGAAGTTCTAGCTAGAGCAATAAGACAACTAAAGGAGATCAAAGGGATATAAACTGGAATTGTGGATGATAGGATAGTATACATAAGCTACCCCAAAATTCTATCAGAGAAGTCCCACAGCTGATAAACACCTTTAGCAAAGTGTCTGGATACAAAATTAATTAAAAAAAGCAATCACCCTCCTTTATACAAACAATAAGTTGGTTGAGAATGAAATTAGGAAAACAACAGCCTTCATAACAGTCACAAATAATATAAAAT
The DNA here is from genome assembly GCA_021653895.1 of Mastomys natalensis. Taxonomy (NCBI): domain Eukaryota; kingdom Metazoa; phylum Chordata; class Mammalia; order Rodentia; family Muridae; genus Mastomys; species Mastomys natalensis. The sequence goes on from JAJTUV010000353.1 coordinate 1,105,159, forward strand.
ACCTTGATGTAACTCTAACAAACCAAGTGAAAGTCTTGTGTGACAAGAACTTCAAATCTCTGAAGAAAGAAATTGAAGAAGATACCCAAAGATGGAAAGATTTCTCACTCTCATCAATCAGTAGGATAAATATAGTGAAAATGGCCATCTTAATATTTTCAATTATATTAAAAAATCAACCACATGTAAACAACAGATGATAAACTAATACCTTTTTCTCTGAAAAAAAAAAAAAAGTCAATATTCCCAGAAGTTTCCTGTAATTTTAATATTGATCCAGTTTAAGACGATGGGACTGGAAATATAGACATCTGAAATAATTGTGGATCATTTTGTAATGAATAACACACTTCAAGGGAGCATTTGTTATGGAATGCTCAATAAATAAATACACAGATAAGCCATTTAAAATATAGCAACTAATGGCATCTGAAGACATTTGTCACATGAGAGATTGCTTTACCTAGAGCACCATAATGGCATATTTCTAGACATGCTACATTGGATGGTTTGCAAATGATAGAGTAGACTATAGATCAATTCATGGACAGTTTTATCTCTTTTTCTCTGGTGCCATTACCAACCTTTTCCTAGTGCAAACGGATCTCCAGAGGGGCAAAAACTGTGTATGAGGAATGGAGAAAGAGTTAACATTCCTCCCTGTCTTGTTGGCTTTACCACAGTCTCTGTGGATGAATTGAGGCAACTCCAGTTAAAATAAGTTTGAGAATAATAATAATATGTTATAGGTAGTGGATAGGATCCTTCAGAGATAGGGTGGATAGATAGATGATAGATAAATAGACACATATATACATAGGTAGATGATAGATACATACACACATAGGTAGATGATAGATAGATAGATAGATAGATAGATAGATAGATAGATAGATAGATAGAGATAGATACATAGGTAGATGATAGATACATACATACATAGGTAGATGATAGATAGATAGATAGATAGATAGATAGATAGATAGATAGATAGAGGAATTGTCTTACATGACCATAGAGGCTAAAACATTCCCAGGTCAGCAACTGAAAAACTATAAAAAGTAGATGACTGGTGTTGAATTCTAATTTAGTCTGGAGGCTCAAATACAAGATGAATAGATGGTGTAATTCTAGCATGATGACTGGTAGACAGCCTGCATACCCAGTGATCCAGCAAAAGCCAATGCTTTTGTTTGAGTAAGGAAGCACAAAAACAAACAAACAAAGAAACAAACAAAAATGAGTGCTCCTAGGGCTGCAGAGAGCTCAGTGGTTACAAGTACCAGCTGCTCTACCAGAGAACCCGGGTTTGATTTCTGGCACTCATAATGCTGCTCACAGCAGTCTATAACTACAGTCCCAAGGAAGCCAGTGTCTTCTTCTGGCCTCTGTGGGTATGCCACAAAGGTGGTGCACACATACATACATAGGGAAAACCTGCACACACACACACACACGTAAAATAAAATAATTAAACAAATAAAACAATGTCTTAGCTTGAAGGCATCAATGCAAGATTTCTCTCTGCTTAGATGCTTTCTCCATCTTTTCTGATAAATCTACATTAGGGTGTAAAATAGATTTTAACATCTTACCTATGGTGGTTTGAATAGGAATGGTCCCATAGACTCCCTCATGTGCTTGAATGTTTGGCCCATAGGGAGTTGCACTATTAAGAGGTGTGGCCTTGTTAAAGTAGAAGTGGCTTTATTGGAGGAAATGTGCCACCGTGCAGATGGGCTTTAAGTTCTCATATGCTCATGTCAGGCCTAGTGTGGTAGTCTCCTTCTGCTGCCTCCAGATCACGATGTAGAACTCTCAACTCCTTCTCTAGGACCATGCCTACCTGGATACTGCTATGTTTCCCATCATCATAATAAAAGACTCAACCTCTGAAACTGTAAGTTAACCACAATGAAATGTTTATCTTTAAAAGAGTTGCTGTGGTCATGGTGTCTCTTCACAGCAATAGAAACCCTAACTGAGACACTACCTATCCAAATGCTAATCTCTCTCAGAATCACCCTGATTCAGAATATTTGATCTGGGTATCCCCTGGACCAGGTAAAGCTGAGACATCAAATTAGGCCTCACATAATACCAAATCAAGGTACTTTCTCTTAGAAGCTGACTAACAGCTGTCAGAGGCAATTTGGTTAACAGCTGTAATGGACAAGATACACAGATTTGATCCAAACCTTTTAAGGCTATAGAGATATTTTCTCAGCTATTTATACATTTTTGTTTAAAGATTTTAGTTACATTTATTTATTTTTTTGGGGGGGCAGGAAGGAATATTGGTAGAGGGTGCCACAGCATGTTTCTGAAGATCAGAAGACAACTTGTGGGAGTCTGCTTTCTCCTTCTAGTATTTGGGTTCCCGGATCAAAGTTAGGTCCCCAGGCTTGACAACAAGTACCTTTCCATGATAAGCCTTATCACCCATCCTGTTTACACATTTTTTAAACAGCTGATGAATGTCTCAAAGGTGTGTGTATGTTCAAATTAAACCTCCCCAGAAAGATTGTGGTGCTAGTATTCCTTACTGTAATCATCCAAAATGTAGGTTCAAACAATTCAATAACCACAGTTTGGTATCTAGTATGTAAAATGGCTTACTTTTAAGCCAAGGCATGTATCAGCTGATTTAGGACAGAGGGCTTGGTTGTGGTGTGAAGGGGAGAAAGGGATTTAGCCTATGCACAGCTGACCAGAAGGCTTTAACAGAGAATCTTTCTAAAAACTCTATGAGGGGCTGGAGAGATGGCTCAGCTTGTTAAGAGAACTTGCTACTCATGGCAGAAGAACCAGGTTCCATTGCCAGCACCAACATGGTGCTTCACAGCCATCGGTAACTCCAGTTCCATGGGGTTTGCTACCTTCTAGCCTCCATGGACACTGGGTGTACATGTGGTTCACATACTTACATGCAGGTAAAACGCAAACAAAAAATAAAAAATAAGTAAATCTTTAAACAAACATCTCCTAGATAAAAGAGGTTCTTGCAATGCTATTTCAGAGTTCTGGTCTGAAATGTAACGAAGACAGAGAGAAAAGAAGAGCATTGTACCTGTTTATTGTTATTTTTTTTCTTAAGCAACACAGCATGGTACAGACACAGTGAAGGCTGAAGGAAATTCAGTGTTATTTTGTTCCCTAGTGAGTTTATGGCTCTGTAGGCAACAAGAGACACTACCCATACTTAGGAAAAATGTTTTCATGATGGGCACAGCAGCAGCATCCCCATGGGGGTCTGTTTTCACAGGGTCTTCATAGATTGGAAGCTTCTGGGGGAAGTTGGAAATGAAGCAGTGAACTGCTTCTATACTAATATGAGATAAGACAACAGTGATGGGAAGCTGGTAGCAGGTTCTGAGTAATTTTTATCGCTGGGTTTAAAACGCAGAGATATTTATTTGAGCTATTGCTATTAATAACATTGGCTCAATGCTAAGGCATGTAGATATCAGTCATTTTTTCGTGCTATGACCTTGATACTAAATCAACAACGGAAGAGGCAACTGCTGATGTTATAGTAACGCTATGCATTTCAAAGAGAGAAAAAAAATACCCATTTCTTTATTGTATGTTTCCGTGTCAGTGACTTTCTACTTTCAGTGGCTGCATAGTGGATGACTAAGGATTAGTTTGGTCACCTGCAACATGAAGAATTAAATAAATCAATCAGACCCAGATCTCATAGGGTGGGAAGCTAAAATTACCCATGAATGCCTTTAGAGCAGTGGTTCTCAACCTTCTAGAGCTGTGACCCTTTACTACAGTGGTGACCCCAACCATAAAATTATTTTCAATGCTACTTTATAACTGTAATTTTGCTACTGATATGAACCATAATGTACATGTCTTATATATAGGATATCTGATGCGATACCTCCTGTGAGTCTTGACCCATAGATTGAGAACTGATACTTTAAAGATAGAAGCAGTTGAGTGTGATCGTTATAGTTCAGAAGAGCTAACTTTCCTTGGCCAGTTGCCACTGATATCTTTTCTAATTGCCTCAACACTGTTTTTCTAAGGTTCTTAAGTAGAACTTTTTAGTTAACTTAATTGTAGGTATATTCTTTCAATATATTTGGAGTTCTGCTTGTATTATGAATGCACTCTGCACTCTGCCTGGTAAGTGAATAGTATTTTTTGCAGAGTTGTGAAAGCCACATGTTCATTTTCTATTAGGCATATAAATAAGGACTGGAGATGTGACAATTGTTAGAACAGTTGCCTATCTCAATCCATTATTGGAAAGCTCCCTCCAGGTTCCACCTCCCAATAAACCACATCAAAGATCAAGCCTCAGTTTACCTTTGAGCGGAACAAACCATATTCAAATCAGAGCATGTGTAAACATTTTTTTTCCTTCCATTTCCCTTCTTCCATAATGGTTGATTGTCCAAATAGGAAAGCATGATAATGATCTCATTCTTTCACACTATAGTCATCATCAAATTCTTTCTCCTCCAAGGCTGGTCTCATTTGTGTACCTTAATGCTTATTTTCCTCTTTAAGAATCATGTATCTGGTCATGTGATATTGCCTCAGTGTTGGTTGTTTTTTTTTTTTTTTTTTTTTTTGTCAACTTGATGGCAAGCTAGAGTTATTGGGTGAAAGGGAACCTTAAATGAGAAAAATATCTCCATCATTCTGGGCTGTGGTCAAGTCTGTGAGGGCATTTTCTTAATTAATGCTTGATATGACAGGGCTCAGATACTGTGGAAGTGTTTTTCTGACTTGTATAGGAAAGCATATCTGGGAGAGCCTAGAGAGTAAGCTGGTAAACAGTATTCCTTCGTGGTGATTATGTCCCTGACTCCTCTCAGTGGTGAGTGTAAAATGTCAGATAATAAACCCTTTTCTTCACAAGTGGTTTTTGGTCTGTGTTTTAAGCAGCAGAGACTAGGTACAGCCTCTTTCTGGTTTCCTTTCCTCAGTCTTCATGTGTACTTATTCCTTCAAGCCACTTTCAGAACAGACAGAGCTCACCTATGCAGAATTGTCAAGTCTGGACTCAGCTTCCTGACCCTAGTTCAAAACCCACTTCTCTTTAATCAGCCTGACCTTGAATAAGCTGTTTAACTACTTTGACCTTCAGCTATTCTTTCTATATGTTGGAGGTAACAGTGCCTACGTTGTGGATTTTCAGTTCTGTTTTGTTTTTTGAGGCACAAGAGAGAAAACACACAAGAGGCACTTGGCAGAAGTTACTCTAGGTTGGTGAGTATCAGAAAGTATGGTTGTGATTAGGATAGGCAAATCCTGCCCCTGAAACTTATTGGGTCTGACTCTAGCCTTATCTCTGTATGCCCTGTAAAGTATCTTATCTATTGTAAAGTATATACATTCTGAAGATGCAATACTAAATGTTCAAAGTATACATTCCTTCATTTTCTTGTCCTAGAATGGTCTTATGTTGCTTATTGCTTGAAAATATTAAAAATTACAGCCAAATTTGACTGATATATTTTTTCATTGGAATGAGGATTGTTTCATGTAGTGGAGATTGCGGATTTTCTCCAAATCTCCTGATTCTTTATATTCTTTCCACATGTGCAGCTTTATCTGCAATGGTTCTTTTTGTTTAGTGACAGCCCTTCAGTTCTTAGTCCATATTATTACACAAATATGTGTACTGAATCCATACCACAAACTAAGAATGTGTTAAAGACATGAAGGACACAGGAGTCTGAAAATCATTATTCACTTGGGAGAAACCCTTAAGGACTATGGTGGTTTAAATAAAAATGTTCCCTATAGATCCATAGGGCACTATTAGGAGGTGTGGCCTTGTTGGAGTAGGTGTAGCTTTGTTGAGGAAGTACTTCACTCGGGGGTGGCTTTGAGTTCTCAGAAGACCAATTTCAGACTCAGTTGTTCACAGTTCACTTCCTGTTGCCTTTGGATCAAGTGTAGAACTCTCAGCTCCTTCTCCATCACCACATCTGCCTGCACACCCCATGCTTCCTGCCATGACAATAATGGACTAAACCTCTGAACTGTAAGCCAGCCCCAATGAAAAGTTCTCCTTAATAAGAACTGCTATGGTCATGGTGTCTTCACAGCAATAAAAACTCCAATGAAGACAAATACTAAGTAGAATATTGGTACACGGTCAGGGATCAGCACTTAGAGCTCAGAGAATTACTCCTTCACCTGCCTTTCCATACTATTTTACTCATGTTCTTTCTGTAGAACTGATTAGGAAATTGTGTAGATTTTGTCTGCCTTCTGTTCTGTGTTGTGTGGTGCTCTTTCATAGGGCCAAGTCTCATCTTTGCTTTGCCATGAGCTTTTCTGTGTTACCAATACTAGGTAACAGAAAGGAACCTGAGTTATCTGTTGTGTTATCAAACTCTTCCTGGCTTTTTCAGTCCCTCAAATCTTCTAGGACTGTAGAGTGTTTGAGCTTGAGCTCCTAACTGTTTTTAAGGGACTAGAATCTTCTTGATATCCAATCTCGTGGATTTTACCTTCTAGTTGATAACTTTTTATTTCTGACTTTCATTTTCTGAAAAAAAAATAAAGGAAAAGAGGAAATAAATCAAGAAAGGAATGAGAGAACATTTGAAAGAAATGTAAAAATGAAGAGGAATTGAAAAAGAAAAGGTGTTACTTCAATCAGTAAGCAATTACAAAACAGCTCCCAGGTACCATGATCCAGAATAAGAACCAAGCATTATATTTGATAAGCATGCAAAATGCAATATACATTGTTAACATTTAATGTTAGTATTTTAGTCAAGGTTTCTGTCTTAGTTAGGATTTCTATTGCTATGAAAACCAACCAAACAAACAACCAAACAACAACCATCCAAACAACAAACAAACAAAAACCCACCATGACTAACAGCAAGTTGCGGAGGAAAGTGTGTATTTTGCTTATACTTCCACATTGTAGCCCATCATTTAAGGAAGTCACGTAGGAAATCAAGCAGAGTAGAAACCCAGAGGCAGGAGTTGATGTAGAGGCCAGGGAGGGGTGCTGCTTACTGGCTTGCTCCTCATAACTTGCTAGGTCTACTTTCTTGTAGAACTCAAAACTACCAGCTCAGGGATGGTCCCACCCACAATGAGCTGAGCCCTTCCCCATTGATCACTAAATAAGAAGATAGATACAGATGGATCTTATGAAGGCATTTTCCTATTGAGTCTCCCTCTTCTCTGATGATTCTCGCTTGTATCAAGTTGACATAAAACTAGCCAGCAAAGTATGTCAAAGACACATGTAAATGTATCTATTAACCTAAAATATGGACACACACTGAGAAAGAGAACATTTCTTAAATCATTTAAACATTGAAAGCAAACATTCTTCTATAACATATAACTTCTGCCAATATCAGAAACTACTGTTTTGCTGCTTTATTGTCCATTAAAGAGAAAAGCACCTCTGGCAATATCACTTTCTTTATTATCTTTGCAGGTGCTATCTGGAAAGCAGGATATTGAGTCGTTGTCTCAGAGCAGGAAAAGAAAACATATACCTGCAGAGGTCTGCACAGAGGTTTACAATATATTCTAAAGGAAAGTATAATTTAATAGCTAGAGTCTTTTGACCCAATTTTGAAATTTTAGAAACTTTTAGGCCTGTGGCAAAGTCACAATTTATGATTTAATGATTTAGGTTTAAATTCAATAACAATCTTCTCTTTTCACAGGATATATTTTTAATACTTTCCCAAACTTCCCACAAAGGATAAAATGGTATTTTGTGTCAAAACTACATTGTACATTGGACCCAATGAGCAATTAATTAGGCAATTATAAACAAAGGTCATAATGAAAGGGGGATGGTACGTGATAGGGCTTTGATGAAATAATAATTCTCCCGTTTCTTATGAGCTGCACCCTTAGAGAAGCTGGTTAACCTCTTTATACATTAGCTTCTGTGCAAGAAATTGGGAAGATGGAGGAATGGGAGAGCCTAATGAGTTAACTAATTGAAAGTTCATAAAGCAGAGCTTGGTAGTGACAGGAACTGGGTGGATGCTAATAATTTCTATTGGATACTGTTCTTGTGATTGCTTGTTCAAACTGTGGACCATTCTCCCATATGTCCAGAATTCCAGACCTGAACTCCTTGCTGTAGGTTGTCCTGGTTAGGGTTTCTGTTGCTATGATACAACACCATGACGAAAGCAACTTGGATAGAGTAGGGTTTATTTCATAAATCAGTGGCGGAGCTCAGTGCAAGATCTAGTGGTAGTAACTGATGAAAAGGATGTGGAGAAAAACCATTTCTTGGCTTGTCCCTCTAGCATGCCTATGACAAACTGCCTAGGCTGGCACATCCTGTCCCAATGCCATGACATGGACTTTCCTACATTAATCAAGATAATATTCCATAGGCCAATATTATGGAGGCATTTTCTAAATTACGATTCTCTCTTTTCTCAGAAATGTCTAGATATGTGTCAAGTTGGTAAAAACCAACCAGCACAGAGAGGGCATCAGTCTTCCTATGTAGAAGCTTACTGGCAGGTAATTAGGGTACTCATGTGTCTAGATTCCCTCAATGTGGACTTAGAAACATTACTTTGGAATGAGTGAGGTCCTGCTGCAAAGAAGCTTACACAAGTAAATGTGTCTGCTAGAAAGCAAAAGCAACTGTAACCATGGCAGTGAACTTAAAGGGTCAGCATTAGCAGGAAACCAGCAGTGCTATGCTGTTGTTAGACATCCTTCCTATGGCTTTTAACCAGTTTCATCAATGACAACCATGGCCACTGAGAGTGTCAAGTTCATACTTACAGTATGATTTTGGCTTCTCTTTTGGCTGTAAGTCTTCAAAAACGGATTCTCCAACCTCATTGGAATTTCCTTCAGAACATCTTTTTTTTTATATATATATATTTTAAATCTTGAACCATGCAGTGATAGTCAGTATTTATACAGAGATAGCATTTGTTGCTTTCAGTATAGAACTGGATTGACATAGAATTGGAATGAGAATATGTTTGCAAGTGATAAGCCTAAGGGAAACTGGGGGGGGGGGGGGGGGGGGGAGGGCATACAAGCGCTGAGGAGCCTGGAGGCAAAGAGATTCTAGTGAATAGTAAAAACCTTCAGTAGTCAATGGCATGTGGTATTTGAGCCACTAATTAAATTATTCCCTGTGGTCATCTACAGTGAAAAAATCCATTCAGTGCAAGGCTGTTGAGAGACCAGTGGCTATTGCACAGTAGCATGAAAGGCTTTCAATGGGTAGAACAGATTTCTTTTTTTCAAATTTATGGACATATTAAAAAAGAGAACAGTGTCTTCGATTCTAAAACTCTTAGCTAAATTAACAAAATTTTTATGATCATATTAAAAGGGGGAATCCTATCATCTGTTGCTGCACAGAGACAAGATGCTGAACACAAAATGAACACAAAAAGTTTGTGTTCCTGAATCTTCTTGAGTAAATTTCTTACCTTGCTGACTTTTCCTTTGTTATTGATTGATTGATTGAATTGTGTTTGTGGGCAGAGCGCATGTTTGTACATTGGAGCGTGAGTGTGTGTGTGTGTGTGTGTGTGTGTATGTGCACACCAGAAATCAACCTTGGATGTTGTTCTAGAGGCACTATCTACCCATTGTTTATTTTAAGGGTCTTTCCCTGACATCTAAGTCAGCAGGTAGGCTGGGTAGGCTGGCCAGTGGGCCTCATAGCTCCTGTTGTCTCTGCTTTCTCCATGCTGTAATTAAAAGTTTACACCATTATACTTGGCTTTTAAAGCATGGGTTCTGGAGAGCAAATCTGTCTTTGTGCTTTCATAGCAAGTACTTCACTGAGTTATTCCTGCAGTTCTTCCTTTTCCTTTTAACCTTTAAATTTTTACTTAAAACATCATTAGTTTGTGCTTTTATTAATGCCTGAATTGCAAGTGGAAAATGTCATCCAGTTATGAAGATAGTTTTATGTTCAGAGTAGAGTCAAGGTAATGGTAAAATGCTAACTCTGCCCCCAGAAAGTAAATACTTTCTTGGAAATGCCATCAATCACACACAATTTCTGCTAAGGTACTCTTGCTATATAAATTGACTTGTGTGGGTTTTTCCACATGATAGAAAGTGTAGGTGAGATCTAGAATGTGTGTCATGATATATTCTGCTGGCTGCTCATGGTAGCAAGGGTGAGGTAAGGAAATGAGTATTTCTGTCAACTAATAAGGTCTGCTCAATTGTGATTATTTACCTTGGCATTTCTCATGTGTATGATTGAAGTCCATATGTTTAGTAACTAGAAGAAAATTCATTTACCTGCCTGAGCCATGAGACAGAATTATTGTGGTAAGGAGAGTCATATAGGACCCATGCAGCGTTTCTTTGCTTATCAAGATAATACACTGAAGCCAATATATAATCCTCAGAGATACTAAACATCAGCAAAGACTCAAAAGAAGGAAACCCAAAGTGCCTACCATGATTTTACTTCCTTTTTGGTTAATGAGTGTGCAGCATAGTGGCTTGCCTTATTCTGTAGAAGAGTTCTACAGCCATGACTCAAACCATTGACAAAACGACTTCCAGATTCCGCTGATAAGGTATATCCCTGCATCTCTTACATCTTCTCATGTTCAACGTTCATCTGTTTGACCACGACTTCTAATGCAGCTGCTTTCCAGTGCTTATCTACCTCTTTTTAGGATGGTGACCTTAATGTTTAAAGGAATGGTATGCAAGTTCACATGTGAAAGATAATTCTATCACAGAAATGGATTTTTTGCTTAAAATTCTTGTACTTGGCTACTTGGGTTTAAATTATTATCCCTTATGGGAAATATATCTTAATTAGCTTAGTCACTAGACTAGTCCCTGTGACCCCACTAGACTCTAAATTTGATAGAATGTGATTGTTGATAATGGAGATTTTAAGTTTTTGAAAAGAATTACATGAAAGACACTGTGAAACAAAAGAAGCAGCATTTTTCTGCCTAGATGGTAGAGGAAACAAAGCAAACAATGAAACAAACCAAAGATTACAAGTAAAGCTAACAAAAGATTACAAGTAAAGTCAAATCTCCATCTTCCATCTACTTAGTGATTTACCCTGTATATCTCCTTCTGAAGATTAGTTTGACACTGTGTTATTAAATTATATCCCTGACCCAACTTGATTTCAAGATCCAAAGTGACCTCTAGTCCAAAACTACCCAGATTTCTTCATTTTCTACTGTAATGCACGTAGATTTGAGAATGCTTTAAAATTAGGTTGATGGGCAATGCTGGTAGTGTTGTCCTTAGGAATGTTTCCAAGCTTGATTCATTAGGGCTCCTCTGCTCTTTAAAGCTCCATCTTTCCTCCCCTTGAACATGTAGAAGAGTTAAAGGCTTTAATAGTCTCCTTAAGGTTCCCTTTGTGACACAGGCTGGCTGAGGATGGCAAGGGCACATTAAGTTGTGAGATTATCCAAGTTAGCTCTTACTGCACCATACTGTCTTCTTATTAAGCAGATGTTGTTATTAGAGAACATTCAGTTTTAATCAGAGATGCACAGGGGCTGTGTGAGTAAGTACTGAGGACCAGAAAGAGAAGGAGAGGTGGGGGAAAAAGAGAGACTACCGAGTGGATGGAAGCCAACTCTGCTGTCTTACTCCCCTTCTCTCCTCTACCCCAACCATAGCAATTACTGGCTATTGTGTGGAGACCGTTTCCACCCAAGTACTACCACGCCCAAGGAACTGTGAAGCCGTTTAGCCACGCCCTAAGGACGTGGCCTTGGCTTGTCTTGCAGTACAACTCCTATATGGTGTGGCGTGCGCAGTGATGTGAGTAATCTACCGTGGACTAGTCGGACCTCAGAGTGATGCCGTGGAGTACCTTTACTTCGACGCATCAATGGCCGTTCAGCACCGTCCTGAGTAACAAGCCTTCGCACTCGGCCTGGACCTTCCCGAGCAGGTTATGCTAATGAGTATTGGAGCACTACCTGAGAACACGCCACTAGCCGCCTGGTGATAATAAGCAGCTGTTGCTTCGGTCCGGCAAGATTCGTCCCGATAAGCGTCTGGAGGATCACATTCGTGTCTTACTGCTGGTCAGCGACGCACTTTCAATTCCATCAAATCCATTGAGAGAGGTCTGCTGCTTAATTGTTGGAGTCTTGAAAACACATTTAATGCATGCAATCTAAAGTCAGGCTGACAAATGCTCTTCACCATTTTATACGAACAACTCTGAAAATATAGCATTAATCATGTTAAAAAGTCTTTGATCTATTTGGGACATTAAATAAAATGTATCTTTATGTTGGATTATTTATTTAAAATTCCAAAGTTAATAATAGATAATACATCAAATATTAGGGTAAAATATACAAAGTCGCCTTTCTCCCTTGTGCCCAAGACATGGCATTTTCAAAGAGCAATGATTCCCTAGTCTAACATTTCCAAGCAACATGAACTGGAAAATTGTTTTAAGCTCTTTATCCTTCAAATTCCTCATCTGTAAAATGAAGATGATAATAGGATCTACTCAGTGTAATGAAAAAATTGTAAGACATGTTCAAGGTTTAGGAGCACGACGAGAACCCAGTAGGCACTCCATATAAATTAAAATTATATTATTGCTTATTTTGAAATGATTAAATTGGTATTACATGTGTGACCACCACATAGTTGAATAACTAATTTGTGCCATTGCATAAAAAGAAATGGGACATCTAGAATAGCTTGAAGTAGAAAAACAAAAATGGGAAACAGATGGGTAATACCCAGAAAGAAAATTTTCTCGGTATTGGCCATCTGCTTCTCTCTGCCTGCAAGCTTTGCAGTAAAATAAATTTTCAAACAGCCAGGCAATAGAATCCTCAATCCAGTTTAATTTGTGTTTGCACTTCATTGGCCACTGGCGAGGAGTGGCTAGATTTAGATTTGACAATTATGCCACATAGTCTTCACGCTTAGCCCATGAGAGGCAAAGCTGTACGAAAGATTGAAATTAGTGGGAGGCAATTATTCTTATTAATCAATTCTGGACGCATTTGCCAGCATTGTCTTGTGACAGAAGTACTATTCAAAGTAAGGTGTAGAGACGCTTTTCAAAAGTGTTACTTTAGTTGAAAGCATGGAGCTCTTCTGAGGAGGCCATACCCTTTTTTGCCTAAGAATATGTTAAGATTAGTGTTTTTCATTTGAAAATTACATGGTTTTCTAAAAGCACCACCATTATTCATTCTCTTATTAATTTAAGAGTCTTATTCACAGAAAAATAAATAGAACCTTATTTGATTCTGGAATTACAGGCTGCTGCGTTTTCCTTTTAATGGAAGGAAAGTAGGCATTATTTTGATTTCTTTTAATAAACGTCTGTGCATGTAGATGCAGATCAATATGCAAATGATAGGTGTTCTTTTTAAAAGACAAGACGGAAATTTAGCTTTGAATTCATTAAGCAGTTTCTATTTTCTTTTACAGAAATGAAGGTGGTTAGTTATTAAGTCTGTAGGTCACTAGATTGGATGATCACTTTTCTATTTTAGTAAATCAACTCCTGCAGGCATGAAGAAATAAAACCTAAAAGAATAATTTTTTTTTGCGTTGCTTATTTTTAATCCAGAAAAGAAAAAATGGGCTAAAGTCCTGTTCTTTCCTTTTCCCTGGACAGTTCCTGTTTGGAAAGTGTTCCTGTGAGTCCAGAAGGGGCAGTAATTAAAAGTGTTGTAATGGTTAATACTTATGTCTCAGTTACAAGCCACATTGCTAGAAGTGGTGTAGGACTCAGGCCAATGACATCGCCTTCGTTAGACTGCTGAAGTCTCAAGACATAGTGTGGAGTGACACACAAAAGTGATAGACCTCACATTGCTCCATTTGATAAGACCAGGCACATAGCAAGATGAGTTGGAGATAGTTGGGACTCAGTCTTTTCATTCATGGGACTCTGGGAGGACCTTGCAGGCCTCATCACAAACCGCTGCTGAGTCTTATCCAAAGCCCTGAAGTGCTGATCAGAGCTATGCCCAGTTGCTCATTCCTCTAGGGAAAATGGAAAATGATCAAAGAAAAAAGTTAAGTCTGGCTTGCTCATGTACTCCTTTAATCTCAGTCCTTGGCAGGCTGAGACAGGAGGTGGAGGCCAGCTAGTGCCATAAAAGAAGACCCTGTATCAAAACCAGACAACAAAACAAACATAAACAAAAGCCACAAACCATAGACAATAACACCACCAACAAAACAAGAGTAAAAAGTTAAATTTGACCTTTTATTCTCTGGCCATTTCTAAATGTCTGGCATTAAGAGTGTTTTGGGATTCTATGTCCTGATTAGGGTACTTGAACTTTGTGAGGGTAATTTGTTCATTCACTTAAAATTAGGAGAGACTATCACACTAGGTTCTTAGTGAATAAATCATCTGATATAAGTGTACTTGCTGCTGAAGGCATCTGTGGCACTGCAGTATCACAACAAGGCTATAAGGACTTTGTCATTCTTTCTGTATTCTTTTGTTAGAACTCTTGCTTCCACACAGATCAACAATATGCTTTGATATTATAATTATATTATAGTAATATAATTAAATCATTCCCCCTCCCTTGCTTGTTTGAAAATCACCTTTATACTTCTTGCTCTCTTTCAATTTCATTCTCCTTGTCTCATTTATTGTTATTACACACACACACACACACACACACACACATACACACACACACCACAGACACTCCTAAATACATCAATATGAACTCTCAGTCTGTATAAGGTTACTTGTATGTATGTTTTCAAAATGACCATCTGCTATTGGATTACAAATTGGTTTCTATGAGTCTCAGCATCCCTTAGTTGTTGGAGTTCTTTGTGTAGGGTTGAGGTCTTATGAGCTTTCCCCCATTCCCATTAAAATTGTCTATTGGTGTCATTCCTGTTCACCTCATGTTTAAGGAGCCATGAGAATTTATGTTGTAGCTTCTGTCCTTTCTAGGACACGCAGACTCACATAAAACTCTGTTCCATTCCATCTTTCCATCCCTTTTTTTGCAACAGTCTCTGAGCCGTAAGTGTAGGAGTTTTGCTGTAGATATATCCATTGAGACTGGGCTCAAGATCTCTGTATTGATATGGTTTTTGTTAATGAGTGGCAAGGACTACACTTATTTGTATATATAAAGACAAATATTTAGAGATATTTAGAGTGTATTTAGGATTATTCTGGATTAGTAAGGTGTTGGTTGTAGGTTCCCAAAGATCCATGCTTTCACCAACATTGTGTATTTGGCTAGGTCTCCAGTACCAGACTTGATTTTCCTCTTGTTGAATGGGTCTTAAGTCCAATTAGAAAGCTGTTGGTTAACACAAAGGATGTGTGCCACTACTGCACTCTCAGGGTTATCTTTCTATGCTGATCATTGTGGTAAGAAACATCTTAGTGGGGTGGGGATATTGTTTTGGGGAGGCTTCAGGGTACATGAAAGCAAGTTATTATGGATGGGATATTCAGGTCATTGCCAGCTAGGGACCACTGCTCTTATTTCCAAAATACTTGGTGTCTTCAACAATAAGCATTTTCCTTCTGCCTCTTGTGGAAAACCAAGGGCAAAACCAATATCCTAAAATATTTTTCGAAATGTCTGATATCTTTTCATATATTTTTTCAAGACTATGTTTATGTTTTCATTTTAATTATACATTTTGACTCTTTCTAATGGAAACTATCTCTTTTTACTTCTAGTTTTCTCTATTTTAAGTTTGGGGTATTTTCAGAGAAATTTTAGATTTTCAATTTAGGAGATACGTTTAAATTTCTGACCTGAATACATGTATGTTGCTTTACAGGTGTTAAATTTCACAGAAGTATGTTCATTGACAAAATTTCCTTGGAAATATTTCCATTCCTATATGTAAAGACAAAACCAATTAGGTATATACAAGTATAATTATATAGTTCTCATTTTAAATGTAAAAACACACACTGTTTAATAATTTTTAAAGAAAATAAAATATTTTTATAAAATTCACGTCTATAAATATCCTTTTTATGATGGCTTAGCATCCTATGGAAAGAACAGATCATAATTTATTGAACCATTTCCTACTGACACATCCTATTCTCCTGGCACTCTACTATTGTATATACTCCTGGAATCATCATCCTTATACCCAAAGAACATTATTTTTACACATTTTTTTAAGCATAGACTTTCCTTTTTGAATCCTAATAAAGAGGAGTCATGTTCTTCAAAATAGCTTAATTACGGTGAAAGAAAATAAAATATAACAGCAAAAACCTACCAAACCTGAGAACCGTTGAAATCAGAACCACAGAATCAGAAACTGGTACTCAAGATAATGTGTGCTACCCAGGCTAGAGGACTCTGTGCTAGAGGCTATCACAGAGGATGTTAAAAAATGGATGAAATTACTAAGGGGAAGTGCTGATAAGAACAGAGCTGATGAAGGTGAAAACTGGCCTGCTGGCTCAGAGCTGGGAGCTGGGAGGATGCCACGGTGGGCACAGCAAGTGTAAGATGTCGTAAGATGAGACTTAATAAGGCCGAGGGCTAGCCATCACAGGAGAAGTCGGGGTGCAGGCACTGATTCTCTTCCTTTTGATTGACACATAATATTTGCACATATTTATGAGGTATGATTTGAAGTTTTGATGCATATATGCATTAAATATGCACTGATTCTTAATGGAATTCTACTTCTGTGTGAGCTAGGTTGTGAGCTTTTCTGCTCACTGAGTGTTATTTCTCTGGTAATCCTTTCTTTGCTGTTTTCTGGTGGGGGGGGTGCTGAACCCACCCAAGTTCTTTGTGATGTTTCACATACATGATCTATTTATGAATCAAATGTGAACAATTCACATCAGATAAATATGAACTGGGTGAAACAGACTGTGTAGATGAAACAAATGATTCTACAAATAGAATAATTGGTCAAAGGCTCTATGTGCTTTAAATATTTCATGAATGAATGAAATTTTCTTGTTGCAGATTCTTTCTTTACAAGTGTTCTCCCTAATGATGTTGAGAATTTTTCTACAGGTTTTGAGAATGTCATTCTAAATTTTTACCTGTAGCAATGTGGATGGTTAACTTTTAAATATTTGATCAATTTATTTTACTCATTATGGTGAAGATGGACACTTCATTACTGTTTTCATTAATATTTCTAAGTCAGCAGAAGAAAAATATGTATCTTTGATCTTATGATTCACACATTAATCTTTGCTTTTTCTTTAGTTGTTATGAGCTGACCCCTTAAATTAGGGTTTTATTCCTAACTAAACCAAACATTCAGTGTCTGTAATTCTTTATCTAGAGATAGAGTCTTATGAAATTTTCTTTTATTCATGTTGGCATGTCAGTTGACACAGCTTTTTTAGGTCTTTTGAAGGTAAACATTTGGTTCAGCATTTGGGAAAGCAACATCCTGACTGATCCAGAAGAAACTATCATACAGTAGTTTTCTTGGTTCTCAGACTCTTGCAGAAATTCTACATTTTTTTCTGCAATGTTCCGTGAGTCTTATGTGTAGAGGTTATATTGCAAATTTTCTCTTTGGGGTTAGTCTCTGCAGTTTGAAGGGTTTTTGATCTCTACTAGTCTCTTCTGCCACAAAAAGGAGCAATTTTGATATGAAGGCAACTAGAGACTACATCGCTTTAGTAATATAGTAGTAGTAGCTTTTCTCTGGGGTCTATAACCCTATAGTTATGATTCTTGGCTAGGCTTACAATATTAGGCAGAGTTCCCTCCAATTAAGCTAGATTTAGGTGAAATTAGATAGCTACTAGTTACCCACAACTTATAAACACTGTGATTGTTCTGTTGGGAATGTCTCATCAATCCCATTGTTGTTTCAGTTCTCAGGATTTATAGGTGTATAGGAGTATTGATTGCTTGTTTTCCTTGCCAGACTGGATAACACTCCTGAAACAACAAAAGCAAACTCTGTAGTAGGAGGCCTCCAGGTTAGTACCAATATGACTTCTTTAAGTCCTGTGACCGAAGTGTACAGTATCTCTAGCTGTAGGGACTTGCCCTCATGTTCAGGCAGGAAAGCAAAAGTTATGGCAATATCCTATATTGTTTTGGGGTTTTCCTGGACTCCTCTTGACCAACAACTCTGGTATTTTGCCTGGCACTTGGATTTTTGTTAGGTAGTATATGATTCCTGAGGTGAGCATTATTACACATGTAGGGTAACTGCATTTGCAGTATATATAAAACATGGGTATCTTAAATCATTTTATGGAAGAATAGGTTTCTCTAGGGCTTTTAAAAAATATCCTTAGTGTTATTTATTCTTCTTCCCCTCTCCTAATTCATTATCCTTTTTTCCCTTTCCCCAGTTATGTTCCTCCATTTTTCCCTTTCCTCATTATAGCACCTGCATCCTGCTATTCCTGTAGGGCTCCTTCTCTCTCTGTGGTCCCTTCTGCATTTCTGGCTTCTGTAGTTAGTTCCAGTTGTACATCAAACCTACAGATTTGACTCTGGAATCCACAAATGAGAGAACTCATATGGGCCCACAGAGTCTGAAACAGCAAGCAGGGGGCTGCATGGGTCTGTAGCAGGTCCACTGTGTATATATTATGGTTCTTACCTGGGAGTTTGTGTGGGACTCCTAACAATGTGGACACATGTGTCTCTGATTCTTTTACTTGCTCTTTGTCCTCCTTTCATCTTTTTGGGGAGTGGATCTGGGGGAAAGGGGAGGTGGGGGAGAAGTAGAAGGGGTGGAGAGAGGGGAAATTGTGGATAGAATATATTGTGTAAGAAAATGTGTTTTCAATAATAATAATAATAGTAATAAATTTAAAACTGTAGGAGGGCTATGACTGTGATAAGGTCATTTACAGTTCAAACAGTGTCTGTCCTTGGAATAGCTGCTGTTATTTTTCCCTTTACCTTCTGTCTCTTATTACTGTATTCCCTCCTTTATTTATCTTCTAGTCTTTAAATTCCCATCACACTCAATTCGTGCACATGCCTTGCTTCTACTCCTGTAATACTCCTAGGACAGCTTGCTCCATTCCCTCAAGGTTAGAGGCACGTTGAAGTTATGGCTGTAACTTGCTCTCACTTGCTGCTTTGTGCAAGTGATCTGTTGCCAGGCATCCTGCATGCTAGACAAGCACTGAATGACAGAGCTAGCTGCCTTGGTGACTTTTGATTGATGGGCCCACTCTATGTTTGTTCCTAGATACTTTTAAAGCATGATTGCAATCTCATTCTTTGCTCTGGGAGTCCTGCATTACCACCGAGTTTTAATATATTGGCTTAATTCTGGGTTTTTCTAAGGACCCAGACCTGTGCAAACTGAAGAGTGGGATCTGTTTTCTAATTGATGACATTTGACTACAGGTTAACTGGAGTCAGTTCATTTATTTTGTTCTTCTTGTTCCATGTGGACCAGAGTAGTTTGTGTCATTTTTCTGAAAATGTCCTGGATGGTCAAGCAATTTGTTTGGCATGTATCTCTGTATCATTTCAATGATGTTTTCCTTTATTTCTTCTATCCCATGTCCTATCTTACCATACCTTTCCAACATTTCAGATAATGTGTGATTTCACATCCTAATAAAATGTTATCACACATGTGTTTTTTTCACCCTAGGGAGTATTTTCTATGGTACCAGAAGTAAGACAAGTTTTTTTTTTCAAATGTTGCATTTTAATGACATATTATTCTAGCTACCTACTCCCCAACCCTACCTCACAGTTACTACAATGAATTTTTATGCATTTCCTTAATCCATCTATAACTTTTAAATAAGTTATCTTTACATTTGATCATAAGATTACTTGAAATTATATATGTGAAATATTGACTTGACATTTCTATAGTTGCTAGCTAGTTGCCTAAACCTTATAGTTGGTATTTTTCCTTAGTTATATTAATTCATGCTACAAATGAACATCTGTTAAATCATTTTGCTTTTAGGTGTGTTATGTTTCCTAATTATTCCCTCCATGCCTATTCTTCTACTTTATAGAAATATCTGTTCCCTTGCCTATGTGCTCTATTCACAAAACGACTATGAGATACTTTTATCAGAACTAAAAATAACCATCCAGATACCTCCAGTGTCAAGTACCTCAGCATACTGAACTCACACCTGGCAGCCAGCCTGCGTTCGCTATCACAGGCTTCTCACTGCCAGACAGCCAGTTGCTCCAGGCAGAAACTTTAGAAGGATCCTAAAATCCTCATGTCCGGTTGATTCACAAGACTTGTGAATTCAGTGTCCTGATGATCTCCAAGCCATTCTCTCCTCTTGACTGACTCTGCATTCACAGGAATCCTGTCCCCTGTCAGATCTCAGCTTAAATGTCACCTCCTCAGAGAGCATTTCCTGACACGCTGTTCAGGAAGCATCCTTTTACAGTTACCACTAAGCCTCTTCCTTTCCTTTATAGCCACTGAAACCATTTGTTGTGACTCGTTTCCCCCTTTTTACTAATGCACTGTCTGTTTTTTCCACTTACTATAAGTTCTGCAATAGCTGAGCTATATCCAATGTGTCTGATAACTACTGTGTCAGCTTCTAACTCACAACAGTCACTTGGTAAAAGAATGAATGAATGACTGAATAAAAGTGTCACATGCAGCCCTCACTATTAGGTTCATTAGAGTCTGTTTCCCTTCCTTGTTGCTTAACAAACACTGGTGGCACAGATACACCATTTATCAAGCACAGAGATCTAATCATGGTACTTCCCAGCTTACAAACCATTCCCTTCTAAATGCAAAGCAGACATCAGTTTCCTTAGCACACAAATAGCAGCAGAGCTACTTTGAATCCACTTTAGGGTTTGAGTAGAATCAAATGTACCATACTTACTATGCAAAAAATCTAAGCATTCATATTGGGTCTTAAGTTCATGACGAGCACAGCAACACCAAAACCTCCATGATAATAGAGCTTCAGGGTAAAGACAAAGAATCTATAAGTTCTTCATTTGGAGCAATGGTGGTCGTAACTCATTTGAGGGTCGCATATAGATACCTGCATATCAGATATTTACATTATGGTCATAACATAGCAAAATTACAGTTATGAAGTGTCAATAAAATAACCTGAAGTACTATATTAAAGGGTCATAACATTAAGATGGTTAAGAACCACTGATTAAAGTATATTTATTACCTCAACTTATTTTTTGTTAAGTATATAAAATTCAATTATTTGCATTTTTAAGGACATCTTTTACTTTTATGTTTTGTTTGTACTAATATTTTTCTGTGGATTTTATAGCCTTTCTAGTTAAATATTACCCTTTTCTGGGCAAACCAATAGAAATTGTACAGAAGAGAATGAAGCATTTTGTGAATGAGTGCAGGGTTGCTTTCATTTATGCTGTTTTCTCTCCTACAGATCATGAATCAGAAGTGGATGAGCAATGTCCCCATTCACACAGCATGTCATCTACACGTGCAGTTTGGACACTTGGGACAGTGGCTGATGAAATGAAGAACTGAATGATTATTTCATTTATTTCAGTTTAAAAAATCACTTGTAACTGTAGATGCTGCATTGCAAAGTTCAAGTGCAAATACCCAAATAACAGGGCAGAAAATGCAAGACTCAATTAAATGCTGACTGTAAGAGACAAAGCCAGACTACAGGAAGGCTGGCAACTAAATAAGAATTGCATAAATCAGTAGATTTTAGCAAAAAACATTTTCAGAGGTATTGTGAGGTTTCACTGTGATAGAATACCCGCTCATCCAAGGGTGATAGGATATATGTACTACTGACGGGCTTCATTCTCACAAGTCTTACGTGAGGAAGCTATCATCTCAAGAACTATTTCATAGGATGGTGATGGTTTAAAAATGCACCTAGATAGTTTTAAATATATTTCCTTCAAAAGGAGGAGTCTAATCATTGCATATGATCTTCAATTTACTTACCTAATTTGATGGAAGACATGATGTATTTAGGCCATAAGAGCCTTACCATATTCCTCACTCCCTGAGCTATCTCTTCAGTTGGCCAAGTTCTAAGAATACTCAATGACCTTATGTTAGCACATGTCTATTAAGGAGCTAGAAGTGTAAAGTTAGTACAGGGAGGAAAGTTTATGATCAAAAGAAATTTATAATCAAAAGAAACACATAATGATGATGATGATGACAACAATAACAAATCCCAGTGAAACCCAAAGTTGATTCTTAGAAAGGATCCCTAACATTTGCAAGAATCTTGCTAGATCATTTTATCTAACTGCTTCCCTTTGCCCAGATAATTAAATAAAACTAAAACTAGCCAAATATCAGAGAAAAGAGGCCACCATTACACACTTCACAGACATTAAAAGAGCAATGAGTTTGAGAGAGAAAGAACATGAAGTTGGGTGTGATGGGAAGTGGAGGAGGTGCTGGAAGGGACTCGAGATAGAAAAGAATGTGAACAAAAATATATTGCGTGGAATTCTCTAATAATAAATAAGAACATCATTTTAAAAGATAATAAATAACTTATGATAACTTCTTGCCAGTTGAATTGGAGAGTACAAACAAAATAGGTGACATTCTTAATAGTTACAAATCACAAAAGCTTGTATATAAAATGTTGAATTACTTCATATATACTTAAAACAATGACTGCAAATATTGTAATTAAGAAAATTATGGGCTCACATGACTTCAGTGGCAAGCTTTATCAGTCATATAGGGGAGCAATTGTAAGAACCTTCTATGAAGTATTTTAGGTAGAACACATATTGCAGGCAACTAAATAAGGTCAATATTACTGATCCCCCATCAGAAAAGAGTCACAGGAAAATTACTATATGGTGGTATGTCCTATGGGTCCAGGGACAAAATACTTTTAAAGTCACAGATTAAGTGTGATAGTATTGACATAAAATGAATATATATGTTAAATATACAAGATTTTATGACTTTGGACACAAACCACTGACAATTTAGTTGTTGTCATGTAGCTTTGTGTGTGTGTGTGTATTTTGTGCTGTGTACATGTATGTATGTGTGTGATAAGATAAGAATTTTATGTTTCAAAAGTTCTGAGGGTATAGAAATTGCAATATAGTATCTTTATTGACCACAAAAGTACCACACATTTGTATATGTAGACCAGAAACATAAAGGGACAAATTGTGATTACTTCGAGTTTATATATTCACTATTTGATTTAATGAGAAAAATAAGTCAACGTAACTCACAGTTTAGACCAAAGGAAAAAATCGTGTTAACATAGATTGTACTGACAATTTTAGAATTGTGGTTTCTTTAAATAGCGCAGAAATATAAGGATGTGTTTTCATTTTTATCCCAGGTGTGGAGACATTGGGCTGGTTTGGACTGTCCAATGCAGCTGACTATGGTTTGCCTTCTGCTCTAGCAGAAGTGGAATTTTGCCAGCTGTGCATACTTTCTATGATTGTGTGACATTAGGAATTCTGAGAACTTTCCAGAGGGTACATAAATGCTAGAACCACACTAGGTATGGTTGGTGGTTGCTAGTTGTTCAGCGGGGCTAGTTGCAGTTTGTTAGTAGTCATGCTCAAAGAAGAAACAAAAGGATTGACAGGGGTCCTCTCTCTCTCTCTCTGTCTCTCTCTCTCTCCTCTATTTCTTCTTCTTCTTTTTCTTTTTTTTTTTTTTTTTTTTTGCTATCTAGTGTTAGGGGTAAAACCAAGAGCATAAAGAGTAGGAAAAAGAAGAACCCACAAATTAGCAAAAACCAGCTAAGATAGATGCAGAGAAGAGTTTTTGGCATTTCTGGTTTTCATTTTTTTTTTTTATGTCAAAATTTAATATTGTCACAAAAGTCTCATCCAGGAAGAAAACTTCACATTATGGTGAGTGTCTGTTAAAAACCTACATTGATTACCATCTGAGTGTCAGTGGAATGGCTGGCTGCTTCCTATTCTGATCAGAAACAAGGCAAATGTGTCGGTTCTTAACCCTTGCATTTAACGTGGGATCATTGCCAGACCCACATGGCCAGAAAAATATATAAAGGAGATACAGCAATAGTAAATTGCCCGTTTTTGTAGCATAATTCTGTAAATAAAGATTCAATGCATATTGTCCAAATTAGTTACATTATCAATATAGACATTTGAACACTAATACATTAAACCTTAGAATTCCATTAAACAATGAAGCATTTAAATTTTGAAAGTATATTCCAGACATGTGTGTTGAAAACTTTAAAGCATGTCTTAGGATGTTAAAAATGTAAATTTATGAGTCATAGTTTGTGGGATGGAAATTGCAATATTGCTTAGATGTTAACTTTCCTCCATGTAATTTATAGACTCAACTTAATTGCTGTCAAAGTTCCTATTATCTCTCTTACGTAAGTAGAAATTGATGAGTTAGTGCCGTGGAGTTCACAGAATCGAACATCCTCTTGTGATCCAATCTGGTCATTGATCCTGGTGTCTCCCCAAAGATCTGAAAGCTATATCCATGCAAATACCTGTGCATAGATGTTTATAACAACTATTAGTACTTGTCTAAGCTTGCAAGTAATAAGGAGGCTTAAAAAATCAGGAATTGCCTAAGGTTGGTGGGTCAAAAGATGAAAAGGAAGAGAAGTGGCAAATTAAGGAGTAATTTTAGGGTAGTGACGTGACCCAGCGTGACATACTTATCAAAATCCACATTCATATAAAGCAGCAGCTTAATATGTGCTGTGCAGACTGGGTGATGACTGTGACAGCATGGAGTCCTGACTTGTAACAAATACACCTTGATGAGAGTGCTGGGAACAGAGGACACACACACACACAAACACATACACACACATAGATACACGACACACCACACACACATACACAGAGACATACACACATAACACACATACATATGTACACACATAAACACACATACACAGGCATTCATATACACACAGACATGCATGCACACATATATACACAGACAGACATACATGCATAAAATATACATACACACATACATACACAACACACATAACTACACATATACAAAAACACAGGCATTCATATATACACAGACATGCATACACAAATATACATACACAGACACACATATACATACATACATACATACACACACACATAAACACACATACATAGGCACACATATACTCACAGACACTCATATACACACACATACATACATAAATACATATACACACCCTTTTAATTTCTTCTCTATTGATCTCAATCTAAAACAGTTCTAAAACAATAAAGTAAAAATGTTCAGCTGTATTAATGAAAACATTTTTTTTCTAAACAATTACAGTAAAATGCAAAAGCTCTAGAATAGTTAAATATTTTGTTTTATAAATAAGTACAGGACTCTAAGGCTGTAATAGGGGAAACTGTGACACAGATAAATATATATGTATATATCCCACAAGATGAACTCATTTTAGGAAGAACAAAAGAAGTGAAGAAAGTCATAAGATGAAGAAATGATACTATTTGTATCAAATGCTGCCTCTATGAGAGCAAGGGCAAGAGAGAGAGAGAGAGAGAGAGAGAGAGAGAGAGAGAGAGAGAGAGAGAGAGAGAGAGAGAGAGAGAACCAGAGCCCTTGGCTAAACTTTTTCAGACAGCACACATAGATGTAAAGAAGCCATAGATCTAAAAGTAGACGCTCAGTCATGCCTTTAGGAAGGTTCCTGATGAAGGTGGATCTTAGCTGCGGATTCTCATCAGTTCTTTGAGAGAGTTACTTTCTATTCTACAGAAATGAAAATACTGTAACTTCTCTGTGGCATTTTAAAAATGGATACATATTAACTATAAAATAAAAAGAAAATAAGCCATCCATGTAACCTGCAATATGGATATATGCATATTTACTGCATGTTCCCACGTGCATGAGTGTGTATGTGTGTTTGTGTATAGTCAGTTTGAAACAAGATCTCACTGTGTATATATATACTAGTACTGGGACCCAACATCATATAGAATTTCACTCAGTTGTAAGAGTCTGAAATGTTATACACATTTGGTGAACTGGAAACCCACAAAGTGTTATCTCAGTTGGCTTAATTGGTGCATACTGTAAAATTAATAAATACAATTTTTTTTATTTGCTATCAAACTTCAGTCAGTTTTCAAATAGAAAGCATTTTTTCTTTTCTTAAAAATATTTACATGAGTTGCCCATGGCTTTAATCCCAGCATTTGACAGACAGGGGCAGGTGCATCTCTAAATCTGAGACCAAGTGAGATCCTGTTTCAAATTGACTGCGCCGGGACACCACACACACACACACACACACCACGCACGCACGCACGCACCACGCACACACGCACGCACGCACGCACGCACGCGGGAACATGCAGTAGCCCATTCAGAAGTTCAAGACGGAATAGTTCATGATGTAGGATTGCTCTGTCCTTTGAGGGCACCATGATGCCAGGGTACACTGATGCAAAGGGTCTCTTGGGTGCCTCCTAAAACCTATGAAGTTTCTATTTGATGTCCTACTGAGAACCAGTGGCCTTGTCAATAACAACTTGTTATGTGAAGCCAGGTGACAGAGGATAGATCATTGTTCTGTTGAGTTAAAAGGAAGACTGATAAGAGGAAATCCTTGCAGACACTCCATTTCCTTTTAGTAACATCCCTCGGTTATAGGACAGCTTCCAACTAGTGGAGTGAGTTCAGAAACATTTCAGTAGAACTGGGACAGCTTTAGTCCGTCACCCCCTGCTGCCTGGACAGCTGCCTTCCAGGAAGTCCTCGCCTAATGCGCAAGGCAGTGTGAGATTCCCCACGGGTAGCCTCAGTTCCCTAGGAGTTAGGACCATGATCTTGGGCAGTCTGAGATCACCTGGACCCAGGGCAGCTGTATGCAATTTTGCCAGGACCTTCTGAGGAGCCAAAGTTTCTAGCTGTATGACTTTCTTGGCGATAATGATTTCCATCTGGCTGGATTTCACAGATCCCCCAGTGCCTTGGTATCAATTACTTTCTTAATTCTAAAGAAGTTTGGGTAACTCCTGCTGGAGGCCCGACATTCCCCTGACAGAGGAAGCACCCGGAGCAAAGGTTCTTCCAACCAAGGACCCTTTAAAGGCCCAGGCCTTGGAAGGGGTGGGGACTGCCCTTTCTCCCCCACCCTTGGGCGGTGGCAGGGCAGAGCTGGAGAGGACTGTCTCCTCCTCTTTCCCCCGCAGCTGCTCACTTCAGCTGGGTGGACCCGAGGCAGCAACTCCGTGGGCTCCGGAGGAGTGGATCTGCCCCGGCCAGGATGCCTGCGGCCGCCGGGATCCTCCTGCTCCTGCTCTTGGGGACGCTCGGAGGCTCCCAGACTCAACGGCCACAACAGCGGCGACAGTCCCCAGCGCATCAACAGAGAGGTACAGTCCTGAGCGCCCTTTCCCGGGAGCGCTGCTCCTATCTAGCTTCAGCTAGCAAGAAAGAGTCGCTGGCTGGGGACCACTTTCTTTCTTTACTTTAGAGAGTGCTCTTCCAGGCGCAAGGGACTGAACTCCTCTTGCAAGTTCAAAGATCCCTGAGAGAGTGGTGCAGGAGAATTACCTCCAGCTGAAGTGACACTAAATTCTAGGCTCACTAAATCCTGGAAACTGGTTTACGGAAAACTCCTAAAGTTCCCAAGGTAGACTTTTTTTTTCCAATTGAAAGAAAAACGTTCCCTCAAATTAGATTCTGCAGAGAAAAGTTCCCTCGAGCTTGAGTTTATCTTAGAACTCTGAATTAAGTAATTGGCTTAAAAAAAAAAAAAAAACTTTAAGGATACTGTTTTCAATTATTTACGTAAAGTAGTTTAGATGTGGCTAACACCTCCACTCACATTTGTGAAACCTCCTCTCGCTAAAACTATAGACTAGACTTGGTGTATTCTCGGACTTCAACGGTCACAAACACATCTCAGGGGCTTTGAGGAAGAACTGTATTCAATACAGCTAAATTATTCTTATTAGAGCATCCCATTGTTTATGTGCATATGTTTCTGAAAAGCTTGGGAGTCTTTGGAGAGTTATCAGAGTTTTTACAAGACGCAGCACCGAGAAACTAATTTTTAACACGTTCTTTCAGCAAGCACTTCCTAAAACTGAAAAACCTGAATCAAACTATTTCAGAAATATGTTAGCTTTGTTTCAAAGGATTTATCCTCAAAAGTGAAAAATCTAGAGGAAAAAGCTTTAGAGAGTTGGATGAGGCTGAATCTGATAGAGTTTTGAAATAGAATTTTTCTTTTTTCTTTTTTAGTTAACTGGAACCAAGCCATGTTAATAGTTCTCATGTTTGTTCTTGTTCTTGCTCAGGACTGTTTATGAGGACATAACAGATAGCATAGGCTCCTCACCATAATCTTTGATTATATTTCCTAGAATAAAAATGACTCCCAGTTTCTCCAGATAACCTTCTATTTTTGCAGAGGTGAAATGGGGTCAGTGTGGTACAAATAATAGAATTACTGAGACTGTGCTTTGGGGAAATGTCCTTGGCAGCTGGTTTGAAAAAATGCTACATTTAACTTTTGTCCTTTCTTCAGTTGTGATTAACAGTAGGGTGGTACTTTAATTCTGCTGGGTAGTCAGGAGAGATGGGCTAGGTCTTTGTACTCTTTCCACTTGGAATAAGGCCAACACTTCCACTCTGGAGTGTTGTACCCTACTGAGTTCCTTAGAATTCTTTCTGCACATTCATGTGTGTGGTCTCTCCCTGTGCTCTCTTTTTACATTAATTGATTGACTAGTTGATTGATTGATTGATTGATTTATAGTGGGGGTACACACATGATGTGGCGAATGTGTGTGGTCAAAGATCAGTTTGGAGAAGTCAGAAATCCTTTCACAATCTGGGTTCTGGGTATAAAAATCATGTCATGAAGCTTTGGCAAATACCCTTAGTCAGGGAGCCATCTCCTCTCTCCCTCTGGGCTCTGTTACTGTCTTTGTTATAGTCATTTGCAGTGTATTTGGAGAGTCAGTCTAGGATAAGTGATTTAAATTTATTAATCATAAAAGGTATATTTAAAATACCTTTTATGATTAATGCTTAAATGATGATGGCTTAAATTAGTGTAGTGCCTTATAATTTAATGTACTTATGCAGAAGTGACCCTTGGATCACAAGATCTACTTTCATCTTCTGTTATTATTATTCCCACAGGGCTAACTTAAACCCAAGGCTTGGAGTAATAGCCATGGAAGTTCACATAACTGATGAGAATATTGTTGTTTTCAGAAACTGAAAGTGCACCCACCCAGTAGAGTTCATGTTCACGTTCCCTTTTCTTGGGGCCATGGTCTCTTTCCTTTCCGTTTAGAAGATTGTTTCCCCTTTGATATGGCATATCAGTAAGAGTCACTGAATATGCTTTGACAAAAAATGTTTTCTTGGCTAACATCAATGTCTTTGGTTTTGATTGTATGTACCAGCAACAACTTTCATGACCTGGCACTGTCTCCCTTGTAGACCAATGCCAGTTTACTAAGGATGTTGACTTGTCCTGATTTAGACTGTGTAATACAGTGATTATCAACCTATAGATTGTAACTCCTTTAGAGGGGCGAACAAACAGGAGTTGCCTAAGACCATTGGAAAACAGATATTTACATTATCATTCATAACAGTAGCAAAATTACAATTTTGAAATAGCAACAAAAATAGTTTTATGGTTGAGGGTCTCTATAACATGAGGATCTATATTAAAGGGTCACAGCATTAGGAAGGCTGAGAGTCACTGCTGTAAACAGAATTAGAAACCTAACAAATTTTATTTATTTGCCTATCACTTTTCTTGAAAATATTGCATAGTCTCTATAGACCACTAAGTTGTACTGTGAATATCATTGATTCAATAGGTTTGAATTGATAAAGAAAAAGTTTCACTCTCCTATTAATAGCAACAAAATAGAGTGATTGAGTCAAAGTGAATTTACCTTTAGCACAGCAGAAAATAAAGTGGTGCCTGAAGTTCACATGATTAATATCTAGAAGTGGAAATATAATGATATGTGATCTGCAATTGAGGGAAACCAGTTTCACAAGAATATTGTACAATGATTGACATCAGTCTGGTAGTAAGACAGTTTTCCTCTGCTCACCTGTCTTGATATGATGTTTAAGTTACCAGAAGGCCAGCTAGTTTGAAGTTGATCTGCTTGTCTAAATTAGGGTGATGAATACCAGGTCCAGAAATGTTAGAGACCTCCACTCCATAGAATCTGTATGAAATTCATTTATTATTCATATACAGATGCTAAATGATCCATTCTCTTCTGGAAATGTATTATGCCCATTATCTGTACAGGAATGAGGATGCAAATACCAGTGTGAATTCCAGCAGTTTCTGTGTGAATATATAGTGTGGAACTGTGACAGAAAAGTCAACTTTCATATGTACATAGGAGCAGACAAGGTAGCACAGTAGAGTCTCCAACAGATAGATCCGCAGGCAGGGGAACAGTAGTTAAGGATTTGAAAAGATGTTCACAGGAGGAACAGCTCAAGGGAAGACTTGACTGAAGGAGGAGGAGGAGGAGGAGGAGGAGGAGGAGGAGGAGGAGGAGGAGGAGGAGGAGGTAGAGGAGGTAGAGGAAGGGAAGGAAGGGAAAGGAGAGAAAGGGGGAAATGGGAAGGAGGAGGGAGGGGAAGGAGAAGGGGGATGGGGAAGAAGAAGAAGAAGAACAAGGAGAAAAAGAAAAAGATGAGCAGGAAGATGAGGAGGGGAATGAAGAGAAGGAGAAGGAAAAGGAGAAAGGGATATAAAAAATACTTCACACTTTGAGAGATTGATACATGGAAAAGATCGACAGAGCCTTTCTGAATTGGGTCCACAGAAGAGTAGGAGAGTTGAAAGTCTTTATTCTAAAATGGGAATCCTCTCTGTCTGCCACGTTGCCCTTACCAATCATTATGAACAGTTCAGCAGCCGCTGGGTGTCCCCTACTTGTGACATGTCCACATGGTGCTAAGATGTCCAGCATGCCAAGTGTGTCCTAGGATATCATGCTATGTGGAGAGGAAGTTACAGCATGTGATGTCTCCAGTTCTGTTTCAGTTCCAACGTTCTGGAATTACAATCTATTGTTTTTGGAGTGAACACTCATTTTCCAATATCTGGGTTCTTAAAAAATGTCAACAAAATGTTCAGTGTGCTTAAATGTGTATTTAGATGACTTCTGGAATTTAAAATAAAAAACATATTTGGGCAAACCTTGCTCATTTTTTGGCAAAGATACTTAAACATTTATTAAGGAATTTCGACATCGCTAACAATTGTATGATTTTAAAACATTGTGTGTTATAAAGTTTGAGAACAGCTTATAAATGACCTAAGCTATTGTCATGGGGTTTATTCTGGTCATAAACCCAAAATTATTTTTTTAACCTTTGTTTTGCTACATTTATGACTTGATAGCTTATTTACTATTCACTGGCCTAATAGTTTTGTAAAGCTTTTTCATAACATATAAAATTGAGAATAAGAACACATTCAAAATCAGTTAAGATTTATATAGTAGAGCTAACAAAGTTGATATGAATACTTTAAATTTCATCTATTAGTTCATGGAGATTTCTGTGTGGTGTCTAAGGTTTTTGTATCCAGGGATATCATGTAAAGTACTGAATTGCATCTATTTCAAGGATGTTGGCCATTAAGAAGTAAAAATTGGGTATGCTTTTACAGTTCAGTTTCAGCTCACTTCCTTAAATATAATTTAGCTGACACCTTTACCTATGGTCATTAGGTAACCCAAAGATTCTGGCCATGAGTGACTGCTTTGGGAAAAGTGATGTCATCTTATATGGGAGGGATTAAGTAGGAGGATTTTAGAACAGAAGACTGGGGAGATGGCTCTGTGAGGGAAGTGTTAGATATATGCCATGAAGATCTGATTTCAGATCACCACTACCTCATAAAAGCCAGGAGTGCTGGCAATTGTCTATAACCCCAGTTCAAGTAGCTGGAGAAATGAAGACATACTCCAGGTTTACCAGGGGACCTTTTCTCAGAAGTAAGATGAAAACCAGTGAAGGATGACACTAACATTGATCTCTGGCTACCACCTGAGCACACAAATAATTATAATGTGCATATGTATAAAATACAATTCTCTAACCCCACATTTTTTTCTGAATAGTTTCTACTATTCTACAATAGCTTTAAATAAAAAAGTTTGCTTGATGTTACAGAGACTTCAGTCTTATTCATCAGAGTAAAGCACTGGCGCTTAATAGTCCATTCACACATCTAGCAAATACCAAATTGTCTTTGACAGTTAATGTGCTTCACTTCTATAATTAAAACACTACTTCTTTGGGTGCAAATAAACATGATAGGACCTACTGTACACAGGTAGACTGTATAACATATCTCATACCTTTCTTCATACTATATGTTAAGATCATAAGACCACACACCTGTCCACAATGAAAGTAGAGTACCTAGTAAAGTCCAAAGAATGGCAACAACCTTAAACTGGACCTTACACTGCAAGATCAGTGGGGTATCTGGCTGTTTATGTATAGGACAAATGATGGACCACATTGTGCTTAATTAATGTCAGAGTAGTTCTCCAGTCTCCAGAGTTCTACTTTGCTTCTGAGTCAAGTAGGAAGATTTTCCAAGTAGAGAGGAATTATTATTATTATCATTATTATCACCATCATCATCATCATCATTACCATCATCACCACCACCATCATCCTCCTCCCAAGTCACCTGCCAAGCTTGCAGGTCTTAGTTTAGAGGCTAACAAGCTTGCTGTTGCTCACAGATATTATTCTCCTTTTAATCCAAAAGATGGGAGATTAGGATTTGAGTATACTTACAATTTTTAAATTTCCTAGGAAGCAGATAGCTTGCTTAGAATCCCAGGTTTGGTGAATAAAAAATACAGGATGGAAATTAGAGGAAAACTAAAAACTGATTAGTGCAAAATTCTTGTCAAGGTTGTTGTCTATCAAAAAGACACAAGACATAAATCTTCATCCCTGTGGACCTTATATTGGCATAGACATGGGGTGACAAGAATATGGTGAATATATAATGGAGAACAAAGTCATACATAAAAGCAGAATACAGTTGATGATAAACACCCTGACAAACATATGGTGAAAAGATGGGGCCCTGGAAGAGAAGGGAGATTGACTACTATTGTAAATGAATTGGGAAGAATTAACCTCATGAAGAAGCTCAGCTTGAGCAAATGCTAGTAGCTAGAGTAGAATGTCATTGCAGATATCTGTAGAAGTGGACTCCCAAAGCAGGAAGCAGAGTTGACTGGGCCACAATAGAGGGTTCAGAGAAGTACATGACCTAGATCACACAGTATCAGTCATTGTAAGTAACTGGTTTTATAGCTTAAGTACATGAGCTGAATCATGCAGTATAGACCATTGTAAATATCCAGTTTTATAGTTAAGTGGGATAAAAAAGTACAAACTTTAATCATAGTTAATAAATGAAAGAAATAATACTTACATCATTTCTCATGTAGACACAGGTCACTGGGACTAGACCCATTCATTCCTTGTCCTGCATGTTCTGTGCATGAAGGATATTAAGTGATTTCATGTTGTAGAACATTCTCCCTCAAAATGCTTCTTAATATGAAACTCAGACACCTGGTATTTTCTTCGTTTAGTCATTAACGCTGTCTCATCAATTCAAAGCATGTCGGTGCCTACCTCCATAAATGCTTTTATGCAAGGGATATCTGCAGCTATCTTTACATTCTGCATTGTTTTCAGAAATACACTGGAAGCTTCTAAGGGTCATTTTCACTTGTATTCACTTTAAAACAAAAGTAAGGTATTTTCAGTCCCACATATATTCATCTGTACTTTGGAGTTTCCTTTGCTATTATCCATTTCAATATCAAAGCTAAACTTTAGATTATCATTGTTAAAGTGACAGAAAGATACATTGGTCTTTTGACCTTTTTATGAAATAAACTTTGAAACATTGCCTATCTTATGAACAGAAGTTTATTCTCTGTTCTGTTTCGGTTTTTATAAATACTTTAAGAATCATTGTAAATCTTAACAGTGACCTTTGGGCCAAAGTAATGCGATTTGGGCATGATTTAATTCTGTCATTGGAGACAGAAGTTACATGAAGAAAATTGCTTAGCTTTTCCCTTGGGGCCTTCCTTTTTTCATTCTCCTTTAGCATCCTGCTTGAGAATAAAATATGGTAGTTGAAAGAGATGATTTTAGCATTACATTTTAAGAAGACATCGGCGGAAAATTTCACTTACAACTCCCCTAGTAAAGGGCACTGATATTTACTATCTAAGATGCTTCTGAGACAATCTGAATTTACACAGCGAATTAAAGCTAAATGCTTTTCAAAGATACATAACATAGATTAATTTTCCCCCTTGAATCCTATTTCTTAGTGTTTTTGTTTTTTGATGTGAGGCTTCATGTATTCCAACTTGTCTTAAACTTCTCTATAACCCAGATTGGCCTGGAATTTCTGATGCTCCACCTCCACAGCTCAGGTGCAGGGCTCACTTGTTGGTGCTACCACACATCCCTTTGCATTATCTTGAATGAAATCCAAGGCTCTGAGCATCAGGGCCTTGTGCACATAACAAAGGCTCTGCTGCTGAGTTATACTCACTTTGAATATAAACTTTACTATGGAGAGTATATTTTTTTGCTATATTTTTATTTGGAGACATGGCATTTAGTTAAGGAGCATGAAGTGAATTCTATTTGTGGGTCATTGCTCAGAACACCACAAGAAGCTTCATCTATCTCAAAGAGCAAGCTAATGACCAAAGTCTGAATCAGGAGCACTCTTGGAGTGCTATGGTGCATGGCACTTAGGCACAGAACCTTGTGTGATGCTGCAATGTTTCCCATATATGTCCTTTCAGCTGACTCTGAGCTGCATGTCTCTCCATGGCTCTGCATTTTACTGCTCTTGGATGCCAGATGGCTTAATTTGCTCTAATAGTATTTAGTGGATTTTGTGCATTAGCATAATACTTACACAATGTGGGTGTCTAGTGAGTTAATATGATTATTCTCATCTTGTAGAGGGAAAGCGATCTTGTCCTCCAGTCTGTCAAGGACAAAGAATAATCCTAGTATAATTTTAGTCTTAGAGTCCAGTTTTGTTCTTCTGATTTTATGAATTCTAAGTCATCACCCCTTTTTGAGTTTTAGATGTTTGTGTTTTATAATGTACCTTAAAATTATGTTTTCCTCTATGAATTATGTAATAATTAGAAAACAGAGTCACTAGACTGTACTCATTAGTGGATATCTTCATGTAAACTACATATACTACATAAAACCATGTGAAAATATAAACATACACTAACTAAAACTATGTATCAATTTAACAATCTATTAAATTTGAATCTCTAAATCTCTAGGGCTTAGATTGTGCTACTATAAAAAAGTACTAATTGGTTTTTTATTGGCTTTTCTGAAATTACTTCTGCAGGTTTCAAGCAATAGTATTCACTATGAAATGAATTAAAACACTTGATTTGTAAATGCCAGTGAATGTAAGAACAAGAGTAAAAACATATCAGAGAAGAGTTAGCCTAAAGCTTTCTACTAAAGAGAAATTTTATAAAACCTCATAAAGATATTCAGACTGCTCCTTGGAGGTGACTTAGTAAAGACAATATGTCAGTTGCCTATATTACTGCTGCATGGGCATGCAGACATATCTAGAGCTGCATGGGCATGTGTACATATCTTGAGTAGCATGGCCATGTATATATTTCTTGAGTTTTGAGCCACATGGGCATGCATACATATTTTAAGTGTCACTATCTGGACTTTTCTGTGATAGAGTCTTCATTAGTACATTTAGTATATTTAATATATTATCTATTGACTTATGGTCTCTTAATGCATTAGAATTTTCTAATTTATTAAAAAAGACGTAATCTCTATAGAATATATATATTTGTCTTTCCCCCAAGTCCTAATAAGTGTCACAACACCTAGCCTCATTGACTGATGTGCCTTTTGCAATGATTAAGTAAGGCTTAACTTATGAAGGAAAACACAAATAAATACATTTTATCATGATGGGGAACCTTGTCTCAGTTACCTGTCAGGACATTTTGTAAAACACTAAGCATATATCAGAATCTAGTAGTTCCTCAGTAATGTGAATAAGTCTAAAAGCTGGTATGGTACCAAGAAATTCTCTGACTCTATTCTCAACACTGTGGCTAACCAAATTCACCAAAGACAATTTATAAAAGAATTTGGTTTTGTACTTGAGGAAAGAAATGTATGAATTCAAATAGAATTTCTACTGTTGCAGTCTGAACTTTGTATCTCAGCCTGTAATAATTACTTAGTACTGCCAGTCTCCTGATACTTTCAATTTTCACACCCATTCCTATGTTTTAGAAACAACTCTGGGAGAAGCAGTATGAACCTGGAAGATGACAATAATTAAATTGATAGAGATGTCACTACTTAACTAATATCAAAATTTTGATAGATAAAGTTTGTCCTGTTAGTATTATAATCACACTAGAAAATGTACGTGAAAGTGATTGGTAGTGGATCAGTGATTATTCTTACTTTTTTCTTTTAGCATTAGGCTCAACAATAATGTTTTTAGCACACATGAGTATAATTTTGCTTATAAATACAAAACACTCTAAAATATTTCTTGTCTATGCCCAAAGCTATCTCACTGTAGAGGTGATGAAAATTTTGTCAGGGTTACCGTTGGTCAGCATGTGAGATAACAGGATACACAAGCATCTGTAATTAACTAATCTTCATGTTACTAAGTTGGTGTGAGAAGTGATTTGAAACAGAAAACACCATATAGATATTTTGAATACTTTTTGAGTCTATTTCCTTCATTAAAGGGTGATTGTTGGTTTTCGGTATCTCTCAGTTTTAGATACTTGCTAATGAAGTATCGATAAAGCCTTTAATAGATGCTGTAATACATATAGTGAATTTAGAAAAATACTTCACAGTGTTTTGTAAAGGTAGTTATTATTCTAGCCTATGAAGTATATATCCTTGCGTGGATGAGATGGAAAGAATATATATTGTAGAAAATATCTCACTGTAGTTTCTTTATATTAATTTTTACCAAAGAGAAATAGTTGTCTTGAAAGATAGTTTCAATACTATCCTGGAGAGGGAGATTTAAAAAAATTAATTACATATTATATATTAAAAATAAATATTAATTGTACAAAGTAATGACTTTATGATATTTTTATAGATGTATATATTGTGCATCGATTATATTCATTCTTCCAGTGTTCTGTTTCTTTTCTACTTGGTCCTTCCTATCCTCTATAGTTTTTTTTTCTATTTTCACATCTTTTAAAAATCTATATTAGCCATAGGAGAGAAAACTGTATTTTCTCTCCTTTTTTCTTGTACTATAGCCTAATAACAGAAAAGATAAATTGATATGAGAAAAAAATTTAAATTTAGCTATCCCATATTTACTAGTTTTGTAAATCATTCCAGACACATTTTATGTATAGGTGATGATATGTTTTATAATTAGGCAAACATTCTTTCCCCGTTTTTATCATATAGGCTTTGTTATGTTGAATAGTCTTTCTATTCTAATTTTCTTCAGAACTTTGCTTTAAAGTGAAAATAGTTTTTTATACAAGAGGTTCTAATTATGGCTTTCACTCCCTCCATCTCCTCCCAGATCATCTGCATGTCCTCAACCATTCAAATTCACACCTTTTCTTGTTTTTAATCTTAAAAAAAAGTAGGGATCTTAAAAATAATAACAATATAAAATTAGATGAAATTAGAACAGAGAAACTAAAATAATATAAAGCAAGCAGGAAAAAAAAGAACCAAAGAAAATCATAAGAAATAAATACAAATTCAGAGACACAATATTCACATACACAGAAATCCTATAAAAACAAAATTGGAAACCATAATAGTCAGCCAAAAACTTGTAAGATACACAAAAGCAAAAACCAACCAACCAACCAAAAAACAAAAACTACACATATATGAGATCAAACAAACAAAACAAAAATTATCAATAGGTTATTGCTGCGCGCGTATGTGTGTTGTGTGTGTGTGTGTGTGTTGTGTGTGTTAACTATATAATTCTGGGCATGGGGCCTGCTATTAACAGTATAGTTTGTGACATACATTACAAGTGTAGTTTATAATGCAGTAAGATTCCATTGGAGAAACCAATTTTTCCTTGTGAGCAGTTTCAAACTAAAGAGCTTTTGGTTTAGGGATGAAGGCTTCGTTCAGTTTTCCTCTCAGTACTGGGAACCTCATCTGACTTACACCTGTGCAGGCCCTGTGTTACTGTCACAGTCTCTGTGAGTTCATAGGTATATAAGTCCTGTCGTTTCTACAAATCTTTGTTTCTTTGCTGTCTCATCCTCACTGTCTGTTCCATGTCTCTGCCTTCTCATCCAGAGCTCTCTGAGCCCTGAGGGGAGAGATTTGATGGAAACATCCCATTTAGAAATGAGCTTGCTCTATTCTGATGTACTGCATCCAGATGTATTTGTTCCCATCTGGGCAGGAAGAAGCTTCTCTGAAGATGGTTGAGCAAGACAATGACCTATGAGTATAACGAAATGTTGTTATGAGTCATTTGATTGTGTGTTTCTTTAGCAAACAGTAATTGGTTTTCCCAGGTCCATAGCCTATGTAGTATCAAGCGCATGACAGCCTGAGCATACTAAGCATGGGTTTCATCTCATGGACTGTTGGTTACTACCACAATATCTGTACCGCTATGGCATCAGCATATCTTGCAATGCAAGACATCATTGTACACAGAAGGATTTGTAATTGACTTGGTGTTTACCTTTCTCTTCTGGTAGGATGACAGAGTACTTTCTAGTACCATGAATAGCAATCAGTAGGTAAAGGCTTGAGTTAGGCACCAGCTTGGCTTATCTGTCTTCATTGAAGTAGGTAGGTATTGTCTTCAGCAATGGGAGCGTAACATCAGTTTGTGGAGACTAAACTATAGCCTTGGCCATAACTTGGATCATTATGGGGTTTTCATAGGACCCTTTGGCCATCAACTTGATTAGATATAAGCCATTTCAGATACTGAAGGTTTCATTTTGGGGCAAGAGATGTCTTGCTAGAGTATTGTCTCCACTGTGATTTGGTGATTTCATTTAGATTTCTTCCATATATGTATGAATTTTAAGAAGATTCTACTCTATTAGCTTTCCATATGACCCCCTCAATGGTTTCTAGTTTTAGATGTTCCCTTGCTGTATTTCCTCCATCACTTTTTCCTCTCCCCTTCACTGTTTGATCTTCCAGTTCCAGCAGCCTCCCTTCATTCATAACTGTTTATTCTATTTTCCCATTCTAGGGAGGTCCTTCTCTTCATGCTAGTCTATACAGAACATCTGTGGTTATAGGGGTTGTAGCTTGCTTATTGAAGACTTAACAGCTGACATCTGCTTATAAA
This sequence comes from Mastomys natalensis, assembly GCA_021653895.1. Taxonomy (NCBI): domain Eukaryota; kingdom Metazoa; phylum Chordata; class Mammalia; order Rodentia; family Muridae; genus Mastomys; species Mastomys natalensis. Next base: position 1,144,505 of record JAJTUV010000353.1, read on the forward strand.
CAAATACATACCATATTTGTCTTTTTGTGGCTGGATTACCTCAGTCAGGATGATTTTCTTATAGTTCCATCCACTTGTCTACAAAGTTCATGATTTTCTTTTTTTAACAGTTGAGTAATATTTCATTGTGTGAGTGTACCACAATTTCTTTATCTGTTCATTAAACATTCTTTTTCATTTCTTCTATTTTCCTCCTTAACCTTATGCAGAATGTTTTCCTTTCAACTTTGCATGATGGATTTTATACCTTGTGCTCCTTATATGATATTATCTGAGAAGTGTTGAGAACTCAACAGAATTCCAAAGCTTCTCATCACTTCAAGTTGGCAAATTTTATACTCAGGTATCAATTTGTTTGGAGCCAACCTTTACTTTCCTCTTTTCTAAAATGTCTACTGTGATGTTAATGTTCACTTAATTGTGAATTAATTTCTGCTGGCCTTTCCTGAGGATTCCAGGCTTTATTATGTCTTAAGATCTGCTTGGTAATAAAAGTTTAGGAAAATAAAATCTATTTTTACCTCAGTAGGTTATTAGCAAAATAATCGGACACAAGGTTACATGGAGGGTGGATCTAGGAAGAGTTAAGATGAGGAGGGTGAATGCAATGAAAATACACTCAGATTGTATGAAATTCTCAAAGAATTGATCAATACATTTAAAAAGAGAAATCACTAACCAGTTCTGAAGAAAGTAGAAAATACCCTAGGAGACATATGTAAAGCATTTATAAGCAAGCTATAAAGCATTTATAGCAAGGTGTTTCCTTTGTTTTAGTAAATTTTTAGGTAATAATTACATATATCGTGCATGCATATAATAAAACTTACATCTTCTCTCCTTCCAATTTCTCCCTAAAAAGCCTCTACCACTTTTCCTTTCCAACTTCATATGCTAAAAATCTCACAGAATTCACTCAGTGTGCATGTGGGTAGACAGTCTACTGGAGCATGAGCAGCCTCTTAGGGCCAGCTTTCCTGAAGAAAACCCAAGCAGTCATGACAAATCTCTTCAGTTAGTGGTGGATTTTCATGAATCCCTCCATAGCACATGCTGGAGTGTTGAACTTACACAGGTCTTGTACATGTAGTCACAGCTGCTATGAGTGCTGATATGATTTTATTTAAATGTTTATTTATTTATTTTTAAAACTCCAGATTTTATTCCCCTCCCAGTCCACCCTCCAACTGTTCCACATACCATACCTCCTCCCTGCCTCCCTGTCTCCACAAAGATGTCCCCATCTCCCCAACCCCTACCCACCAGACCTCAAAACTCCCTGGGGCCTCCAGTCTCTTGAGGGTTAGGTGCATCTTCTCTGACTAAACCGAAACCCAGCAGTCCTCTGCTGTATATGTGTTGGGGGCCTCATATCAGCTGGTGTATGCTGCCTGGTTGGTGGTCCAGTGTTTGAGAGATCTTGGGGGTCCAGGTTAATTGAGACTGCTGGTCCTCCTACAGGGTCGCCCTCTCCTCAGCTTCTTCTGGCTTTTCTCTAATTCATTCACAGGGGTCAGCAGCTTCTGTTCATTGGTTGGGTGCAAATATCTGCATCTGACTCTTTCAGCTGCTTGTTGGGAATGGATACAGAACATGTGGTTCATTTATACAATTTAATACTACTCAACTATTAAGAATGAGGAAATCCTGAGTTTTGCAGGCAAATGGATAGAACTAGAAAAAGCATCCTGAGTGAGGTAACTAAGACCCAAAAGGATGTGCATGGTATGCCCTCACTAGTAAGTGGATATTAGCTTAAAAAAAAAAAAAAAAAAAGTACAGAATATCCAAGATATAGTCCACAGAACTCAAAAAGGTCAACAAGCTGAAGAAGGGCCCAAGTGAGGACACCTCAGTCCCACTTGGGAGAGAGGAGAAAGCAATCACAAGTTGGGAGGGACCTGGGAGGAAAAGTGGACAGGGGTAGAGGAAAGATGGGAACCTGATCTGGTATTAGGTGAGGGAAAAGGACTGAAACCCTGAGGGTCAGTGGAAAGAATGGAAACAGGCAACCTTGGGATGTAGGAGGTTGGGGGACCCTCCAGAATGCACTAGAGACCTGGGAGGTGAGAGACTCTCAGGACTCAAAGGAAAGGACCTTAGATGAAATGCCCCACAGTAGGGAGAAGGAACTTACAGAGCCCACTTCCAGCAGGAAGACAGGGCATCAAATGAAAGAGAGGGTTGCCATTCCATAGTCAAAACTCTGACCCATATTTGTTCCTGTCTGAAAGAACTGCAGGGATGGAAATGGAGAGGAGCCTGAGGAAGAGAAGGTTCAGGGACAGGCCCAAAGTGGGATCCAGCTCAAGGGGAGGTCCCAAGGCCTGACACTGTTACTGAGGCTATGGAGCACTCATAAAATGGGACCTACATGACTGCCCTCCTAAAAGATCCAACAAACTGACATGATTTTTAAAAGTGTTTATTGATATTTGCTTTGTAGTCTAACTTATGGTCTCTCTAGAGAAAACCCCATATGTAGATGGGAAAAAGTTTTGCCTTAGATTAGCTGAAATAACAGATAAGTTTGAATCTGTCCATTAATTACAATGTGATCTCATTGTACTTACAAATATTGTGAGCTTTGTTTCTCCCTTGAATCTAATAATGTTTTCTTACTGTATACTGCATTCTTGGGTGCGTATATGTTTATTATTCTGCCATTTATTCGTATGTAGAGATCCTACTTTACACTTGCCTCTTTTGTCTTTATTTTTTTAAAGTTGGTATTTAAAAATCAATTGTATCTGACATAAGACTAGCTACTTCTCATATTTTTGTTTGGCTTGCACAAAATATCCCTTTTCAATCTTTAATTTTTACTTTATGTATGTGTCTTTACTGAGTGAGTTTCTGGTAGGCAGTATATTGTTTCTTTTTTCTTTTTCCTTTTTTCAGCCTCTTGTTTGGCAAATTTAATCTTCCATATTGCAATTTGTTATTGGTGAGAATTTAATCCTGAAATTTCATTAATTATTAATTATTTCCTGTTTTATTTATTTTTATTCTTACCTCCATTGTTTCTTTTTGACTAGTTCCTTTGTTACTGTTTTTACTGTAGTTACTAGAATTTATTCTTTTATTTTTCATTGGAATAGCTGCTTATAAACTATTCTAAAGAGTTTTATTCTTTCATGTGTTTTCATGATGTTATTATTTGCCTTTTACTTATGAACACTCTTTAAACCTTTCCTTTAGTGCTAGTAGCCTCATGATGATTTTCTTCAGATTTACTTGTCCTGAAGTGTTATTCCTAAATAATTTCACTGTGTAAAATCTCCTTTTCAGACTGTTGACAAAAACTCATGTTATAATATGCTTTTCATAACACATCGGGGGCAAAGGGTATCATCCAATTGGCCCTTTTATGATGCTGTTTGAGCTTAAATTCTAATAGTGAGATTCCTATTTGATAAACCTTTAGTTCTAGAACTATAATTTTGCATCAGAAATCTAGCTCATGTGAGTGTTAAACATGCACACCTTGAAATTTTATGGAAGCCGAGCTCTAGAATCATACTTTGCTGGCTGAGTGATGTTGGGTGAATTATTCTGCTTCTTTCAAGCATTGTCTCCATCTTTAAAATTGTGCTAATATTAATAGCTTTTTAGTTAGTCTTAGATTGCAAGAAATCAGGGACTTACTTCATATAAGAAGAAAATGATGGCACCATATTCAATATTTTCCTTAGTGTGTTGTTATTAACATTACCAATTAGGGTTTTGACTTAAGACAGAACTAGCCTGTTTGGTTATAATTTTCATTGCTTAGAGGTAATCACCTGCTGGTCTAAATCTAAATCTACTCTGTTTCAGCTGATTGTGGTGGTATCTACTTCACATCATGACTTGGTTGTTTACTTGGCCTCTCCAAAGTAACTTTTCAATCACTAACTTAAAGTACTCTGTGTTCATGTATTTCCTTTCAGTCTGCTTTCCTCAATGTGGAAAATAACACCACTACACACCTACTGAATAAAATCAGACTGTCTTCTTTCCTTTGCCTCCCATCTGAATCACGATGATTCTGTCACCATACAAGCAAAGGTCACTTCCTGGATCCCACACAGGTTTGTCGTTGCTGCAGTCTACACTGATGTGCTTTTCCCTCGCTTGTGAGGCACAACAGCTGCTCTTTCAGTCTTTCCTTTGCCCAATTTATAATCCATTTTCCATGGCACAACCAGAGTGAGCTCTGAAATGAGCAAATCATATTAGTTTTGCCTCCTCCTAAAGTGTCCACAGAATTCCAGTTTGATGAAATAAAAGCTTCATGGTTTACCAAGTTATCTGTGAGAGAGCCCCTATGTCTTTTCTGATGTCAAACTATTCTGTTGTTGTTATTATTATTTGCCAGTAGCAGTGAGGATATTTTTCTATTGTTCAAGTATGCCACACTTCCATTCCATTGCATTCCACTGCATTCCTTTGCATTTCATACATACTTCCCTCAGCATGGCTTCTTAATATTATGTTTCCTCTCCTCCAAGAACTTTTCTGTGCATTAGTTTAAATTAGCTCTTATTTGTGGACTTATCTTCCAGTTATAATTTCTTTGGACAACTTAATATTTACTTAGAATGACTTTATTTCTTACTTTCTATCTGTCTTCTGCCACTGTTAGAATGCAAACTCTAGATGAACCTTCATCTCCAGAGCCCAGGGCATGATAGTTCTGCATCAATACTACTTATGTTAAAAAAGAGCTGTGTTTAGTCTCTTCTGAATATAATTCCATGAGCTAAGTTAACATTGGATTCATATACGTAAAGAATTTCTTGCTTATGATTCCCAGTTATGTAATGTAAAATACCAGTCGATTCATATTCTGACTCAACCATCATAGTCTCTTATAGAAAGTTAGAAGAGTTATTAGACAATTAATTTTCTTCCAGGGGTTTCAGTATTTTAACCAATAGAAAATAATCTCACAAATTTATAATGATAAAACTGTAGTTGTTGACTTATTCGTTTTTAAAGAGTTTATCTCTAGCTTAGTGTGACATGTTAGATGCTCCAAAAGAAGAAAGTATAGCAACTATGTGAATAATTCAGTCTTTTTTCTACCCAAAAGCTTTTTTTTCCATTTTATTTTCCCTGAGGTTTGCTATCTGGATGAGTTTATATAAATATATAAATTTCCATAAATACACATGTATAAGCAGTTATAAGAGATCAGTATCAGTACTACTCATGTGATAAGTACTTTAGAAACTGAGGCTACCTTAAATCTTGCTTCTTGGGTTAACTTTTTTTTCTTTAGACATTCCAGTGAGAGTTAAAAAGCCTCTAAGTTTTGCATGAGAAATGAAGATTTCTTGGCTTAATCAGGACCATTAGGTGTTTGAAGCCCTTTTGGATAAGATTTGCAATGCATCAGATCATAATACCCATTTAAGATGTAAATTGGAGAGCCAGAAACTAATAATTTACACAGATTGACTTGATTGGCATGTTTTATTTTTCATTGTTTTTTCTTAAATATAGAATATTTTCCTCCAGACCCAGAAAACAACTTTTTCTTTCTTTCTTTCTTTCTTTTTTTTTTTTTTTTTGGTTTTTCGAGACAAGGTTTCTCTGTGTAGCCCTGGCTGTCCTGGAACTCACTCTGTAGACCAGGGTGGCCTCAAACTCAGAAGTCTGCCTGCCTCTGCCTCCCAAGTGCTGGGATTAACAGTGTGCACCACCACTGCCTGGCCCAGAAAACAATTTCTTAATGTCTCCACAGAACTGCAGAACATGTAGTGGCCGGAACATACCTTCAGATGTGGTCTCTTTCTTATAATTCATAACAATCAAATTGGGTGACTTACGCAGAATGAATAAAAGGTTTGAAACTGATGGTTGAACTTTTTTATCAGACTACTTGCCTAGCTTGCAGGAGACCATGGATTTAATACATACCCTACATAAAACTAGATGTTGGGGTACATGTGTGTAATACAAGTACTATAGGAGATAGAGGCAGGTAGATCTGAGTTCAAGAGCAGGCTTGGAAATTGCATGCCAGTCTTGGATTTATGAGATGTTTTCTGTAATAAGAAGCAATAAGTAAACTTTTAAAATGTATTCTCTGCATAATCAAAGGTTATCAACTAGATATGGTGCCCTCATTTCTCAATTGTTTGCTGTTACTCAGCATACGCCAAAGTGATTATCCACTTTATGATTTTACTACAATACTTAAGCCATAAAACTCACCATTTTTATTCCTTACACACCCTTCTCTGGAGCAGGCTTCCTCCTTCTCTTCCACTTTTGAAATAAGGCTTCAGCATCATTTTCTCTATATTCTATTGGTGACATTGCATTTGTCTGACTGTGCCTGCCATGTTAGTACCATGACCACAGTGCATGACATAAAATTCTTGATCGTTTTATATATTTGTATCTGCATTCAAGCTCTCTTTTAGCTGAGCTACTTAAGTCAACTATATTCATGAATTTACATCTTTAGTTTACTTGATGATTGTATTTATGTGCTGAGAGTGTGCCTCGAAATTATGTGCTTTTTCTAAATTAATTGAACTTTTTGTCATTAAATTCTAAACTGGCTAAGTTTAGGCAACAGTTTTTTCTTTTTTAAAATTGGTTATTTTATTTATTTACATTTAAAATGTTATCCCCCATTTCCCAGTTTCCTCTCTACAAGCTCTTTATCCCTCTCCCTCCCCCTGCCTCTCTGAGGGTGCTTCCCCAACTGCTCACCCTCTCCCTCGTCAGCACCCTAGCGTTCCCCTATCCTGGGTCATCAAGCCTCCACAGGACAAAGAGGCTCTCATTCCAGTGATGCCAGATAAGGCCATCCTCTGCTAACATATCCAGCTGAAGTCATGGGTACCCCCTGTGTACTATTTGGTTGGTGGTTTAGTCCTTGGTAACTCTGGGGGGTCTGGTTGGTTGATACTGTTGTTCTTCCTATTAGGTTGAAAACCCCTTCAGCTCCTACAGTGCTTGCCCTAACTTCCCCATTGGGCTCCAGCACTCAGTCAAAAGTTTAGCTTTGTATGTACATCTGCATCTGTATTGGTCCGGCTCTGGCAGAGCCTCTCATGGCTCCTGCAGTTAGCACTTCTTGGCATCAGCAATAGTGTCTGGGTTTGGTCTCAGCCGATGGGATGGATCTCTAGGTGGGGCAGTCTCTGGAGTGGAAAAATTTAAATACAACTAAAAGTCACATCTTTTAAAATTATTGATTATTGTTGTGTATGTATGTGCATACCATATGTGTGAACTCATGTGCTGTGCCACTGTGTATGTGTAGAAACCCAAAGGCAATTGTTTTAAAGATTTACTTATTTATTTTATGTATATAAGTGATCTGTCTGCAAGTACACCTGCATGACAGAAAGGGCATCAGATCCCAGTATACATGGTTGTAAGCTACCATGTGGGTGCTAGGATTTAAACTCATGCATCTGGAAGAGCAAACTGTACTCTTAACCACTGAACCACCTCTCCATTCCCCAAAGGTGATTTTTGAGAGTCAGTTTTTTCCTTCCCCCTTGGGACTCAGGATAAATTTCAGGTCATTGTACGTCTATCCCTGATGATCCCTGGTATTCTGTTTTAACCGTTATTTTCCTGTTTAATTCATTCTTCAGAGATAAACAAAAAGTAAAGTTATCAAAAAGAAAAACTCAGAAGCCAAATATAGAGTTATTAGCCCAGTAGTAAGTTTCTTTTATGGTAAATATTTCTCCAAGACTTAGAATTGATATGATAGATATTAAATATTTTTCTATTCAATGAACAGTTAATATCACATACAGATAGAGTCTGCTGTAGTTTGAATGGATATCTCAAATCCATTTATAAACATAAGTCTCTAGCATGGTTGGATGGAGGAGAATTATGGCCCATTCAGAGGCTGGTGGGGCATTGTTGAATCATGGGTGATGTGCAGTCAAAGTGGATTGTGGGACCTCTCCTTGTCTATGCTCATCTTCGTGACTTCAGATATATGTGCTTCAAGAAAAGCATCTCCCTAGTCATCCTAGTAAAAACCCAAAACCAAGGGGACTGCCCAGCCTTGAATTTGAACATCCAGCACTCTAAGGTAAAATAAATTTTACCTTGATGTCTAATGCAGATTCTACATATTAAATGTCTACTTTAAAGTAACTATGTAACGTATCATGATTTCCTTGAACAAATACAAATATAAAACCATGACTGAGTATATTATAATTTCCCTTTCTACCGTGTTGCTCTCATATTCTTTACATCTCGAAGCATCTGGCATCATGGGAGTTTGGCCCTTGCATCTTCGATCTATGATGGATATCATCACAGTATAACCAGTATCTGGAGATGCAGGGAGTCAATGTTAAAAGTGGATGGCAGACTGATAAAGACAAAGGGACAAAACTCCATGTATTTTACATATTAAAATGGATTCGTTTTACATAAATTACACATTTTCTCTCAGTACTGAAAGAAACAGTTGAAGTCTGAGAAATTTAACAAGAAAAATTATATCAGCATAACAATATTTATACATGATAATATTTGGATTTATTTAGAATATACCTATAACTATCCTAAAATACATGTTTAAAAGAATATGGTAAGATATATTGATTTCTCATACTCTCAGATAAAGCATATGTCCATTTTATCATGTGCTTAAGATAACTGTCACCCACTTGTATAATTTATTTTTACAGTCCATTCATAAATAGTTAGAAACAACTTAGAATCTATACTTCCTTATTTCTAATTAACATATTTTGCCCTTTCATAATAGGTTTGTGTATGGTTCTCTACATTAGGGTGTTGAATTTATTATAATTCACTGTGTAAATTATTGACGTTCAAATCTAGCATGTGTATTTGAATACTATCAGAATCTCACAGTGAAATTATTTCACTGATTTCTTTTTGCAAACCATTCACCATTACTGGAATTGTGTTTTGTACATTATATTCCTTTGACGTCATGAAGCCTTCCATTCTGTTTCTTTATAAATGAAGTTTCATTATATTTGACTCAATAATAAGTGAATTCCAGAACCATTGACATTTATATAATTTCAGACTTTAAAGTCTTTGTTGTGCATTAACATGCATTATGTACACTTTCAATTCAGTTTTAAAGAAATGACCATAGATTTACATAGTTGTTACATGAAAGAGTTCTGTTTAAATGTCATTGTATGATTTCTAGTGAATTGTGTTTCTTTCTGAAATCATTTGAATATATTTTGTAGTGTAGTTGCAATTATTAGATAAAACTATTATTGGATAAAATGAGACAAATTATGGCTTATAAACTTTCTTAAAGCCTCTGTAGATATTAAGATATAATTGTAGTTTTCTCCAAAATATCCTTTTATTCTATACTTTAAAAAAAAATCAAGACTTTTGTACACAATTAAGTTTTATAGGCTTGAGATGTGGCTCATTTGGCAGAATAATTGATTAGCATCCTCTAGATCGGTTGATCTAGCAATTATAAAGTGCTTTGTGAATATGCCTGCCATTCTATCTATATTCAAGACCATGATGTTATATGATACTATGTCTTATAAGCATAAGTACTTTGCTTGCAACATCTATCTATCTATCTATCTATTGATCATCTATCAATGTATCAATCATCTATCTATATCAATCTATCATCTGTCTATATCAACTCTCTCTATCACCTATAGATCTAATCTATCATTTGTGTATCTATCTATCTATCATCTATGTATCCATCCATCCATTCATTCATCTATCTATCCATCTATCATCTATCAATTTATCAATCATCTATCTATCCTCTATCAATATATCATCTATCTATGCAATCTATTTTTTCTATTACCTTTATATCTAATCTATCATCTGTGTTTCTATCTATCTATCTATCATCTATCTATCTATCTATCTATCTATCTATAACCTATCTGTCTTTCTACCTGCATATCTATCACTATGTATCCATCCATCCTTTCATGCATCCATCCATCCTTCCATCTATCTATCATCTATCAATTTCTTTCTCAAGCTTAAGGGAATGAGCTTACTATGAATAACATCTTCCACTAGATTACACATTTTGGAACTGTGTTGGTTAAATTATTGCAGTCTGGGCTGAGAGGGAGAAAACTGTGTTGAAGGAGGAAACAAAAGAAAAGAGAAATGAAATGACCTTGGGTTTGAAACGTTGGTGCTAGGATCTCATCTGTCCCCAGAAGTCTCACACTTGCCAACAGTCTTTATTTCATTAATTTATTTGGCTTGAAAGAGCAAGAGCATTACAGTGCTGGACCAGCAGGGACATTTGTCTTGTAATCAGGTTAACATTATCAGTTCTGGAACCATTTCTTGAAGGACCTGAGATCAGAGACCAAAGTCCAAGACACATCTACTACATCCATTGTGATGGGAGGAACTCTGTAAATTCCTCCAGGTTGATATCACTCACAAGCGCCCAATGTCAAAACAGTACCACAGCCCTCCTCCTAGTCCCGGTCTGGAGAGAAAAGGGTCACCAGTTTAGTAGCACTCTCAATCAGTAGCTTTCTGTTTCATCAGTATGCTACCCACAGTCTCAATTCCTCAGCTTGTTTTGAGGGAATCTTCATAACTTACAGCAACAGATCGGGCTCAGAAATGCCCTTGATGCAGTTTGTAATAAGCATTCTTAATTTCCAACAACACAATTTTTCTTTGCCCCTCTCTCCCTAGCTAGCAATATGTGGGAATAGAGTTTCCTGCTGAGATTTTTAGCATTATTGTCAGGTCAGAAACCAAGCATATTAACAGGAAGCATGCTATTCTGCATCTAGAAGCCAGAGCATAATAAGCATTGTTAATTTAGTTAAAAGAGAGACAGCTGCTTACGATTACTCTTCTTGTGTATGTGTGGGAGTTAACAGAATAATGTCTCTTTTGCAAATTATGCATGGTTTTCATTTGCTTATATGTGAAATTTAATTGAAGGAATTAAGAAGCTGAATGAAATAATGAGCTGTTTGGAAGGAAATCGGGCTATTGCTGCTCACTTAAATGCTGGTTGTATAGAGTCTTAGAAACCAGATACTCCTCAAATCTTTCTTTACTGCATGTTATATCCTGGGTTATAGTTTCCAGTGAAATATAGAGTGCCATTTTACTTTTGATATCAACCTTTCTGCTAACTATTACTTAGAGCCCTGGTCTAACAAATGACTTAAAGTTGGACCACTGTTGTTTTCTGATATGTGATTTGAAAAGTGTTTAGATTTTATACATACATGCAGATATGTATAATGAGCTTCTTTCGCAAAATACAGTTTGTATATAGAGTTTAGACCTTTCATCTCCATTTGACTTTTATAACCCTTGACTATTTTTTTCTTCTCTCTAAGGGGTAGTACCAATTACATGCCAGGCAGCCTAATTTATTTGGCTCAACTATACTTGAGATTCACTGAGGACTCAGAGTATTGCAATTATGATTCTACAAGCAGGGTAGTCAGCTGATCTGAATTGTGGGATTGTCAGAAATATCACAAAGCATGATTTATGCTTTAACTTAACCCTTTGAGGGAAGCTCATATCTAATAAAGCATGGATAAAAGTATAAAGTTATATGGTTTTGACATATAACCACCACCCCAATCAAGAAGTAGAACAGCCCTTTTCTACCAGCCTTCCCTGGCCCTGGGGAATATGCATATCTCCTACTCCAAATTTTTATCAGATTAGTTGCTTTTGTCCTAGAACTTGACCTAGCATTTCCGAAACCCAAGCTGTCCAATTCTGTCCTCCTCAGGGCATTCCTCTGCCTAATTTGATAACTTCGTTTAAAAAGTCACTTTTGTGTCCTCTGAGCTGCCAGGATTTCCCATGTACAAATGCACCTTAATTTCAAATTTACTTATTAATGATATATACACACACTGGCTGTACTTTTTAACTACTGCTGACATTCACATTGTAGATTATGTTTTCATTTCTCATATTTAGAAGTGAATATATGAATTTTGTGTAAAATATTGTTTAATCTTACTACAAAGGAGAAAGTTGTTTTTCAAAACCACAACACAGTAACAGGGGAGTGTTGTATTGCTATATATAGCAGCATACAACAATTGGAAGCTAACATTCTGGGTAATGAATCAAACCATAATTAATATTTTTCTTCTACATTTTGGTTCTTTTCATATAATTTTTAAATGTAAAATCTTCATAAAAGACTGACAAAGCTAAAATTCTGCCAAGGTACATGCCACACAATAAATATATAGTAACTTAAAAAATATTTGTGCTGGTGCTGATGCAAATATGTGTGTGCATGTGTGTATGTTGCGTGTGTGCATGAGTGTGTTTATTGGTATGCATGCCACAGTGTTCGTGTGGAGATCATAGGACAGCATGCAAGTCTTGGTTCTCTTTTTTCATCATGCAGTTCTGAGGAGCAAAGGCCATCAGACTTGATGACAGCAACTTTATCCACTGAGCCACCTCACTGGCCCAAATACATACACTTTGTTTAATTTTTTTCTACTTTACCTGCATTATTCTCACAGTTTAGACAATGCAATGGTGTAAAGGATGAAAAAAGAGCCCTATTATAGGAATGCTTCGAACCAGGTGCTTCAAGTAAGAAAAAAATTTGCAATGTAGATAGAAATATGACAAAGGTATAATTTTCTCCCCTAGAATTACATGAGTAGAAAAAAAATATGTATCTATATAATGAGGTAAACATAGGCCAGTGTATTTGGAGGGGTTTTAATAAGGTTATTAAAGTGTTTTTAGATTCTAAGGGAAAAGAATTTCCATTTCATAGGAAAAGGGACAGTGTTACAAAGAAGATGCAATTTGTACTGAGTCCATCAGATGAGAGGACTTTTGATGGGCAGATCAGAACAAAGCAACTCAGGGAGAGGAAATGGTGGGCTGCAAGTGTGAATTCATTATTCACAGACAGACACAGAAATTAGTTGAGGCTTATAACCGGGGAGACAGAATTATCAGTATTAAAAACAATTTGAATGTAAGCTTGTTACTATTGTAGCTTATAGTACAATCTATCATGAAAGAAGAAAAACTCAAAGTAATTTAATATTTTATTTTTAATTATGGGTATGTGCGTGTTCATGTGCACGTGTGTGTGTGCGTGTGTGTTGTACAGACCCTAGAAAACTAGGAAAGTATGTCGGATCCCCTGGATCTGAAAAGGTTGCATGCAATAGTGAGATGCCTAACCTCAATGCTGGGAATGCATTCTTCACTGCTGCACTGTCTCCCCAGCTCTCAGCATCATTTAGGAACAATTGATTAGTGTATATTAACTTATACATTTATGAGCTTCAGTGTGACTTTTCAGTATATGCAAGCAATGTCATTCAATCAGATTCTGCCTCTTCTTCTCTATCCTGTCCCATGCCACCCCTCTTCCCAAGCTTGACAGTCACTCTACCACTGGCAGGTTAGCTTAGTTTTTTCCTCTACATTCTAAGGTAAACATGCAGAATTCCTTCTGAGTCTGCAGTATTTGAGTACAAAGATTGTAAAGGGTGAAGTGGGGGTCTCGTCATATTAGTTATATGTTTGTGACATGACATTCAGACTTGGCTCCTGGATTTAAGAATGTTTGGAAAGCCAAGAGAAAGATAATCACCGCATAGTAATTGTTACAGATGATGATTTTTAAATGTCAGATCATATTGCATTTTACTTTTATCTTTTGAAGATTTATTTTGTTTTTAATTGTATTTGTGTATCCATGCATGTGTGAGTGTTTGTTAGTCATCCAATATGGTTGCTGAAATGCTAACTCAGGTCCTTTGTAAGAACAATAAATGCTCTTAATCTTAGCCATGTCTTTAGCTCTTCAAGAACTTTTCAAAGTTGATAAATTTAGCCAATTCCCAAGTGATTGATTATTCTAATGATTTATTTGTTTATCATATATTTTCTTGTGACATATATTCATGAAAAAAATAACTGTACTAGCTTCCTTTGTTTCTTCTTAAAGCTTTCATTCTGAGATAAGTGTCCACATGAATGTAAGCTGTATTTTGTGTGTGTGTGTGTTTAGATGACTTTCATAATTTTGGTTTAATGACTATTAACTGGAGATCTTTTAAAAACTCTGTGCTTGTAACTTATTGCAATACAATGGGCAAAGCTCCTGTATTTCCACTTCTGGAATTGATTTATGACACCTTCTACATAATACACAGCATTGTAATAGCAAAGCAATCAGTGTTAAGTTCTCAAAGCAAATTATACAGTCTTATTAACAATAAAATGTAGTCAAAATACACTAGGCACAAACATACCTGATGTTATAAAATTACTTCAGCTCATATATAATCTAAAGTATTTATAATTGAGATTTGTTTGCAAGGGAAGTGAAAATTCATCTGTTATATAGAACAAACACAACATACATATATATATATATATATATATTTGTGTGTGTGTATGTATATATATGTATGTAGTTTAAATTATATTCATATATATGTACTTTAAATTTTTGCATAGACCATATATGTGTAATGTATTATCACAGCCAAAATCATCAATATCTTTTGAGAATATGTGTGGGTGCTATAAATGCAGCTGATGTTTTACTGTGAGGTGAAAATAAATCTAGACAAAACATCAAAAATAACAAAGAAGGACTGTAGACTTATAGAAGCTGGAAAACTAAAGCTAACTCTCTCAAAAGACAAAACACAAAAGCAAAATCCGTGATTTAGAGATCGTCTTTTAACATGTACTCAAATCATTGGGTAGACAGTCTTTCAATAGTATTTAGATGGATTTCATTTTCCACTTTGGAAAAATATGTGTGTTTATTTTCAAAGTGAAAGCTGAAACCAGCAAGACAAATGTAAATGTATAATGAGGATCAAAGAAACTGACCTGTGTAATTTAGGTGAGTAATCCTCTGTAATATATGTATGCATACTTCCTTCAATTTCAGCACAGTTCCTGGGCTCAGGACTCCCCAGTGTCATCTGAAGCATATCTGAGTTTAAAATAACTATGCTTACTTCATAAGTAGAACTTGCCACAGTGTGTTTTATTTTATGGGCTATCGTTTTAAATGATAGCTCATAGGAAAATCACAAAGCCAGATTTCATGGATACTTGTGCTAGACCTGTGTGAGGTAAATGGCCCAACTATGTATCATGCGATAATTCTCTTATTGGAGTCTTATGATGAAGGTTGTGATATGCTAAAGCACATGCATAATTGAGCCAGGGTTAGTCATCCTTAAGTTCACTAGCAATGAATCTACATATGCTTTAATTTAAATTATCTAAATTGTGAAGTTAATTCACTATGACACTCATTTATATTTCACAAAGTTTATAGAAAACAACAAAAAATAAAACCTTCTAAGCAATATCTTATCTGTTTGTCCTGGTTGGGTTGTTTATTTGTTTTATTTTGGTTTCATTTTTGTTGTTGTCGGTTTGATTTTAACTTACCATAAGCTTGAATTATTTAGGAAGAAGAATTTCAATTGAAAAAATGCCTACAGGTTACCTATAGGCAAATATGTAGTGCATTTGAAAAAAATTGGTTATTGTTGTGCTAGCTCCAGCCAAGGAGGCATGGAGGGGACGAGTGCCATGCTGGGCACTAGTTGTACTTGGAAGTGGCATGAATGTGATGCCATGCAGATCAAGACAGTAAATGATGTTCCTAATGTCCTCTGCATCAGTTCCTACCTCTGTGTTCATGTCTTAAGTTTCTACCTTAAGTTCCCTGGATGATGGATTACAAGCTATACAATGACATGAACTCTTTCCTTCACAAATTATCTTCGGTCATGACATTTTAGCACAGGAAAAAGAAACCGTTACTGAGGCATTATTAACCAAGGACAACTTTAAGCAGAAGTCAGAACATTGAATACTATGAATAACAGGCTAAGAAATTATTCAACAGGCAAAATGTTTATTGGGCAAGCTTCACATCTTAGGTTCAGATCCCCAGAAGCCCAAGTAAAACCCAAATGTAGTAGCACAGTTCTATAATCTCAACCCTCCTAGTGAAACAGGAGCTGAAGACTGGATGAACCATCTACCCCTGTAGAAATTCATGGGATGCTAACTTAAGGATACAGAGCAGTGGCCTTACACACAAATACATACCATACCATATCACACACACACAACACACAACACACACACACACACACCAAATCAACCAACCCAGGAATGGGGTTGCTGTTTAGACTTTATTATTTTCATTTCTAGATTCTGTTTAGTGAAAGAGGTAAGGGTAAAATAGGAAACTATTTGCTTTAATTTCTGACACAGGTTTCGCATGGACCTTGGCCTAAATGTGCTGCTATTATCTATATTTGTCCAAGTGTTGAAAATTAACTACTTTTGCCTATGTGCAAACATTTACAGTGATGAATATGTCAAACATCATGTTTTGTACAATAAATACATTCAGTCTGCTCTGTCATTTTAAAAAGAAGAAAAAGGGAACAAAGAAGAGCACATTGTAAACATTCTTCTTAGACATCGAACAAGACAGAAAGACTAATGCAAAAAAAAAAACCCAAAACAAAAAGAAAATCTCATTACCTTTCTTGAAATGTGCACACATATATACTATTATTTCTCCTTTAATTGCTACTGTGCTTTGTGGATTTGTCTTTTTTTTTTTTTTTTTTTTGACTTCAGGGAGTATAGGGCAAGATATGAGAAAGAAATTTTCCCCAGAGCACTTTTGATTCTCTTCATATTCAGAACAGCGTGAAAGCTGTCTTCCAATTGTGTAGGGTAAGTACAGCCCCTGAATGTGCTCAACAGCAGTTACCACAAACCAGTTATAATGTCAGAAATGCTGGAACCTTTTCTTCTCTTCTATATTTGAATAATGATAAATGCCATCACGCTGTGTGAGAACCATTGAAGTGTGCTTCCCTGCAGGTAAAGTTGGTAGTGTCTTATATAACTCTACTCAATGGGAGTATTACTTAACCAGTGTGAAATACATTGTCTGACATGAATTGTATTACAATTTGGAATGATGTTTATGCAAGTAGATAGTCTACCAGCTATTTTATGGTTTAGAAATGGACGTCAGAGGCCACAGAAGAAAAAAAAATTCCAACAGCTCTCTATTTGGATGTTTGTAATGAAAGCTGGATTGTTTCTCGTGGGAATACAATAAATTAAGGAATGAAACGTGGATAAATTCATCAATTTGGCTCTAGTCCATCATGGATGTTTGATGAGAGATAATATACTTGCTCTGCAATTCCAAAATAAGATGAATAATTTAACTAAGACATTAGTGTAAGATATCCAAATATGATTTTTAATGAAGTTGAAATAAATAAGAATGTGTGTGTGCCTGGTAGTTAGCTGATCAGTTATGCCAGCTGATGCTCTACTCTGTATTGTTCCTTGTCGGAGCTGTTGAGTTTTCTGCACTTGTCCCTCTTGGTGACAGTCTTTCTGTTCATCTCAAGTGTCAGTCCTGGGTTCATGGCCCTAAGTCGGCAGCATATCATCCCTGGGACTAAAAAAAAATCTATCTGGGTAATGAGAATGAGAATGGAGACCAGGCATGTTGATCAGCCAATCTCTGATCCTATTCATTGCATTTGGAGGCATCCAAGGAGAAAACACTATCTGCAAATAGCAAGTTTTGCTCACTCAGCTTGCATGGGATGTCTGGGCTTTCCTGGTATTAGAACATGTTGGTGGTGTCACCGTCATCAGGATGCCATTTAAAATATGCTTTTATGAAATGACTGGGGTTTCAAGTCCTATGCCCATAATGTGCCATTGTAGCCTAGGAGTTTGTTTCAATGGTAGTTGCTGGCCACTTCAAACTCTGAAGTCCTTGCTTTTAGGACAGGTGCCTTTGAATACGTTCAACCTGGGAAAAACTGGGCTTGTTCACAGCATAGAGAAGCTTCTGGTGTCATGACAGTAGTGGCTTTGAAATCAGCCCATCACCAGAGAGAGAGAGGAGAGGTCAGAGCCTTGCCACTCAGTTTCTCTTTGGTTGGAACAGTCAAGTAAAATTGGAATCGTATCTAATTTGTTTCACTCTGGGTCTTTTCTCCTCCTTAATGGGAATGATTAGAGTAAGTTTCAGTGTACATAGAAGACTGGGACCTATGTAGCAGTAGAGAGGAAAGCATTAGGTTGAGGATAGGTAACAGGTATTCCTGTAATTTTTAGAATACTCTTCCATTTAAAACTGATTCAGTTCAAATCTCATGTCTCAGCTTAGTAGAATAAGTGGTATACGGAGAAGTTTTGGAGTATTCACAGGCATTGTTTTCCTGGGGTTGCTTCTCTGCTTACTTGTAGGAGCCAGAACTAATCCAGCATTCATCTACTATCCAAGCACAGCAATCTTCAGTGTTCTATGTTTTGAATTTTGTGATGTTTACATCAATCAGTCCAATAACGATAGTGTTTTATAACAAGTAACAATTATGTGTTTAACATTTGTGACCAGCTAAGTGTACTTTCTTAAAATCCTTTAGGGGGGAGTCTTATGAAGTTGCCATGCTCTAGGTCAAGAAATTTCAGATAAGTCAACTTAATAGTCCTTTATCAGTTTCCTTATAGCACTTACCCAACCTTTCCAACAGTTCAGGCTACCATTATCTCAGTAGCCAGAAGTCAGCAGAGTGATCTTTTAACGGATCTTCTTGCTTGCAATTTAGCCTTCTCCCATTTGTTTTCTGGACTTCAGCAAGAGGCAATTTCATGGAAACAAAATAAAACTGAAACAAAATCTTCTCTATAAAATGCCATGGTTTATTTGGTTGGCATTAGTGCAAAGTCCGAGCTCTGCTAGCATGAGAGTTGCTAGTTGTGCTGACAGCAATGGTGTATATACTCTCTGTCCCAGCTTAATAGCAGTGCCCCCATTTAGCCTCAACAGTGGCCTGGTCTGAATGATTAATTATATGGCTATCTTATATTTACAAAGTTTCCTGTTATGTACCCTTTACATCTTCCCCAACCTTATCTAATACCATCTTTCTCAGTCATAATCTGAGCTTCAGCCATTGTGATTCCTTTGACTATATGAGTATGTCATATGTACTGTACTGGAGCCTATCAAGTACCTTAGGCCTGAAACACCCTTCTTTTAATGAGAGTAGTGCATGACAGCTGCCATGCTTGCATTTATTTCACTCTTCAAGAAACAGGTTCTCATCTTTATCTTATAGCCCTAGCTTGCCTTGAGCTTGCTGTATAGTTGAGATTTCTCTCTTAAGTTTCAAGTCCTTTAGCCTCTACTTCCTGAGTGCTGGGATCACAAGCTTGAATTTCTCTATTTTCCAGGTTCCCATACTACCCAATCAGATCTTTCCCCAGTTAACTGTGTCCAGCTACTGACTTCTTTGCTGCTATTTGACGTGTGAATTGTGGTAAAATAGTACCTTCTCATTTTTTTCACAAGACATTATAAATGTTGGTTATTTCGATGTGATTAATGTGTGTTCAATTGCATGTTTGTATGTCCACACCATAGAAACAAAAACAAGAGAGAAAGTACGGTCTGTGTCTGAATATAAAGAAGAGAAAACATGGGGGTAAATACCTGAGATTCTTTGACTGACCATTTGGATGGACAACTGCATTTCATTTGTTCTCATTTGTCCCTGCCTTTGCACTGCTGGATGAACTTAGCAAGGATATGTGAAGAAGAAAAGAGGAAGGAGTGAGCAGGAGAGAGAAAAAGGAGAAGAAGGAGAAGGAAGAAGAAAAGGAGAGGAGGAAGAGGAGGAGGAAGAGAAGAGGAAGAGAAGAGGAAGGAAATGAACCTGAAGCCTACTATATTTTTCCTTCAGTGTTCAGTCTTATTAGAACATTTTATATAGTAACATAATTTCAGGCAGTGTCAAGTAATCTTGTTTGAATTGAGAAAGTATTGGACAAAGATGAACTCTCCTTTTAAAGTTGGTAACAGGTTAAACCAAGCAAAAACACTTTTGAAATGGTGACTAAAGTAAGGGTTGTTTAAATCCAATTTATAGACTTCCAAAAGATGAAAGCAGGATGCTGAAGTGGAGGACTGTTTGTGAGATGTTTTTATGGGTTGGATTGTGTGTCTAAAAGAGCCGTTTTGAACTTCCGTCTCTCAGTGTTCGTGATTTTGACCTTTTCCACAAACAGGAACTTTGTAAATGTGATTCACTTAAGAGGAAGTCATATTGGAATAGGATGATTTTGAGCCATATGATGGAGGAAGATACAGGAAAAAGGAAAGCTGGCAGGATTTGAGTGATGGTCCAACAAACCACACCTTTCCTAGGGATCTCTATGTCTCATGCAGAAAGGACAAAACAACAGAATTTTTTCTAATGGAGTCTACAGGAACCAAGTCTGCAGATGCTTTGATCAAGAGCTTCTACTATCCAGAAATGCAAAGAATATCTTGTTTTTTTTTTTTTTTAAGTCACCTGGTATAATAATTTCTTATGGCATCCAGAGGCTGCCAGTACATTTCTTTTAAAGGGGAAAATACATCAGTGCATTTGAATGGAAAAGATGGAAGGGAATGATAGAACATGCACTGAGGAGTTACATTAGGTATTATGGGGTCTGGGTTTGTTGTTGCTGTTGTTTATCCTCCTCCATAGACTTTTCCCACATCCCTGGATAGTTTTCTGGTCCCCTTCCTTCTCCTACATAGTCCCTTCTGATTCTTTACCCTTATTGATTTTTCTTTTTCACCTCTTCCCCATCTTAAAATGATTTTCTCTCTCTGTTTTTTTGTTTTTTAATTTTTTTGAGTGAGTGTGTACATACACATACATGTGTGCTGATGCCCATGGAGGTTGGAGGTGTAATATCTGGAGCTGGAGTTATAGGCTGCTGTGCACAGCCTGACCAGGGCTCTGTGAATCAAACTTAATTCTTCTGCAAAAGCATTACATCTTTTAAACAGGCCACCTGACCCACCCCTATGAGTGCCCTCTAATTGTATGATCTAGTTCCATACACCACGTGCCCCTCACTATATTTTCTTCTCTCCACATTACTGTTAATTCACTTGAATATTAGACTACTGGACATGATCTGTTCTTAACCATAGCTCAAAATTCTCAACATTTCCAATGATTATTTCTTTGATTAGGAAATAATGCAATGTGTACATAAGTCCATCTAATGAGTCAGAGTTCCAGTTGGTTTGTGATGTCTGTAGCTAGATGAATGGTTCCCCAAATTACTGAGGTTAAGATGAAGTTAACATAGGATTGACATGCCAGGTCTCCAATAATTCAGTTACGAAATCAAATGGATTTTAATATATAAAGTAAACTATAACTTAACTGCTAGGGGCAGAGTTGTGTATGAGACAAAAATGTACTTGATTGGAACTACTACAAAGACTTCTTCTTAGGCTTAATGATGAAAAATATTGTCTTCAAGATTTATTAAAGGCATGCAAGTTTTGAAACTATTATATTTATTTATTTATTTATTTATTTATTTATTATTATTTTATTCAATTTATTTTTTCCTTACACCGATAATACTAACTGTATGGTTCACTTAAGATACATGGAGTTGTCAGATTTCTGGAGACAGAATAGACTGTTGGTTGCAGAGAGCTGAGGGGAGAGGGGAATGTGTTAGTGCATCAAATGTACAGAGTTAAAGTTTCAAAAGATGCAGAGGGTTTTGGAGATGGACAGTATTGATGGGTACAGAGAAATGTCATGTCATTAATAGTGCCAAACTGGCCCTCAAGATGGTTACGATGACACACTTATGTTACATGTATTTTCCCACAATTTAAGAAAACTTCAAAAATTACTAACGTGTTTATTGAGAGAAAACCTGTGGTTTTCTTCACTTTCTAACTCACTTACAGGCTGGTTAGCTTTGTTGTTTTCATAGATGTATCACATGCACACAACTTGTTTTTCATGTTCCAATAATGTCCAGCTATGACAGAAGAGGCATAAGGACTTTGTGGCCAAAATGAATTGGTGATATTCACTTTTCTGATATGTTCTGTGGTCTTTTCAATATAAGACTAATCCTCTCTGTTGTTTTGTTACAAATGAACCATTCTGAGCCATTCTGAAAGAATTTTTCTAAGTTTACATCTATCATTGACACCACTTTTCTGATTTCTGACCTGTGTGTGTGTGTGTGTGTGTTATCATATGGGGGTTTGAATATTGTTCTCCAAAGTTGAATGTACAGGTATGCACAACTAACTACAAGTTTCCTTAATTTTGAGTCTTTTAAGTTGTGGTGGGAACAGGGTTTGGAAGGACAAATTTCAGCTATTATTTACAACTACTTCATTTAGGCCTAAGTCATGGACAGTTTTAAGGATGGAAACACATTACTCAAATTTATATTCCACAGAGCTGACTCATGAATTTGTTATTCTTTACTAATCTTTTTTTTTTTTTTTTCAATATTTAGGGTGAATCCAAAATGAAGAAGAGGGTTCTCAAAGAAGCACTCTTAGGCTCTAATGCTATAACAGACTGACAGAATATTGACCCCCCACCCAAGACTTCTTTGTTTTTCCAATACAGAGAAACTTGGCATTTTGTCATTGTCTAATATCAGTATGGTGTCATGTTTCTAAATGATATTAGGAGTCATATTTTTAAAATTGATGCCTGCCTTTAACATTGGTGATCCTCTGTAGTGGTAAATTCTGGAAATCCTGCCCTTTTCCTGAGCCCTTCTGTCTCTTTGAAATAGATAAGATCTCTTGTCAATTAAAAAGATTTAACGTGGTGCTAATGCTCTGAGCTGGAAGATGTTTTAGTATTCATCAATGACAACACTGTCTTATTATTGCTAAGACTGTGAAACAAACTCCAGTACACTCAAGTTCAGTTAACAAAGACAAAATGGAGAAATAAATGGATATATGATGAATATGATAAAAACTGACATCCAGTTTGAACATTTTCATCCTCTATGGTGTAGTTTGGGAAATAAGTCATTCACTAAAAACAGGATAGCAAAGTTGAGAGCAGCAATGCATATGCTAGTCAAAACCGAAGTACTATAACACAGTACCTGACACACACTACTTATAAAGTAAAAGAGACACTTGTTCACTGTTTTAGAGGCTGGAAGTAAAGCACAAGCTCATGTGTATCTCTTTATGATCTCTCGCTCTCTCTTTCTCTCTCTCTTCTTCTTCTTCTCTTCCTCCTCATCCTCCTTCTTCTTCTTTTTCTTCTTCTTCCTTTACTTTCCCTCTCCCTCCCCCCTCTATTTTACTCTACCTCTTCCTCTCTCTCTCTCCCCCTTCCTCCTTCTAATCATGGGAACATTAGTTCTTCTTTTTTTTTTTTTTTCATTTTTCTATTGGATAATTTATTTACATTTCAGATTATCCCCTTTACCCATTCCCCCCTGACTCCCCACCCAGGAACACCCTATCACATCCCTCCTTCTCCTGTTTCTAAGAGGATGTGGCCCCACCCACCCACACTTTCCCACCTCCCCACCCTCAAATTCCCCCACACATGGCATCCAGCCTTCATGGGACCAAGGATCTCCTTTCCCACCTATGCCCAACAAGGCCATCCTCCCCTACATATACAGCTGGAGCCATGGGTCCCTCCCTATGTGCTCCCAGGCTGGTGGTTTAGACTCTGGGAGCTCTGGTTGGTTCATATTGTTGCTCTCCTCTTGGGGACACAAACCCTTCCTGCTCCTTCAGCTCCTCTCTAACTCCTCCATTGGGAACCCCATGATCAGTTCTATGGTTAGCTGTGAGCATCCGCCTCTGAATATGTTAGACTCTGGCAGACCTCCAAGTAGACAGCTATATCAGGCTCCTGTCAGCATGTACTTCCTGGCACCCACATCAGCATCTACCTTTGGTGACTGCACATGAGATGGATACCCAGGTGGAATGGTCTCTAGACAGCCCCTTCTTCAGTTTCTGTCCCACACTTTGTCTCCATATTTGCTCCCTTGAGTATTTTGTTACTCCTAAGAAGGACTGAAGCACCCACACTTGGTCTTACTTCTTCATGAGCTTCATGTGGTCTATGAGTTGAATCTTGGGTATTTCAAGCTTCTGGGCTAATATCCAATTATCAGTGAGTGAATACCATGTGTGTTCTTTTGTCATTGGGTTACCTTACTCAGGATGATATTTTCTAGTTCCATCCATTTACATAAGAATTACTTGAATTAATTGTTTTTAATAGCTGAGTAATATTCCATTGTGTAAATGTACCACGTTTTTTTGTATCCATTCCTCTGTTGAAGGACATCTGGGTTCTTTCCAGCTTCTGTCTATTATAAATAAGGCTGCTATGAACATAGTGGAGCATATGTCCTTGTTATAGGTTAGAGCATCTTCTGGGTATATGCCCAGGAGTGGTACAGCTGGGTCCTCAGGTAATGCTATGTCAAATTTTCTGAGGAACCACCAGACTGTTTTCCAGAGTGGTTGCACCGTCTTGCAATCCCATCAACAATGGAGGAGTGTTCCTCTTTCTCCACATCCTCACCAGCATCTACTATCACCTGAGTTTTTGATCTTAGCCATTCTGACTGGTGTGAGGTAGACTCTCAGGGTTGTTTTGATTTGCATTTCCCTGATGACTAAGGATGTCAAACGTTTTCTTTAGGTGCTTCTCAGCCATTCTCATTTCCTCAGTTGAGAATTCTTTGTTTAGCTCTATACCTCATTTTTAATAGGGTTATTTGGTTGTCTGGAGTCTTATTTCTTGAGTTCTTTGTATATATTGGATATTAGCCCTCTATCAGATATGGGATTGCAAGATAGTGCAACCACTCTGGAAAACAGTCTAGTGGTTCCTTAAAAAATTTGACATAGCATTACCTGAGGACCCAGCTGTACCACTCCTGGGCAAAATACCCAGAAGACGCTCTAACATATAACAAGGACATATGCTCCACTATGTTCATAGCAGCCTTATTTATAATAGACAGAAGCTGGAAAGAACCCAGATGTCCTTCAACAGAGGAATGGATACAAAAAAATGTGGTACATTTACACAATGGAATATTAAAAACAATGAAAAAAATGAATTAAAAGCTATTAAAAACAATGAATTTAAGTAATTCTTATTAAATGGATGGAACTAGAAAATATCCTGAGTAAGGTAACCCAATGACAAAAGAACACACATGGTATTCACTCACTGATAATTGGATATTAGCTCAGAAGCTTGAAATACCCAAGATTCAACTCACAGACCACATAAAGCTCATGAAGAATGAAGACCAAGTAGGGGGGCTTCGGTCCTTCTTAGAAGGAGTAACAAAATACTCAAGGGAGCAAATATGGAGACAAAGTGTGGGACAGAAACTGAAGGAGGGACTGTCTGCAGACCATTCCACCTGGGTATCCATTCCATGTGCAGTCACCAAAGGTAGATGCTGACAGGAGCCTGATATAGCTGTCTTCTTAGAGGTCTACAAGTGACCGACATATTCAGAGGCAGATGCTCACAGCTAACCATTGAACTGATCATGGGGTTCCCAATGGAGGAGTTAGAGTGAAGACTGAAGGAGTTGAAAGGGTTTACGACACCATGAGGAGAGCAACAATACCAACCAACCAGAGCCCCCAGGGTCTAAACCACCAGCCTGGGAGCACTTAGGGAAGGACCCATGGCTCCAGCTATATATGCACGGGAGGATGGTCCTGTCAGGTATAGATGGGAGAGGAGCTCCTTGGTCTCATGAACGCTGGATGCCATGTGTGGGGGAATTCGAGGGTGGGGAGGTGAGGTGTGGGGCAGGTGGGTGGGAGCACATCCTCATAGAAGTAGGAGGAGGGGGGATGGGATAGGGGGTTCCTGGGAGGGAGGGGGAAATGCGGTAAGGGGAGAACATCTGAAATATAATAAAATATCCAATAAAAAATCATTTTTATGTCCATGATTGCAGACTTCCTGTTTCCTCTTCTGTGAACTGTCTTTTCTAATTTTCATCTGTATTCTGGATACCCTTGTCTATGGATCTTTCTAGGAGTTATAGCATCCTTCCTTGAAAGTCTCTCATTCTGCCCACGGGTACTTTTTATTTTCCATTAATTCTTTCTTTGGTTTTGAATAGTCTCTAAGACTTGTAGCAGTAAACTCCCACACTAGATCCCTTTCTGTCCTCTCATATTATATTTATCAAGAAGGTCTTAATGTCATTTCTAGACTACTTCTTATTCTTGCCAAGTTTTTTTCTGTTTCCGCAGCCTTACCTACATCATTTTTTGAAGCAGGTGCTGGTATTGTCTTGTTTTTATAGCTCTCTCTTGTTTCTCTCCTTCCAGCCACATGGGGATCATATGAAGTTAGACATAGGTCAAGGTCATGTGAGCAGGAGCAACATGAAATACTCTTAGGCTGAACCCTTTGAAACTAGAGCACTGCTCACCATGCTACATATGACCTTTCAGATGGCTACCTCGGAAAATAGCAGTTGAATTCACTCATCCATGGCCACAAAATCCACATGAGGAAGCAGCACAAGAGAATCCTTGTTATGTTTCTTGGTTTTATCTCCTGATCTGGCCTAACAAAATCCCTCCTATGACTTTACTCTTCTTCCTCCAATGATTAGTGCTCTATCATAATAATCTTGTGAAGAATAATTTTCCTATATAAATTCCTTTTTGAAATGCCACTGTTTTAAATTCTTTTGCATAGAGAAAAGTAGGAAAGAAATAAAGTTAAGGAATAAATGAGTTTTAAAACTGTCATGTTTCTGTTTTGAAGCCTTGAAATTATTAACAATAATGAGATAGGCATTACCACAAAAACATTATTAAAAATGCAAATATTATAGTGATTATTTTCTTAAGAAATGTTTACTTCCTCGTTTTGTTAATTTTTTTTTCATAAGATGGGGGCCTTATGCTGTAGGAAAACTGACTTTCAACCTACGCTACAACTCAGGCTGGTCTCAGACATACCGTAACCCCATTGTCTTGTCTCCCAGGTGCTTCTGTTTGACTCCAAGTTACTTGATTTTCTGGCATTTCTTTGTGACTTCAGTTTATATTTTAAACAGTAAAATTTTATTAGATAACTGTTTAAAAGACTGTCTCTCTTCAGCCGCTATTGTAGAAATGCATTCATCATCTTTTCATTTTAAATTAGTTTCCTTAAAAATAGTTATTCACGATAGTTTTCCTAACTGCTTTGAGTGCACCAACTATTCTTTCATGAATAATATAGGGAGTTAGGTAAGTGAATATTCTACATCATCTTAACATTGATTATTAAAAATAAGAAAAATTTAAATTTGTTTCTCCTGTAAAGTCATACTTAATGGGTCTCTACTTTTAAATTTATTCTTTTAAAAGCACACACACACACACACACACACACACACACACACACACCCGAAAATAGATTCTTTTCTCATACAATACATCCCAACCAGCTTCTCTTCCCTCTATTCCTCCTAGCTTCTCCCTCAAATCTATTCCTCCTTTGTTTCCTTTTCAAAAAAAAATAAACAATAAAACAAAACAAAACCAAACAACCTCCCCCCCGCCCCCCAGGCCTCCAAGAGATAACACTCAGGTGAGATAAGACAAAATAAAGACAAGGCAACATCCCTCATATGCAGGCTGGATAAGGGTCCCAAGAGCAGATAAAGGAGTCAGAGGCACACCCACTACCACAAAACCATCAAGCTAGCTGCCATAACAAATGTACAGAAAACCTGGTGCAGACACAGGCAGGCCCTATGCTTGCTGCTTCAGTCTCTGTGAGCCCATAGGAGCACTGCTCAGTTGATTCAGTGGTCTGTGTTCTCCTGGTGTCCTCCATCCCCTCTGACTCCTACAGGCTTTCCTCCCTGGCTTCTGTAAAGGCAGCCATCCCACAAATAGCAACAAGAACAAGAATAGATATGGTGATATTCTTACAAATAGAGCCCTCTATCACTGGCTTCACTTTTGCTAATGAGGTATCCTCAGTGGAGTGACTGTGTCTTATGTAAATGTACCCATTTAAATTTTTTTCATTATTGATGCCTTGGGCCTTTTAAATCCATCACTACACGTGTGAACCAGGAGCTTATGCCGTCAGCTCTTACCAAAGAGAATATTACATATGGCATATGCTCTCACCTCAAGAGCTTATGCTCAAGACAAGACTCACATATATTATAGAAAAATGCATGGGGGTCATGATTAAATTTTGAAGTGTACATCACAGTCTCTGAGTAGGAGAATTGAGAAGCAGAAGCAATCTGCACAAGGGAGAACAGTACTTAGGTAGCACTAAAGATCAGACAGTGAGCTTTGAGTAATAGTTTGTCGATTTAGACAAAATGGACCTAGTCCTAGAGTTAGGTGTGATTTTTATCTCTAGGCTTTAAAAATATAATTTACAAAGGGAAGTTATACACATTTTATATGTACAGAACAGTGATTTAATATGTATATGCACATTGTAAAGTGGTTACCACAGTTATGTATATCATCTCACAAAGTTAGTGTGTGTGTGTGTGTGTGTGTGTGTGTGTATGCGTGTGTATGATTTTAATTTGTTCTGGTGAGATATGAACAAATGTTATTTATAGGTCACTGTTACAATTAGTAGATTGAACTATCAATTTGCCACAATTGAATGTAGGCTTAAAAATTTCAAAAACATATTTTAATAAGGATTCTTAATGCTTTAACCTCCCTTCTAGCCATCCACCCACCAGAGGTAGTGGAAAAGAAAAGTTATTAAGATACGAGGGAAGTGGAGCCAATCCAGTCTGCATTGTCAGCAGAGTTCAGTTGGCATGAATCAGCAGTGGTGCTCTATCCATTTACAAACACCATTCACAAATCAGCAATGGCAGGTTGATCCAGAAGAAGCTGCAGGCTCTGCTGTATGCCGTTTAGAAGTAGTTCCTTGGGACAATTTCAATCTCCAATTGTCAGGACACCAGCAGTCCAGTTCAGTAGTATCAGGATAGCAAACATGAATCAGCAGCAAGGCACGACCTAACAGAAACAGCCAGGCCTCCACTGACTTAGCACAAGTCAGCAGGAGTGACTAGAACCAGCAGAGATGCCAGGAGAAGTTGTCTGCCGTGCCTCTCTCATGAAGGGTGAAGATCCTTGGAGAGGAAGATATGAGACCAAGGAAGCATTGCAAAGTTGGCTCTACAAGCCCACTGTCACTGTCCATTGACTCCTATTTATACAATTTCCAAACATCATGTGTCCTCTCATGGGTCTTGCCTCAGCAAAAGACCATGTGAGCCTATCTTCCAGAAATTTCCACTTCACTTTGCCCAAGTCAACTAGAGTCCATGAAAATGGCAAGAAGCTGCAAGAAGCAACTAGAAGCAGCCAGAGCATCACCAGGTTATTTTTTTTCTTTTTTTTTTTGGTGCAGTTCTTTCTATGAAGTCACAAAAATGATCAGTAAGGAATGGCAAGGTATACTGATACCATTCAGTGTTGCTCACTGACTGTTGGGTTATATTTCTTCTTAATATCATTGGTCCTTTCACATGTCTGCTTTAGCAAAGCACTCTTTCATCTATGTGCCTCAGCAAAATATCATTTGACATAACTGCCTTTCCAAAGAAACCGAAAGTTTCCACTGTAATGGAGAATCCTCTGAAAAGAGTTATCCCTAAGGACTTGCTTTGATAAGTTGGTCCTGTGAGCATGCCTATATGGATTTATGGGTTGTCTTGATTATTAATTGGGGGTTGGTGCTACTAAATCCTAGGTACCTGTTCTTGAACTATATAAGAAAGCTAAGGGAAAAAAAAAAAAAAAAGCTAAGTCAGCCAGAAAGCCACTTCCTTCATGACTCTTGCAATGCTTCTCCGGTGGTGACTGGAGGTATTGCTGTGTGGAATACCAAGCTTGCCTCCCTCTTGATGGTAGGTAACCCTATAAGATGAAATAAGCCCTCCCCAGCTGAAGTTACGTTTGATCATGGTGTTCCCAGCAGTATCTGAGAAAGCAACTAGAATGTCATCCCCTCTTTTCATCCACAGGCCAGTTCCTGGTGATGACCATTCTACTTCCTGCTTCTATGGGATCGGCTGTCAATATTCCTCACACAAGAGGAAGCATATTTTAAAATATGCTAAATAATTTTCTAACACATACACATTTTTACCTTTTCCATTTATTTACCAATAGACACAAGAACTGATTCTGTATTTTGGGTATTGTGAGTAATGTTGCAGCAACGATGGGGACATAGATACCTCACTGAAATCTTGTTTTTATTTCCTTTGACTATATACCCAGAAATAGATTATAGTGCCATGTGGTGTTACTGTCTTATTTTTTTAAAAGAGTCTTTGCTGTTTTCTATTGCAGCAATAGCAATTTACATTCTCACCAGCAGCGTATAGAAAGGGTCCCTTTCCCCACACCTTCCCAAATATCTGTTATGTCTTGTCTTTTTGTTAATAGCCATCCTAACAAGTATGAAGTGATACTGTGATTCTGATTTGCATTTCCCTGATGATCACAGATAGATCTTTGTTCTTTTCATATGCCTGTTTTTATGTATTTATACATTTATACATTTTAGGAAAATATTTATTTCTGTACACTGCTATGGGTTCTTTGCTTGTTTTTAATAATGAGCATACTTTTGATGTAACTGATTTAAATGATGTGTGTATTCTTTTACTACTCTTCATCTGATATGCAGTTTGCAAATATTTCATGTTATTTCAGAGTTGCCTGTTTCTTTTTGATGCCGTTTCCTTTGTTGTGAATCCTTTCTGGTTTTGATCTTGGTGTCTCTGGTTGTTTTTTCTTTGGTTGCCCATGATTATGCTTTCATGTCCAAAATGTATTTGCTAAGAAAATACTAGGGAGCTTTCCTATGTTTTGTTTTGTCTTAATTATAATTGACCCTATGAAAAGTAAAATACATAGAGTTCATATTAGGAGGCAGAAAGCTTTTGAGAGATTGATGTAGGTTATAAAGGAAGTTTTTGAATGAATAGGTTTATAAACAAGTAAGTAAATTAATCAAGTAAATAAAATCCTACTTTCAGAGACTGTTTTTTAAACATCCTCAGTTAGTTTGTTTCCTCAACTGTGAAATCTGAGTTTTGTTTCACAAATTCATTGAATCTTTGTTAATTTGTTAAAGGAAAAATGTTTTAAAAGTACTATTTCTATTAACTCTGAGAATGTCACACAACATACTTGAATCGTAACACTTCAATTCCTCTCAAATTCACCTACCCTCTCTATCCACCAAATTTTGTGTTTGCTTTTTTTTCTCCCATGAAGTTCAGTCTTTGTTGCCAATGTACTTTTTCATGTGGGTCCTGGAGTGTCATCAGCCAACTGGCTATCACATCATAATAGAAAACTGACTATCTTCTAGTCTTCTAACCACCATTAAATGCTGATAGATACCTAGATAGGTGTAGGATTTTGTGTCCACATCTCCATCTACCCCTGGGATTCTAGCTAGCTTGAGCTTGCCAATGCTCAGGTATATATTATGACAATCACTATGTTTATATGTGCAACTTCTCTGTTGTTCTTGGAAAACAGTATTTATTTGAAGACATCTTATCACCTCTGGCTCTCATAATATCTTCTCTTCCTGAACCTTGTGGAGACAGATGTGATATAGACTGCCATTTAGGGCTAACAAATCCACTGGCTCTTATTTTTGCATATTGACCAACTGTAGGTCTCTCTGTTAACCCCTATCTGTTGCAAGACATTTCTGTGATGATGGTTAAAAGGATGTGCTGATCTACAAGTTTAACAATAAATCATTAGGAGTTATTTTAATACTATGAATTAAACAAAGTAAACTGTGCTATTAACAAAAAAAGAGGTCATAGACCTAAATATTTTGAGAAACAGTAAATGTACAAGTGAGAAGATGATAATGAGTTTCATTAACAAGACCACATTCCCATGTGGTAGATGGTAGTTTTATTCTCTATGCCCAGTGTGCCATTATCTCCTCCTGACAGTGAATTTTCAAATGTATTGTGAAATGAGGGGCCATCAAGAACCCACACTGGCCTCTGCCACTGAGAAATTCAGTAGTACCTGATGAAGGAGAATGGTATTGGCCTTCATTAATTTCAGCTCAAAAAGTATATCTAGAGGATGATGACTAAATTATCGATGCCCAAAGTGGTACATTGCTTAAGAGCGGCAGAAAAGAATCCCATTGAGACAAGCGCAGGAAACAATTCCAAAATACATGATTAAAAAGTATCAGGGACTGTGAAGAGGTAGTGTGGGGAGAAAGTCCTGAAAGAGTTGAGGCAAACGAACCCGTTGACCCTCTCTTAGGAAGCAGCTAAGGGACCAGGGGTTGGTTACAGATCTCATTTTGGAAAGACCTCTCCCTCTCCTGCTCCATCATCAACTTTGCTCCATTGTCACCAACAAGGAGTCCTTGGAAATGGAGAAGTGAAGCACGGCTTCTCCTGGGGTAAAGGAATACCAGGAAAATAAAAACAAGATGATCAGTCAGTTACTAATGCTGCTTCTTCCCTTCTAGAATGATCTTTGCTAAAGCCACTGCATCTGTGCTTACGCACTTCAATGGCAACAAGTCCCCAGTTACCCCGATTGGACTTTACTTCAAAAGGTTGTTATTTTTCTCTGATGTCTCCTTTGGCTCTGGAGCTCTCCCTTACCAGAAACATTATCAGACCTGTATACCTTAAATATCTTCTCTGTTGTATGTCAATTAAACCTCATTAGAGCTGGTTCTAAGACAAAAAAAAAAAAAAAAAAAAAAGTAAACCAAACACCTACAACTGAAGCACAGATGGTGTTAACTTCTCATGACTTTTACTTTGACCTCTCTGCCTGTTCAAGTCCTGTTTGGGATATTAAGTTTTGTTCATAGCAATAATTTCTGTGGGTACTCACCTATCCAATCTACTACTATTCTTCTGTTTATATTGTCAACGCAGGTTAGTTTCTGTCAACAAGGCACTAACCAGACTCACCTGCAAAGAGGGCTTTCCCCATTTGTTTGGCTTGTGGGCATATCTGTAGTTTATTTTCTTGATTCATGATTGATGTGGGAGGATCTCATGCCTGAGGAACTGGCCCTGGTTGAGTAAGAAAGCAAGCTGAGCAAGTCATGGAAACTGAGCCAGAGAGCAACATTTCTCCATGGCCTCTGCAGCAATTCAGACCTCTAGAATTCTGCCCTGATTTCCCTCAGGGATAAACTGTAGCCTGCATGCTCCAAAAGCCCTTCTCTTCCTCAGCTGCTTTTCCTCAGCTGTTTTGTCCTATGAATATAAACATGAATAGAACGAATTCTTTTAGGAAAACCTTGAAAACATCTGTACAAGTCAAAAGATTTCAACCAAACACTTTTAATACAATAGCAAATCTAGAGTCAGTCTCTCTCTCTCTTCTCTCTCTCTCTCTCTCTCTCTCTCTCTCCTCTCTTTCTCTCTCTCTTAAAGTATCTGATCTTTTGTGCCATAAATTACTGTGCACTGAAATCTCATTGATAGCTAAAAAGAACTTTTTTTTCTTTCAGTTCAGCTTGCAAAAAAGGAATAATCAGACATGCTGAATAAATTAATACTTTTAATTTGATTTTCAAAACTGAATTGACTTATTTAAATGAGTTCTAAAAGATATAATTTTTGTGTGTCTGAATACTGTTGTCATGGAGAATAAAATATTTTTCTTTTTCTTTTTTCATACTGAGGATGGCAGATTTCTTCAGTTGATTGTTCTGTTTTTAAAAAGTGAGACATAGCTGTATATATTCATGGAATAATGACATTTATCAATCCAAATGGAGGCTTCTTTGGTCCTAGCTGAGCATGAATCTTACCAAGGGAACTGACTAGCAGGAAGATTCACAGGTGTGGAGTTGGGGGCTTCCTATTGAGACTGTGGATGCTGCTTAAACTATGCTGCTTGAGAGCAGCAGAATCCTCGGAAGATTCTGTTCCTATGTTCCAGAAGATTCTGCCCGGTGTGTTCCATAGACTTCACAGTGTCATGTCCTGTCACCCTCTAATGCCATTTCTTCATTATAGTTATCAGTTCAAGGTTTTTGGTTTGTTTTTGCAACAGGTTCTAATATATAGCCTTGCTATATAGTCAAAGATGACCTTGAATTTCTGATCCTCATACCTTTACATTCTGAGTCCTGGGATTACAGCTGTGTACTACCAGGCCTTGGTTATGCCATGCTGAGGATCAAGCCAAGGGAGGGTTTTATACATGCTAAGAAAACATTTTACCAATTTACCTACATCATTAGTCATATCTTTTATCACTTAATCAATAGTATATATCAAAACCTTTGTGATTTTGAAAAACCTGCCAGAGAAATACTTCATAGTATTTACTCTATATATCATATCTTAGGAAGTTCAGTGGATTGGAAATTTATTATATGCCTTTACTCTGATAAAATAAGTTAAAAAAAACATACTAGAGGACTTAATTTTTACTAGACATGATTTTTTAAAAAAAGTTTAATAGCACAAATACCCAGATTTAGAAGTATACAATGCATTATTTAAATGATTTAATCAAAATTGGTAGATTGTTTCTGGAAATTTGTACTTCCCCAAACTTCTTACATAATCCCAGAGTTTACATATTTATGTAAACATGGAAGTTGATAGCCTTGACCTATTTTCTTTCTTTTTAAAATTGTAAATAGAATTTTTTCAAATATTATATTCTAATCAGATTTCCCCTCTCCAAACATTTCCTAGATGCTCCCCACCTCCCAACACAAAATTCACACATCTACTTTCTCTTTAGAAAAGAAAAAAGAAGAAAATAGGATAAAACAGAGAGAGAGAGAGAGAGAGAGGGAGAGAGGGAGAGAGAGAGGGAGAGAGGGAGAGAGATATGAAATGCAGCAACCTACACATTCCCACACACGGAAATGCTATAAAAACACAACATTGAAAAACATAATATATGAGCAAAAGACCTATAAGACTAAAAAGACCTATAAAACTATCAGTCAAAATATTAAGAGAAAAAACCTCTTGAAAAATACCATTGAGTTCATTTTGTGTTGACTATGTACTAATGGGCATGGGTCCTGGTTTGTATACCCAGAGAAACTTCATTGGAGTAAAGTAATTTTTCCTTTGTAAGCTGTTGTCAATTGGAGATAGACAATCCTTCTTGGTCTGGCTTGGGGGGGGGGGGTTGTCCACTTTCTCTCTTGGTTTTGGAACTCATTTGTCAGTTCAGACCCTGTGCATGCTGCCACAGTCTCTGTGAGTTTATATGTGCACCAGTCCTGCTATGTCAAGAAGGCCTTGTTTCCTTGCTATCCTCATCCTCACTGGCTCTTAAAATGTTTCTGCTTTCTCTTCTGCAAAGGTTGCTGAGCCCTGGAAGACTGAATTTGATGGATTCCCATTTTGGACTCAAACTCTGTACATTGTCCAGTGTGAGTCTCTGTATTTGTTTCCACCTATTATAGGAAGAAGATTCTCTTATATTTTTGGTTGTGAGCCTAGCCTTTAACGGCTGAGCCATCTCTCCAGCCCGGAAGAAGATTCTCTAATGACGGTTGGACAAGACATTGTTCTATGAGTATAGTAAAACACAATTATGAAAAATTTTATCGTTACATTCTTTTATCAGAACAGTAGTATTTGTATTTACCTGAGGTTTGTGGCCCATCTAGTTTTAGGTTCATAGCTACTTGAGTCCCGTCAGTCATGAGTTCCATTTCATGGCATATGCCTTAAATTCCATCAGATAGTGGTTGGTCAATGTTTTGTCACAGCAGCAGAGAAGGAATTGAGAACGCATGGAGAATGATGCTTAAATGTTAGCACAATCTAGGCAAAGGCAGAAAAAAAAAAAAAAAAAGACTCAGCAAGACTTGCAGAAAAGCAGAGATGATGTAGGTTTGAGATGGAAGTCACAAGGTTGGCCTGAAGATGGAGAATGGAAACCTTAGACTGCAAGAAAAGAAGTGAAAGTCGAGGAGGCTGTGTAAAATGCAGAGAAGAGATGAAGGCATGTCCACAGCTGAAATTCATAGTCTAAATTAAGCCAGCTCATTAGCTGAGATTTAAGTAAAATGAGTGGAGGGAGGTCCTGCAGAAGTAAAGGTTGAGAACATACAAAATAAAGCAATAGAGAAAACTGAGTATATTTCAAACTGGTAGGAAAGCACATCTGACAGCCACTCTAAAACCACCCCTGTGGTACCCTGACCTTAGAGCAGAAACTAACTTCTGTCTGTATGAACATTGTGTTGGGTGTTATAGTAAGTTTCAAGTCTATATGCTTGCAGATAACTTCCTAAAACATAAAATTCTCCTGATCCTAGCCTGCCTGCCCTATTCCAAACTAGACCACTACGTTCTCTAAACAACCTTTTAACACAGACATGCTTGAGTTATTTAAAATTATAGAACTTCTTTTGAAAATTAAAGTGAAAGTTAGACCTTGGGACATTGTGTGTGTGTGTGTGTGTGTGTGTGTGTGTGTGTACACGCATGCACATGTGTGTTGTAGTGGTGAAGGAATCAGGAGAATACATATACCCCACTGGGGAACATCTAAACACGAAGGCCAAAGTTAGGAGATTTTTAACTTCTTTTTTTTTTTTTTTTGGTAATCTATTAATGTGAATGTCTTTATTCGAAGGTTACGTTGTGTTGCACAACTATTACCCTTGTTTGTAGGTGATGTAGATTAAGTAAACTGAGTGATAGGGCCTTATGACTTAGAAATACATATCTTTTTGTAACACTTAGAACTTTTTTTTTCTGAAAGGTATCTGTACTCCCCCTGAACACCTATGCTCCAGTGTCATTCCCTTCCCCACATCCTGCCTTTTTGGGTTTATAACCCCTGTGTGAATAAGTAAATTATGATTTGATTTAAATAATTAAATAAATTTAAAAAAAAGACTAGATTTTTAACTTCTAAGAAAAGCATAAAAGAAAGATAAGGAAGATAGAGAAAGGACAGCAGCTGGAGGGAAGGCAAATATGAGCTTGCAAAGTGTGATTCTTTGTAACTGCCTGCAGGTGAGTTTTATGTATGTTGACTCAAAATAAAGTCAAGAAAATAATCCAAATAGTAACTCAGCAATGAAAATCAGTTAATCATTTTTCAGTTTTTTTTTTCTCATACAACATGTGTTCTAATTGTTCAATTTTCTCTAAAGCCCTCATGTTTTCAACCCTGGGATTTATATTTCATGTGACAACTTGACATTTGCCCCTCCAATGTTAAAGATAAATTTGATTCAAATTTAACCAGAATATTAATGACTTCTTTTGATGTATTTAAAGAATTTAGAAAAAAAGAGTTTAGACTATGAAAATATAATAAAATATCATGTATATTTATTATACCTAAAGGATTTTGAAGTTAGAAACACAAACACACGTGCACACACATGTGCACACATTATAGGTAATTTAAAACATGAAACAAAATATTGTCTCCGCAAGTAACGTAGGGCACTATCATTAAATAAATGGCAGAAAGCAGTCAAGCAGATGTAACATTGATGTCCACTCTATTGGTATTCACTAATGTTCTGCATAGAGAGGGTGCTAAAGACTGTGGCTGAAAGCGAAGCCTTTTATTTTGGCCATCTAGGAAGCCTATGACACTCTGAGAAAAGTGAGTACTCTGGATGGGTGCGTGGGGAGGGTATATGTTAACATTTCTGGTGAAACTTGCCTAAAAAGAACCAGGAAAAGAGAAGACTAAACGGTCGTAGGGAGGGAGCTAGTCTGCTCACTTAAGTGCTATTACATGTAATACTTTTCTGACTGTTCTTTTCATGAAGCCAATACACAATATCTACTTTAGAATTCTATGGACTCAAATTTGAATTGCACTCCCTTCTATGAACTCTTTGGTCTTGTATAGATAGTCCCACTGCCAACTAAGCCAGCTATTCTAAATTTGGGGGTCACAATCCCTTAAAGTCCATAAAAAACACAGATATTTATATTTTGATTCTTAACAGTTGCAAAATTGCAGTAATGAAGTAGCAACAAAAATAATTGTATGAGGAACTATATTAAAGGTCAAAGCATTAGGAAGGTTGAGGACCACTGCTCTAAACAAAACCTATAACAAGAAGTCTTATTATTTTGTAAGGTTTCTACAGAGGACTAAATGTGAGAACAGGTAGCAGAAACTGGTAAACATTTGACCCAAGGAAATCTTTACATAGGGTAACTCTAAATAAAGGAAGCTATTAGAAGAAAGATGGCATGCTTCTAGATAAAAATATAGGTTTCATACTGGGTGTTTTATTTTTTAAAATGAGTAATGCCAAATAAAGAAGTCATCATAAATCACATTATGAATATACCAAGAAGCTCCCTGAGCTACATTTTGAAGTCTGTTAGAGTGATGACTGTAGGTTCTATTTTGTCTCAGTCCATATTCTCCAGGTCAGCTCTCCTTTACAATAGCAAAAGATTCTGGTGCACCCCAAAGCTGTTGGTAGCAAACTTGGCTCAGCAGACCTCACACCAAATGCAGCTTCTCTAGTTTTGCTTTCACATTAAAGATAATGCCTTGATTGTTCTTTGACTATTTGTGTTTTCTGTCTTGCCTGTTCCTTGACTATTTGCATCTATTGTACTGCTAGACCCTCAACCTAGAACTGACCTTAATACATGCATGTAGTTAAAATGGTATAAAAGCAAAAAGGAAGTGGGTGTATGGGATAGGGGGTTCTAGGGAGGGGAAATGGGGAAAGGGGATGACATCTGAAATGTAAATAAATAAAATATCCAATAAAAAAATTAAAGATACAGAAAAAGATATTTTCAAACTCTTTTTATTTATTTTAAAAATGTCTGTAGTTCAC
This sequence comes from Mastomys natalensis, assembly GCA_021653895.1. NCBI lineage: Eukaryota > Metazoa > Chordata > Mammalia > Rodentia > Muridae > Mastomys > Mastomys natalensis. The sequence goes on from JAJTUV010000353.1 coordinate 1,183,258, forward strand.
AAATTATACAAATCCTCAAAATTCAAAAACACTTTGAGTTCTCATAGTTCCATTTTCTAAATGTGAATAAAATATTCATCTTTACATATGTGGAAAAGCAACTGACTTTCTTATTATAACATTTCAAATTTAAAGTTACTGGGAATTTGGTTAAGTAGTCAAGTGCTTTTTACTAAACTTCCAACAGACGTAAGAATCAGTGCCATGTGATATCACTGACACGTGATTTGTGAGCGTTTACATTAAGCAAGGCATTGCCTTAATGGTCTGGGATCTAGATACAATTTAGATACAATATAATGGAAACACTTAACGTTCAACTCTTAAGGTACTCAGAAAAATTGTTGTGATAATCATTGCTGAGTATTACAAAATTATAGCATTGCCTATATTGAAGAATTTGAATCTGTTTGCAGGCATGGAATTTTACAGTGTAAAACTTGGATATGCCTTCTGAACAGGAAACAGGGCTGTGTTTTTATTAACAGAGTAATATCTAACATTGTTGAGTACCTTTTATGTACTATCTTGGATATTTCATGCCTAGGTAGATGTAAGATTGTCTTATGTTGATCTTCAGTGGTAGGTGATAGAAACACAAATTCACAGATAGACATCAGCTTTAGTGACAGTCCACACTCTAGTTGTTGGGGGAACCCACAGGAAGACTGTGGTTCTATATCTACTTCTACTTCATATGTGTAGAGGGTTTTTGTTCAGCCTTTGGTTGGTGGTTCAGTCCCAGAGAGCCCCCAACAGTCCAGCTTAATTGACTCTATTGGTCTTACGGTGGAGTTCCTATCCTCTCATGTCCCTCAGTTCTCCCACAACTCTTCTTTAAGACACCCTTCAGTGGGAGAGGATATGTATAGCTCTGCAGACTTGAGATGCCAGGGTCCAGGGCTCTCTCCACAAGGAGCCACTAATAGTTATGAGGTCAGTCACTTAAACCATAAGAGGAGAAAGAGTGCACATTTCTAAAATCTGATGACTTTATGTTTGCTATCTGCCAAAAGTAGAGGGTAAATCTCATGAGGGGCATGGTACTTTGATGAGTTTAGATAAAACACTATTGGGTCCCACTGAGGGAAAACTGGGTAGTGTGATTGCTACCCTAAGGAAAGTTGGTCTATAATTAGGATTCATGCTCCTTCCAAATTAGCTCCCAGACTCCACTAGAAGTAATTTTGGTCAAGACTGCTTCCTGTCTTGCTGTATTAATTGTATGTGAAAACTTGTCACTTGTTAATTGCAAGTACAATCAAGACACAAGTTCTTTTCATATTTTCCTCTTGTGAAAAAGCACATTTCTTAATATAACAGATTTCCATAATAAATCTAGTCTTTAAGAAAGGAAAAAAGAACTTGTAAAATGCTGGGATTCTGACAAATTCAGCATGGCTTCTAACAGGTGACAAACTGTGATTCACTGCTACCATCTGAATATACCCAATGTTTACAGAATTTGCATTTGGTTTGTGTGTATGTGTTCACATAGATGTGCATGTATGAGTTTGCATGTATATCTGCTCATGAGGTATTTGAGAGGCAAGGAGAAGACTGTGGTTTTAGATGGTCAATGTACGATTATGGTTGATGTTAAATGGCTCCATTTCTCTTCCAAATTAATAAAAGGATACTTTTTGTGTGTGCACTCTACATCGAGGGCAGACTTTTTCCTATTCTATTGAGAACAGTTTTCTTTTCTTTTTTTTTTTTTAGGCTTCTATTTTTTTAAATTAATTTATTTATTTAAATCACATCATAACTTACTTATTTACACAGGGGTTATAAACATAAAAAGGCAGGATGTGGGGAAGGGGATGACACTGGAACATAAGTGTTCAGGGGAGTACAGATACCTTTCAGAACAGGGTATCAGCTGGGTGTAGGTTCAGGGGACAGGTCACTATGACTCTGCCTATGATTCACTTGTCCTTATCTAAGTTGGTTCTGTCCACCGAGGCTGCCTATTTATAAGACCTATGACTACTGGGCTGGTAAATTTCCACAGAAGATGCCTGTTTACAATAGCTTATAGCCTGCTGTTTCAGTGTTTTTCCACAGAGACCCAAGACTTGGTGTTAGCATGCATGTATGTCAGGACTATTGCTGACTTTAGGCCTATGGCTGATTTTAGGCTTTTAGTGTATATGTAGGGCCGTTCCTGACATCTCCTCCCTTCTCTAAGTATAGAAGGGCCTTGGCGATTCTATTCTTGCGAAGGTGGGGATAGAGGCCTGACCTCCAATAATGAAGGGTACCTTGTAATGGCTCAGGTCCTCCTGTCGTTGTCCAGTGAGGCATGAGGGCCATACCCATCCCGATGTCTTTTTCCTGGAGAGGGAATACTTTTGACATCAACTCCTATGCAGTCAGGCTTGTCCCTCAGGGAACCCAGATAGATATTTTAAACTTTTATTATATTCCCTTGCAGTGCTTAGCCTCGCAGCCTAAGCAAGAATTCAGATCGCCAGACAGTGAGGGTTCTGGGTAGCCCCTCTCTGCTTGATCTAGGGTGGAAGTCTCCTCTTTTAGGTTGGGTGGAGATGGGTTTGAGGAACACCCTGTATAAAGTAACAACCTCATCTTGAGTCTCCTGGTCCTCCATAGCTAACTTATGATAATGTATCTGAATAGGTTTCGCTACCGAATTATCTATCTGTTGTATCACAAAGTTAGTCAGCCTATTTAAGGCCCGGGACTAAAAGAAATCAGCAGAAATAACCCAGTTAATGGTCCCAAGATGGGAGGATGTGGGTTGACAACCATGGAGAGTTTGAAAACCAGTCCTTGTACCAGCTCTCATCTTTCTCTTTCTCTTTCTCTGTCATTTCTCTGGGCCTTCTCTGACCTTTTTCATGTTCTCTTTAACCATTCCTGTCTTGTCTATGTAAGGGCAACATTCTTCTTTAAGGGCTGTACACAGTCAAGAGCTGTACACAGTCTTTTCTATTGTAGAAGAGTAAATCGAGTCCAATAAAGTCCTTTGCAATTTTTGGAGATCATTTCAGACATCGAAACGAGGGATTTCTTCAGATTAGTGATGTCAATCTCTAGTTGTTTGGTTTCTTTGTCAATGGCCCATCAAAGGTCTGAGTAGTATAAGTCTGGAGGCCAGCATCAGGATTAGAGCTTCTACTAGCAGACATCATGAGTGTTTCATTTTTACCTGGAGAACATTTTTCAATTAAGTTCATTTGTCAGCTGCTTCTAGTCAAATGGCAAATGCAAAGTACATTTGTATTATTTTATATATTGACAATGTGCTTTAAATGTTGAAGTCCAGTTGATTTTTCTTGACTGTAAAAATTTCAGGGAGCAAAATTATATTATTCAGAGTTTTTCTGCTCTGTTAAATTTGATCACATCTCTTCTGTCCAAGTTCTACAGGGCAAGATGGGAGACTGAAGCCCAAAGTTCATCTACTTCACCAGTGGGTTTCTTTTCTTCTTTCTTTCTTTTTTTTTTTTTTGAAATGGAGTGTGTGTTTTGCAGAGGGTGTTAGTAGCAGAGCATATCTTTCAAAGAAAGAAAGCAAAACTTCGCAACACACCAGTGCATTCTGATAGTACCTTTGAAGATGGCTATCATTTCAGCTGTTTTAAAGCAGGGAGAAAGCATCATAGGGCATTAAAGTACAATATCTATAGTCACATTGCCACGGCATTAAATAAAGTGAAGGCATGAATATTTAAATTAGATTGTGTTTTTCATACTTTATTATGTCAGGAAGAAATTGCAAGCTCTGGAAATCCTTTGCGTCTCATTGAGAGAAAAGTCTTGTTTTTATGGTCCCTCTAAAGAAACATCTGCATCAGCAGAAGGTTGCTAGCAGTCATCATATTTGATTTTATTTAACATTTCTTAAACACGGAGTTGTTTCTATGCATATGTGGTGTGTTGGCATTTTTACATTATCATCTCCTTGATTTAATTTTTATTCTTGGTGCTGACCTGTCATAGGGGATAAATCTACTCAACAGGAACACTCCGTTGTGCTTAAGTGCACAGGCAAATGCAATTCATTTCAGTGAAGACATTGTAAGTCACAGAAAGAAATCTATTTAAAAAATTTTAAAACCATCCTTTCATGTCAGTTAGAAAAGTACACTATCATCAGACTGTAGCTTGTATAAGATGAGCCCAACTCAAGCTGCAATTATTATTACTGTTATTACTATTATTATTAATTTTTTTTATTATTATCATTATCAATATCATTGCTCTTGTGCTACCAAAAATTGAAGTCATGGTCTTGCCCATGCTAAGGCAGTAGTTTACCTCTGAGCTATTCTTCCAGCCCTTCCTTTAACTTTATCATTCTAAAACTTTCCATATAAATTTAAATCCCTCAGTACTAATGAATGTCCTTCAGTTTGTCAGGAACAGAAGATTGATTTTACAGCACTTACAGGCATAATGAAACAGGAAAGAGCGAGATGAGCAGTAATAATAAGAATCCTATAGAGCACATACATTATTGCTGTGAAGCCACAGTTAAAAGAGCCTCCAGCTTCACAACAGGCTCAGTGCAGCAGGCATTGTAGTTGCTCTGTGAAATATGACACCTCAGGCATCCACCGTGCATCTTAAGATTCTTGAGATAAACGAAGTGACTTCTTTTATGGTGATCATTCTGGGCCCACAAATGCTTAGGTGCTTGATGGATTGTTCACTCTCTCTCTCAAAAATCCTGAGATGGGCACTACTGCTGCACCCATTTCACAGACACAGAGCTAAGGAGTTAGTCTCTTTCCAAGGCAGCAGAGCAGGTTTGGGGAAAGCTCATACCTGGGCACATAGAATGGGGCCCTAGAATCTATGCTTTAATCCTAGTAGTAGGGCTATAGTAAGTTATATAGAGAGGACAAATTGGGAGCTATGTTTTCTAAACTTGAAAAGGAAACATCAACGTATGTGGAAACATACCAAATTGTAAATATTCAGTGTGTTTATATGTGCATATGCATGTACATGCACACATGTATGCATGTATGTGGAGTTCAGAGAATGATCTTCAAACATATAAGGCAGGTGTTTTAGCAAGGAACTTATTTCCTCAGCTCTGTCAGTGTCTTTTAATAGAAAAAGCACATCTAACAGTTTTACTCTATCATTTTCATGATGGGAGTTTAGATACAGTTTGAATTTCTAAGGTTGCTTCCTCTTAAATACTTTCTTGTTGCATTTATTTGGTTATTTAAATTTAGCTTTGCTAAATTTAAGGAACAAAATTGAGGTAGCCATTATAGAGATTAGAGATTAAAAATACATTAGCATGAAGTCAAATCATTAACTGATCACTGGAAACAGGCTTTAAATGACTGTATCTTTTAAATGTGAGCTACATATGGTGGCAGATATGCAAATAAATAGGCGATTAATATATTTAAATATCCTATACTGTTCTGTAAAGATGTTCTTTTTGAACAAAAGGTTAAAATAAACTCATTTTATCAAAACACATGAATTTTTTGACTGCTTACGCTATCATGAACTTTACAACCCCTTTCACAAAAAAAAACAAAAAAAAAAACCCATCATAATTCTGTTTGGAGAACAATTATCATCAGAGACATAGGACGCCCCTGAGAGGTATGAAGCCAGAGGTTTGTCTTAGGCCATCAGTTATGTTCAAAGGTAAATTTAAGCAACATTTTAATATTTAAAAAGTCTTGTAGAATAATAACAAATTTGCATTTTTAAAATATCCTGCCTAACTCTTCAAAGCAATTTCACAGTCATGGCTGTTATGTTAGAAGTTGGAGTTATGCCACAAGCCCTCCGGGTACAGCTATTTATTCTTCTTTGCCTTAGGGAAATTAAAAAAAAAAAAAAGTTCTAGACTTTCTGAGATAACGTAGCTTCCCATATTCTTTTTCTATCTATAGTTGGTAGTAAGTTTTGACACGATATGACTCCAACAATGAAGGTGAAACAGAGATGTCTTTAAAAGCCTCACTATGTATTGGTCTGTTAATCCAGAAGAACAAATAGATGGATAATAGACTTGCTCATGAAAGAGAGCAAAGGGTATTAATATATAACGAACAGAAAATAGAGTTAATTGTATTTTTCAGAGAGTAGCAATACGAAGCGATATATATCTAGTAATTCTCTCCTGTGACAGTTACTACACTTTGTGGGTTTTTGGTGTTATTCTATGTAATGACACACCACTGCCTCTTGCAATCACGATCAATTGCCCGTTTCTGTTATATTTGTGTGTCATACAAATTCATGTTTCGTTCTCGAGTAATGTAGTTCTTGCAGGTCACAAAGAAGGCAAATGAAAAAAAGAATCCAGCACTGCAATTCAATGATGGCATGAATGGATTTTCTGTGTGACTGACTTGTGTGATGAGAAAGTCAAAAAAAAACCCAAAAAAACAAAAAACAAAAAAAAACCACTCCAAGACACCGTACATGCCAATCTCAAAGCAAGGTAATTCTTCCACAATTCAGGCTTATTCTCGTGTTAGGATTTGGTCCATGCAGAGCATTATGTTATTATAAGAACAACAATCCCTTAGGTTATTTATCTTGTTTTTCACTTGACATCAAAACACGGAGAAGGAGCTTCATGATGTCAATATCATCAGGCCAGGGATGTTTTCCCAAGTTACACTATTTTGTTAATTGGGTTTTTAAAATGAGTAGTTATTGTGAGCAATGTGTCAGCTAATTTCTAGGTGAATATTAGGAAATTTGTACTCCAGTACTGTTCTTTAAGCTAAGTGTAACTTTTACATTATATCAATTTATTTAAAAACCCACACTGTCAGCATATTAGCCAGTATGATACAACTGCTTGTTATATACTAAACATTTACTCTACCTACAGACTTAAACTTAAAGGGGTACGAAAGAGGTACTGTTCCAACAGCAGCCCAAAGATAGCTAGAGTAGCCTTTATTTCATTTTTCTATTTATTGAAAATAGATTTTTTTTGTTATATATCCTGATTACAATTTCCCCTCCTGCTACTATTCCCAGTTCTGATCCTATCTCTCCTCCCATTTGGATCCAGCCTATTTTTGTCTTTTGTTTGAAAGCAATCTGGCTTCTAAAGGATAATAGTAAAATGAAATATAATAAGATAAAATGAAACTAACACATCAGAACAGGACAAAACAAAAAGAAGGAAAGGACCCCAAGAGGAGGCATAAGTAGAGACCCATTTATTTGCACACCGGGGAATCCCATAAAAACACTCAATCGGAAGCTACAATATATGTGTGAAGGCTCCATAGGGTAAAAGCGACAATGATACATTATGAGATAAGGACCCTCCAAAAGATACCGTTGAGTTTGGTTTTTGTTGCTACTGTTGGACATGCAGCCTATACTTAAGAGTACTTCGTTTCTTCAGTGAGACTCCCTTGGTGAAAACTATATTCTCATTTGCAAGTGGTTATCAGTTGAAGATTGCTTCTGGGCTAGGTATGGGGGCATGTGTCCACTTCTCCATTTAGCTCCAGGACCCTGTCTGGTGCAGACCTGTGCAGGCTCTGTACACACTGCCTCAGTCTCTGTGAGTTCCTATGATCATCATCTTGTTGTAAGCCATAATTAGGTCCTACAGGTTTGATATTTGTAACTGGTTTTGTCTTCATTTCTTTATTCCTGTGCCTTATGGATATTTCAGTGAATCCTCTTGTTGCTCTGGAAAAACTTCTGATAAAGTGCAATTCAAGGGAAGAAGGGCTTAATTTGGCTTATGGTTTCAGCAGATTCTTCCATCACGTCGGCAAGGTATTGCATCCTGGGAGAAAAGAGGCCAGCCAGTCACATTGTATCCACACAGGGTGAATAGAGGAAACAGGAAGTGGAGACAGGCTATAAATTCTGCAGGCTGGCCACAGTCATCCACATCCTCCAGCAAGTCTCTACCTCCTGAAGTTTTCACATCTTTCTAAAATAGGCCTATAACTCTCTACCAAATGTTCAAGTACCTGAACCCATTAGGGACATTGCACATTCAAAGTAAAGTAACAGGGCTATAGCCTGGGCTCTGCCAGAGTTTGATGTATTTTCAGTTTTCAATGTTTATGTCATTCTGTAGATTTCAAAGCCATTGCTCCCTGGGTCTCCCTCCCTCCCTCCCTCCCTCCTCCCTCCTCCCTCCCTCCCTCCCTCCCTCCCTCCCCCTCTCTCTCTTTCATTTTCCCAGTCTGAGATACAATTGGCTTTCTTATCCACAGGTCCAGCACATACTGACACAACTAACTACCAGTGGAAAAATTGCTGGGCAAAATTGCATGTGTACTAAACATACAAGATTTCTTGTTATTATTCCTTAAATGGCAAGTGATAATAGGTTCTTGAGATCTCAGAGCTTGTCATTGACAAGTTTAACTTGGAATGTTTTCATCTGTAATACTTCAGGCCCATTTTCTGCTTCTTCCTTGAGAGCTGTCACTTAAATGTGGTTCTTTCTGTGAATCTCACCGTCACAGAAATGTGTCATTTACCAATTTGAGGTTTCCCTTGAAAATCCTTAGCCATCAGAGGAAAGAACGCATCTCGGTGAAGTTCCATACACTGATTCTGCTCTCTATTTCTAGTCTCTTGTCACATATTCTGTTTCCTGGTCTTAGAATACTGCATACTGATATTAAAATACGTAGAAATAATTGCATCAGTCAAAAATAATGTTTGCTAACATTTAGCATATGTTCTAGGATTTTCATTAGGAAATATACAATTTTCCTGAACTTGGAAAGCATAAACATGTTACAAATGCATTTTCCTATTTATGGTTCTCAATCTCTCCTGTCCCTTCCTACATCATTTAAATTTAATTTTATTTCACGACATTATTCTCCAACATTAATTTTTTTTCCTCAGTTACCATTCTTATTCTGTGGAATCTTTTTCTATGACTTCCAAATGATGTCATTAAAGTCTGAGTTTCTTTGAGAAGAAAAATTCAAAGTGTCATTTGTATGTTTAACACATTTTATTTTTCTGACATTACTTTAAAGTCAGAAAAATAAGACTCTTAAGAATTATAGTTTTATCATGTTATTATGCAACAAAACTATATGTACAGTTTTTCTTACCCTGACAACCCACCCTTGTCCTCCATAAGGGATAAAAACTTGTCATGTGATTATGTATGATTTTAACTCATTGTTAAGGGCCAATGTCTGGAATTCTTCCTCCCAGTCTTTATGGTTTCCTCCCTTCTCTTATTGAAAACAAATAAAATGGAGCATTCCTAGTAAGTCTCCTTGTATCTCTTCATGTAGGCTTGCAAACTGCCTTTGTCTTACCAATCTTGGTTTCCTGAACTTTGTTCTAATTTCTATTCATTTCTTATCTTTAAATACACTGTACGGCCAACTTCTGAATTAGGAGAACCTTGTGTACTATCTCTGTACCACTCGAAATACTTCATGCTCTCTGAGAAAAATGAAAATATGATAAAGTGTAGATATTAAGTTTTTAAAATTTTTAAATTATATTTATTTAATTGTGTCTATGTGTTTGTGGGGTACACAATTTCCACAGTTCACATGTGGAGGTCAGAGAAAAACTTGGGGAACACGGTTCTCTTCTTCTATCATGTGTGCCCTAGAAATCAAAGCCAGGACCTTGGGCTTATCTTCAGGTACCTCTATCTGAACCTTCTCACTGGCTTCTGATTTTCTTCTTCTTCTTTTTTTTTTTTTAATAATTGACATACCCAAATCTACCATTCACATCTACAAAAGTGCCCAGAAGGCTTGGAATATACCTTGGTGGCGGAGCTTGCTTGGCATGTGTAAAGGACCTATGTTCTATTGCCTAGCATGTTTAAGGTCTTGTGTTAGATTGCATAGAGTATGTAAGAGCTTGTGTTGGATTGCCTTTAATGAAACAAATAGGCCAAGAGCTTAGAGGATGTAAAAATATTTGTTAAATTATTTTATAATTTCTTCCTTTTGCAGTTGAGAATTCTTGCCAGTTTTCCTTATCCACCATAACTTATGTTCAAGATAAGCTTCATCTTGCTGTGCTTTTGGAGTCATTTCTTGATCAATAATAAGCTGTAGTTAATGCTGAAGGCCTTATGCTCTGAATTTCTTTTAACCTTGAAACACATGGATCTGATTTTAGTATTGATTATTTAATGGATTGTCATGTGACTATACATGATTTTAACCCATTGTTATGGGCCACTGCCTGGAATTCTTTATCTCTATAACTCTTAGTTATATTTTGTATTTATGGATTGATGATTTAACTTTTGTCATTTTTCAATTGCTTGATTTTGTTTTTCTTTTTATTCTCATTTTTACCCCCTCGGAAGGTTTCATCTTTGACTTCTAATAGCTTTTGTGGCACTATAATTTTAATTTTGATAAATATTTTATACTTGAAATACCCTTTAAAATGGTACACAAAGTGTTCTCATGTGATTCTTTTTTCATGCACATCATAGGTTTTTCTGCGTCTCTGGAGTTTTGAGTTTGGAAGGTTGCTGTAGCTTCCTTAAGAACCTCATTTATATCTTTTCTGTTCTACTTTTCCACCTTCCAGGTGAAATATAAAAGTTATAAAGAAATTTGATTGTTTAATTTTTTTTAATTGGAGACACCAAAATTGTGAAATGAATAGATGTCAGAAAAGTCTGTTAACTCAAGTAGGACGAAGTTGTGCCCTTGCTAAGGAACTCTCAACTACAATAAGTGTTTTTATGGACAGATATTTTCCAGTCTTCTGTTAGTTGTCATTTCTATTGGAGATGAAATGGGGTAAGAGATTAGAACATTGAGCACTCTTCAGTATAAGGAATTTTACTTTGCTTTTAATGTGGATTATTCCCTTCCTCTTCTTATCTTCCTCATGAAGATCAAAGAGTTAGTGGGACAATATCACTAAAGCAGAGGTTCTCAACCTGTGAGTCACGACCCTTTGTCTCCAAAACTATTTACATAATGATTCAAAATTATGTGAATAAAAGCAAAATTACAATTATGAATTAGCAAGCAAACAATCCTATGGTTGGGCTCACCACAGCAGAAGGAATTATGTTAGGCAGATTGAGAAACATTACTCTAAAGAATACATCCTCCGTGACACCTGCTAGAGTGGGTTCTGTAGAGAGGTTTTATGGGGTTGGCAGAAGGACATGGCATTCTAACTAAACTTTTGTAACTTCAGTACTTCCTGTACCCTTATGCATTAGTTAGTTCTCCATATTTCAGGAACTTTCAGGGACTTAACAATGCCAACTGCTGTGCCTTGTTTCTCCATATTGAAGACCCCTCCAGATCACCTGTGTTCTTTACTCTGAGCCACCTTCACTTTATCAGTTTTCTTTCTATCCTCTCTTGTATTTTCCTCATTTTTATTTGCTGTCATCTTCTGCTTGGTCATCTAATGCCTATATATCCTTTTTATTCCTTTGGTACGTTCTAGTTCAGCAAGTTTTGTATTAGGATTATTTAATGTATGAGTATTTATGACCCAGTTTAACCCAAATTCTAAGAATGGCTACTTTACTGTGAAGTAAAGATATGATACCTTCTCAATCTTCCTGAGAGGTAGTGATTCCAAGCCCCATTTATACTATGACCACATCAAGAATCATGCCATGAAGCTGTATGTGTGTGTGTATTCCATTAATGCATATGTGGGTACATATGTGTCTATGTGCATGTGAAGTTCTGAGGTCAACATATGTATCATGTCATTCTCCAGAAGCTGTTTCCTGTTTTTCATTTTTTCCTTGTTTAGAATTTGTTGATTAGGCAAGCTGGCTGGCTATTAAAACCCGGGAGTTGGTTTGTCTCTACCTCCCAGTTCTGGGGTTACATGCATAGACATCATGCCTTATGTGGATTCTGAGGATCAAGTTCAGTTCATCATGCTTGTGTGACAGTCATTTTACTAGTTGCACAGCCTGAATTTGTTTCTTTTACATGTGTTATGTTATTACAGAGAAGAAGGCAGTGGCTTCACATGTTTTTCAGCTGCAAGCTTTTTGTGAGGGAGCTTTTCTCCCTTGAGAAAAAAGACAATGAAACTTTAAATGTAGCTACATTCAATGTTGTTGGATATTGGCAGTGATTTTAAATTCCTAAATGTCAAAGTAACAATATTTCTCTTTATCTATGATCTTATAAACACAATGAATCTTGAGATATTTAACCCAATGACCTTCAATGATTGTGACATAGACTGGGGCTAGTGAAGTGATTGATAAATCCAGTTGTAGGGACGGAGAGATTACTCAGTGTTTAAGAGTACACACTGCTATTGCAGTGGACTCAAGTTTGGCTTCCTGCATACATGTTGGGCAACTCAGAACTCTAGTACCTCTAGTTTCAGGGACAGTTACACAGATACACAGAAACACAGATACAGTCATAGACACACACAGACATATACTCAAACACAGACAGTTTAAAATATAAACCTCTTCTCTCTTACTGTGGATTGCTTTTTGTGTGAAGAGAACCATGGGATGGTATGGAGTATTTTGGCAAATCTTATTTTTGTTTCTTAGTACACAGTACTTCTGGCCATAGAAATGCTGTTCAAGTCTTGTATCATGTGTCGTGAGTCCATCTGGCTATCGGTAGGACTCATCTTCAGTAAAATCCACTATGTGTTTCTTTACACATCAGGAAATTTAAATCAACATGTTACATCAATGGAGACCTTGTTTCAAAAAGTCTCAGTAAATCCTACAAGAAGCCAGATACCCCACTGCCCATTTATATCTTTAGCAAAGGTAACCCTGTTCTAGTATCTGAACTAATTGGGCTTATCATTTTCCCCCTTTGTGTCTGTTTTTTTTTTTTTTTTTCATAGTTAAAATGTCTGCAGACTCCTAATACTGTCGATAACAGAGGTTACAAGCAAGCAGGCGTTTTAGCTGATGAAAGCATTTGCTGAAATCCTGTCTGTGTGAAGTACTCAGAAATTCATCACCCAAATAGTCTAAATTATGGTACAGTAAGCATGTCACATGTTTGGGAGATGAACCTTTAGTGTCCTTCTAGATTAATTTACATTAATCTGGTGGTTCTTTCTGTACTTCTGTACTGTCTCCAGGAGACTTTTTTTTTATTTCTTTGGAGCTATGGTTGTCTGATCACCTTTAATAAACAGTGGCTTCCAATGCACTTGGGGAAAAATATCATTTTCTTTTGAGTTAAGTGGAGGGGAAGAGAAATCATTAAAGTCTGGAGTATGGAATTGTTGCAATTCAGAGAATATCAAGTGTGTTGGATGTCCTGTATTTTAAAAGAGTGATCTCTATATTTTAAAAGTCTGCCTTCTCTGTGATACCTGCCATGGGATGTGGATGTCTGATGAGTAACCAATGATGTTGAACTAGTATTTTCCAGCTCACTTACTTTTCTCCTGAAAGCAGCATTTTAGTGAAATTGTGTTTGTTTTTCTTTCTGATAGGTTCTAATTGAAGTTTGAAGGTTCATTACACAGTGCTTGGGAATATGTTGTCAATTACAATTCACCTCTCGCATCGTGAATGCTGGTATAGTTTCACAGGGCAGGGTGCTCCCTCCAGAGCAAGCAGTTGTCACAATATTTGGCTCCGATTTCACTCATCACAGGCAAAATATCCACAAGGTTTTGAAATTGTACTTCCAGATGTTAGTTTAGGCAAGCAATTATAGACAATAGGTTTGAATATATGCAGATGAACTTTGGGATCTGTAGCAATAGCTCAATCTATAAAGGGCTAGCTGTGCAATCCTAAGGACTGAATTTAATCCCCAGGATCCACTTATTAGTCAGAACAAGACGATCCACTTCTATAATCTCAGCATTAGGGTAGCAAAGACAGGGAGATCTCTGGGGCTTACTAGCCTAGGCTAATCAGCAAATACAAGGCCATTAAGAGAATGTCTCAAAAAAAAAAAAAAAAACCCAAAAACGTGAAACTCATTTGAGAAATGACACCTAAGGTTGACCTCTGGCTTTAAGCATATATGCACACACACACACATACACACACACACACGTGCGCACATGCACATGCACACACACGCACACACACAAAAGGAATGAGCTTTGGCATTCAAGCAGTATGTTGTAGGGGAACTTCGGTCTCCTTCAATTATATTGCAATATTGCAAACTTGCAGGTTTTGACAAATACATCTCTCAAAACAGAAACCACTGTATCAATCAAATCAGTCACCTGCACTTAAGTTTCACCTATGAAAAGTGAAGGCTAAAGTCCTAAAGTTCTTGTCCTTATTATAACATACTTGATATGTACGTTCCCTCACATAAAAGGACAACTCTGATTTATCTGAAAAAATTGAATATGTGTCCCATAGGTTTGGCTGCTCAGTAAATGAGGGTGCATCAGTGTGGGAACTGTTTTTGTTAACAGATTTTATAACTGGCTCGGGTAGCTTCCAGTTCTGTGGCAAGAACAATCTATCACCATAAACCTGTAACATAAATATACAGGCTGCATTCTTGTTTCTGGAGTCTGTAAGAGGAATCCCCCTCATGAACAATTTATACGAGAGTCCCATAAAATGAAGCCCAATGATATCCCAAGCAACCACAGGGAACAGCGTGCTGTAGAGACACTTTAAATCATGAGAAAAGACACTTCCAAGCACTTATTAATTTTATCCCAAATATATATATATATTTTTTTTAGCAAATAGCAATTGGGAGGAGGGATTATATTTTTGAGTAGTGCCAAGCTCATCAGTATATGAGAGAACTAAAATACTCCATGATACATGTTTCTGAGCAGAATATTTTGATGTTGCTGTTTGACTTCTGGAACCACAAAGGCTGAGCAGTGTGATTTCATCTTTTTCTGTTCATGTTAAATGAGATTGTTTGGGTATAAATGCATTGTAGCAAGCAGAAACTCTGTTACGCTATATGAGTGTAGAAACAAGTCCAAGGATAGGAAGCAGTTTTTATAACATGCTCAAAACCAAACTATCCTATTTATTTCATTATCCCCAAACAGGCAACACAGTTGACATTTTCAAGTTTTAAAATTTATTCTCATTGGCTGTTGTTTACTTGAATCATACATTTTATTCATGCTTATACCTACTGTCCTTGAATCATTCTTAATTCAAATTTCATTCTAATTTCTTATTTTTTGAGTCTAGAATCAAAGTATTAAAATGCACCAGTAAAAAACCTCCTCATTCTCTACATGGATTTTTCCATTGGTATACCTCTGCTTTCCTAAAGATTAGCATGGAAACTTTGCTTTTTTTGTACGTTTCAACCAATCTGAGATGTCTAGGATATTGTTAATTGCTAAGAGAGAATACATTAGTACCACACAGAAGTTTACAAGAAACAAAAGCTCCTTTTGAAGGATTCACCCTGCAATGCTAACACTGAGGAGATCAGGGCAAGATTGCCACAGCTTTGAGGCCAGCCTGGTCTGCTCTCCCTTTTCCAGCTGACAGTAAGAACAGAAAGAAATGATAGTTTTGATTATTTAAGTTATACATTAGAATTAGATCTTTAAATCTCTGGAATTTCACCTTGACTTTGTCCTGTCTCTAAAATGCAGAGCTCCTGATGTCCTGTTCTGCTAAGCAACAGTCTTAGAAATTGATCATGAATTTTAAAATGTGCTGGTTTTTCAAATGTTTGTTATTCATTTTAATTTATAAAATAAGCCCTTGCTCAAGTTCTTGACTTTTGGAGCTAAATAGCTTTTAGGAAATATATTTATTTATGTAATTTATAATTTCTGTGAATAATGACTTGAAGTTTCTTCTGCTGTTATTAGTTAGTACACAGACCCTTTAACTAAAAATAAAATAAAATGGTATGTATGGACAAAGACTAGAAACAAAAGAAAAATAATTTCAGCTCCCAAGATTTCCCTGAGCCAAGCTTTAGCATGCCAACTCTTAAGAAAGGCATTGTGCCTTTAGCTGAATAGTTTGAAAAATCCTTATTATTTTGATAAATGATTCTATTGTTTTCTCAATGCTAAATATTCATAAAAAGTATCTATTCATTTATGTAATCCTTTTTAACATGATGTAGGTTAAGGAAGAAGTAGGTCAGTGTAATGAGAAATAGCTTTTTCTTTATCAAATGGTTAATTTTGTACTCTTTACAGGAGCAAAGATCAGCCCAGCAAATAAGGTACTTGTAATAATGAAAATCCTCCACACAGAAAAATGGTCTTTTTATTTTTAATCTAGAATTGATTAATTAAACTTCATTGTGCATACATTTCATAAAAAACATTTCAAGGACACAATTCTTCTTCATTATGCAACCAGTGAAGATCCAGATTTCATGGAACAACTTACACTGGATGAAAAAGTGTTCACAAGCTAGGTGTAGCTTGTTAGAGATTCTTGCTTTGGATTCTTGTGAATACAAACTAGGAACATGCCTGAGAATGAACTGCTGCAATGCATTCTTGCTGCTGTGAAACCTTAGGCATTGGCTCCAGCAGAAATAACAGGCACGCACAGCACACGGCAACCATGCAGAGAAACTATGTACACCCAGTGCTCAGGGATGTAATAGAGTCAAACCAATGACTAATGGAAAATTAGTCATTCATTAGAAGAGAAAGGATGCAATATATTTTAGAAAAGAAAGAACACAAGTAAGTTTTTTTTTTTTTTTTTTTTAACCAGGCATCAAAGAAAGAAAATTTCAGCCAATTTCATCAAGTATTTACTGAATAAAATATTTTTGTGCCCGACATTGTTAGATTGTTTCTGTGTGCATTGTACCAGCAGCACACACAGTATGGACAGCTCAAAATATACTCCTGGCCACCTTAATGATAGATGTGATATTGGCATTAGGCTCAGGGTTTGACCAGAATGTAGGCCAAACAATACTTAATGAGTAACTTTGCCAAACACTTAAAAACTATTCTTGAATGACTTTTCTTGGAGAAATATTAATGTATTTTCATCCCAGATAGAGGCACCAGTAATGGGTCAGATAAATGATTCCACCCAAATTTAGCACAGTGAGTCAATGAATTTACTTAGGTTTTTTAGAGGAACATGGCTCATAGCAAGGCACCTGTATCACCTAGGAGTGATGATAACTAACAAACGACATTTCTTTTGAGTACTCTGGGCTTCGTGAAGCTGGAATCTGTTGAGTTTCATGGATTTCCTGAAACTTGGGAGTATTGTTGCATTTCTTGAGTCTTTAGGATCCTTTCTCCGCAGGAACTGTTTGAATTATCAGGAAATTACTAAGCAAAGACTGTCATCCCTAAAAGTGTAAAGAAAGACCTGTCAATCAAGGGTCTAAGCTTTGGATGAGTTTCAGGAGGAAGAAAATGAGGGAGAACAGTTTTTAGGACAAGTATCCCAGGAGAGATTCCTTTTTACCCCTAAGGAAGCACAGGCTCTACTGTTCAATGGATGAAGAATATGTGAGATATAATTTAATATATTGGGCCATTCCCAATTTACTCACTCTCTAAGGATCAGGAAGTCCCAGCTCTATATATCTCAAGGGAAACAGCACCCATGTGCTTCTTTGTTGAGTGAATAATTTTGAGCTTCTACTATGTGCTAGTCATTGTCATACACAGTGAGAAAAGCTGGCAGGGGCACATTTATGATCTTAAGATTAACTCATTTTACAGGGGCTCATGACCAGCGAAAAGAAAATCACATGACAACTCACAACTATCTGTAACTCAAGTTCTAGCATGTTCAATATTCTCTTCTGGCCTCTGGGAGTGCTCACATGGTGTATAGGCTTACATGCAGGCAAAACATACATATCAAGATAAGGCTAAAAAGAGAATATGGTTGACCCAGCAGAAAAAAAGGCAGTGTTAAATATATTAATTTAAATTAGGAATCTATCAGGAGGAAAATTTAAATTTACCTGTTTACATTTACCTTTAAGAAATAACTATAAATTTCTAACACTCATATTTTGTAAATGATCAATTTTAACTCTGGTAAAAATTGAGTTAATATTATCCTATGTAGTATCATATCTGTGGGTGTTATGATTTATTTGATTAGCAATCTGTGAAATAATGCAAACATAAAATAATTTTAGGCAAGTGCCTGTGTTCAGGAGTCTCATGCTTTTTTGACTGAGCTAGCTGGGGACAAGAACCAATAGTTAAAAAGGTGCTGTTTGAAAAATACTAGTTCAAATTCAAAGCAAAACAGCATAAGTTAAGATGTGAAGAGACTTTAATCATCTTTAATCATTTTCTCTGTAGATTATTGCCAGTCAATGGTTAGAGTCTGAAAGTTTTCTGTATTTAATTTACTAACAACTTGTAAGTGCAGGTAGGAAAGATGACTTATCTGGGTCTTAATAACTGAAAATAAATAAGTTCAAAAGTTCAATATATTTAAGCATAACTTCATTTAGTATGTATTATATACATATATGTGTATATATATGTGTGTGTGTGTGTGCTGTGTGTGTGTGTATGTGTGAGTAAATTTTAATCAACTTTTCTTTAAAACATCTTGGATAATCACAAATACATTTCCGTTACTAAAGGAAGACAGTCAATTGTTGGAAATAGTGTCTTATTCTGACTTGTTTATTTTAAGTGTTCAGGTACCTTCTTCCTAAAGACTTTTATGATTTGGCTTTCATGACCATTACTAAATTAGTCATTGTCCCTTGGAGTTTTACATTTGAAGGAAATGGATTAGGTTGGGATAGGAATAACATACAACTATGAGAGTTAAAAGCAAGATGTATCACTGGTAAGAGATAGTAGCCTTCTTTTGTATATCTCCTGGAGCCAAGCTCATTTAGAACATGGATGGTTTTATTGGTGGGCATGTGGGAAGACAGGAAAAGCAGCCAAAGCCATTCTTTTTTTGTAGCTGGCATGTGAAACTCTCTTTTCCTTTTCTGTGACAGTCTGTCATTTGAATGAGAAGGATTTGTCCTCATAGCTTTGATAGTCAAGAAGAACCATCTTGTCTTTATCCCCTCCTGTGCCTGACACCACAGAGACAGTGGACACTGAGATTTAAAAAAAAAAAAAAAAAAAACATAAACAAACACAAAAACAAACAAATAACCCAAACTCATCTTTACACAGTGAACACATTTTTAGAACATGTTGTTAATCATATTCACAATTTAACAGAACACCTACTTTGATATTTTAAAATGAATCCACATTGTTGGAAGCAAGCAATGACTAGTGGCTTTAATGTTCTTAGTGTTGTCATAGGTAGAAATGAAGTAAAAAAATTACTTTTAACAAAATCCATTGTATAATTATGGGTAGAGATAAGAAATGAATATTTTCATGGGAAAACATGTAAAGTACCGTCATAGAAGACATGGGCACATAAGCAATGTGTGAATGTCAAGGAAACAGAATAATTGAGAACTAAGTAATCAAAGAGAGACTATGGCAATGTAGGCGAAGCTTCTACTGTTCTCATTGGGATCAAACAGGGCAGAGATTAGCAAGAAGACAGACAATGTTTCAGGCAGAGGGTCTGAAAGCAGAGCCTGCAGCAGGTATGTAGGATAAGTGAATAGTACAGACTGAGCTCTCTCCAACCCTGTGAGGAATAGAGCAGAGGGTATGGGAGAAAGTGGGACTTAATGTGACTTCAATGAGAGCCAAGCCCCCGCTGCCATATTCAGGTTGTGGATCTGGAGAGTCATGCCTCATTAATTAGTTATGCTGTAACCAAAGGGTGTGATGAAGGAAGATCCCTGAAAGTTAGTAGGTGATTTAAGGTAAGGATGCTGTCACTCACATAGGCCAGGCTCTGCAATGACTCAGCGATAAACCATTGCAGCCAACTCTTGCTGATGGTCAGAAATAGAAACTTGGGCCTGGAGAAGGCCTCTGGAAACATTGGTTAGGTCTGTAGAAGGCTGTGTGTGATAGCAGTCCAGCTCAATGGAAATTCTTATTGCAGATTGGTTATGACTTCCAGTTGGAATTATTTCTTTAACTGATGGGACACGTTGCTCATTAACTGTACTGGATTTTGAGTTAGAAAGACCTTCCCTTAAACCATGGCTTTGTCTTTTGCTACACAAGTAGCATCACCATGTTCATTACTGGACTGGACTGATCCCCAGTATGCACACGTCATAAGGAGATTATAATGATCGACTCCTCTAGACTGTGAGTGTTAAATGCTTAAAATGGGAGACTTTAACACTGTGCATGATTAACAGTACCTTTTCTTTGGATGGTATATGTTAGTTTACTCCATATGAGCAAAGCTTTTCTGATCTCTGTGAGACATTCAGTGGCACTGGTGCGTTCTGGGGATCACAGACTTTGGGCTTAGGGTCTAGGAGACAGCCACTCTGGCATTTGCATATGTACATTCTTGAGATGAGTGCCTCCTCCCAGTTTGTCTCTTTATAGTTCCATTCTTGCCTCATCATGAGTAGAAACTCTGCTCCATTAGAAATAATGAACCATTAGAAGGGACGGATTACAGAAATCTTAGAGGCCCAGAAAATATATGACAAGGAAAAGTCATTTTATTGAAGTGATTTTGGTAACACCTTAAGGATAATCCCAAGTGGTCTTTGTGCTTTTGACATTCTTCTTTGAAAATATACCAAAGTCCTCTTAGCTGCTTGTTTTTTTTTTTTGTTTTTGTTTTTGTTTTTATTTGTCTAAATATTCTTTTAGTGTTGAAATAGAAAAATTTAACTAAATACCAAATGAGTTGGTTGAAAATACACAGAAAAATTACACATTGATCATCATATCTCAAATGTAAAACAATATACTAGCAAGCTATTATATTGGAACAGGAAAGAGAAAAGGCTTTCCCACATAGGTGATTCCACAGTGTTACCCGAGTAGCCGAAGCCATTGCTACAGGAAGTCATGCTAAATCAAAGCCATGCTCCAGACATTTTACTAGTTTGGCGCCAGTGCTAATGAACTGAAAACAGAAGATCTCACTGCAGAGTGGGGCTCTGATTTCTTTAGGGTGTGGTAGTCCTGCCTCTGGGTTTGGCTCAAAGACACAGCCACGTGTAAGAGAGGATACTGATAATAACAGAGTTTAACATGCTTTAAATTTTTTCTTCTGCCAGGATCACATTCTAACACTCAAAAGGAATGAGGACAGGATGTTACTTAAAACAAAACATACAAGCAATAAACTAGAAGCATATACACACACACACCACACATAGACACACACAAGTTAATTTTTTATAAAAGTCCATTGACAGTTAAACTACTAGTGGTATAACTCATTCATGACACAATCTGAAAAAAGTATATAAAATATGCAATATTTAATATATAATATATGTGATATATGATATGATATATAATATATAATATGTAATATATAATATATATAACTATAAAATTACCTAGCTATATGGCTTAAGAATCTCTTGTTCTCAATCATTTACTCATTGTGAATTTTCTTGTTTTTTATGGGAATTTAAAAACAAAGGATGGCAAAATATGGAGGCAGTCAAAAGAAGAGGTTTTCAGTCTCTCAGTGGGGCAATGAAGTGCTAGAAGGGCTGAAAGTTAAAGTCACAGAGACAAAGGCATAGATCTAATCCCACTGCTTTCTTGTGCCAATGAACAGATAATTAAGGCTATTCACAATGGTAGCTATCTACCAAGAGAGTAGATGGACTGCCTGCTTTTCAGTGACAATGTCACAATGCATAGGGAATCCTGGCACAAATGCTTACCTGTGTTTCAAATTAATTTATCTTCTTCAAATGCTTTCTAAGCTTTTTTCCATTAAAAGAGACCTACTATACTGTATAAAAGTCCTACTATGTCACTCACTAACTAATGTAATCAAGGTAAGTATCCAGGCACCAGCAAGCTCTACATAGTATGTTAGTTGGTCTTTTGTATCATCTTGGGTTACTCCCTACCTTCTTTAACAAACACAGGTTTGGGTATGAGGATGAAATATATATCTCTGAATCCTTCCAAAAGAATGGCTTGAAATTACAAAGCATTTGCTAATATTTTTCTAATGCTGACTTTCCACCGAAAGCAGTGGCTCTGTGACTTGTGAACTTAGGGAAGGACCTTGACTTAACTCTCAAGCTAAAAAACTAATGTGCATTTACTATCACATTAATATGGCAAGAGACAAAACCTACAGGGTTGTATGGTACTACCCTGTGGGGGGGGAAAACATTAAAAATGGGGACTGGGGAGAGAGCTCAACATTTGATAGCATTGGCTGCTTTTACAGAGGATCTGAGTTTGGTTCCCCAGATTCACGTTAGGTGGTTCACAACTGCCTGTAGTTATAGCTGTAGGGGATCTGACACCTTCTTGAAGCTCCTCTAGCAACCTACATGTGCTCATACAATCATGCCGACACATATAGACATAGTTTAAAAAGTTACATAGTAAAGTCAAAAAGTGTGAATGGGATATAGAATAAAAACCTTGTTTATGTTCAAATTCATCCAATCCTGTCAGATGATGGAACGGAAAGTGCCTATGCCATTTCAGATACCCCTTGCAGTATATTTCCTGGAATAACAACCCACATTTTTCTAATAACGGGGCAGTAGTAATAATGCTATTTAAAGTTTGAACAGTGTGTCCTAAACTTGTACTGGTATTCTGAAAGGTATTTGTAATACATCTTTCATCACTCTGGTGATACACAATTTTGATCTAATCACTGTGGAAAAAAATCAAACAGGCCTTGTGTCTTCCTTAGTACACAATTGAATGAGAAAATGTTTGAAAGCAAGGTAAATGATGTATAATGAAATAAGTACAACAAATTCTTACTGACAGATGCTATAGTATCAGAGGGCAGATGATTGGTTGAATCTTAAATGATATCTTAGGGTTTTACTGCTGTGAAGAGACACCATGACCAATGTAACTCTTAGAAGGACAACATTTAATTGGGGTGTCTTATAGGTTAAGAGGTTCATTCCATTATCATCAAGGTGGGAGCATAGCAGTATCCAGGAAGGCATGGTGTAGTAAAGAGCTTAGAGTTCTACATCTTAATGTGAAGTCTGCTAGGATATGCATTTTAAAACCCACACCCACAATGACACACTTCGTCTAACAAGGCTACACTTCCTAACAGTGCTACTCTCTGGGCCAAGCATATACAGTCATAGATGAGTTAAGAGAGTCTTCCTGAAAAATAGAAGAACTAGTCTGAAAATCTTAGGACAAGCAAGAGAAGTTCAGAGAAACAGAATCTATAGTTGGGGGAAATTATGGAGAAGAAATAAAACTTCCAGAGAAATAATAAATCATAGATTATGAGGAGAATCAAAGCAAGCAGATGTAATGATCTATTTATTACTAGTCACTGAAAGAGGGTTGGAATATTCAACCCTCTACAGAGTGTTTAGAGAATAAGGGATCTAGAAGAGGAAGCAAAGGTCAAAGGAAAGACTATGAAGACGTAAAGTCAAGCAGATCATGGACCACATTGTGAGCCTTGCTAGAGTGTTCAGATCTCTGACTGCAGGCTGGAAATAATCTGGAGGGACCACAGAATCAAAGTCTATTAATAGTCTACTGAAATGGGACTGGACAGGCGGTTCTGTGGTTAAGAACAAGGACTGTTCGTTTCAGAGGGTCTGAGTTTGATTCTCAACATCTACCTTAGGAGGCTTACAGTCACCAGTACTTCCAGCTCCTGGGTCCTGTGTGGGGGATCAGACACCTCTTGTCTCTACAGATACTGAACATATATGCACAATTCACTCACAGACACATACTTATCAAAAATCATGTCTTTTATTATTTTGAGATTATAATATATCATTTCCCCTTCCCTTTTTACTCTCCAAAGCTTTCCGTATACACCTTACTCTCTTTCAAATTCATGGCCTTGTAGTTGTATTTCTAAATACTAAGCTATAACCTGCTTAGGATATATAATGTTATTTGTATGTATACATTTTTCCTGGTTGACTATTTGGTATTGGATAACCAATTCATGTTCCTTCTGTAAGGAAGACTTCCACTCTCAGCATTCAGTTGCTCTTTTTATTTGTTTTGTGCGTGTGTGTGTGTGTGTGTGTGTGTGTGTGTAGGTTGAGGTCTTGTGGTCTTTCTCCTAACCTCTTTGGCATATCTCTTCTTGATGTCCTTGTTCCGATTATGTTTAGCCAGTTTGGCGTGACTATATGAGGATAGCCCCTGACATTCCTAGGAGACCTCAAGCAAGCTCCTTGTTCAGCAGGTTCTTACAATCTTCCATCATCTCTTCTATAATGATTTGTACATTAAGTGCAGGATCATCTGATGTGTTGTATCAATTGGGACTAAACTTAAGCTTCACAATTCTGCATTTTTATTGGTTGTGGTCTTCTGTAATGGTTGCAAAATGACCTTTCTTTGATGAGGAGGGAGCACTATACTTACCAGTGAGAATTAAGAATGTAGTTAGAGATATTGGTGGTTTAGTTAGTGTAGCAATGTGGGTTCTCCACTAAGATCCATGGCTTTCATACCCTGGATAGTTAGGGAGGTTTCCAATACCAGGCTTGGTTTCTTCTTGTTGAGTAAGGTTGTTAGTCCAATTAGAGAGGTGTTAGTCACTGCCACCAAGTATACGTACCACTACAGCACCTGTAAAGGTTATCAAGGCATGCTGCTGGTCGTCGTTGTGGTTCATAGACAACATAGCTAGGTAGAGCTATTGGTCGCCTACCTTCTTTGGAAGCTTTCATGACACCTTCTGTTACCATGAAAGCTACTCCTAGCGAGGAAGCTTTCAGGTTGGGTTCAGTTCGGGGACTCTGAACCCTGTGTCAGAAACATAAATTAAAAAATTAAATTTTAAATAGTTTAAAAAGTAGAATCTGTTTAAGTAATTGAGGGAATTTTCAAGGCTTGAAATAGAATGCTTGCTGAGGGAATGGACTGTGGAATTAAATCGACCGATTGTTGTCGTGTTTTGACTCTTACAGGACTTAGTAAAAGATTACATATAAAGTATATGATAGAAGAAGGGGCTAGATGGAACACATAGGTTTCTTATGTGGTTGAAGGAAAATCAAATTTTGAAAGGAAATGAGAATTTCTAGTTTGATTTAGTTTCTAATTTCTGGTACTTCATAAGCATATAGTTCTAGGTGAGGATTGAGAGTCAGACCTTAGTGGAGTTGGCCTTCACAGAACTGACTATAGCACTTGAGTGTACAAGGTCCACTGGTTTCCAGGACATCCACAGTTACTGTTGGTTTAAGTTTGCCAGAGTCCAAGGCATGCACTTGGTACATGAGAAAAGCAAAGAGACATTTGTCCCAGCGTGTACTCTGTACTCTATATTTTTCTCTTTAAGAAAAGCATGGATATAGAAACAAAAAAGAATCCCTTATCTTTCAGACCATCTTTAACACAGTGTCTCATTAACAGAGTGCAGTGTGACAGATGTTAGCATCCATAGTGGACTGACTCTTGGGATATTCAAATCTCTGTCATTCTAGTGCAAACAAATCCAAACAAATTGTGTGATGCTTAGGTTCCTGTTCCATGTACAAGAGACTTTCCAAATGTAGAAAATACCATTACCCAAATAGTTGTCAAAATGTTGCAACCATATTTAACTTTGCTTTTTCTTTGAATTTGCTTATAAATGCAGTCTCTTTTCTCTTTAATATTTAAAGATGAAATGGTTGTTCTTATTAAGAGATAGTTGGCAGAGATCAAAAGCATACTTATAAAAACACATAGTAAATATTGCAGGTGATTTAAGATCTCTGTTATGATTCAACCTTCATTTTGCAAGGAGGAGATAGTCATATACAACACTTATGAAAATGAATGTGACTATGTTTCAATAAAACTTTATTGGTGAAGTGACAGATAGCACTTTGCATGTTCCCTGGTTAAGTAAAACTTAAGGTTATTATCTTATTTCCAAATGCCTCCATAGTACTAATATAATAATATTTAGAGGGCTGTCATCATACATACTCAGCAAGCATCAATGAAATTTATACATCGAAAATTAGGTTAAGAAAAAAATTGAAGTCCTTTGATTTCTCTTTGATGGATTGTCACAAAAAGAAAGCAGCAGCCTGGATCATGTACCAAGAGGAATAACATGAAAGACAAATGAAATGCCAGAAACTAGATACTAGAGGGAATGGAAGCTAAGAAAATGTTTAAAAGGATTCTTGAAAATCAAGGCTCACTTGGGAGTTGAACCTGCTCAAAGGATGCATTTAATCGCCTCTTGCAAGAACAAACGATCTTCTGATGCTCCACACAAGCTCCTCTAATTCATAGCACCCACCATCTCTGTAGACAAAGGGTTCTGCACATGAGCAGCATGGGGTTAGTGCTCATACTGGAAAAAATGATGAGATATCATCAAAGTATAAGATGAACTCTGGGGAAGTCAAAAAGACTTTAATCACATCACTCACATTTTTAAAATTTTAATTTAGAATCTATGTATTTAATGTGTTTTATTTGTGTGCATGATGTTTGTTTGGGCACATCTGTGAAGGTCAGATGGCATTGTATGAGTTGGTTCTCTCTTTTTATCACATAAATCCTAAAGATTGAATCCATGTTATCAGACTTAGTGGTGATCACTTTTTCCCACTGAGCCATTTTGCTGGCTCATGGCACTCATTTATTTGAATAATTTCATAGAAATGTTTTATGCTATGGTATTTTTTTATCTTGACATGATCACTGTAAAATTTTTGTCAAATGTCACTTGGTGATTTAAGAGAGTTTTGGGATTAGGATGCTGAGCACAAAAGAAGAAAATATTATACTCAAGATGGGCTAGGCTATGCCACGTCTTATGACTTTAGGAGCCATCAGCAACAAACATGTTTGCAAATCACAGTACTCACTAAGGGGTGTCAGCAGGCATCTGTTAGTGGCCCTCACTGAGTTTTCTAACTGGATGGAGCAGTCATGTTTTTTGCCAGTACTGCTAGTCGTAATAGACGAAAGGCACCCTGTAAGCAGTTAAATGCTTGTCTTTGGAGCAATTCTTACTTTTTTATCATTTGAAAACCCAAAGGAGTTAGTTGTCCCACTCACTCATATTAAGCCAGGATATTCAAGGGCTAGGCAAGTTACTATCTGTGTACCTACAAGTAAAAGTCTCAGTAGGTGACATAGAACATTAAGGAGTACAGCTCAGACCTGTGAATACTTGTGTGTGTAGTTATTTTATTGATTGACTAGGACTTCTTTTTTCATCATGGTGAAGAACCACATGAAATGAAACTATTATGTTTTGCTCAGTGTATCCTTCAGCCACATATAAAACACTGTCTCAGACAATGAGAACCACCATGTATTTGTTCAGGATGAGATAATGTCTCTCTGATGTAAGATCAAGTGAGATAACGTGTCATTTCTTGTTTCTGATATCTTCAGGAATAGACTTTCTCTCTGTTATTCTTGAAGTAGATGGACAACTATTAGAAGGTAGATGGAGATGAACACTTATTTAGTTGCACATTTTTCACCTTCGCCCCATAGACCACAGAGATGTGATACCATTACCTCGGGCCTCTACTCTACTAGTTTACATTAGCCAGGATTGCCCTGATAAAATAAACAAACTCACACATCCTGGGTGCTTCAAACAACAGAATTTGTCTAATTTCAGTTCACTCTATAACTCAGTTATCAGGGATGCGGAGAAAACAGCACTGTTTCTATAGGCCAGAGATGATCAAAGCTATTCTGTGCTCCTTGGCAAAGAGGTGATCATCATTTACTGAGGCAGACAGCTGAAGTTCTACTCTACTCTTCATGCCTACACATGGAAAATGATAAGCACTACCCTACATATAGCTTACTGTGTAGAACAAATTACATGTTCTTAAATTCACTAATTGAACTATCATGTATGGATACCAACAGTGTTTTCTAATTTTAAATATGACAATGCAAAAGGAAAAATATATTGTTCTTCTATACCAAAATCACCACACACACACACACACACACACACACGAATAATGGATGTAAATTTTAAAATATTTTGCTTTTTCTTATTAAAAAATTGCCTCTCTGCATGGAGCTTTGGAAATGACAGTAAACTCTGAGTATGGACAGTTTGAATACAGAAGAACATCAGCTTTAGGACTTACATAATGATTTTGGTTACCAGAGTAGGTAGAGTACAGTTTGTACTATAACGTATTAACATCCACTGAAAGCCAAGGAGGAAATCAAGTGTTTCTCTTAGGGATTTAATTTTTGTGTGTGAAACAACACTCTCAATCTTTTATTTTTTGTGGATGAGTTCTCATGGAATATTGGGTCATATTAGGTTAGGGTTAGGAAGCCAATGTTTATTGAGCTGTCCACATATCTGACAAAGGAAATTCACATCTATAAATAAATAAGCTTATTTTTCCATGGTGGCAGAAAGATAATAAGAGTATTTATACAAAAAGATTTCTACCAGCTGACATATGACCATTGGCTAATGTTTCCTCCACATCTGCTTCATAAATGTGTGATGTGTGTCTGCTTTTTTTTTTGTTTTTCAAATCACAGTGGCTATTATAAGTTTTTTCTTGATTATTAAGAATTCTCTTCAACAGAGTTGAAGGGACTTGCGGCCCCATGGGGAGTGTGACAATACCAACCAACCAGAGCTCCCAAGGTCTAAACAGATGGGAACACACTCCAGCTGCATATGTAGAAGAGGATAGACTTGTCAGCATCAGTGGGAGAGGACAGTCTTGGTCCCTTGAAGGCTGGATGCCCCAGTGAGGGAAATTCGAAGGTGGGGAGTGGGAATGGGTGGATGGGTGGGGGTACATGCTCATAGAAATAGGAGGAGGGAGGATGGGTTAAGAAGTTTCTGGGGGGGGTAGATAGGGAAAAAGGATAACAACTGAAATGTAGATAAATACTAATTGAAGTATGTATAACTAAAATGTAGTATCCAATAATAAAGAAACCAAAACAAAACAAAAAAGAAAAACAAACAAACAAAAAAGAGATAATGGAACTGGCTACTACTAGTCGAACATTTGAGACTTTTTGCCAACAATTTAACATTACCCGTATACTGGGATTCCTTATAATTGTCAAGGACAAGAGACTGTGAAAGGCTTGTGGAACTTTAAGACAGTATCTTCATAAAATAAAAAAGGGGGAGCTATATCCCTGTACACAACAAATTTATTTAAATCATTTTATTTTTTATTTTAATTTTTTTTTTTTTAAATTTGGATGCCAAGGAACTTTTTGCTAAGTGTCTATGGCACTCTACAACTAGGCATACTTATGCATAGGTGAAAGGGAAGAATCCACTTACTGGCATAAGGCATGATCCCAATCAGATATTAAATATGGGGAGGAAGGCATGTTTGTGTTTTTTTCTGCAGGATGCTGAAGGAGCATATTGGCCACCAGAGTGATGGGTGAGGCATGCTGATGCCAGGACAAAGAATGATGCTGACCTGTGAGCTTGCTGTGTGCCCTGACAATGGTGACTGGAAAGCTGTATTGGACATATGTTCCCAACCCACCATTGCTTACCTATACCCCTAATGGGACAAACTGCCTTGCCTCAAGTTTTTTTGATCTGTGCACAGAGAATCAAAAAGAGAAGTTATAATAACTCTTGTATTGTTCTTAAATGTGATGAGTTATTCAAATTCAATAATGGACTGGTCTAGAAATCATCCAATATTGGAAATAACAGTCTTCATTTGGAAGTCTCGTTCTGGACATTTTCAGAGACATATATGGAAATTATCTTTAGTTCTCTATGATGTTATGTTAGCAAGAGATAAACATGGGGCAGGATCTGGAAGGCTCTTTTATTTGTCAAGTTAAAATTACTTTTGTTTCTTCTACAGTATTTAAGTTGCATTGATTGTACACCTAATTGTACTTGTGTTTTTGAAATCTGACATGTCAATTACAGAGGTCTATCAACCGGCTTTTGTTTTAGTGCCCTGGGTATCACAGAACCTTGGTATTCTAAAAATTGTTTGCAAGTATTGGAAAAAATAAGTCAGGGTTTAAGCAGAAGCAAGAGGGTAGTGGCTTGATTATTACTGGTATAACAGCTTTAATTACATTAATTGCTAATACCACTGCTTCTGTAATTGCTTTCACATAAGAAGTTAATACAGCTACTTTTGTTAATCATTTATCAAAAAATGTTACGAATACATGGAATATACAAGAGGATTTAGATAGGCATTTGGAAGAATGGATTGATGCTCTTTATCCCATTCAAATTATTGAAAGGAGGTTCAGAATTTAATGGTAAGGAGCCATCTTGAGTGTCATGCCAAATACCATTGGATTCATGTTCTAAAATTTATGGTGTTAGTCATTATAATTAACAAAAAAACTTAAAGACACTTGCAGTGTATTTGACATAATTCTAACACCTCTCTGGATGTTTTCACTTTACATAGTGAGCTTATGAATGTGAAGAATGCTGCTCTGCTGAACATTGATTGATGCAGTAGATACTGCTGGTAAAATTACCCATAGCCTGAGGTCAGTATTTCTATTTTGGTCCAGCTTCAAGAATGATATATATAGCTTGATCATGCTAGCCATTTTTGTCCTGGGAATACTTTTATTCCTGCCCATCATGTTAGAGCTTGGATTTAACAACATCAACATGTTGGCAGCCAAGCACATGGCTTGAACCTGAAAATGGACTCCCAGACAGAGTTATTAAATTAATAGGCTGGCAAGCCAAGGACGGGTAAGATTCTGCATGGAGCCTTACCAACCTAAGACAGAAGTGCATTGGTTTGGATAATGCATATTCCATGATGGATAAGAAAGGCATTCTTGTCAGAATGACCTAAGACTGGCTCAGTGTTGTTAATGAAATAAAAAAGGGGGAGAGACAGAGAGCCTTTGGGACTGCTTCGCAAGAATCTGACATGGGCCAAAGACAAGGAAATGGGCTTCAGGTAGGAATCAGACATTAGGCTAGAACAAAGAAATAATTTCAGGCAGAAATCTAAATTTTAGGCTAGAACAAGGAAGTAGGCTTCAGACATGAAAATGACTTTGGGCTAGGACAGGGAAGTTGGCTCCAATATTTTGGTCATTCTGATAAGCCCTTAGAAACAGTGATCACGAGAGTGTTCATGGAATTGTGTTTATTGCCTTGCTTGTTCTGTGACTATTTGCATCTATTGTATTTCTAGACCCTCAACCTAGAACTGACCTTAAAACATGCATGTAATTAAAATGGTATAAAAGCTAAAAGGAGGATGGGGATGGGATGGGGGTTCTCTGGAGGGGAAATGGGAAAAGGGGATGACATCTGAAATGTAAATAAATACGATATGCAATTTAAAAAAAAAAAGGAGAAAAAAATCTGACAAGAACCCAAGTGAAAATAAAACGAATTCTCTTCAACAATAAAAGCAGATTTTCCCATTCATGTATATATCTTGTAATATGTTTCAATCAATATCAATGTCATGAACAAAGACCTGGAATACTAATCCACAGACAAAAGGTTTGATTTTAATTGTACATAACATAATCTGTGATAGTATTCAGATAGTTTCAATATTTAATTTCCAGGCTTCAGTGGTAATCATTGCCCACTTAAAATTAAGTGTATTGAGATTAAAGCAGTATTTGTTTGTTTGGGTTTTTTTTTTGACATGGAAAAGGATAGTCCCCCTGAATATTTAGTATATCATGATGTGAACTGTTCTGCTCCTCTGTGCTTCCCATCACAGTTGACTGAGACCAATCAAACTATAAGACAAAAGAATTCACTTTTTCCTTTATTTACTCAAATATTTGGTTATAGAAGAGAATTCTACAGGCACTCCACCTTTCTCCACCTACAGCACAGTCTCTCCTTCTAATTAAATTGCTCACACAGTCATAGTAGTTTTGCTTGTTTGAAGCCATTATTGAATTTTTCTTTGGCAATACCAACCATGTCTTCTTCTTCATTTTTTATATGATATTTTACTTATTTACATTTCAGATGTTTATCCCCTTTCTCCATTCCCACTCCCCAGGAACTCCCTATCTCATCCCCCATTCCACTGCTTCTATGAGGGTGTGTCCCCACCCATCTACCCACTACCCCTCCCTGCCCTCAAATTCCCCAACACCATGTCTTTTTTTTGTTGTTGTTGTTATACCAAAGCTAAATTTGTGGGAAAATGATAAAATATATCTTTACATTCCTTTTTCTTAGAAATTTATCTTTTCTTAATAAATGATAGATGTTACAAGACAGATCTGTCCTAACTCCCATTCTTCCTTTAATTCTTCTAGAAACAAATGCCATCATAGAACTATTGTTTTTATTTCCATTAAAAGCACTATTTTATTTCCATTAAAAGCACTATACATATATACAGTATCTGGAGCTCAGCTGCTATGTGTCTGTGTTAGTTGATTTCTTGTTTTCTAATCTTAGAATGGTGTGATACCTTTCTTGTTAATTCTTATATGTTTACTTAAATATTATGCTGCTGTGTATGACCATCAAAAATTTAATTTTAGATAAATATGTCAAAAGATAGGCTACTATGTAAATTAATTTTTCTCAACTCTTTGAGTAAAACTAGTACATGATCAGTGCTTTTATTAATAAGATTAAAACTTTTTTCCCTTGGACTTTGATATTCTAGAACTGAACTGTTGTGACTTCCTGTTTTTTTAGAAATGAGCATAATACCCAGAGGCTTGAGGAGATGGAAACATTCTAGATACATGGCCAGGTGGATAGTTAATAGGTTATTATTTAGTTTACAGAATAAGATTGGTCGAGGAGGAGAAAAAGGAAAATGGGAAATGCCATGGGAGAAAGCTTAGGCTTCATCTTCTAGATGGAACTTCACTTATGGACTCTAACAGGGTATCATCTCTATCAGTGACTCATTTTAAAGAATGCATTTGTGAAAGATGATTTGGAGGTTAAGGAATTAGGGAGGGGAAGATGTGGAGCAGAAAATCAATTTAGAAAACTATTGCTGTAGACCAGACAAGAAATGCTAATGGCCTGAACTGAGCAAAGAGAACTGTGGCAAAGGAAAATTGACTGTAATTACAATGCATCTGATAAATGAATTTCAGTGATTTGAATTGGATTGTGAACACAGTATAAATGTTAATGATATTTCTCTAACATATACCACTAATACTATTATTTTCTTCACTAAACTTAAAATCTAAGCAATCAGACCCCATTATGCATTGCCCAGTGTTTTTCACTGTATCTCCAGCATTGTAAATAAAAATTACAATGAATAGACATAGCAGCTACCTGGACAGTGGTACCTGTCCTTGGTAGTGTGGAAGTTTCTTATAAATTCAACTCTTTCCATTCCAGTCTCCAATCACTCACATTTTCCCACATTCTACATATAATTCAAGCACCATGTCCTTTTATTTATCTCCTGTTGTGAGGCTGGTAGAATTAAGAAGTGCTAGCAAATCCCTTCTGTAACCCAGTGTCATCTTTTGTTGCTTTTGTCCTGTTCCTGTTCTTGCTGCATGAGAGTTCCTATGCAAAGCTCATTTGACTAAGACCTCCCCATTATAGGCAGTGTTTGAGGACTGACTCTTCTCTTGAATGACTCCTTCAAACCACTCAAAGAGGAAGGTCAGTAGTGACAAGCATCTAGCTTAGATGCCTTACTCCCTTCTTCCCTAGACACACAGATTTGTCTATTTAAAACACAGCACCCTTTCAATTTCCTTTAAAGAAAATAAATACCTTGTGCCTTCTAAATTCTTGTAAGACTGAATAGATTCTCATACAGACTTTTACCTGTGAGGAAAAAAGCTTTCTTTGTGTAGGTGAGAATTTGAGCAAATTTGTTTGGTTGTTCTTGAAACCATTAAGGAAGTATTTCTTACCAATAGCATCATTTCCCCCTGATTCACAGTATTGCTGATAACCCCTTGGACAGTCACAATATAACACAGTTAAATTTCCAATCTGCCTGGGGGTACATGTGTATCCCTCAGGGTAGAAAATAAAGACTCATAAATGCTTTGTAGAGTGATAAAAACATGATCATTGTCTTGGTATTTTGTATAGAACTAAAAAAAAAAATAACTAAAAGAGTTATTGGACTCAAGATATGTGTTTTTTTCCTGCATTCTATATTAGTTTCAAGTCTTTCCACATAGGTCACAATATAGTATCTTCTAAGTATCACATTTTATATTCTACTTTCTTAGATTTCCTCATTCCTGTTAGGTTTATGCCCATGATATGTGTGGTCTTGAATATGGAATGGGTTTCTGTGAAGAAAATAGGTCATATGGTTGTCTGCGCAGATTGGGGGCAAAAAAAAATCAATAGCTTCCTGGCTCTTTTGAAGGGTGCTGTTTTAAAATAAGGATTAGTCAAGGTTAACAGTTCTGTTACCAGGCTAGGTACTGCAAGATACCATGAAATTTGAAACTATTCGGTGCTCATGGCAAAATTCTGGGCTTTTGATGTTGGGACAGAAACAGACATTACATTGGAAAGTGAGGGAAAAATAGAGATTAAAATGTTGGAAGATTGGGAGGGAAAGGAAGACTGACTTTACTTTAATAAAAAATTCTTTGTACAATCAAGAGGTAGAAAAACCAACGAAGAGACAAAAGCATTGCCAAGCTGAGCGAAGTATCAGTGGAGCGCCTACTTAAAAATCTGATATCTTAAGGTTTCAAACATTTTGTTATAGAAATATTAGCAAATGAAGAGTGGAGAGGCTTCAGTCTACTCCATGACGGTGGTGGTTAGCACATTTTCTGACCTTTTCTGACTTCCCCTTGTTTTGCCTGGCTTCTTTTAAATCAATGATACCATGTCCTATAATCTGTAATCTGCATATCTTTAGTCATGCATCTTAACAGTTCTTCAAAAATCAACAGTTCTATAAAGAGATGTAATCCCATACAATGCCTTGATAAAAATTCAGCATTAATTATTTCCTATCACCAAATAGTCACTGTTGAGCTTTAGAAAATGCTTTTTGCTGGTATGCTTACCGAAAGAAAAACCTTTGATCATTAACTCTTTGTTTCCCATCAGGTAGATTTCCTCACAATGAAGCATATATTGGCCTGGTTTGAAGGAAAATTTTACATGGATTATTTTGGGGTATCTCTGTGAAATCATGAGTTTTCAATGTATGTGATGTGTCTCAATCTATTGTAGCTAATACTACCTTTGTGCCCAAATGGACCTCTCTGGCTAGGGGAGGTTCTTTAGTGTGCATTCTTAGACCATTCAAGTCAACTAGCCCATCAGTATTTCCATGTTTTTAAGTATATACTGAGATGGAGTTAAATCATCCTATATATTTCTTCCTTTCGTCTTAGAGTAATTTAACTAAGGAGCATGAAAGATAGCATTGTACAGAAGACTGCAATCTAGCTGCAGGGGGTGTCACTGTTAGTGTATTGTTGGCCAGCAGAGTGAAAATACACCATGAGTTCCTTCTGAAATATCCATGTGAGGGATTTGGGGTGGATGTTTGTTTGTTTATTTACATTTTGTGTTTGTAATACTTTTTGTCATTCATTAGGAATTTTGATACCTGATGATTTATTCACACTACTAGCCTAGGTGTCTGTATATGTCATTTCAGAAGAATAATGTCAATAGTGTTTCATACATGTAATATCATTAGAATAGTGCTGTTGTATTCTATACAACAGCTACTGTGATAACTCTCCTGGTGGTGGTTTTGTGTTTTGTTAGTTTGTTTGGTTGGTTTGTTGGTTTTTGTTTTTTTTTGGGGGGGGGTGGGGGGGCTGTTTTTTGTTTGTTTGTTGTTTGTTTCTGAGACAGGGTTTTTCTTGTATAGCCCTGGGTGTCCTGGAACTCACTCTGTAGATCAGGCTGGCCTCGGATTCAGAAATCCGCCTGCCTCTGCCTCCCAAGTATTGAGATTAAAGGATTAAAGGCATATGCCACCACTGCCCAGCTTTGTGAGTTTTTTTTTTGTTGTTGTTGTTGTTTTTTAAGATTTGTGTTCTTTTAAATTTTGTGTATGTATATGTGTCTGTGTTAGGGTTATGTGCACTTGAGTGTAAATATCTGCAAAGGCCAGAAGACAGTGTTGGATCCCTGAAGCTGTACTTACAGATGATTATAAACCTGGGTACTAGGAACTGAACTTGGGTCCATTGCAAAAGCAGCAAGTTCTCCTAACTGTGGACCCTTCTATTTCCTTATTTAGTACTTTTAGGACATCCTATTGGTCATGTAAACTTAATACAAAATAAGAAAAGAACACCAAACATTGTATAACTAAGCCACAAACTTTATCCACAGCTACATTCATTTTACATTTTTAATTTTTGTTCTTATTTGATATAATTTTTTCCATAGTTCTAGAATCAAATCTATAAAATGAGATATACAAATTGGACTCCACCTCTGTCCCCATCTTCTTCCTACTCCTTCTCTCTCTTGCCAATGAGTGTGCATTCTCTTTAGTCTCCAATACAATCTTATATAACAATTTGTTTTCAGAAAATCTACCTAAGACTTTTTCCTTTACAATTTGCTACTATAGATAACCTTGCAACACTCATTCTGTTAATGTATCTTTCTTTGAGGAGGGTGGTTATTGACCAGAGGACATAACTTTTTCTCCTGGAAGTGGTGCCATTTTCTACTTCTAACATTGGTGTGCGGCAGGCTAATTTTTCTAATACATTCTTCAGCTACTTATGTTCTTAACATTTATATCTCAGGGATTTGGTAACAATAATCTTGAATGGTAGTTAGTTCTGGGAGAAAAAAAGGAAAACAAAATATGAAGGCAAGAATCTTGAACTTAGAATGTAAGGTTTAATCCAAGGACACAGGTTCAATTCTTGACGAGCCCATGATTACTGTTTCACTGTTAGGATTTTGACTTGTTAACTTCTTTCATAGATATGGTGAAGACTGAGTCAGAGGACATCTATAAATGAGATGATAGACACCTGTCCATAGTAGTTACCAAGCACATAATTTTAAACTGCTAAAATGATAATTATTGGTAAATACTTCAGGATTATTTTTATCCTTTGATGAGAATAGGCGATAAGATATTTCTGTCTGGTGATTTTTAAGACTCCTGGTACCATGATTAACTCTGGAGCATCTCACAAGGCCAAAGGCTACATATGAAATAAGTCATAATGATAATATTTTATGCATTCACCTTGACATGCTAAGTACTTTAGCTGCATTAATAATTATCTAATTATTTTCAGAAGACTTCATAATGAAGGGGCTATTATTCTTGCTTGACAAAT
Source organism: Mastomys natalensis (assembly GCA_021653895.1). Taxonomy (NCBI): domain Eukaryota; kingdom Metazoa; phylum Chordata; class Mammalia; order Rodentia; family Muridae; genus Mastomys; species Mastomys natalensis. Next base: position 1,220,437 of record JAJTUV010000353.1, read on the forward strand.
GAATAAGCAAGGTGAAGAAAGGATTAATAATCATTCAAGGGTTAAGTTTATGTAGCCATGGATCTCATATTTTTGATATACTGACACAGTCATATATAATCATAACTTTATTATTTGTGTATGGGTTGTGGTAAGTGTGAATGGTTTTGGATATTTGTGTGTATAGGTGTGCATCAAGCCAAAGTACAGCCTAGGTGATCAAGGGGACTTCAGTGGGATGACTATTTAGTCTCATTTGTACAGAATAGTGCTGGTGTACATTTGTACAGAATAGTGCTATTATATACTCTATGCCATGATACAATCACTACTGGCACTAAGTCTCATCTTTAGTAAGTTATTCTGATTTTGATTCCTAATAGTCTTTAGGAAACTTATTGGTTTCTTTAATGTTACAGTTTCTCAACATGCCTGGTGGGAAAATGTAACCAAGTGGAAGCCAAGTACACCTTTTCTTTTTTTTTTATTAGATATTTTATTTATTTACATTTCAAATGTTATCCCCTTTCCCAGTTTCCCCTCTGGAAACCTCCTATCCCATCCTCCCTACCCCTGATTTTATGAGGGTGTTCCCACACCCACCCACCCACTCCTGCCTCCCTGCCCTAACATTCCCCTACACTGGGGCATCAAGCCTTCACAGGAGCAAGGGCCTCTCCTCCCACTGGGAGCTATGGGGGTTCTGGTTGGTTGATACTGTTGTTCTTCCTATGGATTGCAAACCCCTTCAGCTCCTTCAGCCCTTTCTCTAACTCCTCCATTGGGGTCCCCATGCTCAGTCCAATTGTTGGCTGCAAGCATTCCCCTCTGTGTTTTTCAGACTCTGGCAGAGCTTCTCAGGAAACAGCTATACCAGGCTCCTGTCAGCAAGCACTTCTTGGCATTCACTATAGTGTCTGGGTTTTGTGTCTGGATATAGGATGGGTCCCAGGTGGGACAATCTCTAGATGGCCTTTCCTTCAGTCTCTGCTCCATACTTTATCTCTGTATTTACTCCATTGAGTATTTTGTTCCTTTTCAAATTCGTTTACAATGTTTGGTGTTTACACAAATCAAGGTCACGGAAAATGGAATGCTGACTGAAGTTCCTGATTAATTTTATTTCATTTATCATATTATTGTGGCAGTCCTGCAAGCATTCAGTCTTGTATTTAGATCTTATTCTCTTTAAACAGCAGTTATGGAAACAGAAGTAAAAGAATTTTAGCAGTGGTCATGATCAGGGAAAGTCCAACAGGGATAATACTATTCAATAGGTAATGGTGAAAAAGTCCTAAAATGTAAAACCAAACATAGGCTCAGAGTATATGACCTTGAATAAGTATATAAAATTCTCTATATAGGCAAAAATAGAATCAACAAGATTAAAAAGTTTAGTAAACTTTGTTTCTAGAGCCATTTTATGGACTGTATGTCAAACAAAATCTTCTAGCCCGAGATCTGAGGAAGGAAACATGAATAACATTGTCCGCTGAGGAGAGTTCCGGACAGCAGGCTCGACTCTGTGCATGAATTGCTAAGGCAGTAAGCTGGCCCAGTGTTGGATTCTTCTGACTTCTTAGAATTTCGACTAAATTATTATTATTTTAAATTTAAGTCTTTGAAATCCTATGACTAAGAGAAATTTTGTTCACTTTTACTCTCCATGAAGGATCGAGCTTAAGCTTATCAGAGTTAAGCCATATAAATTAAAAATGAAGCATTTAATTTAGAAAATGTATAAATTTCTTCAGGCTGAAATTGGTAATTTAAACAAACCTATTAGATTTTGTTGGAATTAATAGGATACTGAATAAAACTGAAATTATGCTTTGGGGGACAACTAAATAAAAGACAACAACCCTCATGATTTCATAGGTATATGAATGTATACACACACACGCACAACAACCACACACACACACACACACACAGCTCTAGAAGAGCAAAGAATTCTCGTCTACTAAGTGAAAAGATCGGTAATGATAGTACTCTCTATATATGAGATGCTTAAAATAAAGACAAGATGTTATTGTTATAGGGGAAGCTAGCTTCTCTAGTTCCATAATATCCAATTGGATTCACTCAGTAATTCTTTAATTACATTTTAAAAGTGGCTTAAAATGGGCTCTGTGTTCTCTCTAAAGTTCTCACAAAAACTACTCATTCTCAAAAATTGGCAAGTCACATAGAGAACATGAAGGCCAATGGAGTCATGCAGAGTCAGGAACTGCAAAGGGGATAAATCTGAACAAAGTGAGTGTTCATCTCCTTTGAGACATGGGAGCACTAGCTTCACTTATGCTTTTAAAATCTCAATTATTTATATAATTTATATCTTAATTATTAAGTAACATGCAAATGGCATGCATGTGTAAGGGTTAAGTAACAGAGGGTACCTTGGTAGTTATAGGCTAAGGTGTGCTGCAAAGATCATATCACACAGCAAATCTGAGATGAGAGTTTTATTGGGAGAGTGGAGGACAGACGGCATTCTTGGAGTGGGGGCATAAGAGAGAGTAGAGACAGATAGAGACTAGGAGACAGAGAGAAGGGAGGCCGGGGCATAATGTTGAGAGGAACTGTTTAAATGGTGCACATCACATAGAAAAATATACAACTCAAGAGTGTAAGTCTTCAGATTTGCATTGAAGTTCCCAGTGACTTTTCTATTGGGCTACAAGCCCCTTTACTCTAGGGCCTAATCTTTACAATTGTTCAGGCATAAAATCTGTCCTTCACAAGTGTCCTAAAGGTTAGAAACAATGTCAGAAGAGGTGGGTGTGAAGTAGGTATATATACATTTGTCATGGTTTTTCTTTATTTTGGTTTTGAAGTCACTTTAGTACAGGTTGATGAACAAATTGTGTGGAACTGTTCATGAACTAATTGGTTATTATCAACACAAATTTATTTCTTAGTTCTCAAATTAGGATGAAGAAAAAAGACCTTACAGGAACTGTCTGCGGGTCTTATTATCAGTTTCTAAGCCCACAAGGTAAGAGGAGCAAGAACTTCTCTCAGCAAGGCACTGACCACATAAGGTGCACAGCCAGACCTCAGCACCTTTCAAGAAAACGTCCTTACTCTGAAGAGATTTCAACATATTAGTTTGATTGGATGGGATGGGGAACCAGAACATTGTTCGGAAAAAAAATTATGATTTCAATTATATATATTCAGTTATGTATATAATACCATTTTAAAGGACTCTCTGATTCTTTATTTTCATCATTTTCAAACAAAACCAGGCATGAAACTGTAATATAAGTCAGGATATTTTAAGTAGCTTTGTTTAAAGGGAGTATTTATTAACTTTCCTTACATATAATATGCTATTAAGGGTTTCTGTGTTTCAGAGGTGGGGTGAGAGGTTTCCATCCTGTGCTATATAAGAAAAAAAATATTCTCTTCTGTATTTGTTATTGGTTTCCTGAAAGAAGAAATTATTTTAATTATTGATTATTGGTTTAAGGGAAATTGTTTTATTCTGGCCCGTTGAAGTAATTATTTAAAATGGCCGTTAGTCAAGCCCACTATCTAAGCTGCGGTGGCAGCTCTGCCTAGCACAGCCACCATGTTCTGTGGCCAGAGGCCACATGCGCATTGCATCTAGAAACTGCCAGCCAGAAACACCAGCCCTTCCACCCATGAGACGTCAGTGTGGGAGATGGCTCTGCCAATCTTCCGTGCTGTCTCCACAAGGCGGGGCATTGCCCAGACCATTCCCACCATCCACATGGGCCCGGTAGGAAAATGAGACGCTAATGCTTAAATATTAATCAAAGGCTTTATATTTTGGTAATTCTCAATAACAATATGCCCAAATAATTAGAGTTGTTTCCTAGTTAGCTAACCTAAATATAAGTTGTTACCCACAACTGCTCTCCATACCTGTGTGGCTCTTCATCTTCCTACATCTCTGCCCTCTCTAGCTCTTCCTCTTCCTTATCCTCTTTCTCTCCTTACTCCTCCCCCTCAGCTCCTCCTACACTGGCCCACTGGAATAAAACATCAATAAATGAAATGCACCTGAGGTAGCTCGTAAATGCACATCTAGCTAGGAAAACATCCATCCTCAGATAGAAATGCTCATGAAGAGCCTGGCATCCTGCCAAGTACCCCGATAACACAGTGTGCTGTTCTTTGGCTTCCCATTATAGTGGCTCTTGTAGCTGGGTCTTCAATTAGAGTCATTGGAACTCTACAGAGTCTTGAGTCTGGAAAAAGGTAATTTGTGACTAGTCAATATAACATTTATCAGTTTGCTCCAAGCCAACCATATGGTTAAAGATGAGCTCCTACTTTTGTTATGATTTCAAAGTATTCCTTTGACTTGCCTTCATCATAGAGTTCATTGTTTATTACAAAGCCTTCACATGAAACTACTTTTATTGTGTGTATGTGTGCCACTTTAATAAATGTGCAAACAGTGGTTTTAATTGAACTGTAAGCACATGACTTGAAAGAACATCAATTACATAGTATTATTTATCTCTTTCTATGAATAAAGAAGATACCTTAATCTGTGTCCTTGTATTTAAGTTAGAAGAATCTCCTAGTAGAAGAATTCCTGGCAAAATAAACCAGGCATTTAAATTTGTTTCTAATTAGTAAGAGGACAATTTCATTGTTCTTTCTTAGAGTAGATGGCAGATTGTGATCAAACAACTTAAATAACTTTAAGCTGAGAGCTGATTGTTTAAATTGGTTATGACTTAAAGTGTAGATTTTTGGGACTTTGGGGCTATTATCCTTAAAAGTGGAAAAGAGCTGGATTTTGTGTTTCATTTTGTTTACTCACTCCATACAGCCTCCTACTGTAAAATATTTTATTCTCCTAGATTTTTTTCTTCCTTTCCTCTACTGTGCATGATGACTTATTTACAAATAGCAATTTCTATCAACAGACAGAGTTCTTCTTCTACTGGCTTCTATTGGTGATCTCAAAAACGTTCTTCAGTCTTGCAACATGAAATGCTGCCTTTTCAGATCACCCAGGGCTCTCCTGATGCAAATGGATGGATGTGCTCCAATCTATTACAGAAGCAGAGACACCTTCATTTCTACTTTACGGATTCTTCTGAGTGAAATATAGGCAGTTCACAATATTACATCCAAACTCATCTTAGAATTCTTCGCAATAAATTGAAGAAGAGAAAACAATCTCTTCATATTAAGCAGGGAAGTAAAAAAAGCATGGCTTTAAGGAATTGTTTGTTTTGTTAGGGGAAAGGAGTTACTGTTTTCTGCTAGTTGCTTAAACCTGTAGGGGAAACTTACAAATAGCCTGCCAAACCTATTCTAGGACAAAATAAGACCATAATTGATTTGTGACTAATTTCTTGTTTAGACAATCTTTCAATTTTTAATTTCAAAAATAATTCCTATGTATTCTCTTTGGTTTTAGGTTCTTTAAAAAATTTATTCTTTCATAATCTTATACATGTACTAATGCCATTATACTTTCTGATTGTCTCCTCCCTCACGATCTGGGATCTTCTTCCAACTCCAGTCAACCCTTCCTCTGTTATTTTCCCATCTTTCATTTGCTTTTGTTGCTATCTTTGACCCACTGAGTTTAAGCAGGACTGCCTGGATGGGCATAGGCATGGACTTCGGGTAGCTCCAGAATCATGAGACACTGAAGATAATTGCTCCTGTTTGCTCAGAAGCAACTCATGCCCATACCTCCCCAGGAAAGGTACAGCACATGAGCCCTTTCCCTATCCTGATCCCATGTTTTAATGGTAACAGTTTCAGTCTCACGCAGGCACTGTGTAGGGAAATGTAAAAACTGTGACTATGAATTCATATGTACAAGAGCCATGTCCACAGGACAGACTTCTTTCCTGACATCTGCTTATGCATTTCTTTGAAGCTTTTATATACTATTATTGTTGAATATGTATGTATGAGATGGTGTGTGTGTGTGTGTGTGTAAGTGTGTAAGTTAGAGGTTAACTCTTGGGAGTCCATTCTCTCCCTCCATTGTGGGTTCCAGGGATTGACCTCATTTCAGCAGTTTGTCAGGCCTGTGCTCTTTTCCTGTTGGGCCATCTTGTCCCATCCTCTTTTACAGTCTTCATGCCATCTTCTGTGATGTCCCTGGAGTATTGGAAGGTGATACAGATGTTCCGTTGAGAGTTGAGCATTCAACGTCTTATTATGTATTCTTGACACTTCTCTATACATTTAATTGAAATGAAAAATATACTGTAGGAAGTATCATCTGAGAATGAATGGGGGGTATATAATCATAGTCTAATAGATGCTTTTCGGTCCATGTTATTTTAAACTGTAATAGATTTTCAACCATTATTTATGGGTAGAACTTATTTATAAAAATTACTTAATTGATTTTACAATATATAATGTATCCTACAGGGCAATTAATATGGTCCACTCTTATATTTTTTGTAATCTACTGAGTAGTTCCTAGCATTTAAATATTTTACATTTACAATTACAACTCTTATAGTTTCAGATAATTGTAAGAAACCTTAAGTATTAATTTGGTCTCAAATTTGCAATGATAGATATTTATGCTCTAATTTCAGCCACAGGTGGCCAAACAAGTAAACCTAGCTAAATGTCTGTACTAACAACGTAGTTCATAACAATTTATGTATTTCATGCTGTGACATGTTTTGGTTTTCCCACATGGCTTTGGCCATTCTGTTGTCACTGTGTATGGTGATTTTACTGCAGAGCCTTCACTTGCTCTTGCTGGACAGAGATTCTCAACCTTCCTGAGGCTGCAACTCTTTCATTCAGTTCCTCATGTTGTGGTAACTCCCCCAACCATAAAATTATTTTGTTGCTATCTCATAACTGTAATTTTGCTACTGCTATGGATTGTAATGTAAATACCTGATATTCAGGACATCTGATGGGACTCACAATGGGGTCACAACCCATAAGTTGAGAACCTCTGTGTCAGGAGGAAGGAAAGGTTGTAGTCCAGGCTTATGCAAAGAAGAATATGATGTGATAACTGAATCTTTTAAGTAAGTGCTATCATATGCCAAAACTGTCACCGTCACTATTTAATATCTCTGCCTTCCAGTGAAAACCATTCCTGAGATATGTTGCAAAAACTTCCTGTAGATGAAATCACTTCACCACAGCCATATAGCCAATTATTTATTTTAAATGATCACAGCTCAGGGCCTAGTATTTATATATATAAAATACTCAAATCATTCTAACTAAAACACTCAAAAGAAATAATAAGGTGCCTTTCAATATAATGATACTGTTGACCAATGGAGACTGGGGAAAAATCTAGTAAGAATATGTATATAGTATGCATAGATTCCAACTGAACAATGGATGAACAGTTACTTCTCACAAATTTCAGCAGCACTGTCTTGACAGTGGCTCATGGTGCCTCTGTTGCTAGGCAACCTAACAGGAGCTGGAGATTTAACTCAAATTTACTTATATATGTTAGATTTATACATATTTTATTAAGAGTGTATTGCACACATCAAGACAGGCTAGTTGTACATGTCTATTCTCGTCCTTGTGTGAGCTTTTCATTATCTTAATAGGAAAACATATTGCCTGCATCCTTACTCTCTGCAGGATTTTAATATTAACGTAGTTCTGTAAGGTGTGCCTTGTTATGACTCATTGTTGCAGCAGCGTAAAGGAAAATATGCAGCCTTTACGGATGCAGAAAGAGTAGTTACTTTTAATAAGGCTTACAAAATGTGAAGAGAGACAGAGAGAGAGAAAGAGAGAATGATTCAGAGGGATTTCTGAAATAAGTTATCTATGAAAGAAAGGAATATTCTCTCCATTCCACCTGGTAGTTCTCATAAAATTATTATAATTAGCAGATGCAAAAATAAAGTTAAAGGGATATTACATGTAAAAATGTGGATATTTGAATTAAAGGCTAATCATCTCAATAATATCCTATGACATTTAAGAAACTGGTAGCATGTTAGTTTCAAGTTAGAGTTTTATGTTTGATACTGGGGTAGTTTGTGAATCAAATTTTAAGAGTCAAATAGTATGTCAATGCCACAGTTCAGAGAATTAGATATTAATAAAAAGGAAGTTGGTGAAACTAAATGTAATAGATTGTGAAGGCTGAAGTTTCTCAAATTGATGGTTTGAATCAAAGAAGATAGATAAGAAGCTTTGAAGGAGGCAATGCTAAGGAAATAGGCCAGCAGATAAACTGCTTGCCTTGTAAGCATGAGACTAGAATTGTGTTCCCAATGAACTGTGCATTTCCATCTAGAGCTCAGATAGTTGTAGCATATTGGTCCACAGGCCTTAGCCTGGAGACAAAGGATGCTGCAGTCTGCCTTTTGTGCATTCTGGGATTGAATTAGAAGGCTCCCTTCTGTGCTTTGTTTCCTACTCTAATCCTCATTGAGGGAATCTTTCTCTACAGTTTGTTTTTGTGAGGCTGCTGGAAGGGTGGTAGAAGGAGTGGGGTAGTCACTAGGTTAGCAGAGTTTCAGAAGCTCTGGCCATAGACAACAGCCTGGAAAATAGTGGCCTTGAGCCTACACCCAATTGTCCAATCCTGTTGCACTGTAGTAGGTCTGGGACAAGGTCTCAAGCCTAAAGCCTGGACTTAATTTTCATTCTCTCTCTCATTGTGGGAGGTAAGTGTCTTTCTCCTACCTTGCTGGAAGTTAGGAGGGAGCCCCCTCTCTTTCTAGCTCCCTTCCTTCTTAAATATATCTATCTTCTTTTGTTACATTAAAATCACATCTTGGATTTCACACCAGACTTCCTTACCTTTTACAAAGAGATTCACAAACGAATAGCTTTTCAAATGCAGGATTCTGTAGAAAGAAATTGACTGGAGGTCCTAGGCCTTCACTTTCTGGCTTCACAGCTAAAGCAAAGATCATCAACTTTATATCTTGGTCTTGGTCAGAGTTTTATGGCTGTGATGAGACACCATGATCAAGGCAATTCTCACAAAAGAAAGCATTTAATTGAAGGTTTACTTACAGTTTCAGAGACTTAGTCCATTATCATCATGGCAGGAAGCATGGCAGCATGCAGGCATAAATGGTACTGGAGAAGAAGCTGAGGGCTCCATCCTAATCTACTAGCTGAGAGACACTATGGACTTGGCAAGGGCTTTTGAAACTTCAAAGCCCACCCTCAGTGACACACTTCCTTCTGTAAGGCCACACCTCCTAATCTTTCACATAGTACTGCTCCCTGGTAACCAAGCATTCAAATCTGTGAGCCTATGGGGCCATTCTTATTTATACCACCACAATCAGGCCAACAATACTAATAAACCCCAAAGATTTTGCCCTGTACATCAGTGTCACTAGTAGCTGATTATAGAGGTTCAATAAGTATTCAATAACTCTGTATTTGAATAAACACCAACTTTCCGGCACTAAAACAAGGAGCAGCTTGATAGCATAAACCCCCATAATTGTGCTTGGGAACAAACACCATTTTAGTTGACATCTGGAAACATCTATAGGAATTAATAATGGTTGAGCATTTTAATGGCTTGATCATCGAGTTTAATATTTGTAACTTGTGCTAAAGCAAAGGTTTCAGTAAAAAATGTGAGACATGCAGGGGCTGAGGACTCTAGCTCAGTTGACAGAGTGCTTACTCAGCATGCATAATCACTGGGTACTGTTGTCCTCATCACTGCATAAAACGGGGCAAACTGGAACACACCTGTAGGCCCTGCACTGTGGAGGTGGAGGCAGAAAAGACTGATCACCATTATGTTGAGCTACACAGTGAATTTGGGACCAGTTTTTTTCCATATGAGACCTCATCTCAAAAAATAAATAAAAGATGAAAAGGATGAGTAATATTCTTAACATCATTTTTACTCACTAATCATGTTTGCCTCAATGTTAGCAGCTGTTGAATGGATGGAGTGATTTGTATCTCTTCTCCCACTTTTCAGATTTTTAGTTCATTTGTCCATCCATCCACATTGCAAATTACACTGTAAAGGCCTACTTTACACTCACTGTCATTGACTTGGGAACAGTTCTGCCTCTTGAGGTCTGTCTGAGATCGTCCTCCTGCTTTTCTGTCCTGCAGCCAGAATTTTATTTCTTCTATTCTCAAATGCCTTTTGAGTTCTCATAAGTAGTCTCCTAGAGCACCCACCTTCAATTCCGTATCATTTCTGCTGAATGCTCTCCTTTGAGTCCCATGATCTTTGTCTTAGTCCAGGTTTCTATTATTGTGATAAAACATTAGGACCAAAATCAACTAGGGGAAGAACAGGTTTATTTCAGCTTATAACCCTCAGGTCACACTCTGTTGCTGATCCAAAGTCAGAGCAGGCAGAGTCCTGGAGGCAAAATTTGATGCAAAGGTCAAGGAGGAGTGATACTTACTGGCAAGATCCTTCTGGCTTGCTCAGCCTTCTTCCTTATAGCATCTAGTATCACTGGCACAGGGCACATGCAATGGCTCTCCCATATCGTTCATCTCTCTTCATCCCTCAATCAATGAAACACCATACAGGCTTGCCTACAGGCCAATCTGGTGAGACCATTTTCTCAGTTGCCAGTTTTCTCTTCCCAAATGGCTCTACCTTATATCAAGTTGACATAAAAATAGCCAGCAAGGTCTTCAAGATAAATGTAAATAACAGCTTAAAATAAGGTACACATCCTTGCATAATCTTGTTCTTGCTCACCAGGTCAAGTCAATCTTTGACAACCCTCTTACCTGCAGTGTACCTGTCAGGCTACAATGTTGTCTTTCCTGAAAATTGTGTATGCATCGTGTCCCACGGGCCGATGACTACATCTTTTCTTACTGCACACTTCTTATTAGTAAAAGTAATACTCCATCACATTAAAAAAATTCTTGAAACTGTTTGGACATTCTGATCTGCAAACAACCATACTTTGTCTTTCAAAGGTCTTAATACTTATATCTTTTATCCCACAATATCATCCCCAACTGTCCCCATCCTGAAAAGATAGCAAAGACGAAATTAACGGAAGAAATCTGGTAGTAAGGATTCAAGGAAACTTTTTCTTTGTCACACTATCAGTTCAACATAGATGATTTTCAGTGAAGATGGACGTAGGGAAGCTTATTGGAGGAAGAGGAAGGAAGAGGAACTCTAAGCATCCTTTGTCATATCTGACCCTGGGTCCTTCAGTGAGCACCTAGAATATAGGACTATGCCTGCCATCTATCTATATGTACCCTAAATTCCACATAGTATTTGTTAAATAGATTATGTGAATTATAGTTAGTAGGCCCTTAATGAATACTCTTGAATCAAAAATTGCAGGTGCCATTATTAAACTCTTAGTAAGTCATTTTCAAAAGACAGCATAAAGTACACTTATTTAATAGACTTTTTTGAAATGCAGTATGAGTTGATGATGTCTGGAATCTAAAGATATTAAGCTAAACCATCAGCATCTGTATTTAAATATTGTATGACCATCTAGTTTAATTTCATCCACTGATGCTGACTAGGAAGTGGAACCTCTCTGTCAAGTGCCTTCTGATGCAGGAATAAGTCAGGAATACCAACAGCCTACTTGCCCTATTTAAGGTTGCCCTTTTCCCACTAAGAGCTGTTAAACATCAACCATATTTGTATTTGAATCATCAGATTGTGGTGCTGAGGTGGGGAGGAGCCCATGGCTGCCTCCTGCTACCTTGCTACCTGCTATTGTTAGTGGGTTCTGTGTTCACTAATTACTGTATTTTTATAGGCAATTTTGACCTAATGAGGTACATCCTCGAGAAACTTCCACTCTGGTAGTATTGTATTTTGAGATATAAAAAGAAGAGCAATTTAATGCACATAGTGACAGCTCAGGGTTAGAATCATGGAAAACAGGACACAAGGCTTATTCAACTTTTACACATGCTGTCATGGATGGCGCAGTAGATTGATGATGTCACCCCAGATCATGTTACTGATCTTTGCACCAAAGCTTGCAGAAACCCTGGCACACTCACTGGTTCAAACACTGCTGTTTGTCTTTTGGGTCTTATGGTTGCATCTTTAAGGCAGAAGGTGATACAAGGTTGCTGAATTCCTCAAAAAAAAATTTCCTTTAAAATTAGTGTAAGTAAGACTCACTTTCAGTATTAAAAGATGAGAGCATAAAGCATATGATATTCAGAGAAGTCTTACCACTGTGAAGTAATTTATATGCATCATATAATTTATTTGTAACCCGAGAAGACTGGAAATGTTATTATCTTTATTACACCAGCAAGATACTAAACGGTATGCTGGCATTTGATCCCAGTATGTTATAATCAGGATTTATATTCTAATTAGCTATTGAAAATTATCAAAGCAGTTATTTTTTATTTTTTTTATTTTAAATTATGTTTATGTATGTATGGGATGGGCTAAGGTGGGAATTGCATACCTGAATGAAATGCCCAGGGAGGCCAAAGATCAGGATTGAATCTGCTGGAGCTGCCCATGTCAAAATGCAGTTGTCAGGAGCAAAACTCTCATCCTCTGTAAGAGCAGGATGCACTTTTAATTTTTGAACCATGTTTTACTCTTTATTAAACCTAGATGTGAAAAATAATATTTCTCAAGGTAATAGAATGTTGATGGAAATTTATGTTTAAGAATATCTATTTCACTTTTTAAAAACCTTTTAAACTTTCCTAGAGCTGACCGATCAAATCAGGATCTAAATGCTGTCAGGAACTTTGGCAAGGAGGGAAGATGATGTTTTGGATAGGATCATTTGCAGTAATTTTCCAGATGATTCAGACAGAATTAACTACATATCTTGGTAAACAATTAGGGGATAACAAACACATTGTTCCCAGGATTCAACATGCTTACTGCAGTGTGGTCTGTGAGTTTTCCATCTATATGCATAATCCAGAGGCTTATGTTGAGATCAATGGCTTTAGCAGTTCTAACTACAAAGCAAACACATTCTTTAAAATGTCTTCATGATGTTAATCATACTAGCATCTCTAATAAGCATAATTAATGAGCAGGTCCACACTGAAGGTCTCTAGAGGTCATGGGAAAAGTTTTCTTCCTCAGGGGTCTTCGGAGAATATACTATAGATATTAACTTTTTAGTTAAATTAAGGCTCATTTGGAGTATAAAATGATATATAGTATAATTGATTGACATTATAGAAATAAAATTAACTTCATTCTAAGCCAGATCGAAATCAGTCATATGAGTACAAATGAATTCTTTTTTCTTCTTTTAAGCACTGGGAATTGTGGCTCATACCCTGTAAAAATCAGATGTTATGATTAGTTTTATTAAGCTAAAACATTAATGAAAATCCCACATTTTCTTGTAATTAAGAGAATCATTTTTAAAAAGTCACAACATGGTTAATCCAAAAAATTCAGGTTGAGAAATAGAAATTAAATAAAATAGAAATAAAAACTAAAATATAGTCTTTAGAAAAGTGAAAGAATCATTTTTTAATAAAAGAAGCTTGAAGTCATTAATAAAATATTTGACCCTTTTTTTTTTTTTTTTTGTGGCTTTTCAATTGACCCTTTCCTAAAAGAGAGAAGTCATTAAAAGGAAAAGATTGAATGTAGACTCTGGGCCAGAAGACAAAATCTATTTTAAATGCCTTAATATAAATTCCAAGATGGCAAATGAATACTGTTTACAATTTGAAACCTGGAGTACAACATCTCAGCCTCAGAGTATACATCATAGTGATTCTTTCTGCCTACTGGCAGTGTTCAGATTCCAGAATATGACCTTCCTCATAAGTTTTATATCAAACTCATAAAACGGGGTGCTCAGGAGAGCAATTATCGTGATGGCGAGTGTATTTTCTTGATGATACAGTGGGGTCCTGTTTTCCACCTCTGTTTCTGAAAGATATTAAAGCAAAGATTAAAAATGTTCTAGCTGTAACAGGGAAGACGACCAAATTGATTCTGACTCATGGCTCGGTGTGTCAATGTTCTTGGCAGCAGCTGTTGGCGGGCAGCTGCTGATGATTATTGCAGGGTTATTTGTCAAGCATAGTGTGGCAACAATAATAAATCAGACTTCAACTGCATGCTGAAGGATTTGTTTGAAAGACTTAAAAGTCTTCTTGTATAAAGATGCTGGCTTTAAGTGGCAAACTGGCATGATTCTACATATATGTTGTGACCAGCATATTTTCCATACCTGGGACCTGATAATTCATGTTCTGAGACCAGGACAGCCTTCTCTCAGTAATACCTCATACTGAAAGATTCTCTATCAAAAATCTTGGAAACTAGAAGTCAAGGAGATGAGAGTTTTGTAGCTTTCCCGGTCTGCGGTTTAAGTGCATTGGAGGATACTATTAATTAGAAATTTGCATAGAAGATGCTCAGACATTGTGACTTGATAGAATTGATATTGACTATTCTAGAAAATTCCCTCCTTAACAGAAAGGGATTTAAAAATTTTTCATGATTAGGTTTAAGGCAAAACATCTTCCTCCTACTTTGAATAAGGTAAAAGGAACTCATAAGTTCAGATTATAAAACTGCCTTTGTCTTCCTAGTCTACACCACTGCTTATAGAGTACACCACAGGGAAAGCATCTCAAGTGTCTGGGAAAACAATTTCTTATTATTCATCATAGTAAAAATGTTCTCTGAAGCATGTTCCTCTACCTGAAGTGTTTGCTTTCTATGAAGGAAACTCTCAATAAACTCAGAAGCAAATGGTCCAAACCAAAGCAAATGGCATAGGACCCACATTTCACGTCTACAGCTTTATATATTTATACAAGGATATCAACAACCAGACATATTCCATCTTCATATTCAAATGTTATTCATGAGAAAGGCAGATTTAGTCTTAATCCTGTTTATCTCTGTAGATTCCCCTTTTGCATTTTACTTTCTCAGCCTACTCTCTTTTCTTAGCACCTCTCACTCATACTCCATCTTTTACTCTTTTACTAATAAAGCCTTCACCTAACATATCCATCTGCTACAAAGGTACTTTACCCACATAGATCATTTTGCTGGCAAATGTTACAGCCACCATATTTTATAGTCCCAAGTCCCTGCTGTCTGTGTTTCACTGGGCTAGAAATACCTAGACTGTACAAGCTCCCAGTGTGGGAAAAAGAGACTTATACTGACTCTTCTCTTATTTGGAAACCATGGACCCATTCCTGTGCCCTTGGCACATTTATGAAATTGCTGCGATTTGTCCTCTATGTCTTTTCAAGCATGCATGTAATTAGGTTAGACTCTGCCTAATGGAAGGGAATTGTTCTCCTGCGCACAGGTGGCTGGTTCTTCCCAGGCTTTTCAAGCATCGAAGGCAGCATTAATGCACTAGGCATCAAAGTTGAACAAAAAAAAAGACCTTCCCGGAGATGACAGTGACAATCTCCCATTCTGGGCACACATGTTTTCCTTCGTGCTGTTTACTTTGGGACTTTCAGGGTCAGTGGGAAAGCCTCCCAATGAGTTTTGCTTCTTTTTCAAAGTCATTTTTGCTAGTTCTGTTCCATACACCTGGTAATTCATCTTAAGTGGTGAAGAGATGGAGATAAGGAGTAGACAGAAATCTAAATGTTTTAAGGCTTTTAAAAATTGTTACAATTTCAAGCAAATTTCATCTGTAAACAAAACAGATTTAGTGTTGTCGAATATGGAACTTTGATTAAAAGAGAATTGCAAATATGGTCCTGGGATTCTTATTTTCACTCATATACTTTATCCCTTTTTGCCATTCTACTGTGAAATCAATTGAAGAAATTTGAGATTTATTATTGTTTTTTTTTCAATTTGGGGGGCATTTTGTTTTGTTTTATTATGTTTTGTCTTTTTTTGGTTTTGGTTTAATTTTTTATTGGATATTTTATTTACTTACATTTCAAATGTTATTCCCTTTCTTGATTTCCCTTCCAGAAACCCTCTATCTCCTCTCCCTCCCCCTGCTTCTATGAGGGTACTCTTCCATCCACCCACCCACTCCAACCTCCCCACTCTGGAATTCCCCTACACATTGAGCCTTCACAGGACCAAGGGCTTCTCCACCCATTGATGCCTGACAAGGCCATCCTCTGCTACATATGCAGCTGGAGTCATGGGTCCCTCCATGTGTACTCTTTGGATGGTGATTTAGTCCCTGGAAGCTATGGGGAATCTGGTTGGTTGATATTGTTGTTCTTCCTTTGGGGTTGCAAACCCCTTAAGCTCACTAATTCAGTCGTTTCTCTAACTCCTCTATTGGGGTCGAAATGCTCAGTCCAATGGTTGGCTGTGAGCATCCACCTCTATATTTGTCA
The DNA here is from genome assembly GCA_021653895.1 of Mastomys natalensis. Lineage (NCBI taxonomy): Eukaryota > Metazoa > Chordata > Mammalia > Rodentia > Muridae > Mastomys > Mastomys natalensis. Next base: position 1,236,664 of record JAJTUV010000353.1, read on the forward strand.
GGCTGTAGCAAAGCCTCTCAGGAGACAGCTTTTTCAGGTTCCTGTCAGCAACACTTCCTGGAATCTACAATAGTGTCCTGGTTTGGGGACTATATATGGGATGGATCCCCAGGTAGGGCAGTCTCTGGATGGCCTTTCCTTCAGTCTCTGCTCCATACTTTGTCTCCATATTTCCTCCCTTGAGTATTTTGTTCCCCTTCTAAGAAGGACTGAAGCATCTTTATTATTAAATGGAGTTCCATACTATATTTTATTTTTCTGCAAAGCAAAAATGAATTGGAAGTTCAAATCTCATTCATCTACAAACCACAGAAATATATTCTTCAGCAGAAATATGTTTTAAATTTAGTTATATTTTGTGTTCATATATGTTAAGATAGACTACAGATGATCAAGTTACCTGTCTTTCATGGCACACTATTTTTATAGTTTTATTACCTATCTGAATACAATCGTGATGCTATGCCTTGTTAACTCATTTAGAACCATGTATTTCTGCTACATACAACCACCAACTCTTGTCCTGTTGTCAGCCTTAGTTTTTTCTTCAAAATTCTCAGAATCAACATGCACATTGCGTCATGGTTGATCAAAGAAAAGACCATCTTATAATTATTTATAGAGGAAGTATTTTCCTGTTGATAAAGAATACCTTCATTCCATATGCATATTTTAGTTTGCTTTATGATACTACTTTCTTGTTGAGCATTTGTTGTAGACTAATAATTTTTACATAAGTCTTTCAGAGTTATTCTGGCCTCATTAATATAATTTTCGAAACTAGTTGGTTGTTTTTGTTATCATTCCAGAAGGAAAGGTGCTCTGCAAATAGTTACTCCCCAAAGGCCAAATATATACTATGCTGTTTGTTTTTATTGCTTCATCAGAGTGATAATTCTTAGACAATGTAAATGTATTCCATTGAGAATGCTAGTTACGTCCTTTAGTTTATTGAGAGAAAATCATTTGGAACTTTATGTGCTTGGCTTTCATTAAGCTTGCTTTTGCCTACGTGATTAAGATTTTTTGAGGGTGTAATTTAGACTCAATAAATTATTTCTGGCTAAAAAAGTATGAATTGTTCATTTTAAATACAGAAAACCATCATATTCTCACTCACACATCAACATAATATTGCACACACAATTAAGTGGCTAGCTGAATTATCATCCCATCCTGAAGCATTCTTACCTGTAGACATCAGGCTATGGTATAAATGCAACATTCAAGGATAAAGAAAATATGTCCAAATGTCACCAAATTCTTGAATGTGGGGAGAGGGTATTTAGTTGTTATTTGAACTAGTCTTTCAACATTTCTACATGATTGGCATTTTTATTAAAATGTGTGAGTAAATAGAATAGTACACTAGAAATTGACCAGACAACTATGAAGAATCAAGGGACTGTCAAGCAATCAACATACCCACTGACAGAGGACAAAAAAATGACTGGTGTGGCTGAACCATAGATGTGTGTTGAGAAGCAAAATATCTCTATAATACAGACAAATGCCAGAGATGGGTGGAGACAGAGTGATTGTAGTAAGGAAGAAAGAGACCGAGGGAAGACTTTAATCAGCATGATTAGAGAGGAAGAATGAAGGATGCTATTTTTTTTTTTTGAGCAATTCCAAGGATGCTGATGAAATAAATCAGATAGGGAACAAAGTTTTTCAGGAAGTGAAGAGCAGGGAATAAAGCATTCTGATGAAACCCTATTGGATTTGAGATACCTTTTAGATATCCCAATAGTCACTGTGTCTTGATATTTGAGTAAAGAAAGTATGATTTTAATTTAATAATAATAATAATGATTTTAATTTCTAATAAAATTTTTAAATAGCAGAGGCAACGTTGGAAATCTGTGGATTATAGACAGTGTTTAAAGCCATAGGACTGAGATAACAAAAAGTCACAGAATAAGATTGAATAGATGGATAAAGAATGACTCCACTAATTCCATGAGTTCGTTGTATATATTGGATATTAGCCCTCTATCAAATGTAGGATTGGTAAAGATCTTTTTCAAATCGGTTGGTTGCTGTTTTGTCCTAATGGCAGTGTCGTTTGCCTTACAGAAGCTTTGCAATTTTATGAGGTCCTATTTTTCAATTCTTGATCTTAGAGTATAAATCATTGGTGTTCTGTTCAGGAACTTTCCCTGTGCCTAAGTATTCGAGGTTCTTCCCCACCTTCTCTTCTATTAGTTTCAGTGTATCTGGTTTTATGTGAAGGTCCTTTATAGACTTGGACTTGAGCTTTGTACAAGGAGATAAGAAGAGATCAATTTGCATTTGTCTATATGCTCCTTGGCACTTGAACCAGCACCATTTGTTGAAAATGCTGTCCTTGTTCCACTGGACAGTTTTAGCTCCTTTGTCAAAGATCAAGTGATCATAGGTGTGTGGGTTCATTTCTGAGTCTTCAATTCTATTCCATTGACCTTCCTGCCCGTCTCTGTACCAATACCATGCAGTTTTTATCAATATTGCTCTGTAGTACAGCTTGAGGTCAGGGATAGTGATTTCCCCAGAAGTTCTTTTATTGTTGAAAATAGTTTTTGTGATTCTGGGTTTTTTTTGTTATTCCAAATGAATTTGCAAATTGTTCTTTCTATCTCTATGAAGAATTTAGTTGGAATTTTGATGGGGATTGCATTGAACCTGTAGATTGTTTTCAGCAAAATGGCCATTTTTATTATATTAATCCTGCCAATCCATGAGCATGAGAGATCTTTCCATCTTCTGAGATGTGTTTCGATTTCTTTCTTCAGAGACTTAAAGTTCTTGTCATCAAGATCTTTCATTTGCTTGTTTAGATTCACACCAAGATATTTTATATTATTTGTGACTATTGTGAAGGGTGTCATTTCCCTAATTTCTTTCTCAGCCTGTTTATCCTTCGAGTAGAGGAAGGCTACTGATTTGTTTGAGTTGATTTTGTATCCAGCCACTTTACTGAAGTTGTTTATCAGGTTTAGGAATTCTCTGCTGGAAGTTTTGAGGTCAGTTAAGTATACTATCATATCATCTGCAAATAGTGATATATTGACTTCTTCCTTTCCTATTTGTAACCCTTTGACTTCCTTTTGTTGTCTAATAGCTCTGGCTAGGACTTCAGTACTATATTGAGTAGATAGGGAGAGAGTGGGCAGCCTTGTCTAGTCCCTGATTTAGTGGGATCAAATGGGGTTCAGAGGTAAACAAAGAATTCTCAATTGAGGAAACTCAAATGGCCTAGAAGCACCTAAAGAAATGTTCAACATCCTTAGTTATCAGGGAAATACAAATCAAAACAACTCTGAGATTCTACCTCACACAGTCAAAATTGCTAAGATAAAAAAATCCAGTGATAGGAGATGCTGGCGAGGATGTGGAGAAAGAGGAACACTCCTCCATTGTTGGTGGGATTGCAAGCTGGAACAACCACTCTGGAAAGCAGTTTGGTAGTTCCTGAGAAAATTGGACATAGCATTACCTGAGGACCCAGCTATACCATTCCTGAGCATATATCCAGAAGATGCTCCAACATATAACAAGGGCATATGCTCTACTATGTTCATAGCAGCCTTATTTATAATAGCCAGAAGCAGGAAAAGAACCCAGATGTCATTCAACAGAGAAATGGATACAGAAAATTTGGTACATTTACACAATGGAGTATTGCTCAACTATTAAAAACAATGAATTGATGAAATTCTTAGACAAATGGATGGAACTAGAAAATATCATCCTGAGTGAGGTAACCCAATCACAAAAGAACACATATGGTATGCACTCACTGATAATTGGATATTAGCCCAAAAGCTTTCAATACCCAAGATACAACTCACAGACCACATGAATCTCATGATGAAGGAAGACCAAAGTATGGTTGTTTCAGTCCTTCTTAGAAGGAGTAATAAAATAATCAAGGGAGCAAATATGGAGACAAAGTATGGGACAGAAACTGAAGGAGGGGCCGTCTGGCACCTGGGTATCCAGCCTGTGTGCAGTCACCAAAGGTAGATGCTGATGTGGATGCCAGAAGTGCATGCTGATAGGAGCCCGATATAACTATCTCCTTAGAGGTCTGCCAGAGTCTGACATATTCAGAGGTGGATGCTCACAGCTAACCATTGAACTGATCATGGGGTTCCCAATGGAGGAGTTAGAGAGAAGACTGAAGGAGCTGAAAGGGTTTGTGGCCCCATGGGGAGAACAACAATACCAACCAATCAGAGCTCCTAGGGTCTATACCACCAGCTTGGGAGCACATAGGGAGGGACCCATGGCTCCAACTGTATATGTTCGGGAGGATGGCCTTGTTGGGCATAGGTGGGAGAGGAGGACCTTGTTTCCATGAAGGCTGGATGCCCCAGTGTGGGGGAATTTGAGGGTGGGGAGGTGGGAGAGTATGGGTGGGTGGCACATCCTCTTAGAAGTAGGAGAAGGGGGGGTGGCTTCTGGGTGGATAATAGGGAAAGCAGATAACATCTGAAATATAAATAAAATATCCAATTAAAAAAAAAAAAGAATGGCTCTTTTTCCCAAGCTTTGTGTCTCTTCTGAACAGATTGCAAAGCAGTAGACAAGATGGTGAAGTTATGGCTGTTTTGACAGAAGAGAAACTGATGGGTGAAGTTCAGTTAGACTAAGAAGAGAAAATGTATCTATTGTGACTTGACTCTACAACTACGCATTTTGATTGGTGGTGTATTTTTGTAGTCATCTCATGCTGTTGCAAAGATGATGTTAATGAGAGTGAACACTACCCCTAAGACTAAGGATATATGTTTATAGATCGTTGTTAGGGATTATTCTGGGTTAGTAAGTAAATAGTTAATGGATTTTCCTCTAATAATCATGATTTCACTAGTGCTTACTGCTTTGCTAGGTTTTGGGGGTTTTGCTTTGCTTTTGTTTAATAAAACTTTCCCAAACCTAAGGCTCATGGACTACAGCTCAAGGCTGAAGCTAGGAAGGAAAGATTGCCAGAGCTAGAGGGTCGTAAATTTTGTTGTGAGACTACACCATAAAGTCTCACCAACATGGTCTCCTAAATGTGAACTGGTGAAGGAGTACACATGAACATGGAAGGGGAGAACTCCATGAATCCTCAACTTGACACAAAAGTCTAGAGGTGACTCAGTACTCTTAAGAATGAAAACGGTGTTCAATTTTCTGAGGTATCGCCAGACTGCTTTCCATAGTGGTTGTACCAGCTTGCAATTCCACCAACAATGGAGGAGTGTTCCTCTTTCTCCACATCCTTGCCAACATCTGCTGTCACCTGTGTTTTGGATCTTAGCCAATCTGACTGGTGTGAGGTGGAATCTCAGTGTTGTTTTCATTTGCATTTCCCTGATGACTAGGGATGCTGAACACTTCTTTAGATGTTTCTCAATCATTCGAGATTCCTCAGTTGAGAGTTCTTTGTTCAACTCTCTACCCCATTTTTTAATAAGGTTATTTGATGATCTGGAATCTAGTTTCTTCAGTTCTTTGTATACCTTGGATATTAGCCCTCTATCAGATGTAAGGTTGGTGAAGATCTTTTCCCAGTCTGTTGGTTCCCGCTTTGTCCTGTTGACCGTATCCTTTGCTTTACAGAAGCTTTGCAGTTTTATCAGATCCCATTTGTCAATTCTTGATCTTAGAGCATACGCCATTGGTGTTCTGTTCAGGAACTTTCCCCCTGTGCCCATGTGATCAAGGCTTTTCCCTATTTTCTCTTCTATTAGTTTCAGTGTAGCTGGTTTTATGTGGAGGTCCTTGATCCACTTGGAATTGAGCTTTGTAAAAGGAGATAAGTATGGATCAATTTGCATTCTTCTACAAGTTGACCTCCAGTTGGACCAGCACCATTTGTTGAAAATGCTGTCTTTTTTCCACTGGATAGTTTGAGCTCCTTTGAGGACCCAGCTATACCCCTCCTGGGTATATACCCAGAAGATATTTCAACATGCAACAGGGCCACATGCTCCACTATGTTTATAGCGGCCTTATTTATAATAGCCAGAAGCTGGAAAGAACTCAGATGTCCTTCAACAGAGGAATGGATGCAGAAAATGTGGTACATTTACACAATGGAGTATTACTCAGCTATTAAAAATAATGAGCTCATGAAATTCTTAGGCAAATGGATGGAGCTAGAAAATATCATCCTGAGTGAGATGACACAATCACAAAAGAACACACATGGTATGCACTCACTGATAAGCGGATATTAGCCCCAAAACACACGATACCTAAGATGCAACACATAAACCTCATGAAACTCAAGAAGAAGGAGGAAGACCAAAGTGAGGGTGCTTTTATCCTTTTTAGAATGAGTATCAAAAGATTCAACCAGAGCTCCCAGGATCTAAACCTCCAGCCTGAGAACAGACAGGGGCAAGCTGTCCTCTGAGAGGCTCTAACCAGCAGCTGACTCAGACAGATACAGACATTCAGAGCCAAACAGTGGATGGAGCTTGAGGACTCTTATAGAAGAATAGGCGGAAGGATTGTGGGCCCTAAGGAGATAGGAACTGCACAGGAAGATCAACAGAGTAAACCAACCTGAACCCTTGGAGCTCTCAAAGACTGAATCACCAACTGTGGAGCATACCTAGTCTAAACAGATCTACCTCCATGGGCTGGACCTAGGCCTCCCTGCACATATGTTGTAAATGTGCAGCTTGGTTTTCATGTAGGTCTCAAACATCTGGAGGTGGGGCTATCCCAAAAACATGCAGCCTGTATATGGAGTATGGTCTTCTAGCTGGGTGCCTCATCTGGCCTCAATGGGAGAGGAAGCACCTAGCCTCTCAGAGACTTAAAGTGGCAGGGTGGGGGATACAGGAGGAGGGGGTACTCAGAAAACAAGAGATGGGGAAGGATTGTGGGAGGGGTGATTGAGACGGGTTATAAAGTGAATAAGCAAAAAAAAAATAAAATTAAAAAAGGAAAAAAAAAAGAATTCAGCAAAAAAATTGTTCTTTAATGCAAGATCTTCTAGTAGCTAAATGTTAATCCATGATTGAATTGTTTAACCTATGATTTTAAAACAAGAAAGTGAAATTCTAATTGTGCTGATAACATGACTACAGCAAAGGAAAGTTATACAGGTTTGAAATATTAATAGTTCAATATTATCGTTAGCAGCTAACGAAGCATGACTGTACTAGGTATTATATTCTGGCAGGAGAATTAGCTAGCCTTAGTGTTTTTAAGTATAACTTTGAAGTCTATTCATAAGGTATTAAATTAAGTTTATTATAAAGTAACCAATTAAGGGTTTTTTCATATTAATTGAGAATGCTGTGTCTGAAACTGAACTTAATACAGATTGTTTATCAGTAAACTTATAAGCATCTTAGTTAAAGGATACAAACATCTGAGTTCAGAAATGAGGTAATCTATATGGAGCCTAAACCAATATGTGTATGTGTCTGTGTAATAAAAGGTTCATACTCATATCTAGTCTCCAGGGTTCTACACCCTACATCACATGTGGGACAAATGTGAGATCACTAGGATCATCGATGTCGTTGATCTGAAAGCATGAAAGCCATGTATCAAATCTAAAACATACTGTTGAGTCAGAGAATGGTGACAGGACGAGAATAAGAAGCACTGCTCAGAGGCTCAAGAGATCTATACTCTCAACCAGCCTTTGCAGCCTTCTAGAGTTGATTTGGAATATGAATTACAGGAGTCTTTGAAATATGAGTATAATGATATTCATGTATCTATCATTAATATCACTAAACACTAATTATGAAACATGAAATCTATACTTTTTAAAACTCAATTCTTTTTTTATTACGAAATTTAATGTCCAAGACACTCTTGAGTTTTGAATTTGTACTGTTTTATTTGGTGGATAAAGGTGAGTATTATTTAAAGAATTAGGGCATTTTTTATCACTTCTCATTAAAGAATTTCTTTTGCTGTAGCCCGATTGTGCTATACATGAAGCATGGTTGGCTAAGCAGCATGACTGCTTATGCGGCTTCTGCATGCTTATGTTTGCAAGTGTTTGCATTTACAATTGCCAATAGTATCTGTAGTTCTGTCTTTTGATGATGGCGGTGGAATCTTTCGTTGAAGATCGTGGCAGCTGTGAAGTATAGTATACTTACATCCAGCTGAGAAAAAGCACCACTCTTGTCTGTACTTCAGCCGGCAGGAGATCCTCTTTTGGCTTGTTTAGTACTAGGACCTGTCATCTGCATGGCAAGCTGCATTTGACAGAGAAAATGTTTTCTCCTACTTTTTATGTTTTCAGTGGTGAATACTGCTTTCTGTCTAGCTCAAGAACAGTTTAAGGTGTCATGTACAGCAATGTTAAAAATAAAACTAAATTGCATTTTATATCATTATCTATAATAGGGCAAGGTCTATTATTTGAGGAACCAAAGAGCCAAATAATTCTCTGATTCAGATTACACATAAAATATTTTAAAAACAAGCATGTGGCATCAAGCACTTTGAAAAGCTGTTTGACATTATCTGCTTTACTTAAGATGTATGTGCTCTGAGACACCGCAAGCTACTGGTAATCACAAACACTAGAGAAATGGGAATATTTGTGCAAAAAAGCATGTACTGGAGAATGCGGCCAGCGGGTGGTTAGGGATGCATAGCTGGGCATAATGACATTGTATTAACATGGATAAATATTTGATGGTATGTTGATAAAAGGAATATTATAAAACAGCAAAATTCATGGCCAGCAGCCCAAATGAGCTCTTAAAAATAATATTTAGAAGATGGCAGATATAAAAGAACAGATATAGCCTGGTTTCACACACACACACACACACACACACGATATTTATTATTCACCAAGTTTTAAAATGTCTTAGAAATAGAAAAGAAGAAAAATTTAAGTAAGAAAGTGTCTATTCCTTTTCAAGGCACACCACTCAGTCACGCCTGTGTTAGAATCTGCCAAGTAAGCCGTTCTGTATCTGCATCTGCATAAGAACAGGTTTAAATTCATCTGATTTAGTCACTTAAAGAATTTCAGTGAGGCCTTTTTGGAATGAACTTTAAGTGTGTTGACCATAAACAAGTTGAATTTAATAGGAGTCAACTGTTTTAAAGCTCAGCCTGTTGGTTGTATCTAATATTTTATCTAGTTTAACAATTTATTTCAGTTTTCTTTATTAAATAACTTTATTTTTCTTTTTTGTTCTTTGTGAGATATTGTAAAATTTTTATGCCTGTGTCTCAGACACATAGTAATTCTCATTCAGTTTTGTTGATGAAGGTACTATTGATTGCAGTAGTGAACAGACATGTTCTCACACACTTAAACACACACACACAATCCACACATACATACACACATACATACATACATACATACATACATACACACATACTATCTCTCTCATGCAAATGCAAACACTCACACTTATTAATTATGTATGTGCAGCTTAAAAAGTATATCAAGTAAACAACTTAGTACTTTGGTCAACTTACCTGACATTTGGCAGCTGAGTTTTGGTAACAGAAATTCTAGGAAATGTTTATTGCACAATTAATGTGTTACTTCTGCAGACCTATTTTTTAATCCATTAGGATGTATTTTCCAAAACAATACTAAAGGCAATACTAACACCCATCTTTTACCTGACACATATAACATGGTAAACACAGTGCCATGGTTAAGGACACACATGACAGGAGATTTCAGACAAGAGGTATTTTTTTGTGGGTGTACTTCAAAATCAGTAGAGTATTTTTTCCAGAAACCATGGCTTCATTCATCCTAGTTAGGAGAAAACTGACCATTTTAAAAGAACTCTGAAGGCTATCAGTAATGATAATTAAAACCTTGTTTAAAATGTTAGCATGAAGGAGCTGAAGAGCTGGGGTAGTGGATAAGGTGCTTAGTTTCATCTGCTTACTACCCAGATGTGTAGAGCAGTTTGCCTCTAATCCCAGCCCTTGGGAGGTGGTAGTAGGGCTGACTATCTAGGCTGGCTAAACCTGTATGCTCTGGGTTCAAATGAGACGCACTGTCTCAATTTATATGGTGGGAAACAAGGAAGGGACACCATTGGGTCAACCACTGACCTTTACATGCATGTACGTACTCATAAATACACACATGAACACATGCATACATATGCACAAAATCAAGCTGCATCATGAAGGATGGAGGTAAATACAGTTATTTTGGGTTAGATCCCGTAGGCTATGTAGTCACAGGGCCATTAATATCCTGATTTCTATAGTTTTGTTTCCATTGCTATATTTTCTCATTGTACTCTAATTAAGAGGGAATTTCCCATCTACTTTCCATGAGCCACATAAAAAGCAGATTAAAAGTATGTCTTTGTCAAATTTTATTTTCTTGAAATAAGAATCAAAGAGGTGTGTTGGGAAGTCTCACTTATTTTTTAATTTACAGTTTTGTCAAACAAAATCAAGTCTATTTCTTATCCCCTCTGCTCCATTTTTTTTCTCTCACTTTTCCAAACATGGTCAAGCCCAACTTGATGAGTTCTTCCTCCCTACACTCCTGAGCCCACTACGCTCATTGATTACTTTCAGGAGACACAATGTCTTAAGGGAGGTCAGACAACGAGTCTAAATGAGTCAACACAGAATAGACCAGGAGTCGCAGCACTGACGCTGATGGGGCTAGAAAGATTACGTTCACTTAAGACTGCATACCATTCTTGCAAAGGACCTGGGTTTGGTTCCCAGCACTCTTGCTGGACCACTCACAATTGCCTATATACTCCTGTCAGTCCAGGAGGATCTGATTAAGTCTTCTGGAAAGAGGAGGAATGAAAAATAAAGAGAGGAATCACTTATCTCAGGGGTGATAAGTGATGGGTAAGTCAAAGGGAAATTTAGTGAGAGAAGACAGTTTTGTGTATTTTCAGCCTTCAGATTTTGACAGATACACCTTAGTCTTTCCCTATTCCTAACCACCTTCTTTTCAGTTCAATATCACTAACATTTCTTGGCTTTTGAAACATATTTCATATACCTCATCTTCCAAACTTCTGTATTGATCCTCTAATTATGTTGAAATTAGTAACCTCATAGCTTCAAGCATATGAAAACTGTCCTCTCCTGCAATGATCCCCTGAACACACATCTCAGTTTCAGTGGTTTGTTCTTCTTTTTCCTGAGTTTCCTGTCCTTGTTCTTTCTTCTGTATGTTTTCCATCATGACAAACATCTCAACTTACTACTTTCCTAATCTTCTACTGTTCTTTTGCTTTATACCTCATTTCCTCAAGCACATCTGCAGATTTGTCATTTCCATATCCTGTCACATTAGCCCTTTCTTTTCTCAGTATCTACAGAACCTTAAAGACACCCATGGACCATCTTGTTTTCTCTCGTCCATGAGTGAGTCTGCTCAGAGCATTTTATGTTTCTCTTTGTCTATTTACAATTTCTTGTGAAATCCTTGACATAACCCAAGAGGCCAATTGAAGTGATTGACAGCACTTTATGATAGGACAGGGCAGCCGGTTATCAGTTAGAAAGTCCCATTTCACATTGTCAACATCAGCAGGAAGCTGTATGCATTTTTTCCTCTGGGCTATGTCTTCCCACAGAGCTGACTTTCACACTTAATCTTAGGAGATGGGCAGTTACAAGTGTTCTGGGTCACAACTCTTTTTGGGTACAAGTAAGAAATGTTTTCCTGTACAAAGGGTTCCATTATTTTATATGTATTCCATTTCTGTTTTTCCTTTTCATTGGATATGGTTATTGTACAAGGTGCTATTACATAGGAGATCTTCATATAAGTGTGTAGTGTCCATTAAATCATCCCATAGCTCTCTTCTCCCCACCTCACCTTTCCTGCTCCTGTTAGCACCCCATTTCCCCTAGACAGTTTCATATACTCCTAGGATAATATACATGTTTATGACTTCATGTATCTGTATAAAATAGAAACCACAAGGAGAGGAAAATATCTTGTCTGTAGTATAATCAGATCTCTCAGCCTTATTCCATGTAATAGAACAAAGACCTCTCAGCTTAAATTCTCCAGTAATTCCCCTGAAGAGTTTCTATTTTGGATTTCCATTTAAATATTTATTAATCTTAAATATTGGTGTTGAAGAAAGTTGTAACTTTGATTCATAGTTAATTCATAGTCAATTTTGTTCATGATTTCTGAGAACTAATTTATAATATGAAAACACTGGCCAACATGTTTGTGAGCTGCTTCAAATGGTATGCCATTTATCCAGTCTAAAATGTTTCATTTATAGACTACTACTCCTTCAAGTAGACTTTTCTTTATATAAAAGTTAAGATAATTTTGAAAAATAAAGCAAATTATTCTGAAGCTGAAATTAGATTCTATTGATTTCAAGTAGACTGTAGGTGGAATTAAATGTATGTTGTGTATAATATAGCTCATTTCTTGAAATTACCAAGAGGATATACATAATTCTGGATATAAGTGCTAAGAAGGTTTCTCCTGTTATTTGTCTTCTTTCTGCTACAAGCATCTTATGGTGTGGCTGCTTTTCTAAGAAGAATTAGTGTCAGCTTTGGAGAGAAAGGGTAGGGGAAGCATGCCCAGCGTATCCCTTTGAATGGTTCAGGCAAGAACAGGTGTTATTATCCTGGGAGGAAACTATAAGTGACTTCTGTGTAATTGGAAGTATGTCCTACCCTGATAAGAACTTGTAGGGGAAAGTAGCAAGAGACTAGTAAATAGCCAAAGGGAAAAAAAGCCAGGACAGCATGCTGTGTTCTTCCTCTTAAATCTATGTCATTTCTTAAGGGTCTGTAGGTTTCAAAAAGAGATGAGAACTAATTTGGAAATGCTACTTGCCTCTGTTTCCAAAAGAAAGTCTCTACAACGTGGTTTTAAGTAGGTCACAGAATAAAAATAGCCCATAAGGCATGCCAGAAAGCTGTAGGAACAAGGTTTGGGAATGCTTCATCCATTTGAGTTTCCCAGAACTTTCAACAGTGTTAGAAGGAAAGTGAAGGGAACCAGGTTAGGAAATTTTTCTCCTGCAATTTGGGTGACAGAGCCTAAATACACGACCATCCATGTTTTTGTTGTTTAGTTGGCGTGTTAGTTCTGGATACTGGTTAATTTCTTTGCTTATTGATTTTTAGCATACACATAAAGTTCCTTGAACCAGCAGAATAACATACTCTTTCAGGGGGCTTTCAGATTACATCATACATTTTAGAGGTTTCTAAGGGAAAGTTTCTATTTTGTTTTACTTAAATGGAATGTTATGGGGCTGCACATTTTTGCTGATTCTACATTGTTGTCTATTCATGAAGCACAGAAAAAAAATGTTGTCCATTGACAGGCTCCCATTGTGTACTCACCACAATACCAACCCCCATTTACTCTCAAATTTAGCATTCAATGATATGCATGTTATAGATTCCTTCTCAGTTGCAAAATTTTCTTGGTGCTTAAGAAATTGTACTTTAATTACATTTAGCCACAAAGTTTAGCAAAAAAAAAAAAAAAAAAAAAAAAAAAACCAAGTGCTTTGACATGCAGTGTCAGCCTTTTGCTAGATTTTGATAAATGTGAACTAAAATCAATATATAGAGGAATGTGAAGTGCCTGAATAAAATCATCTCACCTCAAATGTGTTTCCCAGTGTAGCTCAGAGGGTAAATTTTCTTTTCAGTAGTAAGAACACTTATTATAACCAAAAATTACCCTCTCAACTTCCTCCTCTAAGACGCTTTCTATATAGAAGATAGACTAATACTCAACAAACACAGAATGTCAAACTCGAATATAACATTGTACACAAAAATAATGTGAATTCAGGTATGTTTGTTTCCAGTCTAGATAGTTAAGAATGAAGTCTGCATCTACATTCCAATGTAGATTATCTTTCTCCACTTCATTGTTATGGTTTCACTTTATTATATTGTTTTCATAGTTATATTTTGTATGTTACATTTTGTATGTATATAAATCATAGCTTGGCCAGCAGCTTGAGGAATGTCTGGATTCTAGAAATTTTCCCTTGCTCAATCCTTTCAGTTTTTTATTTGTGTAGTTCCTTTTCATTGTAAAGAGAAAACAAGTTAGAATATGTGTTGTCACAGCCATGTTCTTCCTTGTTGCCTTGTATCCATTTATGTAACCGGTGAATATCTTCAGGTTGAATCTATAAACCTGTGTTCCCTAAACACCTCAGTATAGTTCTTACAAAACAGTGTTCTGAATCTCTAGTGTTCTCGTTGCTCTTTCTTGTATCTAACAACACGACTACATTGCTTATTTGAAGTTATCAGTAGACACTCCTTGTTTCTAGGATTCCAATGTGACCTGTCACTTGCTGAGTGCTAGCATAGTACTGGATAGTTCTCCAATCATCTTACATTTTATTCTCACATCAATTGACCACCAGTGTCACTGCTTGTACCTTGTAAATGTCTCTTGACTTGATTCTCCTTCTCTGTACCCATTGCCAGGACCGTCCAGCCATATTTACATCATGCTCAAAATATTAATGTAATATACCTGTTGGTCATCTGCCATTGGTATGGCAAACCCTGCTTAGACAATTGCTCAGATCTCTCTTAAATTTACACCATATATCAACATGCACCACACCTGATTTTACTTAAGAGGAAGCAGATTCCATTAGCTTTATGAGGTATCTGGTACTGCTTTTATCATTAATATTTTTGTATTTTCCATTCATTCCTTGCCATAGTATTTGTTGTGTATGTCTGAAAATAGTATATAGATATAAACACATAGATGAAAAATACAGACTGATCCTAAACTAAGTGGTAATAGCCAAGAAAATATGGGTGAGGATGACCTGCTGGTCATAGATATTGAAATACATTTTAAAAGCTGCATAAACAACAGCATAGCAGTTCTTTAAGTCTTTCCTACATTTGATACAGTTGTGCAAGATAATTCATAATTTCAAGAATGTCTACAGATTTTTTAAAAATGTATGTATTCAAGCATATCTGTGCAGGCTTTTGCACATTTGTCCAGTACATTCAGAAGCTTGAAGAGAACATCAAATTCTCTGGAGTTGGAGTTATATATAGGTGGGAGTCTCAGACATGGTTGCTAGGGATTGATCAGGGTTCTCTGAGTATTATGAGCTCCGCACAACTGAACCATCTCTCCAGTACCCAGAACTGTTACATAGACTCTATATTCACCTTCAGTATTGAACTTATTTAAGCTCCATGCTACATACATATAAGATAAATGTACCAAAGCATGTGGGAAAATCTAGAAAGCATGACAACATTACTTTCTAATTGCTAGAGAAAATATACATCAAATAAGCATATTTAGACCATTTAGCATGTACTCAAAGATATGTCTAAATAAATTTACATGCCTTATAATGTAAATGTATCTTTCCATTTTTTGATTAAGCAATAGTGTGGTAAAATCAAAATCAGAATAAAAAGTCAAATGTCTTCAGAATTTCTTTCTTTTCTTCTCATAGCATTTAAAAATTAGTCTTTTGCTAACTAGCTTTAGTGCCCACAATGTTTAGAAATGAATTTTGCAATAGTGAATATTCCCTGTTAAACGTTACAAGTGTCTGTATCGAGAACTTTGCCAAGAGTCTAATTTAGTTCCAATCATTGAGGAAAGAGATCATTGAGATGTAGAAAGTTATATGAAATGTGTTCTATTTTAATATAAAGTAGACTTTCACTTTCAATTATAAAAAAGCAAATCTTTCTCTTAGTTTCCCCTCCTCAACTTTAAGCTTGCATATTATCCGTAGTTAGTGAATTTTCAAGAAGGTACTGGTGCACATTTTAATAGAAAGAATGGTGTTTGAGTACATGCTATTCTTTAAACAAACTCAAGAGCTCAGATCACAAATTTTGCTGAGGGATATTTTTAAATCAGAAGTTTGAGAATGATAACTTTATCTTCATGGATGGCGATATTCCCTTTTACTTCAGTGTGGCTGCAGTTACCTTATTCACCAATGGCTTTTCAACTGAGTCAAGGAGGAATCGTACATCAACTGAAGGGTCCTCAGAGGAAAGAACCTTAGCTCTATCAGAGCTCAAAATAAATTGAGAATATTTAAATCACAGAAACCACTTTTGCTTCTTTCAATAGTATGGGCAAATTCATACATTTTAAATAGGAAATTGCTCAGCCACTGAACAGCACAGATGGGAGCTCTGTGGTCACAGTCTACCTGTGGATGCCTCTGCTCATTTGAGTAAATGCCATTTGCAATGAGGAACAACAAGAAAATTCAGTGATTTCTTTTGGTAGAACAAAGCATTTGCTCTTGCACCCCAACTTTCAGAATAGCTCCCCAACCTTTCTATACTTAAAATACAGAACACATCTGAGTATACCCATACAAGGTTATATGATATATTCCTTTATTGTATCAAACTCGGGTATCAACTGCAATTTGTGTTCTTCTCTGTACTTCTAACGTACTTCCTCAATAATAAACATTTTTTTTCATGAGGATATTTCCTGTTAGACCTGTTAGTGATTTCCTGTTTAATGTAATCTAGCATAAAATGAAACTCTTTACTACATAAAATCATAATGGCAATTATCTTTCTGTTGTGTAGAATAAAATATATATTTTGACCCAACAGACAAAATGTCTATGGTAGTTACATTCACTATATAGCAATCCCATTTGTACAATGTATATTTCTCTATTAAGTTATGTAACATTTTAATTAAAGCAAGCATTGTTGAAATTCCAGTAATACAGTAGTAAAACTATTTTGCATAAATGTGCACAAAGTTGAACCTAACTGCAGAGAGGAATGTAGAACTACACTCTTAGGAAGCAACTCTAAGAATAAAGCTATTTGTGAACAGTTAGTATATATGTGGTCCCATAGGGGAAAGAGGGTTTATTCTAAGTGGAATACATTAACTATTTCTGGTTTCCAACCATCTCCATTCAGGTGAGTGACGTGCCTCATTGTGGGGATCATGTTTTGGCTTCCAGCTGTTTTTAACATTGGAAAGTGAAATACAGGGACATGGAATGGTTCTGGGGACAGAATTTTTCCTGTCAGAGATTCTAACAGATGCTGATACACTTTAATATCCATGGAAGACAGGGCAAATATAGAATTGCATCAAATTGATTTTTGCAGAGCTTTCAAACCAGATGGCCATTGGCATTTACAGGGAAGAAGTCTATACTGTGCACCAAGTTGCATATTTTTGTGTGCAAGTTCTCAGCCATGGTGTGCAGTCATTGGTGTTTTGACAGCCATCTGCTCAGACCTAACTTTCTCTATTCATGTGTAACTAAAACTGAACATTTTTAAAACTGGAAAATTCCAGCTAGTTTTGATTTTAAGACAGTAAAAAATGTCAACTGTTTGGTATTAAAATTTAAAAGTAATGTCCCTGATTGAAAGAAGATCTTAGAGCTGTTAAAAGAAAAAAAAAGAGTTGAAAAAAGGAAAATGGGGGGGGGTGGATCTCTCCATGAGTGAAAGTCCATTAGTTTATTATCAACATATTTTAGTTTTTTCCAGATATAAGGCTTTCTTAGCCAAATCATAAAGAAGTTAGATAAATTAACAACCACACAGTCTTGTACATAGCAAGCATTTGTAAATGTATGTTGAAAAATAAATGACTCACATGTAATAATTTGCCTATATGTACATACTTTTAGAAAATTGGCAGGTTTTTATATGTGGAGATGAGTACATGAGCATATATTTTTACAGGAAAATTTATGTTATTGTATTATAAGTGAATAAAGTTGTGCTTAGTAGGAACTTTTGCAGGTTAACAATACTCCTACAGATATTCTAGACACTGTGGAAATTCAAATGAGTAGAAATATGGCTTCTTATGTCACAAGTCCATCTGCATTAAAAAAATAAGAGGAGGATTTTAAAATAAAATGTCACATTCTGTAAAGTCATTGCTAAAGGACAAGAAAGAATGAAGATTTATTTTTAGTCCAAAGAGATGGATTTGAACAGATTTTGAGGGAAACACTTCTAGAATTTATAAGGAATAATTCATGTGCAGACACGAGCAGCATCCAGAGAAGGTTGGAAGTTGGGTGACACTCTAAGAGAAGACAGTACTCAGTTAACTGCAATTGACACTTTAATTGAGAATTAAGTAGGGAAAATTAGAATACATTTGGATAGATAATGTAGATTATGGTGATAATGTAAAATACTTTGATTACTTGCAGGAAATCATCATATTTCATCTAAGAGTTAACTGCAAATTGTTTAAGCTTCTAGAGACCTGTGATAATAAAATGGACTTCTGTGGACTTCTATGCCAGTGCATAGGAATATAATGAAAACTACTGCAATATCATGGAGACTAGTCAGAATTTAAAAGGACAATAAAAATAACATCTGCAGATTATAAAGAAAATTTGTTCCAGCTAGAGTCCAAATTCTGTGAGCATACACCTACAATCATGCTTTAAATTATAAACCACTTGTATTACTCTATGCAATGTAAGTGTCTATGACTGATGCTGGCATTTGCCTCATATGTTGTATTTGTGTTCTGGTTAATTCATTTGTCAAATATTTGAGTATTTTATTGGGTTTAGAATTACATTGAACAGATAAATTATTAGACAGTGTTTTCAATCTGTCTAGTAATCAATAAGTATTATTTTCATTTGTAATAATGAGGATCCAAAGCTAACTATTTGTTTCATAAACATGATTTTCAAATCTGACAAATTGGGCGGCATTTATGTTTCTAAAGAAAAACGTTTTCCTAGACATGTTTGTTGTTGTCAAGCAAATATCTAGTATTTTCAAAATGGGGCTTATATTCCTTGTTTCAACATGTTTGGGACAAGTTAATATTTACAATTTTGTGAGTGAATAAATCCATACACCCCGTTTGATAAGTTACCTTGGGTTCTGAATGCATTTATAACTTAATCTCAGAGCTTGGTCTCAGGCTTAATCATATAGTTATATTTGTGTTTAAGTACTTTGCATATTTTTCAACTTGTAATTATTATTATTTTGATTTAATTAAACCTATTTTGGAATATTTTACTCTAAACTGAATTCTAGCTTCCAAAGTTCCTGCTGGTGGCAATAATTATAATCCATAATAATAAGAAAACAATGGCCAGCCATTGGTTGGAATACCAGGACCAAATCCCCAAATATGTTTTCCCCTCTAAAGTGATTTCAGAATATAATACCTATTTATGAGTTCAGATGACACAATATAGTTCTAAATTAGCCAGCAGTACAGAAATAGATAGAACCTCAGTCGAGATTCAGGGAGCGAGCAATAAACTCATGAATTGCATAGACACGAATCAGATGTTTCACACAAGAAACAAAAAAGCAATTTACTGGGAAAGCAAAAACTCTTATGGCACTAAAACAGGATGATAAAGAAATTACTTGACATGCAAGATGGGGGAAAATAGCTAGTGATACCAGAGTGAACTGAGATCACATTAGGCATCATCAGTGGAAGCTCTAACGATCATGCAATTGCATATCACAGAATATAAATAAGAGTGTGCCAGGTGTGGCTGAATGTAAAACCTCAGAAGTACATAGAATTTTATGCAGTCATGTTCTTGGGTGGCGAGGTATGCAAACTATTTAGGGATATTTAATTAGAGGACAGTTGCATGAATGTTTCTGTAAAAGAGTTCAGATACAAATTTCTCACATTGGGTATCTTTTTATAGAGAGAGTAACACTCCCAATTCTTATCTTCCTTGGACACATTGAAGAGATGTTTCCCTTTATCCCAAATAGGATAGCCAGAATGCAACAGCTGCCTCAATATGAGTGCCAAGCTGATTCAGAATCAGTCAGTCTAAACAGGGGCAGCTTGTTTTAGTGTGTAAGAAGCACTTTCTTTCTTCATGTAATTCCCCTGTCCCTGAACCATATCTCTCTTTAGAAGCATTGGGGTCACAGATCTACCCTACCACATTGACTTTATATGGGTTTAGTTGAGCCAAGTACAGTTCCTCACTTGAGCTCAAGTACTTCACCCACTGAGCCTTCTTCCAGCCCCTGGTGTCCACTTCCCTTCAAAGACCTAGGGTGACCAGTTGCAAATATCTTATCTCTAATTATAGAGTTAGATTTGCTTGCATATTAAAGGTTCCACTGAGTCTCAGCTGCTGGCTGAGAGGTAGATCACTGGCTCAAGGTCTGTGTTAATTTTCCAAGCCTGTGTCCTGATCCCTGCCTACGAATGTAAATACCAGCTGGGGCTTGTTTCCCTGGATTTCTGTCTACTGTTATTGCTTAACTTCTGAGACTCTCTTTAGCTGTCAACTCCACTTTAGATCCTCTGTGTTTTTAATATGGCAGTATTTTTATGACATTTATTCAGAAGCTATGTTACATAATTACATTGCACTGGTCTGTAGCTTTGTGGAGACAAAGGACCTCACTTGTGCCCATCACTTTGTGACGTTATATCTCAGTTGAATAACACTAGAGGAATACAGTGAGCATGTGTTGGATACTATCAGAAGAACCTACATTGGATAGAAAAGCGAGTCTCATATTTAGAAAGCCATCTTTCAATGTTGATATTCCTTTATTTTCTTTCTAAAATTGGGTTAACAATGTCTACTCGGTATTTGTAAAAGATTTATGTGTGAGAACAAAGAAAGGAGTGAATGAGGAAGAAAAGGAGAGAGGAAGGGATAAAAGGAGGGAAGAAAGGAGGTAACAAGGGGGAAAGGAGGCAGGGAGAGAGGGAGTGAGGGAGTGAGAGGAAAGATTGAATCCAGAGAAAAGTATGAATACTTTGTGTAAATTTGAGTGTTCCATATGTATTATTCACAATGACTCAATGGTTCATGGTTCAAGTACCTGACAAAGACAGATGGGAGATTTGTATTTTATTTTCAGCTTTGTTTTAGATCAGATACAGTATAATGAATGTACTCCATGTAGAATTTTTTAAAGGTCATAGTTTCAGGTGATATTTAATGAGTTTTTGTTGATTATGTGTGTATGTGTGTGTGTGTCAAAGACTAGTATCTGAGAATGAAAAGATTAAAATACCATAGCCCCAGCCTCCAAGGAACTGAGAGTCTACTGGTCACAGAAGGTTGTAAAATGCAAAAATAAAATTCTGACAGAAAACTCATTACATGTGAGAGTTTATGTGTACTTGTTAAATGAAAATCATTATTAGCAAAATTGTGCCCAATGACTGTAAAATGCTGACTTTTTTTTACTTCAAGTAGTTACAAGAAGAAGCAGAATATTTGTGTTTTCCTGCATTTTTATTTGTGTGTTCAAACAGCTGTTAGAGAACAAAGTGTTTTCCTATAAACACTGTCAGATTTCACTTTAAAGGGAATTTGCTATAAAACAAGTATTTCCATAAATGTACGAAAAGTGTGTAGAATTTGCCTTGATAGCACAAAACTGAATTAGATGCATATGTCAGCTATAAAGCCCCCACTTGCCTCCTGTACCCACCCATCCCAGATTCTAACTTCTCAGCCTACATGTGTGAGTGAGACCTGGTGCAGTGTGAAATGCAGTGGGAAAGTTCTAGAAGCTATATCATAGTTAATGGTACTGAAAAGTGTATTCACTTGAGTAATTCACTTGTGTCTTGTAATCTGTTAGAGACATAGACTGAGGTATGTGAACAAATTAAAAATAACTCATTAAAAAATACAAAATATAAAAAGCTTTGTTTATGTCCCAACACAATGTTAAATATATCCAGAAGAAAAGGGTTTTAAGAAACCAGTTAACAAAGTAAATAGGAAACGCTGGCTTTAAATACTTTTTATGCTGCCAGTCACTAGAACAATGATATCTCATTGTATCTTGTTTTTATTGTGTTGGTTCCCTGATTCCTTAGTTTTAATTTTGTGATAAGTGTATGCAGGAGTGTGCTGGGTCATTAGAACCTCCAAGACTTTATACTGGATTCTGAGACATTCTCAAATGGGAGAATATTTCCTGGATCTTGTGTATCTAGCTTCCTGGGTTCTGAGAATTTGGTAATCAGCACCAGTAGAAAGCAAAGCATATATTATTTCTCCCATCACAGAGTTCCTATTTCACACATATTTTTAAAAAAAAATTACACACTGTATTTAGTTATTTACAAGAAAAAAAGAGAGAGAGATAGGCATTAAAACATAAGATGCTATCTGGTACCTTAGGACGATGGCTATAAATTACCTGGGTGCCTGAGGGAGAAAGATGACAAGATCAAAACCAACCTAGATAAGCAAATAACCCTGTATTGAAATAAAGAAAAAAACATATGTGGTGGCACATGCCTTTAATCACAGCACGTGGGAGACAGAGGCAGGTGGATCTCCATGAGTTTGAGGCCACAAAGCAAGTTCTGCAAGGTCTGCAAAGAAAGTTCCAGAACATCAGCCAGGCTGTTCTACAGAGGAACCCTACATTGTGGAGAAGAGGGAGGGAAGAAATAAAAAATTAAACAAAGATTGATATATAACTCAATGGAAGAATGCTTGGCTAGTGTGTAGTATGTACAAAGCCCTGAATTCAATTGTTCAATCTGTCTTTGTCTCCATCTCTCTCTCTCCCCTTTCTCTCTGTCTCTCATCTCCCTCTCCCTATTCTCCTCTTCTATCTGTCTGACTGTCTGTCTCTTTTTTCCTCTCTCTCTTTCAACACACACACACACACACACACCACACACACACACACATCTCTTGAGAAAACAGGACAAAGTAGGAAGAAGAAACACTTTTAGGTGATCGGAAGGCGTGAGGAATGGGTAAATATTGCACAGCAGACTTTTGTAGAGTCATGAGGAAGAAAAACCAAAACATTGCCTTTTTCTAAAGGTCAGCCTACTAAGGATTGGAGTCTTGAGAGTGTTATGGGAAGACCTTGTTGGTCAGGGCAATAATATTATGTTTTCATGAACATACAGTAACAGTCTGTTGAAAAAGTCTTTTAAAAAAAGTGACCTAATCAGATTTGGATCTTACAGAGGATTCATTTTATGTATTAAGAAAATGTTGAAAGGCAAACTGTTATCAGGAGTCTTCCAAGAGGTGACTGCAGAATTCCTGATGTTACAAATGCCGGTGACTTGCCTCCACATGTTGGCAGTGGTGCTGGAAATACAGCTGGATTTAAAATTGGCTAAGAATTAGAACAGTATTTAGTGGTAAAATGATGGGAATATTTATTGATTTCCAGTTTTCATTATAATGCCCTTGGGGGACCAAGTAGTATATTTCAAACTAGAGAAAACACAGAACTAATGAGTCCAGGGTCTGTACTGGGTAAAGTTTAGAACATGGGAAATTCCCATCATTCCTTTGAGCAGAGTTTTAATGTGTCTTGGACATCTGAGAGGACTTGCCAGGCAGGATAAGGATAAACAGGTGTAAAGCTTAGAAACCTTTCTTTCCTGGAGCTACAGTGAAGAGTTATTGACTCCACATATGACTTGGAAGTATGTGAAATTACTGGGAGAAATGAGATAAGAGTTCCCAAGGAACTCTGTTACTCAGAGAAACAAAGTGTAAAGTAAATGAAAGCACCTTTTATTTTCACTCCTGTAGGTGTTTCTAAGCCGGGGTAAACAGAACACATAACTGGATTTTCATGTGGGTTTCATCAATAGGGATAAGAACTAAAGGAGCAGACACTAAAGATCATGCAATACCACCTCTCCTGAGGGAGTCGTGTTCATTAGAACATGCGTGAGTCCCATCTGATAGTTTTGTTTGAAGGCTATAATTGCAAGCATGTACTTCTGGTATAGCATGTAGTATACATCGGTTTTCTAGTTTCATTTTTGAATTATTAACAGCAGAAATAGGCATAAAGTTTTTCTATTTATATTACAAAGACCTTCCCTGTGCTATTGCCAACTTGAGTCTCTCGATTTCAGCATTAGTGAGTTAAAGACCTGCCAATGAGACATACGATTTGAAGGGTTGGTTGGTTTTGGAGTAGGCAGACAAGAGAAGGTGCTAAGCATATGTTCCATTGATACTGATGAAGTGGGGCTGGAAGGAGCCTGGATGACGTTGATTCACCCCAACTGCTGCCTCCTCAATATATATCTGAGTACCCTCATGCTAGAACATTGCAACTAAAAGTCTTAACAAAGATAATTATTTTTTAACATACTGATTTTGAAGACCATCTGGATGCTTATTCAGGATTATCCTAAAGGAAGAACATAATCAAACTCAAACAAAACAGTGAGTCGATTCCAGTTTTGCCAGGTGGCAGGTAGGATCTATGCCTTGTGTAGGGATTGGAAATTTAAGCAGAGCAGTGTTTGCAAGACAGCAGGTTTTTGGTAAGGGAAGGGAGCGTAGTATGGTGGGGACCTGTTTCTAGGCCAGTTCAGTTTGAGATTAAAATATGTTCAATCTAGTCACAAAGATATCTTGCTAAATTTGATATTTTTTAACTTCAAGAAGTATGTTATAGTAAATACTTTGGTAAGTATAGCATAGTTAAAATTGATTTCATAAAGTATGTTCAGAAACTAGGAGAGATTGACGTACAAATATCACCCTCTGAGACCTCTGTTTTTAGACTAATATGATTTTTCTGTGTACTTCAGTGTTCCTACCAAATGTTTGCATTGCAATGACAGTTATTTTCTCAGGTGTGTCTAAATTTTAGGCCCCACAAATTGATAAGGTAATTTTGCTTTAATTAAAAGAATAGTGTCCTTTGTTAAGAATGTAGTAATGTCTTCTAGGCTGGACAAAGTGGGTGAGAAGCCATTTGTGTTTATAATGCTTACTCTATTGTGGTATCTATTGTAGAGTTAATGCAGATACCTCTCACCTGAGAACCAACGGCAGTTCACATGATCATGTCTGGTTTATTTCCCTTTTGATGATGAAAGAAGAAAGCCTACCTTTCATCTCTGTCTATTAAAAGCAAAAAAAAGAACCCAACAGACTAAGAGTTACATGACTTTTAAAATTAATTCCACAGAGGAACATGAACTACTTTTTATTTGTTTGTTTCTGGTGAAAAACAAACAAACAAGAATGGAGACCAAAGTTAGGCAGAGACCATTGGAAATGTTCTTTTATTTTGGAAGGGCAGAGTTAAGTCACAGATTTGCAAGCCATGGAAACAGAAGTGGAATACATTGTCTCCTGGCTTCTTTGCTTCTGGCAAAGTAGATTTGACATTATTTTTCTCCTCTCTTGCAAGCGCTGTGTGTCTGGACGGCTATTAGTTCAAATTGGGCTGATTTTTCAGTTCTATAAAACTCTTCATCTGCCTTGTGGATGGAGGGCATTAAGCTGCTTCCTGTGGTGCACAGCTGGAAGCCATTCTCAGCAACATTTTGTTTTCTTCCAATTTTGTTTTATACTATTGTATTCCTACACACCCACATAGCCAGGATTTCAACAGACAAGTGTCTCTTTTACTTCCTTGACACATCTTAGAACATTTGCAATTGGCATGTTCTCTTTTTGTCTTTTAAATAGCGAATCACTTGCAAACAGCCCTGTTTACATTCATGAATATATTTTAAATGCTCTACAGACCTAGAAACTGAAATGGAAAAATAGAAACATTAAAACACCCCCACTCCATACACTATTTTTTTTTTTTGGAAGATGATAGGTGCTTGCCAAGAACTCAGAGAAGAAATATTGTGTACCCGACTTCTATGACAAGAAGGGAGGAAATGATAGGAAAGAAGGCAGAGATCTGCCATGTGTTATTAATAATACACGACTGAACTCCACAATTAAAATAAGTATATTGAAAACAGTTGTTTCAGTGACTCAAGAATTTTTTTCCTAGTAAGCCACCAAATACCACTGAATATCAGTTGTATGTATTAATGTGGATAATTCAAAATATATTATGAAAAATAGCAAGAAGCATTCTTTGAAAATTTGAGTACATATATATACCTACAAATACACACACATAAATACATATTTATATATGTCCCATATAGGTGCCTTTGGCTACCAATTGAGAAGTACAATATTGTGCTAATTGTAAGTGATAAAGACAGCTACTCCACAATATTTAGTTCATTAACTTGATAACAAAGACAAAATATGTCTGTAAGTATTAATACCACATAGTATTAACTTTGCTTTAGTATATATACCAGATATATTAGATATTTTAAATGATATTTAAAAATAAGTTTGTCCAAATTTACTCAACGATAACACAAGTAGAAAGTTCAGTGGCTGAAAGAGAAGAAATAACTTTTTCATGTTAAAATTCAATCATTAAATGACCTGTGACTATGGATGATCATGATCATTGTATTATTGTTGTATCTTTTAAAAAATAATTGTAATTGGTAGTTGTGATTGGTGGTTGGACTCTGATTGTAAATGGTCAGGTTACCAAGAAATTTGACTGTTATGCTGTAGGCAACAGGAAATTCATAGTTTTGTTTTCTTTTGTTTTATCCTATAAGTATCTAAATGAAACACCTGTGCATATGTATCTCCCCATTTTTTCATTTGCAATAGAATAGCAAGAAAGAAATAGAATAAAAACAAAGAAAATAGATATGGAGCAGGGACAGAGGACAGCAAACCACGAGAAAAGTTTCCTTTAGTTTTCAATTAGTGAAAATGTCTCCTTCGGTTTTCTTCCATTTGGCCAAATATCAAAACAATTCCATATTTTTATCATTTCAAGACTCTAATAAATGTATGGAATTGTGGGTGTGAGTCCTCTCCAGTTCATATTTTATTTTTATCCAATGCAATTTCATTTCAGTGGTATTAATGTTAGCTGGTGTGATTGATATACTCAGTCATGTTATAGACTAGACATTTATTGCACAGGATTAAAACATTGTGAAGTTTATAATAAAATGTGCTAAACCTCACCAAGAAGGAAAAAAAACTCAGTGTAGCAAAATTAGGAAATACATCGACAGAATAAGGAATATTTGAACTAGGTCAGGAGAGTTGAGTAGATGAGAATATTACACAGATTTGTAGAAAGGCCATAACGCTCTCCCACGAGGGAGGTTTTAAAGCACTTGCTATATTTGTAAACAGGAGCATGTCAGGCAACTTGCATCCATGAAGGCATACAGTCTGATATTAATACATAACCACCCTGAAACTATAGCTACTATGCTGTATGCCGCAGGTAATTCACAAGTGCCTTAAAACAAGAAAGCAACAGGATTTTTAGAAAGGTCACTTCAGTGACAATGGCAAAGTCATGCAGAATGACTAGTTAGTCATTATGGATATTACATAAGGATACATAAAAAATATTACATAATGTGTGCCTCCCCATGTACACATGCATATAGTCAAAGTTAATTTAGTGGCATAGATCAATGAATTAAAAGTAGACACCTTACAATGATGAAGTCAGATATAAATATTTACAAACTACTTTTTAACATTTCTGTTTTCAGCAGGTTGCATTTTTACTGGCTGTAGGCAGCCGTGTTTAAGATAGCACCTGAGACAGTTGCAAAGTCATATGACTAGCACCTGACAATGTAAGCAGCTGGCTTCCAGTGTGGCCAGCTCAGCTAAACTGGTAAACAAGTGTGTCGGCCTCATGCCCCCCCCTGGCAGGCTTATGCTAATGAGGTATTGGCAGTCTAACCTATCCTGAGAGAACATGTTACCCAGCCCGCCTTGGGAAGATATATAAGCAGTGTGTTTCTGCTGCTGGGGGCCCGTCCCATCCTAGGCCCCAGCCCGGTCCCCATCCAGGTCCCGTCCCAGTCCTGTCCATAAGTCAAGAGTCTTTCCTGGAATTAAAGCTGACTGAGAAGGATCCAACCGTGTCGTGTCTTAATTGCTGGTCCAAAGGCGGATGCGACAACTGGCTAATAATTACCAATTTGCAGAGAAATGGGTAGAAATTTGTGCTGATAAAAATGACTAATTCAAGTACCATTTCGGGTGTGGTCTTTATGAAATCACTCATTGTGAGAATGACTATTGGAGACATATGGAGGAGAAGGATTATTTGAATCTTGGGAAAGGCCTTACTGTGAGATATGGAATGAATTGATTTGCAATTCCGTTTCCTAGCAGAAGGATTCTGCGACCTAACTGTGGACCCATTGTGAAGACCTACTGGGAGATCAGAAGAAATATAGATGTTAGAGGAAGGCAAGCATTCACATTACAGTGAGGAGTGATTTCTTAGAATGAAGCTGTTTGGACATGAACAATGGTACCCACGCAGCTAGCAGAGAAGTGGCCCATGACAGTGATTGCAGGCAGACAGGAAGAGGGGAGCAGAAGAGTCGCATGTCACTGATCAGGGAAGGAGCACGTAAGGATACTGCTCACTTAGATGAACAGGGATGAGATGGCAGGGCTTTGGAAATGAAGTTTCAGGTCTAAGAGACCACTCAGACAGTTCAAAGCTTGTCCATCAAATAAAAGGTCCTAAACTTGGATCCCCACCATCTACATCCAGGTACACATAGAGGGCGTGCTTTAATCCAAGTGCTGGGAGAAGCTCTCTGGCCAACCAGTATGCAGAAGTCAGTGAGCTACAGATTTAGTTACAGATCTGTCTCTCACAGTAGCATATCAAGAGACTTGATGTTGACCTCTGACCTCCACATGTACACATGCATATTCACACTACACACACACACACACACACACACACACACACACACCTCATTTTGGGAATCCATTACATGAACATAAAACATCTACTTTGAATCCTTTTTATTTTTGATATGTTTCATCTCAGTTTGGAGTTTGAAGTAGTCCTTTCATAACTGAAAGAAAAATGCAGTATCATATTCATCATTAATAGGAGTTAAGTATTGGTATAATTCTTTTGGGGGGTTAAAATTACCCACAACAAAACACATAAGCCATTCCTGTATATAGCATTCATTCACATCAGGTAACAGTAAGTTTTAACAGATTCCTATGCTTCTATGATACAAACTACTGGGAGGAGCATTGCTGTGTTCAGAGTTTTCTTTAAGCCTCTTCCCAGTTAAATTGCGCCTTTGAAAGCAGCAATTATTTTTTCATTTAATTTTCCCCAGAGATTCAGTCTGTTTATATTAATGTCCTTTTAACTTAATTTTTATTTATTAATTTTTTTACTTAAGTATAATTTTCCACTTTTTTTCTGTTATACCCCAATTTTTAAATTATTAACTAGTCAATTAATTCTATTAATATGTGATTGATTTAAACTTTTCAGATAATTGAACTATGTGTTTGTTATTTCAACTTTGATAACAAGATTTTAAAATATCTTGCCATTGCAAGCATTATCTATATGTGTGTTCATGAGTGTGTATCATTTGATTTAGCTTAAAAAATAGCTTCCAATGCTTATTCCAGTATCTGTTTGATCTCAGCAGTGATCCCTATTGAGATTTATTTGAGTTAAATTTTATCATTTTTTTGTGTGTAGGAATTTTTTGATGCATATTGGATTTTGTGAAAGATTCGTTGTAGAAACTCTGGATTCTGTTATGTTCTTGTGAAGAATGTGCACCTATCGTCTCTGTTGGTAGTTGTTAACTGCATTCACACACCTGACTCAAATCTGTACCCTCTATCCAGACCTACTAACCCACTAGGGTGGAGTTCTTGGCATCTAATGTTTGGAGAGTGTGACAGGATAGGGACTTTTCCTGTGCTCCTCTCTGTTGCAGTATTTTTCCGCATCACTTGAGCACTGTTATGGCTCCTCAGGTTTGCTCTTTGATCCTTCCAGGGAATGAAACTGTGGGATTTGTGAACTGATCCCATGTCATTTCCTCCTTGTGTGTACACACATGTGTCCTCTGCCTTTAATATTCACAGCTTCAGATTTGACAGAGCTACCATGTCAACACACTGTTGGAGATTTAGGGAATTGACAGCTTTTATCTGTGGAAGCTTTATTACATAGTCCACACAGGCCAACATGTATGATGTGCCATGCTGTAAACAAGCAAACAGTGTAAATATGCCTACAAAACCAGTGACCTTGTAGTGAATTTTCTAAATATTTGCCATATGGGAGCAAAAATTTTACTTGTTTACTAACTTAGAGTTAAACTTTTCCAAGTTGCTTCTCTCTCTCTCTCTCTCTCTCTACATATATATACATATATATGAAAACTAAATATACTACTTTGTAAGTAGTATGCATGTTATACTTTTTTATACACATGACATATAAAAGGCAAATATTCATTTGGTTTACATCAGACTTGGTGTTTTATGACTGTAAATCTAACTAAATTTATTTAGTTTAGAGTCTACTCAGATAAAACATCAATCATTGTTATATGAAATAATATCCATTGGTTTTTATGTTATTAAAATTACAGAATCTCAAATTGAATCGAGTGACTCTAAGTCAATACTCTTAGAATGTTCATCAGCTATTTGTAGTTCACTTACACTTCTAATGGTTACATAATTATAGCAGGTGACCCATATCGAATATGACAGTAAATATCACCCTGATGATATTAAGAAGAAATGAATGGGAATAGCCTAATTGGTTTAGCATATAATGAAAATAACATTGTAATCCATAATATGACATGCCAAAGATTCGATAAAAGCTCAGATATCGACCAATTCTTTGAATTGGTCATTAACAACTAATTGAGGGTCTTCCAAGACCAATACCCTGTACTGATTTTTTTAAACAAACAAAAAATAGTGATAAAATTTACTTCCTGACCTTGAAGCAAAGCAGTTATATTGTGAAGAGGTTAATTTGAGTATGCAGATCAATAAATATAGTAGAAACAAATCAATGGGAAAGACGTGAAAGAGGCTAAATGTTGATTGTATTAATATCTTCAGTATACTGTCTAAATGCCCTATGAAGCAATAGTAGAGTGATAAGTTATGATTTTGTGAAGTATATAAATTGTTAAGGTTTTCAGAGGATTAGGGTCTGAGTCTTCCTCAAGCAATCTGAATTTCAAGAGCTAGGTTTTAAATTACATTATCAATCTTAACTGTATGCTACTCATTATTGAACTGTACTTCTTTGTAAAAGTGCAATTCATAGTAGATGATTGGGAATTCATATTATGAAAACAGGGCATAGTTTCTCAATCAATGTCACTTAGGTAACTATAATCCTCTTATGGCTCCATCTTTCTCATTCATTTATCCATATAGCCCTGTGTGGGAAATCCCATGGAAATAAATTTTCCATACATAAACCTAGAATACACACTAATTAGTGTGATCCTTCCTCTCTCTTTCTGGTTCTTCTTTTATGATAGCTTAGCCTTTGATAGCACAGGCCTGGTCTCAAATTATGTTCTACAGCACTGCACCACTTGAGAGAGATGTCTGTCAATATTAGCAAGGCAGGAACAATGGCCATATGAAGTTCAAGACTTCATATGTTAGAAAGAGACATGTAGTTAAGGACGAGGAAGAAATGACAGAATCAAATTCACAATGCCCTGAGTAAGTTTTAGACATGTCCCAGTAGGCCAGAAATAAACAACAAACAAACAAACAAACAACCTGGCTTTCCTGGAAAGTGTTAGGCAGAGCTTACCTACTTAGCCTCATGTTACTACCCAGAAAGAAAGATCTAGCTCTCTCTCAAACAGAAAACCAAACATATTTTTCTTCTTACCCTATCATTTTATACTTTAAACTAAATTGTGAAAAAGAGGGAAAGGAGAAAAACAAGTTGTCAGCAATGGCGGTCATGTAATGATCTGCTTTGATGAACCACTGTGTGTATTTTATGTGTGTTTGTGTATTATGTCCATGTCACATGCTTGCCCAAAGACATCTCTGATGTGCTAGGACAAAGATCAGTTTAAATACTCTGATGGTTCCCCAAAGATTGTCAAATAGTCCAGCCCAGATAGCAAGTCCTCTGGCTGGCACATTGTTCCTTCCTGTAAGCTTCAGTTTCACCCAAGTTTCATTTACATTTCCTTGCCTCAGAAAACTCATCTTAGTGCTTCTCAAGTGTTTGGATATATGGCTTAGTGCATGCTCAAAATATCACTGAAAGAATAATTGTACAGTAGTACAAAATGGCAGAGGAGAAAGACACCTAGATGAACCTTAATTATTTCATCATATATAATTTACTAAACGAGGGAATAAAATGTCTAAGATATAAAAGTAGTTCCCTGGAGACTAATTATTTAAAATTTGCAACTTCATAACTTCACAAAATGGTAAGACTATTTCCAATAACATTTATTTGGCATGAAGAAAAGACAGAATGAAAAATAAAATGCCTGCCTATTGTATTCACTCTTTACTTTTATCAAAACATTCTCTATTTTTTTCACGAACTAAATGTATTATTTTTGTGACTGGCCAATATTTCTCTGAACAGTGATCATAATAAACTGCCCATGTGACATGGATGGAATGGTTCATTGTGTGAAGACCAGAGGATGTTGAGATGAGCAACTTCTGCAGAAAGAATGGTTGAGCTAGTGATGGGATTACGTAAAAGAAGTTAATGTTCAATACTAGAAAATGAGGGAAAGTTGTAAATGTCAGATAACTGTTAGCTAAAAGCAAGATTAAGAAGTGAATGTTAATGAGAACAGTTCATTGGAGGATGGGAGACAGGGGCATTTAGATACTGGAAAATGTGGGAACTGAACAAGTAAGGATATTGCATATGTATAACAATTTGTGAGTGACATTTGAAACCTGAGATATCATTTGGGTCCTACTAATTTACATCTTCAAAAGTTTTGAGACTAACTCCAATAATGATTACAATATTTAAAACTATTTTTCTGTTTTATATTATTCTTCTGATTGAAAGGAAAATTCAATAATTAAATAAAAACCCTTATAAGTCCAATCAAATGTTCTAAGTACTCTTTCTGAGTTTTCTCTTTAAAAAATGCTCTCAGTGCAATTATAAGGTCAACTAAGGCTATAAATGAACACAAAATGACAAAACATATGTTTTACATTACACTGTGGGCAGTGTTAATAGGCTAGACTCTGGGGTCAGACGCCTGGGATGGGAAGCCTGCTGCTTGCCAGCTGTCTCCCAGGCAAGTTGTTTGGCAGCTTAATAAAGTGAAGGTAAAGTAGCACTCAGATCACATGACTGTTTTGTGGCACAAATTAGTCCACAAAGATGAAAAGCACAAGAACAATGGCAGATGTGGACAGAGTAATATCTGGCATATGTGGATACACATTAATAGAGAAGGTTACTGATAACATAGGCAGCTGGTTCAGACTGATATTTGAGCCAAGATGTCATCTCTCCATCTTGCAGATACACTGAGTCCCAACTATGTCTTTACCATGTGTCAGTGCATGAAATTAAAGCATAAACATTCACGAGCTAATGAATCCAAGGATCTCAGTAGAACACCATGCATAAAATATAGTTACAAAGGACGTTTTGTCAACAGCCAAAATGATGAAGACTTAGCTGGTACATTTGCAGAGACAAGAGAGCCTGAGTGATTAGAATGTTCTGTGTACAACTCAGGTCCACTTATTTGACATTTCAAATATGTTTCTTCCATGATGAGATTTCAGTTAAAGAAGGGCTTTTGATACTTGGCTTTACTGGACTATTATTGAAAGGAGGTTCACAGAATGAAAATTGTAGAGAGCAGAAAAGGCATCACCTAAGAGGAAGTGAAGACCCTCCACTAGATTCTCAGTAGCAAACAAGAGACCTTTCCACTTTGTATTAAGATGGGCCTACATAAGTCAAATCCTTCCATTAGATCTAAAGCAATGATTTCTGTCCTATGACCACTAAGTACTATGATAAAGTTTTGGTGAAACAGAAACCAATAACAAATAGTTTTCTCCAGCCTACAAATGAAGGTGTTGTAGCAGCAATCTATACTCAATGGTAAGTGAGGCATACAAGGACCAGGAAGAAGATAGGTACATAGTTGTATAGAAACTATACATGTCATAGATTAGATGTGCATTAGATGACATGGAATACAGAAGATTCTGATAGAATAATCCTATCATATTCGATACATAATGCCTGATTTGAGTAACTTTTAAATCAAATACTAGAGGATAAATGTTAAGAGGACACTTTACAACCTAGAAAGTATTTTTAAAAGTTCTTTTCACAGAGTACTTTTGATGCAGTGTACTGATTTAACTATGGTATTTAGTGACAAATTATTTTTGTTTGGATTAACATGGTTCCCTAAAAAAAGTCAGTTAAATTGTACTTTAAAATGCAAAAAAAAAAAAAAGGTCTGATCCACCTTTATTTGCCATCCTTTCTCAGGTTTATTTCCTGCTGTCCTGAATCTTGCTTCAAATGCACTCATCACAACCAATGCTACTTGCGGAGAAAAAGGACCCGAGATGTACTGCAAGTTGGTGGAACATGTCCCTGGGCAGCCTGTGAGGAACCCGCAGTGTCGAATCTGCAATCAGAACAGCAGTAATCCATACCGTATGTATTGTATCAGTATTTGTATGGCATGTGGAGGGACTGGATGGAATCAATGATAAGAAAAGAAAAAAGAAAAAGACACTTGAGGCCAAATTGCATTAAGTTTAAAGAACTCATGAGCCTAAAAATTCCAGAAAAATTTTCTACTGTGAGCATTTTATGAATCCTCTTAGTCATTTTATAAACATTTACCATACATATACAAAGTTGAGTAATAGAAGGGAATTCACTGGTTGAAGT
This sequence comes from Mastomys natalensis, assembly GCA_021653895.1. NCBI lineage: Eukaryota > Metazoa > Chordata > Mammalia > Rodentia > Muridae > Mastomys > Mastomys natalensis. Next base: position 1,271,230 of record JAJTUV010000353.1, read on the forward strand.
TCTAAGGCAGTTATTAGACTCCCTGGCTCCAGAATACTCTCTGAGGATTTGGTGAGTTATGTGAGACTTGGCTGTTCATTGGTTACTTATATTCTAGGTACTATTCTTCTGACGTAATAGGAAAAACGTATGGTTTGGCCTTCAACTAGTGAATAAAGGGTTAATGAACACAGCTTCCTGAAGTGAGAGAAGAGGGTCATAAACTCAGTATCAATGTAAGAGATCTCTTGCCAATGAAACCATGATGAAGTAGAAACATAGGTCAAATATGAACTAAAGAGTTTAATAAGTACAGAGGGGAGGAGGGAGAGGTGCGAAGGAAAAAAAAATCAGAATAAGACAGAAAAGCTTTACTGTAGAAAAGTATATAAGTAGTTAAGAATGACAAGAACTGAAATTTTCAGAGGGCAGAGTCTCAATGTGTGTGAAGTGTAGAAGAGAAGCCAGAAATGAGTCAGGAAAGGTCCTCCATTCCAATGGACAAGTAACCAAGAAGAGATGCTGGCCAAACTGTTTGATTGACCTCTGTGAAGTTTCACAGAATAAGGACATGTATTATGATCAATACTGGAGCATAAAGTAACATTATAAATATTCTTTGTGATAGAGAAATTGAGGAAATTAGGGGAAAACAAAACATAAGTCAGACACTAAGATCAGGCTAACAAGACCTACATTTAGGGAGAAAGTCATGTATAGATAGAGGCTATGCAAGTTAATAAGATTAATTTGATTATCAAAACAAGTGATATACAAACCTAGTGGATATGACACAACATGTCAAAAGGGAATTAATCTAACAATTTTAGTGATGGAGATGGACTTAGAGATGTATTTTAATAAATATGTCTTCATCTATTTGATTATCTAAAAAGAGGTTAATAGAGTAAATACTGAGTGGAAATTGAAATATTGATGAAAATATAATTTCACAATTAAACAATTTTAAAGTTTAGTTAATTTGAATTTCCCTTGCATAGCATTTTAAAATACTGTTTTCGGTTGGCAGCAAAATAAAGAACAAAGTACCAAGACTTCCCAAATATTCCTTCTCTGGCATGTGTGTAGCCGCCTCAGCAGCATTTCAGTGTCTTCTCCCCACCTAGAATGCTGATTTATACTGGGAAACCTACAGTTCACATTGGGTCTTACTCTTGTTCAAATATGTAATGTTCTTTACCACAATGAACTGTTCTTAATGGATGAGAAAGAAAGAAAACCTTTTTTTTTCAATTTACAGATTGTTTTTCATATCAGCAAAAAAAAAAAAAAAAGAGAATATAATACAGACATACATAGATACACCACACACACACACACACACACACACACACAGAGAGAGAGAGAGAGAGAGAGAGAGAGAGAGAGAGAGACGAGAGAATAGTAGCTAAATAACCATATATCAAATTTATAAATTTAAGAAAATTGGATAGCATATATCCATTTATAGGATATATGGATACTTCTGTGATTAAAATTGCTGGTCTTGTATATCCATAATATTTGAAAAGCTAAGGTATTTCATGGAAGACATCCATGAGAAGATTTTTTTATCTTTTACTGACTCTGATGTGAGCATGGGAGTTGGGAGAGATAGCACACATCATGGATGTTGATGTAAAATTTTAAAACAGCATTTTCTTGGGCTGACTATCTAAATGGCAGCTCTGCTTAGCTCTGCTGCCATGTTCCATGGATAGAGCTAAGAATGGAATGGCCAGTCAGAAACACCAGCCCTACCACCCACAGGATGCCAGTGTGGAAGATGGCTCTGCCAATCTTCCACGCTGTCTCCACAAGGCTGGGCTGAGCCCAGACCATCCTGCCATCCACGCAGTACCTGGTAGGAATTAGACTCTAATGGTTAATGATTAACCAAAGGCTTTATATGTTTAGCAATGCTCAATAAACAAGACGCTTACACAAATAGAGGTGTTTCCCAATTAATTAACCTAGATGTTAAGTTGTTACCCAGGACTGCCCCAATACAAGTGTGGTTCTTCATCTTCCTACATCTCTGTCTCCTAGCTCGCCTCTTCCTTCTCCTCTTCCTCTCTTTACTCCTCCTCTTCCTCTCCTTACTCCTCCCACCTTAGCCCTCCCAGCTTGCAGGGAAAATTTCCCACTACACATGGGTTTTGTTTCTGTACTTTGGTATGCTCAAAACTGAAGACCAGTGTAGAGCCTGGAGAAGTTTTACTAGGTAAGGGAATTATTGTGGATAATCCAGTGACAAAGATTTTAAAAAACAAGGCAAGGAATTAGAAGAATGTGACATCCAGTTGAGAGTAAGGAAGGATGATGAAGGTGTAGATACTGAATCAGGTAAAAAGAGAAGTTAACAAATAAGTGGATGGACCTCGAGAATTTAGAGACAGTAGAGGAGAAAAAATAAAAAGAAATGAACTGATGGCTAATAACTTGTCTCCTCACTGAGAATAGAGATGATTTCTGATGGATGAAAATCACCATCTATCCAGGGACTGGTAGCTCAAAGTTTTCATTAAGATATGAAACTAGAAGCCTGGCCATGGTGGTAAGGGAATGATGGACATGAGTGGAAGGGAAGGTATGCTGTATGCTTAGATTAGGGTAGGAAAGAGAGAGAATTAGAAAAATAAATCACTGTTTATAATATATAACATATGTATTAAATATGAAATTAAAATGTTCTTTATATTATGGTCTAAACATAGAAATATATTTAAGTATGTAAATACTTTACACAAAAGAGAGAATGATGGAAGTAAGTGGTATCATAGAAGTTGTGTTAGTGATTAAAGTCTGGCATGGAAAGTAATGAGTAGAGACTCCTGGTTGGAGAAATGAATTACTTGCCCAGCAGAGCCACAGACCCATCCTGTCACCTGTTTGCTTTAGAGTTCTATATTTGGGGTCTCTTGTATCTCTGTGGAAAATGCTTATATTTTGATGAGGACAACCCAAACTGATTCTTTCAATGAAGCAAAGTTCATGGGAGGACTGGTGTGCACTTCTCTACTTGCTCACTGGACTTTTAAATACTTGCCACAGATTGGATTTACTTTGTGTTACTTTTCAGTGTGAATAGCTTCATTACATTTCAAAATCAATTTTGATACAGGAACTCAAAGAACTAAGCTCTGACAGGAATAAAAAATTGGCATAAATTATGTGAATATGCTTGAGTAAAAGTTTAGTAACAGATGATAAATTTCACAAATTCAGGGACCTTCTAGAATGAATCTGCAAGGCCCTTACTGACCATGCAAAGAAAGTGAAAGGTGAACTCTTTGGCTTTTAGTAGTTTGTGTGTCTTAATTAAAATAGAAACAGTTTGAGAAGACTGCCTTATGACACCCCAGCCAATTTTCAGATGTAGTTGCCTCTTGCTTTGACTTGTACAATTTATTCTGTTTGAGGATAATGATGTTTCTATCTTTTTTAAATAAGGGAACTTTGCCAACAATTAATCAGTATATACAAATTATAATTAGTAAAGTGAGAGTTATGGTTAATTGTTGATAAGTATTTCCATCTTTTTTGTGGCTAATTCTCATATCAATTTGACCCAAGGTAGCAGATATCAGGATTCCCATTTAAACAGGTTTTCTTGGCAATTTTTGCAAACTTATGAATTCTGTTTGGAAATGTATTTGTATGTGTGCTTTACTTTCACACATAAGAACAGCAATGACTGTCTATCTATCTATTTATCTGTCTATCTATCTATCTATCATTTATCTATCTACCTATCTATCTACCATCTATCTAATCTATCTATCATCTTATCTATCTATCATCATCATCTGTGTATTCAACTATTTGTAAGGGTAATACCCATATACTTCATGAATTTCTTCCAATGTGCTGATTTTTGCATTTACTCACACTACCAGAGATATTTTTGATATTCAGTTATGTTCTTGCTATTTGCTATTCTTATAAAGGGACATTATACCTGGCTTCAATAGAATCCAACTGGAACTGATTATTAATCATTCATCAGATTTATTTTTATTAATGAGATAGAATGCCTCATCACAATGGCTTGTTGATATGAAAAAACTTGATACAAAGTCAAGTCCATGGAACACGGAAGTTGCATTGAAAAATTACTAGTGGCAAAGTTACATTTCCATTCTGTCCTGTATTATCATAGCCAGATTAAAACATAAACATCAGACTTTACCTAGTTTATGTTTGTAGCTGAAGATTGTAAAGAAGTCTAAGTAAACAAAGCTAACATAGAAATTTTCACTAGCTAAAAATGGAGAGTTTAATCTAAATTCTTTCACATATGTGTTTGTGTGTATGAGTACATAGATGTGTGCTGCGTGCGTGTCCTGTTTTATGTGAAAAGGACAGAGGATAATCTTGACGTTGATACCTGCACCCTGCCCATCTTTGATACTGAAATATGGTCTATCATTTTTTCCTGGAGCTTGCCAAATAAGATATGTTGGGTGCTCAGGAAACTCCAGGATTCTTTTGGAAAAAGTTCCAACACAGTCCAAATCTAACAGGGTTCTGAGATGTGGGGATAATTCTTTCACAGCTCTGAGGACACACACACACACACACACACACACACACACACACACACTACTCTGCTTCTTTGGGATTACCATGCTCAAAAATAAACACTTCACTGACTAAACTACATTTCTTTCTTTTAAAGATAATTTTTATATACTATAAGATTTTACGTGTGAAGACCATAGTTTTGATTTTTTATCTTCAATTTTTATTTAGTAGAACTTGTCTATAAGATTCATAACAACATGCATTCTCAACAGGCTGATAATTTATTCCAGTACTACATAAACATATTCCTCATAAGGAAGTCTCTGAAGAAAGTGATCCCATTCAAATGTCTTTACTGATCAATGGCTAATAACGTCAATAAATGAACATTCCATAGTCTTCATGGAAGTATACAGCATAATTTTGACTAAATTTTTCTTAATTTGAAATTACTTTTGAAGCTAATCATGTTTCTAAATGTTGATTTATAAATGAATTTTGAACTCATGGTTATATCAGATAAAGGTTAATGGGATTCAAGATTGCTGTTACTTATAAAATTCTGAGGGAGAATATTAACTCCTAAATCTCTTATGTGCATTTTTTTTTCTGATTTTACTTTTCTCCTGGAAGTTGAGGATCTGGAAAGTGCTTCTGTGAGTGGACCATTGCCATCCTTGTTTTAAGGATAAAATGGAATTTAAGTGATTAGTCCATGGCTAAATGGTGAGGCTGAGAATCAGCTAGCATCTTACATGCCTGCTTTTTGTACTCCAAGTCTTGTGGTCTTTCACTCCATATCATTAGACAAAATACATGTCCTGCCTCCTATATTATGTTGGCAAATTAGGAGGGTAGGCTTGATCCTCATGGTGACAAAAATTATGTCAGGGTTCTTTATAACAGGTCTAGTAAAATGAATATATTGTTAAAACAACATTTCTTACACAATATAGTCTGGATAGCTCAACAATGACTATTTTCACAAGGGAGAAGCTGAGATCCCAGTAGCCACTTGGTTAGGCATCCCAACCTGCTGCTGAAGTTCTGGAGGATTCTTACAGAGACACTGATCTTCAGTGCATATGGAAAGCCCAAAGAATCTGGATTCTGTTATCAGCAAAGAAATTCATCACAAGTGGCATCAGAGGCAGCCACAGAATAGAAAAGTTTGATAGTGGGGTGCAAATGCAATAAGGCAGGAAGCATAAAACTCTTCTTTTGGACCTCCTTTTATCTGGGCTGCCATTGGAAGGTGCATCTATATTTCTGCCTAGGTGGGTCAGCAGCTTGTCTGTTAGTTGATCCCAGATCCAATTAGGTTGAGAACCAAAATAAACCATCATACCATATCTCTGAATATTATTTGAGACAATAATTTGTACAAGTTCCCAAGGCTGGTACTGCTAAGCACACTTCTATTAGAAGGAACAGGAGAATAGCATGCTAGCAGGGACTCACGGGATATTTGGAGGACATTTCAGAGAGCAGATTTGCTGGCTTCCATATGAGGCCTGAGAGACTTAAAACATCTTTACTTTAGCCCTGAGAACAGAAAGAGGAAGGCCAGCAGCCACTGCTCCAGTTGTTCTCAGCCAGGTGTGGTCTGTATATAGTTAAATGAGAAAAAAGACCCAGAACCCATGAAATAGGAGAAAAGATTCCAATATAGCCCAAAATATATCAAGGCTGTAAGAAATGAGGCTATTTCTACTCTGAGATATGTGAGCTGAATTTGAAGACAGGAGAATCTTGGAGCCTACGACTTGTAAGAAAGAGGAGAACTATATTAAAAGACAGTCATGGTTGGACGTCAGGCTCCCTTTGAATCTCACAATAGGATTTCTTCAAATCTGTCTGATTCGGTTTGTGTGGGAAAGCCTATGTTTGGGTAATACATTGGAGTTTCATGTGCCAGTCTCCTGGCTTGCAAATGTTGACTAGATTCCTCCTCTGGAACTAATGATACACAGCCAAGCAAATACTGCATAGTGGATTTCTGGAATCTCCCAATATAGGTTTACATCATGATAGAAAGGTAACAAGTTAAAGATTTGTTAGAAAGAAACCTCATAGACAGAAAATGCTATCATTTTATAGTAAAGCCACATATACACTGGACTGCCCAAGTCTCTGCAACAAAGAATATGTATGAATAAACAATATTCAAGCATCTTTTCAACAGGAGAGTTGAGGTTTTGGTTTTTTTGTTGTTGTTGTTATTGGTCGATGATCAGCATGCGATTTGGATTTCCGTACTATTACTTTGCACTTAGCTTCTGGAGGTATCTTTCAATCTGTCCATTTTAACTGGTGGTCAGTGTTTAGTAGCTTTTTTTGTAGCCCACATGATGACATCATTTCCTGCATGTTGTGTTAGAGTATGACATCACAGAGGTAGTTTGATGTCTAATCCTTGTTATCCACAGGCTTGTTTACCTCAGCTTTGTTTTGTCTTTTCTTTGAAAAGACAGATATAAACTCATCATCTGATCTTTTCTCTTCCTTCTCATGCTGCTGCTGATTCCACAGAGAGGCACCCGATCACAAATGCTATTGATGGCAAGAACACTTGGTGGCAGAGTCCCAGTATCAAGAATGGAGTGGAATACCATTATGTGACAATTACTCTGGATTTACAGCAGGTAGAGTATACCTCCTGTCACTTTCCACTTCTGAAATTCTACCTTGCATCTGCTATTTGTCTAGTTAGCAATTTTTAGATGAAGGGTGAGTAGTGATGATTCTTATCACTATTATTTTCTTGATATTGTGACAAAGTGTCCTTTCTGTTTCACAGATAAGCATTTATTGATGTTTGGCACTTATTTCTAAAGCACAACTCAAACAGACCTATGTGGGTGGTTTAAAAATGAATTTGAAGCTAAGTGTGAGATACATAGTTGGGAGTGATGCTGAAAATATGGATAAACAAAATTTTATGAGAAGGGAACACAAAAGCACAGTTTAAAACTTGTAAAACAAAACTTTGATACCACTTTGCTGATAGTGTGGCACTTATAAGGCTCTTGGATAACAAGGCTCTTCAGCAAATTGTTTCTTGTTCCTAAGAGTTGAGCAAGCTGTGACAGCGGGTTCTCAAATTAAACTTGGAGCAGTAAATACGTAAAATTTATGATAGAAGTCAAAGATTGTCTTACATAAACCTGCATGCCTTCTGTTCTTAACTTTTTAATTTTTATTCATAATTATTCACATCAGGCTGAGTTTAAAAACCAGAACTCATCCTCATTCCCAAATTATTTAGGTTTATATATGGATTTGTGATGGAATTTGAAAAGACATTCACATAATTTTCCCTCGGAGCATAAGATTGTGTCATGGACCAGAGGTAAAGACAAGAAATGTTGAACTTTGATAGTTTATTATTAGATCTATTTTACTTTCATTCTCTAGCATCATCATAAAAAAATCATTCAGCTGCTCCTCCTGTATCAGTGTGGAGATAAACTAGTCAGAAAATGAAGGGATGCTTAAGATGTTTATTGACACAGACTATACAATGAGGTCACAGTTGTCATAGGATGCCATGATGTGAGGAAGTAACAGCTAACAGAATCGACACTAGACCCAAGAATTAAGCATCCCTTCTATTGGATCTTGACCCATCTTGGTAATGGCAGTGCAAATTCCTACGTTACAAATGGCTGCTTCAGAATGAGGAAGTTGATAAGTCTCATAGAAGAGCCTCCTTTATCCCTTCTTGGCACCTGATCAACTGGGTAGCAGCAGGATGGAAATGCTACTGCTAAATGACCAGATAACCTGGGTTTATTACTACCTATTAGCAGGGTGTCAGCCTTGAGTTTAGTTCTTAATTCCAGGAAGTCTCAGATCATTGTCTGGTCATGGAGTGGCAAATGCCATCCTTGTAGTAGGATTATTTTTAGGTTAGAAAATCTGTGGATGAGTTTCCAGTTTTCAGAGGATCTTACCTTCAAAATGGGTAAAGATATCTTGGTCCTATATTGATCCCACAAGTCTTGTGATCATTAAAAATCAGCCTTTCCCATCAAGAGTGAGACTGCAGTCCATTGACTCAGATCATTGCTGGTGATAGAGAATCAATAGATAGTGAAGGTTTATTGTTCTCATTTACTCTCTACTTATTCTTTTAGATTGCACATGGATCAAGAAAGTCAATTATTAATACCATCTGCACAGATTACCTAAACTCTCCTTTGAGCTCAACAATATCATTTACCTGTTACCAAGTGAAACATCATTTCCCCTCTACAGTCATATGGTGTAATCACAGATTTTACCTTAATTTCTAAAGTCTATCATTAACTTAGCAAATGAGAGTTCCCCTGAAAGCCATGTTTCTTCAAGGAATGCAGGGATGTCTTCCACTGTGTTTTGTGTATAGATTTCCACATGATCACATGTCTTCTTCAGAAGTAGGTGGTGTTTTCTGTGTTTGTGCCTCCTCTTATGATGAGCCAGTATTCTAAAGGGTCTTCATAACAAGTGAAAACGTTATGTTTATAATAAAGGTCAGCCCAACTCCAAAGTCTGAATTCACCAACTATAATTGGTTCAGAGGCTATGGGGTCAAATAGTCTGATAGTCTGATGTTTTGATGTTTACATTTACTTTCTTTTACTTCCAAAAATTAGCCCGTTATATGCATGTAAGTGAAGGAATATGCATAAAATCTATATTAAGAAGTAAATGCCCATTTCTACTTGACCCTAGATTTTAGTTTACTCATTTACTAATGATGTAAAGTAAGCAGGGTTTTATAATAAATTTCCTTAGACCAAGAAGGGGTTTCACACTTTCATGTATACTCAGTCTGAGGAATAACTAAATTTGGAAAATCTTCTGGTACTTATTTAGCTACAGGACAGAGATGTTGGTAGGTACTTTTGAACGTAGTGGTAACCGAGGACATATAGACATTTTCTACTATCTCACTTGCTTCTCACAGTGGCCACTTCAGATAGCTGGTACTACTACCCGATTTAATAGTTTTTAGAGGCTTTAAACTCTGGAACATTTACTTTCCCAAATTATTAATATTATATCTCCTTAGAAAATCAACACTATTGAGTGATTTAGCTTTGTGTGAAGAACTTGAGTCATTGGTCAGAATGCAAAAGCTCCCATTTAATAGTTGAAAAGCACAGAGACTTAGAAGTGTGAGTTGGACTTTTTTTTTTTTTTTTACAAGGCTTCCAGCAGGCAATGCTATGGTTCACAACTGAAGAGTTCAAATGCAAAATTAGAATGATCCCAGTCTATCTAATAGGATTCTGAAGAACCAGACCCAGAGAGCTCCCGAGAGTTGCTGCTGTTTTCCATATATTTCAGTACATAGCTTGGGCTCAAGGAGAGACAGCCTACTGTCCTTCTGGCTTTTATCAGGAGAATTTTGCTAATGCCTAGGCTATGAAAGACAGCTAGTTATATCTCTCATTATTTGACACATACCATTATACATCTAGAATGATATCACTTCTGTCTTTTTACACATACCCTGAAGGGACACCTAATCAATCAGTATCATACTAGCTTTTGTCTACTGAGAGTCAAAGCAATGATGCCATAAGGAATAGGCAAACAGCATCACTGGCTTTCATGGACTCAGTGAAAAGTTCATTATTTTTTATTCTTATGTATACAATCTTGGCAAGTACTAGTGATTTTGATTACATATTCTTGAATCTTTTGTAAGATGTTTTTAATGAATTACTATTTTAAATATAAGGAGCAGTCATTGGAATGGCTTGATCAAATCTTTACCAATTACACTTAGAAGATTCTTTAATGCTTTAGCATTTGAAATAAGCACTAAAACAATAAATACAATTTATTTGGCAAATAAGTAAATAAAGCAACTCCTTATCTTATAAACAGATTGCTTTCAGATATTTATTACTCATGTAACATTTCCAGCTCTATTTACTCACAGCCTATCTTGAGCAAATGATTTAATCACATTGTGTCTCACCACTGAGATTAGCAGAATAAATATTACATTGTGGCAAGATTATGGAAAAATGATTATCTCAGTATAACAACTACATTCCATCTGGCAAGCATGGTTATTATTAGAATGTAGAATCTGTATAACCTCAAGTAGAAACTGAACTGTTCTGTTTGAGAATACACGAAAATATACAGCAAGTTAGAAGATGTTAACAAATACTCAAAGATTAACAGGATGTCCCAAACATTGTCTTTACTCCATCTCAAGATGCCATGTGACTGACTGTCATGATTTCTAATCTCACTTTGTTATTTGTAATCTGATTACCTCATTTATTGCCACCCTTGAATTTGCTTAGGGAGAAAGCTGATTAGTAGGTGGAATAACACACAGGGAAGCAAATTTGCGGTAGAAATTTTTGTTTCTCATAAAATAAATTTATTATATGGGAGCTGGATAAATGTCTTGGTGCTTAAGAATGCTTGATGCTCTTGGAAAGGACTGAAGATGTGTTGCCAGCATCCATGTTGGGTGGCTCACAACTGTTTATAGTTTTAGTTTAAGAGGATCTGATACCCACTTTTCTGGCTTCAGTGAGGACTTGTACACATATGCACATATTTCCTCCACACAGATATATACCCAGGAATAAATATTACAGTATTTTAAAAAGTTAATTATTTTTATATTGAATTATTTAATACTCTTCTGTATTCCCAAGGCTCAAAGAGAAATTTTGAAAATTATAAATATTTAAAAATTAAGCAAAACACTTCCTAACAAGTAATAGGTTGAAAAGGATATTAAAAAAAAAAAAAAAAAAAAAAAAAAAACCTAAATTGTGAGGCGAGCATGGAGGTACAACATATCAAAACTTAATGAACAAGTCAAAAGCAATCCTAACAGCAACCCGAATAGAAACACATACACTGAAAAGAAACAGAAGTCTCTGTCAGCTGACCACTGTTCCTCAAGGAATAAATAAACAAAAACCAAATCAATCCCAAATTAACAGAAATCATGAAATAAAAAAGACCAGAGCAGAAATAATGAAACTGAAGTCATCAATAAAACTAGAATTAAAGAAAAATATAAACAATGTTGGCAGACCAAAGCATGATTACTAGAAAAAGAAAAAGATTCAAGTGATATCAGACATAAGAGGATAGATTGCAACATATACCAACATATACCTGTGCTGAGCAGGTCCAAGATTATTGTGCACAACAATTATCTATATACCAATAAGTCAAAATATCTTAGGAGACATGTCTGGATTCTTAGCTAATCAGTCTCCTAAGGAGGAGTCATGAAGAAACAAAAAACTCAAATAGTCCAAAAGAATACAGAAATTACCCACTAATAAACCCCCATGAAGGACCGAGATAGGTCAGTGGACAAAGCTGTGTGCCATGAAGCTTGGTTAATCCTAGAACGCACATTGGGGACGGAGGAAACTGATTCACAAGCTGTATTCTGATTTCCACACTTGTGCTTTCATACACAAATGTGCTCACACACACACACATACACACACATACACACACACACACACACACACACAGAGAGGGAGAGAGAGAGAGAGAGAGAGAGAGAGAGAGAGAGAGAGGAGAGGGAGAGGGGGGGAGAGAGAGAGAGAGAAGAGAGAGAGAGAGAGGGGGAGAGGAGAGGAGGCGGGGGGGGGGGGGGGAGAGAGAGAGAGAGAGAGAGAGAGAGAAGAATATTTTTGAACGTCTCCCTTTGAAGAAAAGCCAGTACCTGATGGATTGATGAACTCTACAACATTTAAAGAAATAATGTTAATCTTCTCAACCCTTTCCTAAAATCAAAAAACTTTTGTACATTCTAGATGCTCTTGTATGAGAACAGATTATATTGATATTAAAACTAGACCAAGACACTGAAGAAAATTATAAGTCAATACCATTGTTGAACCTAAAATAAAAAAAAAAATGCTTGAAAGATAGTTCAGTATCACTTTTCTTTTTTTTTTTTATTTTTATTTTTAATTTTTTTTTCAGCAAATCAAAAAAATTTAAAAAGCATTCAAACAGAATAAAATGAAAAGAAACAAACAAGCAAAATACCAAGGGTCAGATATACTTATACAAGAATTCTATAGAGCCTTCAAACAAGCAATACTTTTTGAGTTATGTTTAAAAAAATTCAGAACCACAATAAACTCCTTCACAAAGCAAATAATATTGAAATAGTTTATTTTTTTATATCTCTTGTATTCAGTATCACTTTCAAAGAGTCATTCACACAACCACATGGAATTAATACTTGTTATATAAGAACAGCTCAACAGTGCAGGTCCACCCTCATGATATTGCTTATTAACAGAATAAGGAAAAAATGATTATCTCAATGGTATAGAAAATAAATTGACAAAATCCAACCTGCTAAAATACTCTTAAAAGTCACTATCAAAGGCATGAATGTCAACAGTGTAAATTCCATATAAGACACACCTATAATTAACAACATTGTACTCAAGACAGCAGATGAAGGAATTTCATACAAAACAAAGGTGTTACCACTTCTCTTCAGTATGCAGTAGAAAACCAGAGAGATTCAGCAAGAAAAATAAATACATAAAAATTTTTAAAAACATTTTAATTTTCTTAGTTTACAAATTACTTGTTTTTACATATAGAAAACTGAAAGAATCCACCAAAATAGTAAGAACTAGGAAAACAATAAAATCACAGGTTACTCTGCATTGTCAATAAACGATCTAAAACAAAATCTAGAGAATATTACTTCATTGAATAAACAATATAAAATGAAATATTTAGAGATACACATGAGGAAGTGAACTTCTATTCTAAAATCTATAAAACATGTATAGAAGAAATTAAAGAAGATGGAAACAAACACCATCTATTGTAGCTTTATGTGGCAAAAGGAACAGTTAAGTCCTAAAAGGCATCTTTCCTTATTGACTGCCCATAAGGGTTTCATCCTTATGATGGTCTATGACTTCTGCAACTGCTGAAGGGTTTACCTTGTAGACACAAATATTCAGTTCCCAGAAGTCATAAAATAAATGGTCTTAACAGTCATGTTTTCAAATATATTTCAAATGTCAGTCACCTTTCTACTGTCCATGTGACTCTATCATATTTACAGCATTGTTTGAGAAAGTCTCCAATGATTGTAATTCTTTTTTCTGTAATGTGGTTGGGAACCACAGACTATATTTACTTTTTGTTTGATTTTTGTTGTTGTTGTTGCTGTGGATTGGCATTTTGTTTTTCCAAGAGGTAAAAACATCAGGCGAAATACGGGGCCAGGAAAGACTGACATAATGCTACTACAATACCTTTTAAACACGTCTTGACATATTTACTTGTTTATTTAATTAGCAACACAGATAATCTCAAGTCTAGAACTATCATGAAAACACGAAATATTTGGAGATATATAACTCATTGCAGCAAAGCTATTTGCCTACTGAGGAAAAGCTTCTTGGAGTCACTGTTTAAGTTAGATTTCTTAATAAAAAGTAGTAACAAAAGAACTTTGAGAAACAAGTTCCTTTTTAAAAGGCTGTGGGAAAGATCTGTTAGCATTTTAAATCATACCAACATTATGATGGGAAGCCTGAATAAGACATCCCAAAATAGATGAGAGCAGTTTTCACAGCTGTCTGATGGCTCACACACACAAAACATCTTTATTTCATCATTTTACTGGCGTCTTGTGTGTTTCCTCATTTTATTCTTAGAATTAATCTTTCTACTAGTTACATCTTACTATATTTATATACACATGTCTTAGACTAGCAAATTTATGTCATTATACATATATTGATTTTAATTATAATACATATTTATAGATAGGTATGAGTTACTTTCATCAATATAGATAAATGTTTTAGTTATAAGATGGAATTTATGTGTTTTATTTCATAAATGGGACATGCTTTTATGTTATCTTGCCTATAAAACGTAGGAACAAAAGCCAAGGCAGACCAAAAGAAGGCTTGGGAAACATTAGGAAACAGGTCTAGCAATGTCACTATCTTATTGGTCTAAAGAATAATTGATAAAATGTAGGCAGCTGTCTCATATCCTGCTGCATGTCTACTTGATATTCAGTAAATAATCCTTTTGGTCTTCTATACTGAAAATTTGTTAAACAGAGAACAACTTGGCTAGTTGTAATGGGTATATTATAGAGAAGCCATACCAAAACTAGAGTAAGTTCAGAAACAGTTTGATCACTGCTATTTTTGACAGCACACATTTTATGTCATATGAAAAATATTTAATCTATTTTAATACAAATTTACATGGATAGGACCTAAAAAGTTTCATTTTGTCACTGAAGCACTTTTAGAATTTTTTGCATTATCTTTTGTTATGTCCTCCAGATTATTTGGTTATAATCAAGAAGTAGCCTCACTAATTACTGTTTTGTCTTTATATAAAACACTTTATATAACTGATCTTGCCGTATTCTGTTACCATTTACATGTTCATTTTCTATTACTTTATTAATTCAAGCATTATGCCACTTTTTGTTTTACCTGATAACAGTATATAATTGAGTTTTGAGGTTTTATTTTCTCTGAATATGTGCTTTTTAATAAAAAGATATATTTCATATATATACATGCATGTGAATAAAATAATACAATATCTTTACTATTAAAAAATCAGAAATGTTAAAATGTATTGAAAAGTTGGGGAATATTTGCTAAATGTACAAATAGCCACCAACTTATATTCTTTCCTCTCTCTACCCTCCTCATTACCTTATTTATTAGTTACATTTCTATTGCTGTGGTGAGATGCTCTGGCCAAGGCAACTTACAGAAGTGTAATTACAGTCTAGCAGTTCCAGAGGGTTAGAGTCCTTGACAGTGCTTAGGAAATGGCAGGTGACTAGAGCTGGATTTGAGAGCTTACATTTAGAACTGCAAACAAGAAGTCAAGAGAGTCCACTGGGGTTGTGTGTAGGTTTTTGGGAATGCGAAGCTCATCCCCAGTGACAAACTTCCTCCTGCAGTGTTACATCTGCTAAGCCTTCCCCAAACGTATCTACCAACTAGGAAACAAACATTCAAATTCCCAAGAATATGACACCATTTCATAGAACCACCACATTTACTTTTAGCTACTCAAAATTTTATGACCACATCATAATGCAAATTACATTTAGTATAACTTCAGAAGTCTCAAGAGTCTTTCATATTTTCATTAAAAGTCCAAAGAGTTTTCTAAGACTCAAAGGAATAATTGTAACCCTAAGTAAAATCAAAAGTAAATTAATTATTTCCAACATTCAATAGGACAGAATATACATAGCCATTCTATAAGGTAAGATTGGAGTATAGTGAGAAACATTGAAACAAGGTAAGACAGACACTAAGCAGAATAAACTTCAAATCTGGTAGTTTTGTCCCCAGTGTCATAGGGCTGAGGTGGCTCTGACTGACCAGCTTTGGTGCTTATATTATCCTTCTTTCTCTTGAGCTGGTTCTTCTCACTGTATGCAGCTCTCCCTGGATGATATCTCATGCCACTGAGACTTCTAACAACTTGGGTTTTCCAAATAACTTCAGGCTTCTCTTTTACAGTGGCACATAATGGCCTCTCAGGGCCTCTTTATATCTGAGACACCTCTGCCACATTCTGGCCTCACTAGCTCTCTGAAGCCACAGAGGAAGAGTCCATGACACGCCTATAACTCCAGCACTTAGAAAACAGAGGCATGCTGCAAATGTCTGAGTTCTGGTAAATTTATTTGAGTCTTAGTTGAGAGGCAGTGCAGTACAGTACAGTGCAGAACTCCATTGTCAGTTCAGTTCATGCAGTTCAAAAGCAGGTTGCACAGGGAACACGCTAGATACAGGTGAAGTTAGAATGAGAAGGAGTCAGAAGATTAGAACAGATTGCCAGAATTTGTTTGAAGCTAGGCAGAGCAATTCAGTAAGAAGCTGAGAGAAATCAGTTTGAATTAGTCAGCTCAGAGAGAAGTTTGAGCTAGAAAAACTGAGTTGAACCAGCAAGCCAGAGTTCAGAAAGAGGTAGAAAGTCTGAGTTTATTCAGCAGTAAGCCTCTGAGATGATAATTATATTGGGTGAATAAAAATTACTCTTACAGTGATCACTAACAACACCATGACAGAGTCAATATTAGGCTTTCTTGAAATCCCCTGAACCAAAGAAATTAGTTCATTATTTTAAAATGTAGCCTTAGACAGGTTCTTAGGACAGTATAGAAAGCAACTCTAGTCAAAATATCACAAGAACAAATGGTCTCTACTCCAGTTGCTAACTTTGTTCATCTCTGAAACCTCTTGAACCTGGCTTTCACAGCCCCTATATCTCTTAGCTCTTCCTAGGATATCTCCATAAGTTCCATCTATAGCATTTGACAGCTTTCCTAAGATAAAATCGTTCCACATTCCTAAACACACACACACACACGCACGTGCACACACACATACAAATACACACACACACACACACACACACACACACTATCATATCTGTTATAGCAATTAAAGATGTCTATTCTTTGAATTAAAAATCTATTCACAGAGAAAATGCATAATCAAACCACCTCACTAATGAAGAGATCTGAGCACATTACTAGTTGCTTGGGAAGGAAAGGAGTGTGTTTGCTTAAATGAGATATTCATCATATTCTAGGAAATTTGAATACTTGGTCTCCAGTTAGACCTATTTGGGCTGGTTAAGTATGTGTGGATCTGCTGGGGAAAGTGTGTGGACGATATGTGGAAGAAGCCCACTGGGGAAGGATACAAAATCCAAATGCATTTGAGTTGAGGCCTAGCATCCTCTTTATGATTCAAGATGTGAGCTCTCAGCCATTGCTCCATCCCTAGCTACTCAATCATCAACAGACTCTAACTCTCTGGATCTGTAAGCCCCAAACAGGTTTTTCTATAGGTTGGTTGGTCATATGTTATCACAGCAATAGAAAATAATTAACAAAAGTTGGAACCATTTTTATATAAGTTTAGTAATCAGCCTTTTTGAAACATTTATCCATTCCCCTTTACAAATACAAATACATTGGTATATAAATGTGTTTCATATACCTCTTTTATTTTTCTATGTAGAAAGGTTTTATAATCATTTCAGTGCCCATTACTATATGTATAACATAGATAATTCTTTAAGTGAGAGCATTGCTAATATGTATTATTTCATCAGTCTTTTCAAATACCTGGGGATTGTTTTGGTTAATTTTAATCTATTATCAAATCATTTATTTATTATGTTGAATTTTGCTCTTATACGACATGATATTTACTTTCTTTAAGTTAATTTGGATTTTATTTTTACTATTTTTCCTAGCTTCATGAAATAAAATAGATCACTTGTATTTCAGTCTTTCTTGTTTCCTAGCATATTCATATAAGGCAACATATTTGCCTCTACACGGCTTTAACTATTCTATAATTTTGACACTGAATTTTTTACTATCATTTATTTGAAAACATTAAAGTTTCCATTGTAATTTTTTTCTGTTTTGGTGACTTTTTCAGGGAGTTTTATTTTTTATATTTATTTTTATTGTTTATTAATGTACATTTCAAATGTCCTCCTGATTTCCCTTCCGCAAGACCCCTGGCCCATCTCCCTTTCTCTTTGCCTCTATGAGGGTGCTCTGCAACCCACCCGCTTACTTCTGCCTCACCCCTCTAGCATTTCCTTACTCTGGAGCATAAACCTCCACAGGGCCAAGGCCTCTTCTCCCATTGATGCCAGATACGACCATCTTCTGCTATATATGCAGCTGGAGCCATGGGTCCCTTCATGTGTACTCTTTGGTTGGTGGTGTAGTCCTTGGGAGCTTTGGGGGTCTGGTTAGTTGATATTCTTGTTCTTCCTATGGGGTTGCAAATCCCTTCAGCTCCTTCAGGCCTTGCCCTAATTCCTCCATTGGGTTGCTGAACTCAGTCTGAGCTCAGGCTGTGAGTATCCACATCTATACTGGTCAGTTGATAGCAGAGCCTTTCAGAGGACAGCTATACCAGGCTCCTGTCAGCAAGTGCTTCTTGGCATCAGCAATAGTGTCTGGGTTTGGTGTCTGAGATGGGATGGAGACCTAGGTGGGGTGGTCTCTGGATGGCCTTTCCTTCAGTTTGCTCCATTTTTTGTTCCTGTATTTACTTTAGATATGAACAATTCTGAGGTTAAATTTTTTTTAGATGGATTGGTGGCTTTATATTTAAGTTGTAGAGTGTTTTCTGTCTTTTAAAATGTTCTCTCAATTCCACTGAAGTCAGTATACTTTTGATTCTTTGGGGCCCAGGTCTTTTGAAATTTGTTTCTTTCAGCTAATGTCATTGCCATTTGTATTGCGGGAATGCAGATTCAGCAGCTGTCGGCAGCAATACTGTTATCAGTGAACTATGTATGTTCTTGTTTCTATTGAAAATAATAATAGCAAAGACATACAAACTGAGACTGGAGCTTTATCAGCACATTTTAGCATCACCATTAGCAATACTTTTCTGAGTTGTCTTTGACTGCAGTCACTAGCATCTTCTCCAAAACTGTTTGTGTTGTAAAGATTCTCTTAGTCTCTCTAATGTCTTTGTGTATTATAGATGTATACTCTGTAAGCATTTGTTTGACTTGATTCAGAATTAAAAAATTCTGAAAATCCTTCCCTTACATCAGACATTTATTTCATTTATACTGATTGTTACAGCTGACATTCAAATTCATATCACTAAAGTCGCATCTATAGTCGGTTCCTGCTAATATTTTACTCAGGGCTTTCCTTCTTTGGGAAAATGTAAAGTTTTTCGTTGTTTAATCAGTATCCTTTGTATCTCCAGTATCTTTGTTTCTCTGGCTCCCTTGCACTGGGGTAGATAGAGGCTTGCACTACGATGCACAGCGTTGTCACATGTGCTGGGGGTCTGAACTCAGGTTCCCTACTCAATCACAAATTCAATATCTACTGAGCCATTCCTCCAGCATCTCATGTTTTAATTTACTAAGGAAGGCATATTCACGAGAAAATTCTGTGATTTCTCTTTTTTCTTTCTGTGATGTGTTGTTGATGCTTGTTTTTTCCATTAAATCAGAATTTTTAGTGGGAAGTTATCTTTTTTCTAGCATCTTGAAAATGCCAAATATTATTTTCTGTTTTTCATGATTTCTGTTCTGAATTCAGAAACTGATATTACTGTTGTTTTCTTTGAAATATTCCTCTTCTCTTGTTTTATTGCTATTACTTTATCTGCAGTATTTGGAGTGATTTTTAAATTTTAGTTATGTTTTTTCTTGTGTGTATGTTTGTATAAATCATATGTGTTCAGGTGTGCATACTATGGCTAGTGAGCAAGTGTCAGAGGATAACTTTATAGAATCTCTTCTTTTCTTCTAACTTTATGTAGGTTCTGAAGGTTGAACTCAGATTGCCAGACTTACACTATAAATGCTCTGAGTCAACTTGCTCAATTGTCCAGGATAATTTTGGTTTTGTTTTATAAAACTATCCTGAAGTTCAAAAACTTCTTGAATGTCAGGTATTAATTTTCATTAGTTTTGGAAAATTCAAAGAGATCATTTTCTCAACTATAATTTCTCTCTATTCTCAATGGCATATCAATTATATGTTAGGGTGATGATGTTTGTTGTACATGATATTATATTATTTTCTTCCATTTTTTTATTTGAGCTATCTTCTTTCTGCATACTTTCTAGGGACCTGTGTTTCTGATAATATCTCTATCATCCTGATTATTTTTTAGTCTTCTGTTGAACATACTCAATTCTTCATTACATTCGTTTTGTTTTTTTCTGTTCTTTGATACTTTTAAAAAACAAATTTTGGGCACATTTTTTTCCTGTGACAATCTGGTGCATATTACGTATTTCTCACTATATCCTTAATGACCGAAACACCTGAAGTACCTGGAAGTTTGTATGAATCTTCTTCCCTCCATTTCCCCCTGTTCTCTCATTAGTGACATACATGATGGATTTGAACCAAATACTCCATACCTAAGAATTCATATGAAGTCTGGACAATAGTGCTTTCCCTTGAGAGGATTTATTTGCTTCTTCCCAAGAGATAGATAGGGATCAAATGGCCTTAATATGAGGCATAGTTTAGATCCTCCATAGTCTGTGCAAGCAGGAACTTTAGTGACTTGCTCTAGTTGGCACTGGTTCTGGAAGCAGAACTGAGATCTTAGCTTTTGGCCAGAGCCTTTCCTGCTTGAGGAGCCAAGTTCAGACTCCCAGGTGTCTAAGTTTCTAATAGCTTAGTTCTTTGCTAATCATGGGTCATATTTTGCATACTGTTTGTCTCCTGGCCCTTTACCTCTTGTCATATCTCTCAAAGCCAAAGCTGAAACAAGACCATCATCCCATTTCTCTATGGATCACTATCTCTCAGCCTTAGCTGGTATTGTATCCCTGAAATACAGGGTGGAGCTTCTTGCCTATGCAGCTGTGGCTTATTCCAGGGAGGAAGTTTTCTTGACACCCTGCTCATCTTTGCATAAATCATTGAAGATGCCAAGAGGAACATTCTAGTTCATGGAGTCTGTTGCCCTTTGCTTAAGACTGGAATTTTCAGTAATTTCTTGACACCATCAGGCAGCTGATCTTAATATCTTATTCAGTTTTTATGTTTGTTGTCTTTGGGGAAATAACAAAACAATAAAAATATATGTTTACATATGTAATATAGCTTCAAAAAACAAATATCAGAACATGGTATGTGACAAAATTTGTGCATATGAATTTAAGGAATATTTAATATATCTGTCCTAATAATGAAGCATGCGAAATATTAAAATATTTTGAGAATATACGAGAGAGTATTTAAAATTATGATCACGCAGGAAATGTGGAAAAAGTAAAATAGTTTTATTGAGTACTTTAAGTAGATGCTATACTCAAGAGAAATGATGTCCCTTGATTCTGTTGGTGTCTTCCCCAAGTAGTGCTTAAAGAAAATAAGTAAGCTGATCCCTCATCTATCTATAATCCCAGTACCTAGGAGGTTGAAGGAGACTGATTATGCATTTGAGGTTAGGTTGAGATACACAATCAGTATGAGGGCAGTCCAGGCTACAAACTAACATCCTGTCTCCAATAAATAAATAAATAACAATAACATTCCTGAAAATTCTGTATTGTGGAGGTTATGGTTAGTGTTAGTGGTCCAGATGGAAGGTCTAGGCATGAAGGAGACAGGGCATTTTGCTTTCCATAATTTTACAGTCATTATTAAAGGATGAAAAATTAAATAAACATTTAGAACAGTGATAATGCCAAGTACAAAAATAAATAAAGCATTAGGACCTTACAAGGACTGACAGGGAGCACCTTCATTGAACATTCTATATATGCTATCTGGAAGAGGTGCTATTGGAGCTGAGAATTTAGTAACAGGAAGTGCTAGCCCTTGAAAAGCCTGAATACATTTGTCTTCTGCAAAAGAAATAGTAAGATGGCCAATGTTCTCGAAGCAGAGAGATCAAAGGAGAAGTGATGTAAGGTGATTTGGGGGAATAGCTCTGTCTGCTTAGCCACTGCAGGGAGCAGTCAGTCACCAGGAGGACTTTAGATTTATCTCTGAGAATAATGAGCCGCCTACATTGAGATTTGAGCAGGAAGTAACCTGGTTTCTTTTATTTTGTTAGCATCACTGTGGGAGAGGGAATGGCCAACTGAAAGGCAGTTAGACCATGCTGTTTCCTGGCAATGAGCTGACTTCAGGGAGGTGGCAGTGGCAGAGCAGAAGAGTTGCTGGTCTGGAATTTATGATGGAAGTTGACATGTCTAGATTTAATGATGGAAGAATCCAGGAGGAAGGAGAATGTTGACCCAGAGGGTTCCGGCCCAAGGAGTGTATCTTCCTATGATAATGTTACAGACAGGGAAGGGAGTTGCATTAGATATTAGTGGTAATTATGATTCATAGTTAACTTGTTATATTTGAAACATACATTCATTATAGATGTGGAAGCAGGAGAGAACTGATTGAGGAGCCTCAATTCAGGAGTGAGGTGCAAGCAAGGAGATCATGGTGGCAGGGATGTCAGCTAGAAAGGAAATTGAGAGTTAAAAGGAAAGCCAGACTAAACCCTGGGTGGGTAACTAGGTCAAGAGGGAACTGGATTGTTGCAAAGGATGAGCCAACTACAGCTACCTGGGTACCATAAATACCAGATTGCAGGGGAAAAGTACATAGCAACCCACACCATCTAGATTTCAATTAGTAACATATCTAGGTTCTTTTTGTTGTGGGTTTTATTTATTTATTTTATTTTTTGAGAATCTTTAATAAGTGACTAGAGACAGTGAGATGTAATTTGGAACCTTACACAATACAGTACTATCTACCAGCAACTAGTTTAATTATTTGAGTATACAAATGTTTACACTGCGATTTTTCAATTAAGGTAATAGCCAATGAAGTCATTCAGAATAAAATAGAGTTAATAATATATCTGCTTATTAGCTAGGTTGTATCTAAATATTCAAAGTAATATAATACTTTGTCAAAATATCTCACTTTTGTTGTTTTTACAAATATTTTAATGCAGCGTTCCTGCCAAGTTGATTACAGGATTTTAGATTAATCTCAATTTAATGGAAACAATGAACATGAATTAAGAAAATTTGGTACAAGTCAGGGAATCAGTGTAAACCTTACAGAGTAGATGCTTCTTAGCAGTGTGCCATCATTATTCAGATATAAGAAGTCAGATTTAGGGGCAAAAGATGACTCAGGAGGTGAGGTGCTTGGTTTGAGTTATGAATTCTCTCCCAACCTCATCCAAAAGGCTTCTTTCTGTAATCTTTGCACAGAAGAGGTAGAAACATGGAAATTTTGAAACTCTCAGCAAACAGCAGATTCAGTGAGAGGCCCTGTCTTGAAAACAAGATGAAGAGAGACTAGAAACTACACCGGATGTGGATATCTGGTCTCTACATGCATGCACACAAATGCATATATATCCTCACACATACTTTTACACATACAAACAGATATATACACATGCACATGATACATACACAACGACACGCATACTGATACATATTCACATACCCACAAATATACCCACACAGACACACACATACACATGAGCACAGACACAGACAGACATACACCATGCATAGACACACTCACACACAGAGACATACAAATAAACACACAGATACACATACCCCACACATACATACATACACAGATATGCACACACATGTACATATTCGCAGACACACATATAGATACTACGTATACACACATATATGCACACATACAAAGACATGAACACACATGCAGACACACATGCATATTCACAGAGACACACAGACAAATAGATACACACAAAGATACATATACATACCACAAACACATATACAAACAGGCACCCATGCGCATGTGCACACACATACACACACAGAAAGAGAGAGAGAGAGAGAGAGAGAGAGAGAGAGAGAGAGAGAGAGAGAGAGAGAGAGTCAGGTTCAACATGGAGGCCAACAGGAATACTCCTCAGAACACAGATCAATCATTTATGTAACTGTCTGTGTTCTTAGTATTCACTCATTCCAGGCTAAAGCCTTTCAGTAATAACTTCAAATGTAAGATTTTTCTCCGAGTAAAATATTAAAGTCAAATTTCAAATTTTATCTTATGTCTATCTTCACTGATACTCTTATCAAGAAACTCAAATGACAAATATTTATATCTATCAATGTGAAAATTAGTATATTAACTTAGGGATTCTGGAAGAAGCACTTATAAAGCAAAATACAGAAATTAAGATATGGGATATAAAAAATGATTGTTATTTCCCTAATAATTTTAGATTATGCTTAAGAAAATTAGGATAGTGATAACATATTTCAGTCAGTTCTTAAAACAATTAATAAGCTAGTTAATTTTAATATAGTTCACATAATTAGATTTTCCATTTTGAAGTAGATTACTTCTTGACATTATTATTAATATGTATCATCGAGGCATATCAGAGTTCAAGCCACCTTGATTCCATTTTGCACATGTGTCTATACACATATGAACATATGTTGAAACAGAGCATGAGCTATGAAGCAATTGTCCTCTACTTGTCTTTATGGTAGAAAATACTGCATGACACATACTACTTTTTCTAATTCCCATCGTCGTATCATTGTGATAAAAATACCCTGACAAAAAGCAACTTAAGAGAGAAAGGGTTTATGCAGTTTATATCCTAGGTTGTAAAGAGTCATTACCAAAAGTATGAATGAATGCATTCAGGCCTGTTTGTTTGTTTTCTTTACTTTTATACAGTCAAGGATTTCAGACTAGCAAACAGTGCCACTCGCTGTGTGATGTGTCCTCTCTGACCTATTAATACTAGTAATCACAACAGTCCTCCACAGCTATGCCCATAGACCAACCGCAGGTACACAGTTGCTCATTACAATTCTCTTCCTGATTCTAGGTCACAATGGCAACTGAAGCTAAAGCTAACCATAAAGCACCACATAAACTTTTCTTATAAGGAAAACTCATGTAGCTTGGGAACATACCAGTGACACAGCTCCTATTTCTTACATGCCTGTTGATATGTCACATTCTGAAGATTATTTCACCAAGATAACTGCATGAATAAAAGTAAAAACATCTTTAAATCATATTTTAAAAAGAAATCAGGATTTGAAGAATGTAAGGAGAAATAGGCAAAGTATTAGGCTTCTAAGTAGTGAATACTACCTTAATGTTGTTTACAAATATGTCATTGCACAGAGTGGACCATGATAAAACATGGATGTAGGATGATTATGATGTGTATTAAAGCTCTATCGATGGTCACAATATGTTACCCTCAGGACATGTTCATAATGTAACAGATCTACTTACAAGGTTAAACATGTTTGAAAAAAATATTCTTACTGTCTCTTCAGTTTTGCTCTGAACTTAACAATTTGCCCTTATTTATTTGGTCAACCAGCTCTTTACAAAGACAAGAAAATGGTCTATGTCTTTCAATAATTGTTTTTTGTTTGTTTGTTTGTTTAAGGTTACCATTTTCAATTTAGAAAGCATTTAACATTTTGAGGGATCTTTTCATTTACAATTCGCTTCTCAGAGGGAGCTGTTGTTCTTTTTGTAAGCCACTGCAGTTAACAACAAGGAGATGGTAAAATATTTATAGCATAAACTTGGTAATCATGACCACTGTATCTGTAAGTTCAATGACATTTAGGACATCGATATTGCTGTTGAAGCCACAATACCATCTGTCAAGATCCCTCTGCATCTTGCAAAACTTGAACATAGAAGTCATTAAATGAAAACCCTCTATTTCACCCCAGATTCTGTCAAGCAATATTTTCCATCCATTAGAATGGATGTGATTGCAGTAGGTATCATGTGCAGGTTGAATTATCCAGTAAATGCTATGTATTGTATTGTACATCTCACACCCTCCACTTTGTTGATGAATCTTTGAGTTATGGTCATGATTTTTGATAATGTCATTTAGTATGAATATCTGTTTATGTCCCAGTTTTCTTCTCTTTCTTTCTTCTTTATGTATACTAACATATTTATTCATTTGCTTTGTATTTGTGTACCAGCAGGTAGACTTGCTAGTACAAAAGATACCTCAACTTTTAAAAAAGTTCTTTGTGTAGGGTACATAACTATTTCCACAGTGGCTCTACCATTTGACTTTTCTACCACCAGGACACAGGAGTCAAAGCTCCTCACACACTTCCTGTTTTCTGTTCTCTTCTTACACTTTTCCAAATTGGTTTAAAAAGATAATGGTTCATATTTTCAACCAGAGTTCTCTAATATTTCTCGAGGTCGTTTTTGACACATCCTGAGAGATACATAATAATTTTTAAACTACCTGCTGTTGAAAAGAATAGCAATGAGGAATACCTTTTAAAATTTGAAAGTCCTGAATCATGATAGATACAACCTTGCGCTACAGGAAATTAAATCCTGCTCAATTTTGTTCAGCCTTCTGAAATATGTCATCAGTTAAAGGCTCAGGATAAGTCAAAAAGAGTCAGGTAGTAAATGAGCTATTTTATTATTTGCATAAATTATAGTTTTATCGTACAAATATAATGTGTGCATGTACTCATGTCTAGAATTATAAGAGGTCTTTGTGTCATTAGGGAGTTGCTGCAGGCACTACTTGAAAATCTGTTTTGTCTTGGATGGTGGACAAAATGTTTTACATGAATCTATGAATCATCATTTGGACTTTTTCAACTTTTGAAGGGAGATAATATTACAAATGAGAGCATTTGCATTACAGAGATTAAGCATCTTGCTGAACATTTAACAATTAGGAAGCAATGGAACCTGAGCCCAACTTAGTGTTAAGCTCCATGCTGGTTTCACAGCTTGCCCTCCAGATTCCAAACAGATGTTTTTTTCAATTCATATGCAAACCTCAGAATCTAAGAGCTTCAAGATTTTCTCTGTTATTCACAGAACTGTACTGACCATTTTTCATAGCTTCACTAAAAATTTAATTAATGTAAAATAATGTTAAACTTCTATGTCTAGGTGAAACTTTGGATTTATCAGAAGCACTATTATCCTATAACATACATTTATAGATAGAACTTCACCTCCTTTATTGACTGCTTAAATGTCTTTTTTAGGGAATAATTTGGATGGGGTTACTGTGTATTTGTTGGTCAGTGTAATCACACATAAGAAGCCATATAGACTTGGAACCTGATAAGAAAGCTCAGAGAAACTAATTGCAACAAAATGAACACCAGAAAGACAAAACTGAGCTATTATTATCGATCCTGTTAGTCAAGACAATTTACAGAAAATTAAATCCCCTTTCTTCACTTTCAGTGTGATTTGTTGATTTTGCTGAGAAAGAACATTTAAATTCTCTGTAATAATCATACTGAAGACTTGAATGTTTCCATGGCAACATGGCATTTAATGTTCTTATTGTTTCAATACATTATGTGGAATTCTACACTCAATATTTTACAATGGATTTTCTAAAAATGTAGTAAATGAGTTAAATGAAGTTAACACAGTATCCAGAAAAAAATGATTTATCATAAACAATAAAATTATATACCAAACAGCTGGGGTTTAAGAAATATGTCAGTATCAAAATATCCCTAAAAACCCAATAAGAACTTTAAGATAGCAATGTTTTATATATAAAAGAAAACACCACTATATGATTAGGCTAAGAGATAGTAAAAATTATACTAATCCTTAAATATAAAATTATATAAGTGTATTTGATAATTCTTTTTCATGTCTCACTTATTTTTTCCAGTATCTATTGGATTCTGGAAACTGACATAAAATTGTTGTTTAGCTATTGTAGAACAGTTCAGATTAGAATTTATCTGAAATGTAAGGGCAATGTAATTGAGGCTGAATTAATTGAACTTAAGGAAACTCTGCTTATCTATGGTGTCTGCTCCTTTCATGGGGAATCATCAACATGAACTTTCTAAATGAGTATTCCTGTCCATAACTAAACACATTTAAAATTCATTCTACCATTGTACTTAAAACTTCTTTATTCTCCATTTAGTACCATAGTTATTTGAAAAGTCCAACAAAAATTAACTGTAATTATAATGACTATTGGTGTGTAAATTAAAATTACAGATGGAAGTCCAGACATAGACAAACTTTATCCTCAATTAATAAGTACTTACTGCAATTCTAATTTCTTTCTCAGTTAAAAGTTTTAAAACGTATATTCAGTGTAGATCATTTTCCAACTTGCTATAAAACTCCACTTTAAAGATTATATAAAAATGTAACTTTAATCCCATATATCAATTAGGAGATAAATAAAAAAGTCACTGATTGTAACTGCTAATTTCAATGAGGATTAGTATAAGTAAACCTTCTCTTAGCACATCAATTGTGTCCCAAAGTTTATTCTTCAGAGCTACATGAAGGAATTATTGCTGTTATTTCCATTGCTGAGATGGAAAAGAAATTCTCAATGAATAGAAAGTTTAAAAACTTTGCCTACAGGACAAAAACTCATGTAATACATATTGCATATTTCCCAACAAGCAGCTTCACGTTAAATGTCTTATCTAGTACTACAAAGTTTGTCTCAGCTTCATTCCTCAGTACTCTCCACAAAGTACATCCTTAGTAACCTTGCTTTAGGGCCTCACACTCTGGACATAACCACAAAGCATCATGTCTTCCTCCTGCTTCTCATACAGAGCTTTCAAAAACGACTATAGAACACATCATGAATGCTTCCCACACTATCTGCATCACCCCATCCTAATCTAAACCACTATCCCCCTCTCATTAGGGCACAGAGAAGAGCCTCAGGTCTAACTCATTTCCATATCCCTGTCTGCTTCCAGCTTGCCCTTCAGTAGTCAGAATAGAAAATTAAAATATAATTGGATTCTGTTATCTGTTCAAATGCCTCCTTGTAGCATCTCAATCTGTGTAGACCCAAATTCCCACACTTACCTTTTGTGTATCCCTGGGACCTGGTCCTGACGTTCTCCAGCATCATCTCTGACAACATACTCTTTTTGTCTTATTTTATTCTGAACACACTGGATTTCTTGGGATAAAATACATTTATTCCTTCATTAAGCCTTCCATTCTTCCTGGACTTTATTTTCAAATCCTATTCAATAAGATATAACAGTTTCATCCTTTGTGTCATTAAGGTCTTTATTTGAATCGTCTTAGAAAAATCTTTTGTGACTATTTTATAGAAAACTCTACCTAAAACTCCTTTACTTGCTTACCTATCTTGTTTGTCACTACAGTAGCATATTGGCAAGTGCTTAGCAACTGGCTCTCCAGGGAGTAGGAAAGCCCTGAGTTAAACTGTCATGCATTCTCCATGAGGAAAACATTCCTACAGTGGCTGATTGCACATTACTTCATGGAATGTCATTGGGAACAGTGTTAATGAGAGGCACTCACATTGGCTTCTGAAAATCATGTGAATTGATTCTACCATAGCTCTGGCATGCTGCTCGTTTTTCTGGAACATAACTCCACTGAGAGAGGGATTTTAAATTCACCTCTGTATTTCAACACCTACATTACAGGCTGCCACAGTACATGATGTGTTACTCAATAATTGCAAAACAAATGGATTAGTGAACTAATTAAAACACCATTCTGTGAGTCTTTAATATACATATGCACATTCTATAATTAGTACCTTGGAAAGCAAAAATGAGCCTAGTAATCTCCAAGTGGATTTTATTTCAGATACAACTGTCTTTTCTACCCTGCTTATTTTGGGAGTCACCCTAATTCTTATTTTAATGTTTTCTTGTTTACCAAGAATAAGAGCATCCCCATGTACCCTGTTCATATTTAAGTAATTTCAGTTATGTTCAGCAGGGAAAGCCTGATCTGAAATTATCTCACTATATTTATGTACCTTAGATACATAAAACATTACTAAAATGCCCATATCTATCACATCTGCAATTGAAATTATGACCTCTTCCCTCTCTTATTTTCAATCTTCACAGTTTCCTATCCAGATGTTAAAGGCATTATTTTGGAGCATTCTGGAGAATTTGGATAGCCATGTGGCTTCCCTTCTTTCAGTGTGATACTGGCAATACCAGATGCTTAATGGGGAAGGATATGGGCATCTACTCCATACAACATGCATGTAAAATTAGTTCCATAGACTAACCATGTTTGTAGCATAATGGTCACTTCTTAGCTGTCTGCTGTGTGGTCTCATTTTAGAGTCTGGCTTCATGTCACGAGACACACAAGACTTGCTCCGTTGTATTTCCATTTGTGTTTTTCTCTGCATATGTATTTATCTACTCTACATTCTTCTTTGCTAGGCAGACAGTGGTCTTGCAACCTTACCATCTGGTGTGAGCCAGACTACTTAGGAAGCTCCTGGATTATAATTCCTGTCTGAATTTTCACATATGAAACAAAACCCAATTCTATGCCAAGGGAAACACTATCCCAGAGATGTGTGTATGTGTGTGTGTGTGTGTGTGTGTGATGTGTGTGTGTGTGTGTGTGTGTGTGTGTGTGTGTATGAGTTTTTAAAGATTTGCTTCTAAAATTTTGATTCGATTTTGGGGGTAGGGTTGTTAATGATTTCAGAACCAGAATTCACAGATAATAGTTTGTACTACTTTAGAAGGAACTAAGTATAGAATTTTTCCAGAGATGCCTTTTCAAACAAAGTGGACATGTTAAGGAATGTTTTAAGGCTTTCAGAAGAAGACACTTGGAACCACAATTTCCTAAGTGCTAAGATTGCAAGTATGAGCTACCATGCCTAGAAGTTAAATACCCCTGTTTTTTCTAAAGGGAAAGATTTAGAAAGTTGGAGGAGTAAGAAGCATAATGAAAATCTGTAGATATTTCAAAGAAGGTAAAGGTAGAGAAAAGTAATATAACATTTCCAATAAGGTCACTGGTTCTGGAGTTGTTATATTAGTGTAGTGAGGTTGTGATTCAGAAGCTGCAGATTATTAAATAGGGACGATATTTACTTTACAAAGTCCATAAAGACATGACAGTAGAGAAACAGACAAACATGAAAAAGTCTGGTGCTGTTTCTTGTGTAGTAGGTAAATTGGGTAACTATTGAGTGACTGGCCTGTGGGAAGCAATCAGGAACCAAAATCACAAAGTTTCCAACCATCTTTGATTTTTACTCTGCACTGCTAAAACTCCATTTCTGTCTCTTCTCATCACTACATCATCTTTCCCATTGTTCCCCAAATGCTTTGAACTTCAGTGACTCATTCACTTCTCTAATGTCACTACTGGAGCACATGTTGGTTGTCCTTATCCTGCTCATTTTAAGTGGAGAAAAACAAGGCGAGGCTGGGTATTTCTCTAGGGTGAATAATTTTCGGGAGGCAGGTTTTCAAATGTCACAGTTTTGATTGTCTGTGATTCACACCAATATTGCAGTCTGTGATGGCTGTGCTGTGAGAGAGGACTCAGCCCACCTGCTCTTTTTACCAGTAGCTGATGGGAAAGCCATGCTGGGCCAATGACTTCCTCACAGGAGGCAGGTCAATCTTCTAAAACCATAGATTGCCTCAAATGAGAAAGCAGCCTTATGAAGAGAGAGGAGATGTCAAGGGCAGTGCTAAACACAAGAAAAATGCTTGCCTGGGTTTCCCCTGCAGCTAACATTGTTAAAAACGATAGCAACTTAACGAAGCATGGATGGCTGGATGTGTTAATAAGCAGAGGGAGGGTTGTGCTCATTCCAATCTGGAGTCTACTTCCTCTTGCTATAGTTTTAGTAAATCTGGGCTAAAATAGTGAGACCTTATGGCCAACAGTGCCATTGGAGTTGATAATTATTAAAACACGTTTCTGTTCTCTGAATGGAGTATAGTTGCAGAAAGTGCCTAGCTATTTATCAAGGTAATTAAGAAAATGTATTAAACATTTGCACTTTAGGAACAAGCACTAAATTACTGCCAGTGGTAATACTGTTGTGTAAAAGAGAAATATTTGTTTATTAAAATGAGATATATTAGTATGCTTTTAATTCTAGTTATGAAAAGAATTCAAATATACACAAAAGTATAGAGAATAACATGAGTGTGGATAAACCCAATGACTACCCATTTATAAGAATTAACTCATGGCTTCCTTCATGTCAATATTTTATTTTTATTTGTGTGTGTGTGTGTGTGTGTGTGTGTGTGTGTGTAGGTGTGTGTGTGTTTTAGTACATGTATGTGGAGGACAGAAAAGACCAGGTGAGTGTCTTCCTCTGCCTGCTTCTTGTATTTCCTTGAGGTAGGGTTTTTCAGGTAACTTCAAGCTTATTGTGACAGCTAGGCTGACTAGCCAGAGAATCACTTCCACTTGAGATCATGCCTGACTTTTATAATGGTACTAGAGATTTGAACTCAGGCCCACAGACTTGCACAGCAAACAAACTGACCTGGTAAGCCATCTTGTCTGCACCCCTGTCCTTGTTTCTTTTTGAATGGATGACTAGTTTCATCACAATGCATTTGGGGACACACATTGCATTATTCAGCTAAATCGTTCAACTCTCTCTTGATTTATAAACTATTTTTTAGCTTACCTGTAATTCCTTTATCTGAGGATTCTAGTGAGTTGTCTAATGGAGGTCCTAACATTTCCCCTTTGCTAATTGTCTTCTGTAGTAATGTTTGCACATCACTACAGGTCCTGACAATGACCATAGCTTAAATTTCCTCTAATTGAGTTCCCTGTTTTGGCATGACTGTTTTATTGTTGGCAAGCCATGATTCTAACAGATTGTAAGAATGTCTAGGTATCTTCATTTTGGGGATATCAATGACCAATGATGAGCACAGGTAACCTTAGAGTCCTTGATTAAAGTAGATTCTCCTTCCCAATAAAGAGCAGCAAGTCATGTTCCATATCCCCTATAGCCTCTTGTCATCTCAAGGTGTATCTCTCTACTGGGGCACTTCGATTTTGGTATGTTCTTGGTTATTCTGGTTTTACTGTTTTAGAAGTTAACTTTATGTTAACCTTGTCCTTCTCTGGAAGAAATCTATCTAGTATTTCTAGTGAAATAAATAGAGCTGCATATTATTGTACGCAATTGTATGTTGATTGTATATTAATGGAGAGAAAGGAAAAGTAACTCATATCTTTGAGCCAGAGGTAAAGATTTTCCTTCTTGTAGAATGTGGCAAACAAACTCCTTCCAGACTGTTGAAAAGTTAGCCATTGTTTAAAACCCTTGATAAAAAAAAATCCAATTTCAACAAATAATTGCAAATTTTCTCTTCATAGGATTATCATTAGTCATCTAGTCAGATTATTGTTTCTTAAGAAAAAACTTAGGTACTGAAACTACTCATTTTCAAATGTATTAATTCCATGAGTGTAATGTGAGCATTTCAGAAATCTGTTTTAATTGGGAGCAGAGTGTCCCTGTTCCTCTTGTTACCTGGCAGAGCATCTTACCCAGAGGCAGAGTGGCTCATCTGCTTACCTGTAACTTCTGTCAATCTATGCTCAGCAATGCTAATGTATTTACAGGAGGGGTGGGGTGGGATAAAGTAGCCTAACTCAGTATAACCGCGTGACAGTTACAGATCATTTTAGTACATGGAATTATTTGAAATGAATCTGCTTAAAGACTGAAAACATAGGCCAGTGTATTCCTCTGAAGCCCCCTCTGTATCACTCTGGCTTTCCTGGATAAAATAAATGAATAGATAGATATACAACTCATCTAGTATATAATGACTGTGGATGTTTTTAGGTTAATTTTTTTTGTTTTGTTTTTAGAGCCTCATTTAAACCTCTTAAACTTGGTGCCTGACTTAAATTTTAATTTAAGCCATTATCAGCATATACACATTAACCTCTACTTTAGAGAAATGTGGTATAATTTTGCTTAGATAATATAGACATAATATGTACAGAATAAGAACTTGGTTATATGTGCCATAGGTGGGAGAAAATTATTATGAATATATATTTTCTTTGTACAAAGATGTGCAATGAGTTTTAGCCCCTCAGTCCGTGCTATGTTCCAGCTTCTGTCAGTGCTTTGTGTACAAGGCTCTGGACTGTCACAGCAGCCGTAGGCAGACTGAGTCCGCTGGACTGTAACTTCTTCTTTCCTTCAGCAATATTTATGAATCTTCAAAAAAAAAAAATGACCAAGATCTCCTCATTTGGTCTCTTTGCTGTTATTTGAATTTTGTTTTGTTCCTTAATTTTTCTTTAGCGCTTGTAGACGAAAACAACTAATAGTCACGTGAACTGCATCTATCGACTCAAACAAAGAAACATAGATACAGCTATGAACATTTCAAATTCTTCCCTAAACTTGAACATTCATACTTTGGATAA
This sequence comes from Mastomys natalensis, assembly GCA_021653895.1. Classification (NCBI taxonomy): domain Eukaryota; kingdom Metazoa; phylum Chordata; class Mammalia; order Rodentia; family Muridae; genus Mastomys; species Mastomys natalensis. The sequence continues at coordinate 1,305,539 of JAJTUV010000353.1, forward strand.
TCCTTTCTGGTTTGGACATTAGATCACTCTCATCACTTTAAAAGAAGATGGACAAATAACACCATTTGGATCATGGGCCATTTCAAAGCAAAGAATACAAATGGGCTTTCAAAATACAGTTTTTGTAATGTTGAGATTAGGTCACAGCTGCAAGAAATGTTAAAATTCATAGCATGGACAAAAGTAGATATTAGAATACTGCAGGAATGCTTGCTAGCCAATTCTGGCTATGGTTTCTAAGTGGACAGCTGTGCAGGTAAGGAGGCAGTACACAAAGTAGGACAGAAATTAGATGACCACCTGCTAGCCTCATAAGCAACAAGGAAAGACAACTCAGAGGAGAGGGTGTTGGGTCAAGTTCTCCCTGAGGACACTGCTACTTAGAGCCACTGGCCTTCATCAATTTGTTTGCCCTTTGTGAAGAGTTTAAAGAGAAGGCTTTGTTTCATTTGTAAGGAATCATATTGTTTCATCCTGTTTCTTTTTAGAAAAAAAAAAACATAACACACTTATATATTTGTTTGTATGTGTGTGTGCATCCATGTTCATGTGTGTGTGTACTTACTTGTGTATGCAATTGTGTGTGTACATGAGTGCATGAATGTGCATGCATGCATATGCGCGTATGTGTGTGTTTGTATACACACACATGTGTGTGTATGTGTGTATACATGTATGCATATGTATGCACCTTTGTGTGTGTATGTGTGTGTGTGTGTTGGGGGTATGTGGCTTCATGTATGTGGAAGCCAGAAGAGGGTGTCAAAGCTCTTCTTAGAGCATTTGCTTGATACCCGGGTTGTTTTGTGAGTACTAGGATGAGAATACGAATCCTGATTACACAACTGTCAAGCCATCTCTACATTCCTTGCCCTATACCTTCTAACTGTATACCAGTGACACTCAAAATCTCCAAAATATCCAAACACAATACTTTTTGGTAACAGCCTTCTGAAGATCAAGGTACCTGGAAAAAGGAAAATCCTAAATGTTCTAGAAACCAATGTTAGAGCACTCAGCAACACTTATAGTTGGTTCTGAATACCACCCAGAACTCATAGTTTGTGAGACCTCAGATACTCCTCACTGCAGCAGAACCTGAAGTACTCCAAGCTCCCAGGTTGCTGACTTGAGGTAGTATTATACAATATCACATTATTTTAGCCGTGGCGTGAAAAAGTATCTTTCATGAAAAGATCTTTTATGGAAAGATCCTTCGGCAGAACCCTTTTCCCAATTATATCCTGAGAATACTCAATTCTCAATACTCCAATTAGACCCATTAGTAGAGATGAAACTCCTAGTTCAACACTGCAACAGTTGAGGTAATTGCACGATGGTAAGATATGTGAATGAGCAGTAAGCATAGTAGGAACTAGAAAGCTCCCTTTCTTCCAGTAAAATTTCAGCTATTTATTGTTATTTTTAAATTGATTTTGAATTTTTTTTACGGACACTATGTTTTTTTTTTTTAAACAATACCTTCCCACCAAAAGAGCAAGTAAAACAAAAACAAGAACTAGAACAATAGCCAACAAATAAAATATTTGCATATCATATTAGTATATGGTCATTGAAGCCTGGTGGTCATAGTAGGTCTTACAGTGAGATGCTTGGTTTCCTTGCTACAGCTCTACACTGTAACGGATTGTGCCTGTGTTCATTAGGAATAGGTATTAATGCTACTGATTTTAAAGAGTCTAAATATGTAAAACACAAGAGACAGTTAATAAAACAGCACAGACAATATTAAAGAGCTATTCTGTTTGAGGCATTGAAAATGTGGGGTACTTGAAAATCTCTTAAAATTTTTACATTCACTCTCTGAAGCCTTCAAAGAATGCTTCTATTCATTGTGTTTTTCAATAATGCTATTTACAACACTTTAAGAAGTTTATTCATAATAGTACATGCCAACAAATTTAATTAGTGTTGCATGGGATGTAGAAGAATCCATAGAAAACAAATGAAAGACAGATATTGTTTTGAAATGGCACTCTTTTGATATTGTAAGAAGCAGGGACTATTTCTGTGACATTTAATGTTGGCTGTTATAGTGAATTATAGAATGAGGCTTCTAGGTACTTTGTTTAAAAGTTTTCATCTATTATTTCAGAGCCAACACAGATGCTCTGCAGTCATAAATCTATATCATATTACCCAAAGAAGTTGGCCTGTTCTTCTGTTTGCTGGGCTGCTTACTAAACAAACTTCCTTATCTATAACCCCAGTGTATCCTTATTTTTCTTATGCGATAACTGTGTTCTCTAACATGTTTCATTATCTTTTATTTTTGTCTATCTTAAAAAAAAATCACTGATTTTTTTTTCCTGAAAGGAAAGATACCACCTCAAATATTCATGCAGCAGGTACTCTATTCTAAAGAGTAGCCAGCATGTTGAGGTCATTATCTCACAATCTCTTCCTTGGGTTGTCTTTGAAAAAGAAGTACTAAGAGGTAGAATGTTAAAGGGTTTACATACTTTTCTTAGACCAGCAAGGCTGAATAAGATGAGCAGGAGAGAAATGCATGCCTTGCTTCCAACCAAGTCATGTATGCCCTTGTGTTGGCTAGGATTTAGGCACTTGCAAACAGAAATGGCCAGAGCTAAATTAAAAGGACCATAGATGATATGGTAATTTTGATTATTCAACTACATGTAATAAATGCTGAATACACACTACCTCAAAATATTGTAGTAAAAACTGCACCAGTTTTAAGGATGGAAAAGCTGAAATCCTGTTCTCTGGGTACTCACAATTTAGGTGTTCTCTTTTCTTATTGTTTTAAGGCCTAATAGGATTGCTTTGGGAATACAGACAACTATGAGGAGACTATTTCATAACTGAGTGGTATAGTGCAGTTTACCTTTACCTTCTTCATGAGTAGAGCTATCACTGGGTCATCCCCATTAGTGACCACATCATCCAGATTTTAAAGCTGTTACGATCCATATATGGTATAGGATTTACCAATCTATACATTATCTTATTGCTTTGTTGTTACTTTTCATGGCTTATAATTTCCATTCTAGGGGGTTGATTTTTTTTAACCTAGGTTGTATCTATATTTCTGCCTAGAATACTACACAAAAGCGTCACTTTATAATATCTGGACATTATTATTTTAGGATTTCAGATTGCATTGCAGGCACAGCTACATAGTTACATATATTTAGATCTCTCTCTCTCTCTCTTTCTCTCTTCACTAAATTGCATGCAGATTTGAAGGTAGGTCACTGCTTTCACTGCCCTCGGTTTGCTGAGTTTACTCTCTCAGATTAAGGCAATGATGTCTCTTCCTTCCTTCCCTGACATTACAGGTTTACTTCTTGTAAAGAGACAGCACAGAAATGCTCATTTAATATGTTGTAGTTTCAGTCACTTGTCAATATAACATTGGAATTTAAACTTTGTATTTTCTATGTGGGGATGCAGAGGACCCCACATTTATTAGGTATCTACTGTCAAGTGCTTTTCTTCCAGGTAGTTTGTCTATAGTATTCCATTTAATACAGTGGTATCATGGGGGATGTACTTATTCTTGATTTTAATTCATAGAAAATGAAGCAACAGGTAGGAAAAAACAATCTTCCTCGGTTCCTAATGCTGGATCTATAATTTGAGCATGGGAATGTACCCTGAAGTGTTATGCTATTTAGATGTTGTACATGAGGTCTCCATGTTTGAGGATGAAGTGGATTTAAATAAGCATGTTTTAATTTTAGCATAGTTTTTCTTGACTATGAGGTGAGAAAATTGGTATGCGGTGTTTTTGACCGGTTATGAAAAGTGTTTTTCATGCTGATACCATAAGAGACCTTTAATAACTGGGCGAAACAATGCTACTGAGTTGGGGGAGGACTCAAGTCTACTCTTAACTCATTGCTTTCAGTCATGGTTGTCCAAATGAAGCAGCTTGTCTCAGCAAAAAGTAAATGTGCAATACTAAAATCATTTTTGCAGAATACAGTTGAGTTACAAACAAAATCCAAGATGAACTCTTAGAGTGTAGCCCCCTTCTATTTGACATGACTGAGAGAGAGCATGTTGGAACTCAAAGCTATGCTGTTGTCACCCATCATCAGGTGTTCCAGATTGCCTATGTAATTGTGAAAGCAGCCAATTCCCCTCGGCCTGGAAACTGGATTTTGGAACGTTCCCTGGATGATGTGGAGTACAAACCCTGGCAGTATCATGCAGTGACAGACACGGAGTGCCTGACCCTCTACAATATCTATCCCCGCACTGGACCACCCTCCTACGCCAAAGATGATGAGGTCATCTGCACTTCATTTTATTCCAAGATCCACCCTTTAGAAAATGGAGAGGTAAGATGGAGAAACTCCATTGAGTACTATAAAATTGCTCTGTCATAAAGACATGAATGTGTCAGTAATTAATGTCAGTGAGGTTTTAAAATGGAATTTAACAGAAGTCAATTTAAATGTGTTATTAGGTAAAAAAGAAAATCCAAGGTGATTAGAATGTTAAATTCATGTGTCTCCTCTCTCAAAGATCAGAGATGAGAAAATGGGTTTAGCTTTGAAGCCAGAGATTCATTTCACTGCCAAAGAGACTTTCCTAATAATGACAGCTGCTAGAGACCTAATGAAAGCTCTACAGTGTGCACACATAACCTCAGGATAGAGATAAAGAAGGGGTTTGTAAAGGAAAACACCAACCAACTAAACAACAACAATAAACCCCAAACAAAGCAAAAACATAAATCACATAAAAAGAAATAATGTCAGGTTCTGTGTGTATCTCTGCTTTCACCATAGAGGAACATAGTATGATGTGATCTCTTTAGTGACATCTTCCTGAGTTGCTTAAATTCTTAACTATATGCAAACACAATTCAAGAGTTTTTGGTTGCTCTTTTTTTGTTTGTTTGTTTGGTTTGGTTTGGTTTTGTTCTGTTTGGGTTTTTGGTCCTGGAGATAATAGTCTAGTTTTTATTCTTTAATTTTAAGCCTCTGATCCAAGTTATGACTTGACGCTAGTTGTGTCTTCTTAGTCCAGTTGCTAAAATTCTTTGTGCCTTAGTTCATAAATTAGGAACCCTAGAGATAGTTAATGTGTTTGCTTTTGACCAAATGAACATGTGAATATGAGCAAGCAATATATTGCACTTAAAGCATCCATCACAAGAGAAAAATATCATTACATGTCTAATGAATTTAATGGAGCAACCTACCAGAGATCATATCTTTCTGTAACCTACCTTACATATATGTAAGAAATGCTCAGAGCAATTCCATCAGTCTGGCTTGAGCAAATATATTTAATTTCATTTTAAAACATAGAGTTGAGTAGTAGTTTGAGAAGACTCCATCAAAACTAAAGCAATGTGGGTGTGCAAAGCTGGAGACACAGGTGAGTGATTTGGAGACAATGAGATGTGGAAGCACAATTTTCCACAACCAACCACACCTCAATTCCACACCTAACAACACAGCCTGCTGCAGAGTGTTCATTGGTTTTTCCTGTGACATGGGCTGATGGACAGCTGAAGCTAAGGCTACTAGGCTTCACAGGAAGAAATCATCCTACATATCACTAGCCTGGGAAAAAATACAGATTGAACGTATCTTTCTATTGAATGCATATCATTTTTTCAGAACCACAAGGTCAAAACAGAAATAGTCTGTATCCCTTCTCTGATATTCTCTCCCCAGTCCAGTATCCAATGATCATATCTTCTTGTATACACACTTCCAGAAAACCAACATTCTGATCTTAATATCAAAAGATTGTAGCCAATCTAGATTGCTTCTAGTTACCTCTGAGGAAGAAGTCTAGTTTTGACCATAAGTCGACCAGACTCCTCTTTGGCAATTTAATTCTAAGAATTCAAAACAGTGCCCTTACTCTGCCTCAAATGATAAATGTTTAAAAAGTAATGCTTGGAGAGATACACACAACAAAGATCTCAATCTGAGAACTGACAGGACGTCAAACAGCTGCTCAACCTGCTTTGTGCCGAGCAGTAGCCAATTCATGGACAGTTTGTCCAAAAGAGAGAGTAGAGGAGTGTACAGAGAATATATGTGAGTTGATTTTTACTATTTGTTAATTATCTAATATACCAAGCCATTCTTTACCATTCAAGAAATGGTCCAGTTCAGAAGCTGGCCAAGCAATTTAAAGTATACCTAGGTAGATATGTAATATGCAGTTATGTGAGCTCCTCCTCCTGCACTCTTTGCATTATAGATAGTTTTTTGGACATTTTGGACAATTCAGCCTGCCATCAGGAACAAACAGACATGCCTGTTTCCTTTTTGTTTTGTTTATTTTCTAGGTTTTTTTTTTTTGGAGGGGGGATAATGGGTTTTTTTTGGTCTAAGGATCCAACCCTGTGCCCAGTATTGGCAATTGGCACTTTGTTGATCAATCAAAAACAACTGGGGACAAGGACCTTTAGCATTTGACATGCAGATTCCCAATTGAGTCAAAACATTCGAACCAAAAGTTAGAAGACTCCTTCACTTGAATGACAGAGTTTGGGACAACATCTCTTTCCTCTTTCTAAGGTTGTAAGGACAAACCAAAGAATGGGTCCACCAAAGTTTACTCTTGGAAACCAATGAGTTTATTTAGCTTGCAGATCATACATGAGAGGTTACTCCCAAAAGCATGGGAGGAAACTGTAGCAGCAGACTCTTCCACACTGGAAAGTTTCACTCAAGAGGCAAGATGGTTTTCCTATAGACTAACACCACTATAAATTAATATGTCCCACTATATAGTCTATCATAGCACATGTTTAGGACCTTGAAGCTACATACAGTTAAGATGCAATGGCATACAAATGAATAGAAGTAGCCAGAATCTCAGGAGAAGGTCCACTGGTTTTCCTTATTCCCTCCTTCAAGAAGAATATCCATAGTCAGGAAGCCTGAGGATGATAGTGGCTTAAAAGCAGGTGTAGTTTATCCAACGAAGGTGGCAACTGATTTGCTGGAGGATAACTTTCCACACCACCACTCATGATAGGACTAAGAGCAGGTAATTCTGATTTCCCTGTGATGTCCTTAAGTGGCTTTTTGTCTTATAAGGACAAAGTTGAAATATGGAACGGAAAATTATCCAAAATACTCACAAAGAAAGATAGTATCTAAGAGTGAGACTTAAATCTGGACTTCTCCTAGGCTTTCTCTTCATTGTATTGCAGTTCCTTTGTGGAATATGCTATTTTCTAGAAAAAAATAAAGATCTCTTACTAGAAAGAAGCCTGGTTCTGACACCTTGTGGTCTGAAACACATCCAAAGAAGCAAATGTTCTTATTAGAGGCCAGATCTTCATAGGACTTTGAATAGGTCAATTCATCTTGAAGGCATTGACTTGCTTTGATTGATTAGTTTAACACATCAAGATTTCCAAGCATGTTTGTGTTTTAATGCTAATCTAGCTTTTCTAAATTAGCATTGAAAATAGGTTACACTATGAAATTTTCATAAACATTTATCCATAGCCCCCCCGCCCCTCCGCCACCACTGGCCCATGTTCCTTTCCTTCTCATGTATTATATAACATTTCAGGATATTCTAAAAGTTTTAGATAGTGCCCACCCTAATTCAATGTCTGGTGACTATGAAGAGTCTTTGTCTTTTGTATTAGCTTTTAGTTATAAAATGCTTCACTTTTGTATAAACTCTAAAATGTAATTTTAGATGTTTGTGTTTAAAATATCAATAGAAGTAACAGTTCAATATGATAAAAAAAATATATTAACTAGGAAATAAAATACAATGGTAAAAGGGCCACAGGGGAAATAGGCAGAGTGGGTGAGCCACTGTTACCCACAGAGGAGTTGGAAAAGTCCTTTGAGAAGATAATTTTATATTTCAAGACCAACATTTTAGTTCATCTCCACGAGATTTCTGTGTTAAAAAAAATATGGGATAGAAATTATTATGGGTTATGTTATTACGGAGAGGATCTTAAAAATGTAACTATGTAGTGTTTGCATATTTTATTGTTTTTTGACTTCCATTTTTTTTCTGTAGAAAGCAGAGCTACCCAAACTCTGTTCCTCCAGACATCTTTTCTTTGATTCCCTTAAAGGTGTTTATAGTCGCCTTTGCATCGCAGTAGTATGGTTATAATGCTCCAACTTCATGCTTCGAAAGGCGATAGCCATTTATGGTCCTTTCAGTCAGTCTGCTTTTCCAAATCATATTAGAGTTTGGTCAGTCAGTTGTACTACTCAAATCCTGAGTGTGTAGTAGGTATGCATGACAAGCCACTACCACACTTTACCTTCAATTAGGGAACCTTTGACCTTGCATGGCTCTGTTGGGAAGTGCCGCATTGGGTTATATCAATTCCTTTTCGAGATTCTGATCTCATTTTGTTTTATACATCTACAAAGTGATGTCTCTCTTCAGTTGAAGAAAAACTTCAGTGAGTGCATGGTTCCATAAGTATTTCCTTTCAGTCTTTCTTCTGCAATCTCAATAAAAAACAAATTAAAACATGTTTGACACTATGCATCTTATACTCGTGTCTCTCAATTGTGCACTTTTGTCCATTTTTCTTTTTATATATTTGCATCAATATTTTATTATGGCATATTTTTAGTGTAATAAATTCTTCCCAGAGCTATGTAAAATCTATTGAAACTGTTTATGGAACTCTAATTTTGTTTACAATCATTTTTAATTTCTAGAATTTCTCTAGTTCATTTTCAAGTAGAAGTTTAAGGTTACTAGTTTTCCACAGGAATTTTATATTTATTAAACATTTATTTTATGGAGCTGGAGAGATGGGTCAGTGGTTAAGAGAACAGACTGTTCTTAGACAAGAGTTAAGTTCAACTCCCAGAACCTGGGTCAGCTTATAGCTGCCTGTAACTCCAGTGTCAAGGGATCTGATGCCCTCTACCTTCTATTCAGATCCATGTAGACATATGATACACATATTTAAAAGTAAATAAAATATTAATTTAATAATATAATGTGTTGAACTTATCAGTATTGTATCTTTATTTCATACAGTACAAAGTTATAATTATTTGAAACTTTTGTTTGAAAACTAAATGACTGACCCTTGTGGGATACATTTTGCTCACCAATTACTTTGTAATGCTATTTTATGCTGTCCATATCCATGAATGCCTCATTACTTTGAATAGCAAATTTGTATTTGAACAGTGTTTGTGGAAATAATTGAAGAACTGGGATATGATCATCCTGTGGGAGTTTTCTGGTGCTTCTGCCATGCCATAGCAATCTGGATCCTTTTTAAACAATTTACAAATTTGAGTTCTTGGGACATTCAGAATAAATCTCTGAGGAACTTGACCTACATCTGCGTTAATCCCAGTGACACTCATTCCTTGGATTCCTATCTTTGGCATTCAACTCAATATACATTGAATTTACTAAATCCTGATTCCTTCAAATTTCAGAATCTAATTTTTGCCCTTTTAATACAGCTGGGTTGTCTAAAGCATTTCTTGTTTTTCTCAGCCATGTCTTTGGGACAGGAACACAACACAGGATTAGATTTTTCCCAGTGCACTGAGGGCTCTCTAAACATTCATTTCTATCCTCTTATAGCTCTTAAGTGGCTTTAAATGGATGTTCTTCTGTATTCTGTCATTTTGTTGGTATTTTTTCATTGGAAGTATTGGTTCTGGTTATTTAACTTACTAGAAACAGAATCAAAGTCACATATGTAGTTTTACATTTTAGAATTGTGTTAAATTTACATGATTATAAGATGCAGAGACTCATGAGATATTTTCACACTGCTGTTGCTACAGATGATGTCTTACAAATAGTCAAATAGTCAACCTTCGTTGTTACATGATTATGAGCCAAAGTATCTTTAATATCTTTATTCAGATATTGTCAATTTTCCCATTTCTCTTCTTGGATCCAATTTTGGAGAAAACATTAAATCTATAATTGTATTCCTTTCATAATCTCTAATCTGTGACCATTTTAAGAATTATTTTGAGACCCCTTGAAAAAATATTTTGTAGACTATTATTCAGTTTGGACTAGCCTAATGTCTGCAAGTTAAATTGACTGGCTTGAGGGAAGACTATCATGGAAGAAACAGCTTTCTCTTCCCTCTCATATTTAATTCAATATATATTTTTATACATTTTATTCATTAATAAAATTATGCTTCTAGATAACTTTGTATTTTATCTAAATATTCACTACAATCTGAAGTACATGTTTTTGACTAAGCATGGAGTGATCATTTTATTCAGACCATCATATAATATCCTTTAATTATAAAATTAGGTCATCACTAAGGAAAAAAAGATTATTTTAAAGCACATCAATGAAAAGAATACCTGATGAAATAAGAACATTGTAATTATAAAACACCAATATAACTTTTTTAGGTTTAAGAATAGAATATATATAGAAAACCATCTTCTCATGACCAATGTCCAATCGAATGAGTGTAGGTTAACTACACTGTCACATTTTGGAGATCTTTAAAGACACACCAAAAAAATCAAGATATTCTAAACTGTCATTTCAGGTAGATAATACACCATTGTCAGGTTAAAAGATACCTAGGTAGTTCAGAATTGATCTTGTAAAGGCTAGATCTTTAGTCTGGCCTCTGTGCCCAGAATGTGGGCTGGATACAGCCTCTGTTGGAATCATCACTGCAGAGTTCTTCCTCTGACCTCTTTCCTGTTGACTGCATTATGCCCACTGTTTTCTCTGACTTTGTTGCTCCAGCACTCGACTCACTACCTTCTCTGGATTTTCTCAGCATACTCTACATGTTTCAAGAGATCAAAAAATGTTTACCATGTGGCTTCACTGTGAGGGAACTTCAGGGTTGCACTAAGTTCCCAAGATAACAAGGTTCAACTACTACCAAGAAAGAGATTAACTCTTCATGCTGGGTTTGAATCCCAAGGGAGCAGAGTAGCTCACTGTGAGCTGTGACAACATTGGTACATCATGAATTAGGGCTTGGCATAGAGGGAGAAGGATGACCGTGGGCAGATAACCCGTATGTTGTTATCTGGACTGAAAACCATAGGAGGCATTGAGAAAAAGCCTTTAGAGTTTAATTTTAGAAAAAGTAATTTTGTATCATCTGTGCTGAAAGGACTCAGCAGGAATTTGCTTTCCTCTGGCCAGAGAGAATGATCTGGAATTCAGTAATAGGAGTTGTAGGCAATAAGGCAGTAGACCACAGGGAGCCTCCATTAGGTTGTGAGTCCAACCACAGGAGAAAGCTCTAATGGGCACCCATATGCAGACATGCCTCCCCAGTGTGCTGCAGAGAGTCACTCTCCTGCAATATGTTGCATCTGCAGAAAGTAGCTGCTACTGCAAGCTCCTGTAAACTGCTCATACAGGCTGCCAATGGAGATATCACTGAGAAGTCTAATTCACTTGTAAACTTCATAAATCACTTCCTTAAGAATTTTTTGGGGATGAGAGCCTCTCATTTATGTAATACATATGGCAGGGGTGTGGAAAGCATGTTTTAAACATATGTTCCAGGTGCCTCTGACTCTTAAGTCTCTGCTTCCTGGCTTGCTTTTCAGACAATTCTAGCTTCCTCAGTCCCTGGAGAAGAAGAGAGTAATGGGTTACTTAAGGAAAGAATGTTGATAATTTGTAGCTGAAGAAAGACAATAAGAATATTGTTCTTAGGAAACCTAGTAAGATTTAGTGAATGGAGTCTCTAGGTGGTTTAAAGCTGAGTAAATAGCCTGGACCTTACTCGGTTACTGATGGTTGAAGAGGCATAGGAGAGAAGAATTACATTGACAATGTTGAGAAGCATGACCGTGTGGAAAGTAATGCTTTAAGAATTCTAAAATCAAAATTGTAATCGATATTTTTTAGTTATATGAAATTTTCTTGTCCTGTGGCTAGGATTATTACTTTTAATGTATTTTGATAGATGCTAGACCAAAAACTGAATATGCGTGGTTTCCATGGTGATGTCACATCAACTTCCTCATACAGAGACCTTAAGTTATTTACAAGTGATCTTCTTTCCTTATTACTACAACCCTTCCCACCCCACAGGAGTGCATCTCAACGGAATTTAGATTCCCTTTGAGTTTACTTTTGAAATGTGGCAATCTGATCTAAAAATCCCTACTGGCATCATCATTAATTCTTGAAGACACTTCTTTTGGAAAACCATATTTACAGCTTTGATATTATTTGGATTTCTCATATGACAGAATTTTATATAGTAAGACGAAATACTTTTCATTTTCTTTTTATCACCTGATATTATGATGATCCTTAGAACTGAAAATTACAAGAGAGAGAAGACACAAACACAGCATGTTAAAAAAATGTTTCAGAGATTATCCTTTGATGTAATGTTGTTTTGGCACAGTATGATTTCATGTGAACTTCTATGAAAATGAACAAATGGAAATGAGGAATTTTTCCCTTCTATGTGAACCTTGGAATTGCTCCCTCAGAGAGAAGCAGAGGAGCATTACCAATTTCTATCTGTTAGAAATGGAGATTGAAGTAAATAATTACTTGAAGTTTCCCCATATATAATCGTTACAATAACAAGCCATTAGGCAGGTCAACTGCATATAACATGGAAGCTTGCTCAGAAGACTATGAAACCCTATGAGAAACACAGTGTGCACTTGAAATATTTAGTTTATAAAGTGTTACACACATAGGTATTATATTTCATTCATTTAAGATATTTTTAATCATGCTTCAAAATACACCTTTCTTATAAAGATAAAATTAGGGAGAATACATTCTTACTTTGCTCTGCCAGTCTATCAATTTTTAATGTATACACATTAAATATGGTGTACATAGAAAATAGCAACAGATGCTTCTTAAATTCATGCAGTATCTTTGAAAATAAAGATAATTAAAGGAACTGGCTGACAAGAGTGGAATCTTGAGGTGATAACACTTATATCCATGGGACCAGTTATGGAGATGCCAGTATCCACTGAAAGGAAACAGGGAACCATAATCTATTATAGCCTGTACAGGGCTGGGGTAGATCCAAGCACAGTGGCACTTACTGTATGCTCTCACGCCACCTGATGTGGTTGTAGTTCTGCCAGCAAGTAACAATGGGACTTGCAGAGATAAGTAACAATATGTGTCCAGCTGTTCTCATGCTCCAGTGGAGGTCTAGTTTATTACAATGCACAATGCATGTTATGAGTGTACCCTGTGTAAAATGACAGAAGTTTCTCTCAGTTCCTTGGTTATTATAGCCCATCATCCCCTGTCTCAGAAAGACTATCCTGGAAGGAGAGCAGGGAGCATCTCAGAAGCATGACCAGGTAGTACTGTTCTGTGGAGTGATTGTGGGGGCAGTCAGGGATTGTAAAACAATATGGAAGAAAGAAGTGAAGCAAGCAACTTTATATCCATGAAGAATGAACTACCAAAAAGAAGAGAAGAGGATCTCAAGTGCTGATGTGAAGTTATCTCAAGGCCAAGGAGATATTAATAGCTCTAGTAATTATAGCATATGACTTTTATGGCAGATGTTATCTAAGGGATTTATAAGTATAAACTCATATATAGCAGTTTCATGCACTGCTTGTATGCAAGAGAGCGGACTTAGCTCAGTACTCCCACTGGATATGCGAAACCATGAATAGTACTGAAACTATATACATATTGTGGTTTTCATTATAGGCACATGCCTATAATAAAGTGTAATGTATCAATAGGCAGGGTAAGATCAACAACATTAAACAATAAAATAGATCACTTCTAATAGCATATTGCACTAGAACCAACAACACTATGACTCTTATGTCCTGGGTCATCATTTATTTATATTAAGGTCTTGTATGTTAAGCTCTGCAGATAGAAACACACTGACTTTGAAAGAGATGTTTATTCAGTGACCAATGGGCAGGAACATTGTTGACACCAGGGTGAAGCAGCATGGGATGACATCTTGTCACAGCAGTAATAAACTAAATCAATACACAATTTGAAACTTATGAATTTTTTTGAATTTTTGATGTAATGTTGGGTTATTGTTTCAGTTACCAGAGAAAAAAAAAAAATCCATAAAAGGATCATCTTAATTTACAACCGAAGAAAAGGACAGAGAAGTATGTAATATTTCCAGGGTTCGTAGCATCATGTATATTTGGATTGATTCAATAATCCTGTGCTATTTTTTGGAACAAAATTCTTGCTGGTACTTGGCATTTTTCTGGAATATTTGCTGGGTCCCCACCCTTTGCCGTCTACATTTCTGCTGTCTGTGACCACATGTACTAGATGTCATGGCTTTAACTGCTGTGCACTTTGCTTCTGAGTGCTCACACACTTGTAACATTTAAAATCAATTTTCAATTGCTGAGCAAACAATCACCGCTGAAATGACAGGGCATCAACAGCTTTGACTATGTCTCATCGGTTTATTCAATATTACTAAGACAATCCTAAAGCTCCAGTTAAAAGTGAACTCCCAAAAAAAAGAAGAAAGGTAGATGGTTATTATCCTTGTCATAAGTACCATGGATGTCCGTCAATCAGTCTCACAAAGGAAAGAAATCTTTATGCCAAGTAACTTGAAAGTCAACAAAGGACCATGGAAACTGTCAGATAAGCTCTGCTCCATAGGGAAACTGTTTCAACACCCCAGTGTTATCAAAGTCTCGAGACAAGAAACTCAGGAGCAGAATGTTGTGATTACTCTTTATGAGCTAGCATAGGAAGATACCAGGAGCTATGTCACCAGGCCCCTGCTGAGAGTTGAGCAGTGTGGAAAACCTGCTGCAGAGGACTCTGGCCTGAGGGTGTATATCATTTTGCACCATAGCATACTGGCTGCAACCAAATATTTTCACTGGAAATATATAAACTAGTAACTCTGCTAAATTTAGCTACCAGGGGATTATACAAAACACAGAGTTTACCCTCCACTTCCCCGATGGGTAGACCAATCCCTAATACCTGCTTTGTAAAGGAGATACTTGACAAGCCTGGCAAGGCTGCAACTTAGGAAATCACATTTTCCTTCTGCAATGTTGCTCTTTATCTTTATCCAGCAGGAATTGCATATTTTTCTATTCTATTGAAAAGTGCCTCCTAAACCCAGTTCCACTGTTCTGTGCAGCCACGTGAGATTGCCAATAGTAGACGACTATTTTTAGTCAACAAAATGCAGTTTCATATGACTTAAAGTAATGCATGCAAAAGCCTGAATAGAAATATTTGTAGAAAGGTAAGCATCCTAAATATAGCTTTAGTTGTAGACAATCTTTTCACTAACACCATAGAAAGGGAACCAAAGGAACTTTCTGCTCAACAGAAGTTTATAGTACTCTCTGATAATTGGTTTATGAAGGTCTTTCTATAGCTGAATTAGTGGTAGGGTGATTACTAAGCTCATAAAAGTCAATCACAAAAGTTGAATCTGTTTTGTAAATTCATGGGGGGGGAGCAGAGGAGGTCAGAAATGATGCTTTCATAGGACTAATTAGATTCCTTAGATGCTGTGGGAAACATGTGGATGTTGACAGAATATCAGGTACAGGTGATGAGTCTGGACCTGTGTTTTGCCTCATGGACTGTAAAGCCTGAATTTGTATATCTGTACTTCAAAGTGCTCATTGCAGTTCCCCTACATGTGCAATATGATCACACATGTAGGCATTCACTGTATCAGGATTGACAGCTGCCATCTTTGAATCAACATTTTACGTATTTTTTAACCTGATATCCCCTTAGGGCAACAATCCAGTATTCTTAAGATGTATTATCATATCGTAAGATTATTGGTAATAACTCTCAGAGATTATGTCAAGAAAAGGATCTTTGCATTTTGCAAACAAAATTCATAGCAATGGTTTAATTTTTCCATCTTTCTTATCAGCACATTATTTCTGTAGATGAAAAGCCAGTGCTTTTCATTCTCACAATTTGTTATGTGGTGCTCCGTTATCTCATAACAAGATAAAGCTTCACGTTGAATTAGCTGCAGGAGAGCAGCTTACATTTTTATCACTTCTAAGCAAATGTTTTACTTAAAAGATAGGACCCCAAAAATATGACTTGATACAGCTACAGTGCATCCGACAAATGGATTGCTATTGTAAAAAAAAAACAATCGTGAGAATATATAGTGTCAGTACAGGTTTATCTTTTATTTTTTCCATTTAACAATTACTGAGAACCATCTGCATGACAAGCATTGTCTTGGGTACAGAGATTAAAGTGTGTTATATTTAGAGCCTTAATATAAGACAGGAAATGCATCAGAGAAAACATCTCAGTGTTTGGGAGAAGGTGATAAAGAGTTTTCAGATACTGAAAAGACATGATGGAGGGAGGGATGAAGAGAGAAGGCAGAGAGAATGAATGAATGAATGAATGAATGAATGAATGAATGAATATGAATATGAATGGCAGGGACCTGTTTGAGGAACTGTATGACTGAGTGGAGGGAGGTGGGCTGTGTTGTTAGTAATTACCTTCATTCAACATGATTTTTTTCAGCTGAGGAGTTACTGCATAAGTTGAGTAATGATCCTCTCTGCACTGAGCTGTAAAACAATCTGAGAATGAGAGAATTCCATTTTTAAAGTTGCATTTTTGGGAAAGAAGAAGATAGAAGAAAAAAGCCACCTATGTTGGTGAAACATAGACAAATTTGGGAAGAATTCTTTCCTCATGCAATGGTCTCAGTGAAGATGTTGAAACAGAAGTGAGTGGTGGTTATGACTCTGAGGGACAAAGCATTTGAAGTTTTAGTCTGAGTCACAAACTGACTCTTACTGTGCC
Organism: Mastomys natalensis; assembly: GCA_021653895.1. NCBI lineage: Eukaryota > Metazoa > Chordata > Mammalia > Rodentia > Muridae > Mastomys > Mastomys natalensis. The sequence goes on from JAJTUV010000353.1 coordinate 1,322,300, forward strand.
TTTGTTTACATGTTATGCTCACATAATGAGGGGCTTGTTCTTCATGGTGAAGGACTCCATCACTAGATATGCAATGCTTCAGAATCCTCCCTTTTCCTCAGTGGTTTAATAACCCTTTGCATTGATGGATAGCCACTGAATAATTCAATGAACAAGCCTAGTGTATGGTACTTGACTCCTAAGTCATAGACAAACCTGTCTAGTTATCAGAACATGGTTTTGATATCCTTGCCATGCTAAATAAGTCATAAGTATTTTTCTTAGTAGTGGGAACCTAAACAAGTTAGAGGAATAGGGAACCTAGATGTGGAGAGAAAAGTCACCCTCAGAGCACCCAGCTTTGTCTTCACATGTATGCTATACTATCCAGAGCTGTGAGATTTCCTATGAGATTTCATCCTCAGTGATTCCATTCAACACACTGAACAAACAAATCCCAGCTCTTTATGTGAGCCATTTAAATGCCATCATACCTGCACATGATGTTGCAGCCTATCACAGCATAAGCCAATTAATCTATAAAATATGGTAGACCTAAAATGTTCCTAATGTCTAGTGACTTTTGACTGGCATAACACCTATGCATGATACATTCCTCATGTTTGTGGTAATGTGGTATAAATAGACGGACTGTGCTGTCCATTGTACAAACACATGATATGTTCAGTTACACACATCACAATGCACTTAGTGGTAAGAGTGAGTGAGCATTTCTGCCTATGTGCTTTTCAAGCCTTTCTGCATTATTTTAAGGTACACTCTTTCAAGATAAACAGCAGTTATCTGCACAAAAATGCCCTGTGCTTCATGGAATTTGTGTCTTTTGTTTCTCTCAACTATCATTGATTGAATCTGAACAATTATGTCAATTATATTGTTTCATTCTTTGTGGACTTAGAAGCAGCAAACTATCACACACACGGGGGGCGGGGGGGTAGCAGAGAGAAGAGAGACTTCATACCCACACAGCCTCATATACACAAATACCAGCTACACGCATGAAAACACTCCACAAGTCATGTGCTATTCCATACAGATTTGCAACAGTCAATGTCTGTAATGGTCATACAACTATAGCAGCATCTACAAATGTATGTCCTCTTGCATGCCTCTGTGTTAAGTACATATGCTTACATAATCAGACAACAAGAGAGCAATCAAACAAATAAAAAGGGGAAACATTACCTGCACCAATGTGGAGTATTCCTGCATTTCTTTCCTACAGAGGCTCTGCTAAAGCTTGGCAGGGCTCTCTGGTGTCTTTGCAGGACCACCTAGGAGGAGCCAGGGAGGTCAGCTCTCCTCTGGCTAAAGCCACACATTCAGGCATGAGGAAGAGATGGTTCCAGACACTTTATAAATAGAATGGGTAATTTTCAGCCAGATGATATCTCTATCAGCAAAAGAAACTAAGGCTGAATAAGAAGAGGGTTATGGTGCTCCCATGTACCAACATTTGCTTTCATAGAAAGGAAATAATGTCTCCACATGCTTTAACAGTAAAAAATTGCAAGTATATACAATCTTGATAAATAGGATATTTTTATTTTCTAAATTAAAGGACTTATATTTAATAGTTAAATAGCGTTAGATAGATTTAAAGTATGACATATGCAAAACCAAACAATGCACAGATATTCTGGTCTGGAAGAGGGATTGTGAGTAATTTTGAAAATCAAGGTCTGTACAACTCTGTCCAAAACTCACAGCTGCATTTTGGAAGTAAACAAGTCCTGTGAGAAGACTGCATGGTTAAAGACAGCCAAAGACTCAAAACTATTGACATTCCTGGTTCCCGTTGGTGTGTTTATAACTCACAAAGTCCCCAAAGAGAAAGTATGAGAGGATGTTTGCGGAAAAAGGAACAAAAGTCATCTTTGCTTGTTTGTTCATTATTTGATCAGTGAATCAACTTTCTGTATTTACTTTATAAAGGTAGCCCTACAGCCTCTGTGAAGACACTGTCTTCCCATGGGGCATCAGGCGTTTTACAGTCATCTTTGCTTAGGAGTCATGTTGGCAGCTGGTGAGGTCCATGACCAGAGGATGCCTGCATTCACTTCTCCCAGTTTATACTGTTACAGAGTTATGTGTAGGGGACTCCCTCCTGCAGACCACCATCTCTGTTCAGTCACACATGGAAGTAGAAGGCCGAGCCAGACTTACTAGTTAAATAGTCATGAACAGTAAACCAGCTAGCTTTCCAGTTTCTATTAGTGACAGGGAGGAAACCCTGGACTTTTGCACATAAGAATACTCATGCATAAATTATTTCCTCAATTTTTTTTTTAATATATCTCATGTACCTAAGTGGTGCCCTCTTAATTAAAAAAAGCCACACTGGAGTAAAGTGTGCTTTGGTGGATCTGATTATTGTCCTGGAAAGGGCATTATTTTTTCCACATCGGAAACAATGTAGCAATACTATCAGGTACTTTAGGAGATCTTCTAAACATGTGCACTAAAACAGCAGAGTAGTAATCATTCTTCTGCAACTGAGCAGCTCCTCACCCCAATCACCAAATCGCTGTCTCCAGTTTTATTTCTCTTTTGAAATTATTCCTTACTTGGGTTTCCTATTGTCACTGGCCTTCTGGATGATCATTTTGTAACATTTGGATATTTTCATATGAACATCTGGAGTGGAAATTTTTTTTTTAACTGTCTGATGCATACAGACTACTTCTTGAAGAAATGTATTTTCCCAGATGTTATTAAGAGATGGTTAAGCAAATGTAACAGCGTATAAAATTCCATAGGAAGCACAAACCATCTGAAATCCCATGAGTTTTTTTCTCGCCTATCATCTTTTTGCCCTGACATAAATAGTTAAAATATGTACATCAGGGACAAGTAGAAATGTCACAGATGGTGTCCTTAAGTTAGGAGCCTTTGAGATCAGGCTTGTTTGGATGCTGCGTCTGGCCGTCAGTAACTCTGTAACCTTGAACAACTCTCTAAAGGTCAGCTTCTTTACTTCAAGATCTGAAGTAAGAATAAAAGTCTTCCAGGCTAGTTGTATTAAATGAGATGATTTAAACAACTATCTGGCTCAAAGTGTAGATTTGATAAACAACAGCTGGCATTGAGTGTTTGTCACAGTGTCCTACAGAACACAATTTAAGATTTCTTCTTTTCTTCACCTCCAGTGAATTCCGTGCATATCATTAGTAATTTGGTCTTTGCATAAAGTTTTCCAGGGAAAAAAATTTATTTTAGAGTTGCAATAGAATCTTGTCTGCTCACCTATTGCTCTTTAAGTGGGGGAGAAGGAAGGAATGTTGCTGTCTTTATTCGTTATAGGGAAATAAGGGACTACCCTTATCACAAGCTCTTGGGGTACAGAGTAAGAAGTGTATTTTCAGTGACAAATAGAGCTGTACATAAGGTCTAATCCTTAGTTAAATGATGAGCTATTGGTAATCGACAGCTGCTTGGAGTAAAAAAAAAAAGGTTGATTTCTGTAAGAGTGTAACTCCTGTTAGGTCAATCAAGCTCCAATTCGAAGCCACACATTCAAGGATATACAGCTGTTACTATTCGGCTTCAATGGAAGAAAAGTCACAAAGTTGTGTGAGTTATGAGAGATCATATCTGGGAATCGGGAAAACAGAGGGAAAATGTGAGTAAAATCAATTGTGCAAAATTCTCATATAACTAATTAAAACATTCTCAATAAAAAGTGAACATGCTTATTCTATATTTTCAGACCAAAAGGTAATTCCCACCACCATACCCAGATCATGAGTTAACAGAGTCTAGGAAGATGATGATAACGCTATCAATTTCATATGTGTATTCTGAAAGAGAACACTTTTCTCTAAGCAGTTTAATGATTCTCACGTTCTCCTTTAAGGAAATTCAGCATTTGAGCATGCTTCATTTTTCTTTCTTTTTCTGATGGTGAGAAGAATCTTTTCTCATGTCAGGTGGACAAGGTAATAAGGAAGGTGCAAAAAGAAATCAGTTTGTTAGAGTGATAAAGCCCTTGATATATCTCAACTTATGGGGAAAAAACGGAGTGCCATAAAGCAAAGTATAATTGCGATAGAATCAAACAGTGAAAACACATCTAGAATATTTAAAGTACTGGTTGGCTGCTCATTTGGGGTGGATTGGCTACTTCACTAGAACTATGAATACAGAATTTTCAGACAAAAAAAAGAAAGGAAAATGTTATATTATTTCCTTGTGTGAAAACACATAAGAAGTTGTCCAAACTTTCAAGATAAGTGTTGTTCTGGCAGTGCATTCTCAGAACAAATTTCAGTGAAATCCTTCCATGAAGACTTCAAACAGCCAAAGGTACAAGGCTGTCAGCACAATAAGAAAGAAGAAAACGCTGATCCTTTATTTCTACTACACTAGAAACCTGGAAATACAAAACCATGTTTCACTCAGTTGTGGTCCCCATGTCTCTGGAAAGCCTGATAGTGTGTCCATTTCATTTTCTGACATTCCATAATAACTTTACCTCCAGAGAGCCCTGGTAATGATGGGGACTGGGTGCATTTTCTTGTGACTCTCAAATATAAAGTGTAAAGGCAAATTCTCAAGGTAGAACTACCCAACAAGAGCTTAACATTAACCTTCCCCATTAGGGTAGTCTTCAGCATGAGTACATATGGAATGCATTCCTACTTACACGGAGAATAGGCTGTTTGCCACATAGAAACTTAGAAATACATTTTAAGATTTCTTCCTATCAGAACCTCATGATAGAAACAGATATTGATATCTTAATGTTACCTTGAACAAAAAATAGCTTATATCTGTCATTTGCTGGTCACATTCCGGGCTCTTCTGTAAGTGTTTAGTATCTCATGGAGTGAACACTATTATTCCCATTTATGAATAAGGAAATTGATTAGAACTACTATCCACTAGCTAAAAATTATGCATCTTACTTGTGAGGAGTTGAGGTATGAACCAAGGCTGAAGTTATAGTATTGGTGTTGATAGTCAGTCATGGGAATGCCATCAAGTAGTCTATGAATTTGCATACGCCTATAGACACCAAAGGATAGGTATTATAGAGTCACACATGTAAGAGGCAATGGGGAGAAGACATAACATGGGCAATAATAAAGGAAACACTAACTAAAGTTGACTGACTTAAGCAGGAAAGAGCACTAATGTGATTCTTGTCCAAATGTCTTAAAATGATCAGAATTGCATTATGGTCACTGGGCTATGATTAAGAAAATTGAAAACATAGTATAAAATATCAGCACAAATAAATGAATAGGATACTTAGCACCAGGGTAAAACTGAATGCTTATCTATTGAAAGTGATTATGGTCTCGGAGAAATGTACTGAACTTTAAGAGGAAAAAAAAATCCCACAGGATTTGATCCCCAATTTGTTTTCCATTTATTTGGGGTGGGAATTAGAGAGCATGTCCATGCCATAGACTGCATATGGAAATCACAGGATAGCTTATAAAAATTGTTTACTTCCTTCTATCTTGTGGGTTCAGTACCCAGATCAGGATTAGTGGCAAGCACTTTTATCTAATGAACCATCTTACTTACCGTAATTGGAAATTATAGTACTTAGTGTCTGCAACTTTAATCTTCAGCTTTTCTGAGATGTTAGGCACTATATTTTATCTATAATTTGGCTTAGTATTCCTTCTCTTTCTACTTTGTTGTGATAACAAATCACACACACACACACACACACACACACACATATCTTAGAGGATTATCAGGGTATCTTGAAGACAAAATTGTTCACACAAGTCTCATATGTAGATGACACAACAGCAAGTCAATGTACAAATGCTGTCAAATTATTTTAGGTCAGTTAAACAGACAGTGTGTGTTAGGCCACAACTGTCATAACTCTTTCTACTGTCTGATCCTGCCTGTCAGGAAATGCCACTACACTCTGGCATACACTAAGGGTGTGTAGAGATCTTATCTTGAAACAAACAGAAAAAAAGATCAGTAGTATCGCTTGGAAAGCAAAAAGGATGTGTGACTTTTTATTTTTAGAATGTTTATCTAAAGAGTGCAAGAGATTGAAGCTAGCTCTCAAGAGGAGATACTCAGTTATTGTTGCTTCTCATGTCAGAGTGATAACTAGACTAAAATCCCTAAGGGACAAAAAGGAATGGTATAGTATGTACTTAAGCATTGGAAAATACTTTAGAAATATAAGAGCAAAATAAGTGGTGTCATATAAAGCATATATTTGTGGAGGGGCCAGTTGGAGCAGCGATAGGTAAGGAGAGACCACCACTTCTGCATGCTCAGTCCACTGTTCACAGCAGTGAACAGTTTAAAGTTTCTCTTCTCTTATTTCTATGAATTAGTGGGCATGCATATATAAAACAGTTTTGGTTATTCTTGTTTTTATGTAAATGCAATTCTCCTCTGCATGGTATTATGATAGGGTGTTTCCATTTATATTATATACATTTTTCCATTTTGTGAATTGTGGATTTAATGTTTGTTTTCCTCATCTCCATGGCCTGATAGCCAACCCAGAGCCTGCACATCCTCATTACTTTATGATGAATCTGTGTCCTGCCCCCACTTTTTGAAATAGAATCTCATGTAGCCATGGATGGATCAAACCTTGCTGCATAGAAAGGCTGGTGTTGTGGATAGCCTCAGCCTTGTATTTTGATCCTAGTTCCCAGTGGATAGCCCCAGCCTTGTATTTTGATCCTAGTTTCACTTTCCTGAGAGGGGGTGCAGAGGATGATTGAATCTGTACACAGGTGACATCTTGTAAACCTTCTGTCCAATTAAAACCTGTAAAATAAAGGTTAGAGCAGAGATTGGGCAGTAGAAGGGGAGGTGGAGAAAAAAGCTTAGGGGAGGAAAGAGTGAGAGGAATTCAATATAAAAGGTAGAGTAGAAAGAAGAGGAGGAAATTGAAGCAGAAGGAAGCGGAGGTAGAAGGAAGCCGACAAGGAGCTGGAACTGGAAGAACAACCACGTGGATTAGATAAACCTCAAGTTATAAGGGATCTCATAGCCGGTGATTACAGTAGTGTAGTGGTAAATCTGCCCAATTTAGGCGTGCAATTTATACCATAATTATTGAGTTGTGTTTTTCTTTACTGGTCTCCTTTGGGTAGGAGATTTTACAGCAACAAATTTGGCGGTTTAAATAATCACCGCTACAGGCTGGTTTTGAACTCATGATCCTCCTGCCTCTAACCTCATGATTGCTGGGATGACAGGTCTGTATGACCACACCTTGGTGTATTTTAAATCATAAATGTCACATCCTTCTGCAGTGCTGGTATTTTGTAATATATTTTCCTCATATCCCTGATGCTATAGTCTCTGTGGTACCTTGTGTCATTTCCAGATTTTCATGATTGATCCATGTTGGAATGGACATCTTGCAAATATTCATGTTCCCCCATGAAATCTGTAAATATGTCTGGTTAAAGAGTAAAACATAAAAATAAATAAATAAATAAATAAATACAGAAATAAAAAGAAAAACAAAGGATACATGGATATTTTATTTTGGATGCACACTGGCATGCAATAAAGTAAGGACAATAATTAGATATTCTTAGAGACATAGAAATTTTCATAGGTTGCCTAGTAGAAATCATTTATACAGATTCTATCTGTATTTGTGCTATCAAGAGAAAGGCTTAAGGTATACTTTCCAATATCCATCTACCAGTGTCCAAAAGAGAAATTCTATTTATAGGCAGAAATTGTCAATACTGTATAGGAAATACAACAAGAACATTTTGAAGTTGCTATTTCAACTTTACAAGATTTCAATATTTCAATATCAATGCTATTTTAACATTTCAAGATATTTTAACCTGAGACATTCAGATGAATGTTTGGGTCCATTTTCCACTGCCCCCCCCCAAAAAGGTCAAAGATAAAAATTGTTCAAACATCTAAAATGCCATTTGGGTTAGAATCACCAGTGTAATAAGCCAACATGGAAGATGGACATTTAAATGTTTGGGGATTTTTGGAAACAGTAAAAAATTCATAACGAAACATTTGTGTCATTTTAAAAGCTTATCATCTATTAAAAATGAAAGTCAAACAGAATGAGATCAAGCAAGAGTTTTGTTCCACCAGCATTGGATCATCCCACTGGGTGTTGGGGTCACTCAAAAAATGTGGCTCTCCCCTCTCCAGGAAAAAGACATTGGGATGGGTATGGCCCTCATGCCTCACTGGACAATGACAGGAGGACTGGAGTCATTACACGGTCCCCTTCAATTATTGGTCAGGCCTCTATCCCCACCTTCACAAGATTAGAATCGCCAAGGCCCTTCTATACTTAGAGAAGGGAGGAGATGTCAGGGGCAGCCCTGCATATACACTGAAGGCCTAAAATCAGCCATAGGCCTAAAATCAGCAATAGACCTTACATACATACATGCTAACACAAAGTCTTGAGTCTCTGTGGAAAAACACTGAAACAGAAGGCTATAAGCTATTGTAAACAGGCAGCTTCTGTGGAAACTTACCAGCCTGAGTAATCATAGATCTTATAAATAGGCAGCCTCGGCAGACAGTACCAACTTAGATAAAGACAAGTGAATCATAGGCAGAGTCATAGTGACCTGTCCCCTGAACCTTCACCCAGCTGATACCCTGTTCTGAAAGGTATCTGTACTCCCCCTGAACACCTATGCTCTGGTGTCATTCCCTTCCCCACATCCTGCCTTTTTGTGTTTATAACCCCTGTGTGAATAAGTAAATTATGATGTGATTTAAATAATTAAATAAATTATGAGGGAAAAATGTGGCTAATCACAAAAGTTGTCCCAGTTTCTGTCCAACAAAACTTTGAATTTGGTGCGCCTCCTGAAGATCAGGCTGAGTAGAAATGTATACTTGTCTTATAAATTAAATAAATGAAATCAGATTTTAGATTTAAGCAAATAAAGGAGAGTGGAACTGTTCCATGACCGATTTTTAAAGGACCATGATTAGTGGGGCAGAAGCATCTGGCCTCTGGTATAATGCCCTGGCCAGGGAAGCCAGCTCCTTCTCTTTCATGACTTGGCTGTTTCTGGTCCTGCTCGGTTTAAAGGCTCATTTACCGTCTCTCACGCCATCTCACTGTGAATCTTCAGTCTGTCTGTTCATGGTAGTTTGTAAAATCTTGCAGCACACTGGTCACCGCCTGTCTAGACAGTCCTCTGCTATTGCCTTTGAGGCAAAAGAGGGAAATGTTGGATGATGCCAGTGAAATATCCAAAAGCATATAATGCCTATTCTTGAGACTCCTTTGTTGCCTTTAATAAAAAAAAAATGCTTATGAATGGGAAAAATATTTTTAACCCACATGAATCAGTCTGCTTTGAAGGAAGTACTGTGAATCCTGGAAGGGATAACAGTATCTGAAGTTAAATTGCCCAGAGCCCTGTGGTGTGGTCACAGTGGGTGGGAGTATGTATTAGCCTAGAGGCCCCTGCTGAGAAGTCAGAGACCTCCCTCACAATTGTCCCTCACTGATGGTGGGCTTTCAGAAATAATTATTTACAGAGAACTTGTAACAACAAATGAATCACCCTCATCATTAAACTTGCCCTGCTTTGAGATGTTTCTCTACTTGGCTTTCTAAAATTGGAAGATTTCAAAGTTCAACAAGAAACACATTTTACAAATTTTTCTTGGAGGACACCAGCGACTTTGGTAAGTATACTTTCCGTTTTTAACTGTGAGTCTTCTGGTGGGTAATCACTTCAGTCGAAGGAAGCTGAGGGAATTCTGTTTGATGCGTTCCTACTTAAACCACGTGAACAGCTGTCATTGGTGACTATTAGCTGTTATCAGGGCTCATAGCAGAATTATGTGGGGAGAAACTACTCTTTCCTTAAAATATATAATCAGACTCAGACATTCCACAATATGATCAGTTTCTATGTAGGTAAATGTCCTATGAGAATATTCAGTTAACCTCTACGGAAAACATTCATACTGTGATCTAGTAATTTAAAAATTAACAAAGATCAGAGGAAATAGAGTTCTCTACACTTGTGACTCAGTTTTTAAAAAATCTTAGTAAATAAAAATCTTCTTCCTTATAGAACATTCTTTCCAGGTGGGCGAGCACCTGCATGGGTTTCTCTCTTGTCTGTGCACTTGGGTATAAATGAACTTTACAAAAGCAGTGTTCATCATACTGTGATCAAAATAAATATCAGGGCAAGGTGACTGAGGAAGGCTCAGTGGTTTTCTGGACTTTCCAGCTATGAAAATCTAAGTGACCCTCTGTTCTCAGATAGCATAAGAGAAATCAAGATGATACAAGAAGTGTAGCACCTTAGGTATAATGTTTAAACAATGTAGGGACTTGTGCATTAGTGAAACCAGAGTCACTCTCAGGTTGCAAGACAGGAACTGTAGACCGGTTTGCCATGGTCCACTGCATTCACCATGTTTACCATGTTCATTGTGGCCTGCAGGAGCTCACCAGCTCTTAGAACTGAGTCCCACCTACCAACTTTTCAACCTTGTGTTCTTGGCTAAATTCTTTAACATCTTGTAACCTTTTCTGACCTGCAAAACTAGGGACCATTAGTAATACCATTATAACCATGAGAACTAACTAATGAGGATTAAAGTTACAGGCAGCACACTGGGTAGAGCAGTTTAATAAAAGCACTGTCTATTCTGCTTCCGCAGAATTGAAATTAACATTTCAATGCGACAGCTAGACCTAGCATTCTTTGTAGAATTCATCATACTAGCCAAAGCATAGAAGTCAAGCAAAGTGTTGTATGTGGGCAAATAGTGGGCAAATAGTGGGAAGTATGTGTACTTCCTCCAGTAGAATATTGTTCAGTCTTTTCCTTAAAGAAAGAAATCCAATGAAACACAAAGTTTTTGAAACTAGAAGACATGTAAATGAAACAAGCCAGACATAGCAGAAATATTATAGCATTCCCATATCCATGGCATGTACTAGTCAAAACCCATAGAAGCAGAGAGATTTGTACTTACCAGGGACTGGAAGAAGGGTCATGTGAAAGATTGACAAAGGGCAACAAAGGTTCAGTGAAATGAGGTGGATACGAAGATCTGCTCAACATAGGGTGCTTATGGTTAATCATTTCCATGAATATCAAAAAATTCCTAGTGCAGTAGATCTCATGTCACATGTTTGTATCATAAAATATAACTCTGTATGGTGAGAAGAAAGTTTGGGTAGCCGTGGACATGTCTGTGGTGCAAATGACTGGCATAGCTTCGATAAGTACCTCTCTACTGCCGGAGTTGCATTCACTACGGGATTTTATGTTAATTAACAAACCACAATGTTTTTTTTTTTTTTAAAAGAGCTAATATGAATGCCTGCTTTAACAAAATATTCCTACTACACAAAGCCATGTGAGTTACATTGTGTGTCTGTGAAACAAAGTGTTTCAACTAATAGTTAAAATCTAAATGCACAGGCTTGAACTCAGAAACCTTGGCAAACCAGTCCTGAGCTTTGAAAACAGATTGAATCTTCTGTGGTCGAGACAAACTTTTGGAAGTTGTTTATAGAACAGCATCCTTAGGAAGCATAAGTGACATCTCTTAGAGGCCAAGGGCGATAAAATTGGGAAGACGAGGTCTCCATCCAGAGGGAGGGCTAAACACCAGTCAGCACATACCAGGTAAAAATGCTGCTTCTACAGTCAGGATTCATCTTCCACCACTCACTGTTCACTCAGACGTAACTGGTCCTGTCTCTGCCTTGCTGCAGAATGTGCAGCCTTGGCAAATGGCATCATTTGTGCCCCTCTACATCCTCCGATTGAGTATTAGTGTATTAGTGATCTTTCCCCCGGTTTATGATCTGCACATTCCTTCCGGACTCCCCCATCTATATCATCTAACTTAATTTTTGTAAATAGCATGAGCTCTCAGAGCCCTCACAGTCTTTTAAATATTTTTAAAAGGCTTCAGAGGATGTGCTTTCCCCAACGTCTCACCAGTCTAACACAAACAGGCTAGCTACAGGTAGGATATGAACAGCTTTGGAGCCGGCACCACCATCCAAACTCAGGTTGTGCCCAGCACTTGTAAAAGCAACTTTCAGTAAATAAACTGCCATTCCTCACGTCCTCTCTGCCTTACTTCTTGCTCCTGCTGTTCTGGTCAATGTTGGAGCCATGAAGTAGAGCTTGAAGCAGGAAAGCAGGTTCAGTTCAGGTATCCTCTGACTGGCAGCAGAGGATAGATGATAGCTTAGAGTGCTGCAGAAGCAGTGAATGTATAATGAATGGCTGAAAGAACAGATGCCTTGCAATAAGAGCCAATAGGAAGGATATCTTGACTAACTGGGTATGCCAAGAGGATGCATTAATGGCTTTTCCATGAGGTGTAAGGAGATAAGAAGCTCAAAAGATGAGTCCCTAGGTTGAAGCAACTGTAAAGATTTAATTACTGTCAAAGGAGTTGAGGAAGACCAACAGCATGGGGAATTTTGATAGGGGAGTCCAGGAATTCAGTCTAAGATTTATTTAACATAAATAATCTATTCTATATTGTGTGGAGGGTAAATGGACACTGTACAGTAGTCTGGAATCTACATTCAATTCAGGAGATTGAAAATCAGGACACCTATGTTGCCAAAGATTTCTGTGAAGATAGCATTCCATGCCTGAGAAGTGGTGTCATCCTTCGCAAGTCACAGAACAGCCTTTAAATTCAAAGCTCAGTGTTTAAGGTAAAATTTCCCACAAGAACTTTGCACATGCTCTAGAGCCTGTTGGTTGGAGATGTAAAATATGACTTGAGAAGCACGTGCTTGAATGTGATATGATTTATGAATAAGTGGTGAGCAATTTTCTAATTCCATCAGACATGCAAGGAAATGAAGGTGTTACTCAGAAACTTTGACAAGAGAAGGGGGCTCCAGATCCAGCAGGAAAGCTGTGGCCAACCTCTAAACTTTAAATAAACTACTCTGTGCTATGTATCCTTCAGGATTCATAGTCTATGCTATTTTTCAGAGCTTACTGCTGTACACTGAAAAATATATCACAGTGGCATGGAATATTTGTAGAATAAACTCAATTCAAGCATGCAAAATGTTTGACTGATAGACTGATTCACTAATGGACAGTGTTGTTTAACACAGGATATTCATAATTAGCTTTTGATTTTGGCTTTTGTTTGTATATGCAAACATTGAGAGATAGTTTTTTCAAGTTAATTTATTCATGGTATTTTGAAATCCTTTCAAGTAGAATTCTATATACTGAGAAAATGAAGTGTTTATTACTTTGAAAATTTCCTTTCATGATGAGCCAGACTCAAGAAACACTTATGTTTGTGTTAAATGAAACTGGTGTCATGTATGATGCCAGACACAGGGCTGAACCTGGGTGATGTAGCTCATCATCCATGAATATCTGGTGTCATGAAAGTGAGAAAAACATAATGAGAATTTCAATTTGTCAGATAAATGTTCTTCTGAAAACAAACATCACCTCTTCTATAATCTGGGAGGGCAAGCAGGTGACCTGCCAGTGTGGAACTGATCTTAGGTTCTCAGAGTTAAATGAAACAGAATTTATAAACATAATCTAGTGAACCATGAGTAAACTAGGGCTTGTTACTTTATAGAAATTAGAACTTTCATTAAAGGAGCATGTATAAAAAGCTGTGTGAACCTCTTAGGTTTTCATGATATTACTGGCTGAAAAGAGAAGTGGGCAGAATTATGAATTTAAAAAGAATTTATAATATAAAACATAATTTTAATATAATATGGAGAGAGGGCTCTATGGTTTAGAACATGTACTGCTCCTGCAGGGGACCTGAATTCAGTTCCTAGCCCCAGCTCATGACCACATATAAGTTCATCTGCAGAGGATTTGACATGTTCTCCTGACCTCTTAAGTAACCTGCCCTCACCTTCTACACAGAAAGTTTTTAAAAAGGTCATTTGCAATATAGGTTTAAATTTAAGGTAAAGCACATTGCATATTTTAAACAATGTTTTTTAAATTCTAAATCATCTTTTCTAACCTGTGACATGAATGCATTAACCTGATTTTTGTGAGGAATGATTTTCAGTTCTTAAGTAGAAGGTATGAATTTGATTTCAATGTAAAAGTAGGCACCATTTTTCTACAGGGGCTATACTAAAACCTGTAAGAGATGCCTAAAACCAAAAACTGAACCCCAAATGCTGTACACATCGCCCTGAATGCAGATCTGAGATAGCATCTATTGATAAATTAGATATAAGAAGAAATTAACAATGATAATTAACTCAGCAAGAATAGCAATGCACTCTAATTAAGGGTATGTGGTCTATCATGAAAGAATGAATAGAAATGTAGTATATGGAGACCATGGATGACCACAAGTCATCGAGACTAAGCCAAGTTAAAGAAAGTGGTGGGTGCTACAAGGGGACGGTGTATTGAGTAAACGGTTTTTGGTTAGCAATTCTTCCCTTAAGCCTTCAGTGTTTCCCAGAAGCTGTCTGTTGTGATCTTGAAGGATTCTGAAGTCCGTGGAATTGTGGGTAATTCTGAAGTTCAACTGGTCTGTGGAATTATGGATAATGAGAGCACAGCTGTAACCCTGCTCCATGAAGCTGGAGCTTGAGGATGTCTACTTTATATTGAAATTAAATCCAATGTCAGCTTGAGTTTTAGTATGACCTTTTATATTTATGTCCTATTTTCTTTCCTCAAATATTACTTGTCCTTGAAGTATTCTCGCTCCTGTCACTACAAGACTTAAAAAAAAAAAAATTTACAGTTGGACTAAAATAATGTGTTGAGACAGGTCAGTATTCTTTATAATCACTTCAAATAATTATTTGAAATCAACAACATTCCTTGACAGGCTCTAGAGTTCTAGAGTACTTATTTTAGAAATGTTTTTGAATTTGTTGACATATGTGTGTGTGTGTGTGTGTGTGTGTGTGTGTGTGTGTGTGTGTGTGTTCTTATCTCTGGAAGAAATAGGATTTGGGGTGGTTTGTGTGTAGTTCCTACACACCATGTACATCATTGATGACAACTGTAATCTAAAAGTCATCCTTTCATTAGCATTGATTTCAATGTGTCCTTTCACATTTTCCAAGGAAGGGGGTGTGAAAATATGAGAGAAGGTGCCCAAGTGAACACATAGTGCTGCTTCCCTTCAGAAGTAAGAGAAAGTTATATTTTCTTTTTTTTAAAGTTAGATACTTTGGAGATAACGTGAGGGGTCTGGAAACACGCATCAAGACAGCATTTAGGTCAGTGGGTTATTTCAACCAAACAAAGTATCTTAACAGAGGATGAGAGGATGATGTGACATCGTAGCCAAAAGACTTAATTAAGGCTATAAACACAAAAATGGAAATGACTTTTCATGAATGAAGTCAAAGAAGTTACTATCAAACAGATTATCAGAAATCTTGCATAGAAACTCCAGCCAATACTGGCACTCCCAGAGACCTGAGTTATTTTAAAGCTAACCCCAGAGGGGTGCAGCCAGGTTCACTGTGAATAAAGACAGGAAGGATAGCATGACCTCTGTGATCTCTGGATCTATAGGATGTAGTGAAATGTTTGGAACAAGAAGAGACAAGCTATCATATCTCCACAGAAGCACAGTCCACCGTCTGCTGTAAACAGGGTTTCGGAGTGGCTGGGCTTAGCCATTCAATAGGTAGTTGCTCCTCTTGGTAATAACGTTGTGTCTTCCTTTGAGCCCTTGAGTGTACCTGAGTCAGTCAGGGATGGCTGTGATGAGGATTATGAGGGCCATGACAACCTAGGGCAGGTGCTACTGGGGAGCTGGGGTGACATTTAGTTATTAGAAGCATAGCATTCAGGTAGTAAATGTGATCCTTTTAGGAGCAAGTTCATAAGTGTTCAAACAGCAAGAGCCACATCCTGTAACTCTGACATAGCCTTTTAGCTTTTCAGTGTATCGTTATGATAAGCTTCCTTAATGAAGAATCACATAACCTAAACTCGCAACAAACAACACAAAGGCAAGGAAATAGTCCCGTCCCTGCTTTCATTGGAGCAAGTTTAAAATAAAAACAAACACAACGCCTCCCAAGACCAACAGCAACATCCATAACAATTTCCTAATTTATCTGCTTGGTTTTGGGCTGAGGAGGAACAGTTGTGTTTTAGTCATTAATAGGAAACGGAACAGTGCCTAAACAACCTATTATGAATTCTTCTGGGAAAACATATTACAAATAATTGGAAACAAACCTGAGTCTATGAACTTGACAGCAAATGTATATGAGAAAGCAATTCTGCCTTGGCCCCTGGATGATTGATTAAATCCTTTATTCTCCTTACCTTTCATTCGCACTGTGTTTATCAAGAGGAAAGAGAAAAGAAATGTTGTGTAACAGTGTCTCCTTTAGATGAATTGCTTACAAAAAAAAATGATCAATGACCTCCAATCAGCAGCTTATTCATCTTTTCTCAAATTTTAATGTTTCAATCTATTTGGAATTCTGCACAGGTCCTTGTAGAAAATAAGGCCCCACGTTTCAGCCTGTCCTGCCCTGCCCCCATAACTAAGCAACAACATGTACTGTTTCTGAGCTGCTTTGAGGGCAAAGCCCAGCAGCTTCCTGTGGTCAATTATTAGTTGGAGGCCAGAAAAAGAACAAGAACACTGTGTACTTGGTAAATCTGCAGAAAACTTCATCTTCTGCTTGTGTGGGAGGCAAAGTCCTTATGAGCACTCTATTGCTTTGAAAGGACCCAAGATCTGCTAGAGCTATACAGATGTCGGAGTGCAGCAAGCCAAGAGTCTACAAACTTAGTAAATAAATAATTAGGATCTACACCATACAGAGTGAGAGGAGGAACCGCAATTTGAAATACCAGCAACAGCAACCAGCAATAATTGTCAACACCCATTCTATAAAGCATACAAAATAATTCAACCTCTTTGTGAGACATTTTCTTTAAACTTCATTTGTTTGGAATATGTAGCAATCTATGCCCATCACAGTGATGAGCCACAAATACAGCAGAGACCCCAGCCACCTTTCAAGTCTGAAGCCCTTGTTACATCACCTTTTTTTGTTTCATCTTTCTCCTCTTACAAGTTCCTGCCCAGATGTTAGTAATTCTGCAGCCTCTTCTTCCTGAAGCTTTTGTGTTGGTACTTGGTCAATTCCTCTGATCTTAGTCCTTGAAACCATCATGTCAAAGGATGAGAACATAGACCATCTCCAGGGTAACAGCTTCAGCACAGACCTGGATGTCTTGAGCTTGGAACTTTTCTAGTTTTTTTCTCCCTTAAATGGTTTTGTAGAAATCGCATATGGATAAGAAAAGAAGACACAAGGATATGTTCTGGTTGGCTTCATTTACATTCTTCCTTTTACATTCAAGTACCTTACTATCTCACAGTGGCAGAGTGGAATCTCCATGATGAGTGGAAACTTTGTTGCTGTCACTCCTGTCTCAGGGAGGACAAGTTGACAATAGGCAACTGGGATAAATGGGAAGCACTATGAGGTACATAGTAATTTCATGAATTTTTTTCTTACTCTCAAAAATAACAAATAACAACATTTTCCCCTTTGAGCTATGCAAAACCATCATTGAACACATACTATCTCCAGTTAGTGGAACCTTAAAAAGCAAACTCATTGAACATATGCACACAACTATAAAGAGTTTTACCACAGAGAGAATCCCATGTTAGGGTCTGATTCACAATCCCACAAAAATAAAGCACTCAACAGTTGTGGGAATATAAATTTTGTTTTGCCAAAAAAAAAACCAAAAAACAAAAAACCAAAAAACCAATTAAAACAAAACAAAAACCCAAATGTTATATGAAAAGTTTTCTTATGCATTGAAAAAATATGAAACATGAGAATAAAACTAGTATTTTCTGATACAAAGATAGTTGGGTCCATGTATAGAGCTATGGAACGTGTGACTTCACTTAAAAGCACAGAAACTTAACAAACCATTGATACAGTTTTTCTCTTATAATGAGAATGTAGGCAGGACAAGCATTGTGTCTCACTATTCCTGGGAGATGTGAACAAGTATCTACTTACTTCACATAGGAAAGCAAAACCAGAACAATGTAAAGATATCACCAAAATGCAGCTTGCTGAAGCAATGAGTTTTATGGGGTTTACTTAGAGGAATACAGGTGGAGGGTTACTCAAAGAAGGAGAAATGACTCAAAGACATCTACAAAAATCTACCCAAGGACAGGTGACATCTCAAGTTAGCTGGAAATCTGGAGGATACTGGGTAGCCTGAAGGTGCGCAACAGCGTGGAAGAGTGTCCTTTCCTAGCAGCTCAGTTGATCTGAGTCTCTTCCAGGCACCTGAGCTACTCTCTGCTTCTTACTGGCAATGTGGCCCATCTCTACATATCATCCCGTGCTACTCAGCTGCTCTGAGCATCTCTGTACTTCAGATTGTCTGAGAGTGTCTTTCTGCAGATTGTACAGCTATGTATGCTCTGGGATAGAATCTGGTCGGTTTCAGAGACTTCCTGAAGTTACTCAATTGTTTACTTCCTAAGTTGAATGAGCTTCGCTGCAGGCTGGAATGTTTAACATCCCCTTAAAGTAGTGGTTTTCAACCTTCCTAATGCTGCAGCCTTTTGATACAGTTCCTCATGTTGTGATGATGATGAACCATCATATTATCTTTGTTGCTATTTCATAGCTGTAATTTTGTACTGTTATGAATCGCAATGTAAACATCTGATATGTAGGATATACCTGATATGCAACCCCTGTGAATGTGTCAGTCAACCCCAAGGGGTTGTTACTCACACTGCTTTAGCATCCCTTTGTTTCAGTTCTTTTAACATCTTATGTCTTAACATGCCTTCCTTCAAGATGAAGGGTTTATCTTAGAGGAAATTGCTAAACAGCTAGATGAACAATAAATAAGACACAGAAAGCACTACACTAAGTTAATAATGTAAAAATAGAATAAGAGAAGGAGCCTAAGGAGCACGCTCAGTTTTGTAGAACTATATCTCAAGTTCTCTCCAGATATGAGTATCTTTTTATATTGTAATTTAACATCTCATATGTCTTGCTTTTTTAGAGGGATCTTTTTGTGTGTCTACAGTGGTTGACTCTAAATCAGTTGAGTCTATCAGTGGTCATCACAAAATGCTACATCTAAACAACATATTAATATAAATTTTTATTTTCATGCTTGTGAGGTCCAAACATACTTTCTATCTGAGGAGGCTTTGAATCAGAGAGCAAGGCTGAAGGAGACTGATTTTCTCCCTCAGACACACATGCAGGCTTTACTCCAACGGAATGACACAGGATCTGGCGCACTGTCTGCACTGCCTGCTCCAAGATTTTAATTTTAAACAAGTGTTCCCCACAGGGACTGAAAACAAAACAGAAAAATGTTGCTTTAGTCTTCCTTTGTGCTGTTATATGGCTTTTAAGGGTACAAATTGTTCTGTGCTATCAATGTAGGCCATGGAACAGTCCCTGTATTCAGGAATTGCTCTAATTTACATCTCCTGTTTAAGAAGACCATATTCATTTCACAGCTGGCTGTTTTGAATATGAACAATTTTATCTCCCTACAAGTCAAAGTTTTATCACTTTAACCTTGTAGAGCTTTCACAAAGTGTAAATTGTTTTGTGTATCACTGTTCTCACTTAATATAATGCTTACATAACAAAACTTTAATCACAAATTTTGTTCATGTTGAAATTAATACAAATTTGGAAAATTTAAAATTAATAAAAATGTAGAATTTGGATTATTCCTGGATAATAATGGTTCATTCATTAACTCTATGAAATAGACGGACAGTTACAGTTGTGGTTTCCTCAAAGGTTTGCTTCTATAAATCAGAAGAGTCTGTACTAATATGATTACCATTAGATGGATGGCTGAGTATGGAACTTTCCCGTGGCTTGATGATCTTCCATGTTCTATTCTCCTTCAAGCCTATCTCCTTTCAGGAAATCTGTTTTCAGTCTAGTCCAGTGGTGTCTGAGTAGGACGGGGGGCATAATAATAATTCCACAGCAGACAGTCCTCAATACATAAAATTGGAAGGGCAAATTGTATATAAATTAATTAAGGGAAATAAGAACCATAGAAAGAATCTGAAGAATCACAGGCGAGGCACAGAGAAAAAAATGGAAATAATACGGTGACACTGTCTTAGTCACAACTAGATGGAAGCATGTCTTATGACAGAATGGGGAACAGATGCGTGGAAGAGACTCATCAACAGTGACTTCCTGCCACTGTAAGTCTTCCAGTTGTATTTACATGACCAGATGTTATTTATTGAAGGGGATGCTTAATGAACCATTGATTTGTTTGATAGTGTAATGGGCTAATGTGTATAGTCAGTAAAGTCAGAATAGAATTAGGACACGTCTCAGCTACACTTGGACATAATTGTCTAAGATCCAGTGTTTCTATTCTTTCAATCGTATTTTTTGTTATTTCATTTATTTACATTTCAAATGTTATCCCCTCCACAAACTCCCTATGCCCTCCCCTTACCCCTGCTTCTATGAGCGTGCTTCCTCACCCCCACACACACACTCTTGCCAAAGCTCCATAGGACCAAGGGGCTCCCTCCCATGGATGCCAGATAAGGGCATCCTCTGATACATATCAGACTGGATCCCTAGGTCCCTCCATGTGTACTTTGTGGTTGGTGGTTTAGTCCCAGGGAGCTTTGGGGGATCTGGTTGGTTGATGTTGTTCAGCTGCATCCACATCTGTATTGGTCAGGCTCTGGCAGATCCTCTCAGGGGACAGCTCTACCAGACTCCTGTCAGCAAGTGCTTCTTGGCATCAGCAGTAGTGTTTCTATTCCTTAAGAAAGAGTAATATCTCTCAGGAAGCATTAGCAGGATTAAGATGGCCTCCATCAATACATTCTGATCATGCTTTCTGACATCTACTAACTATGTAACAATAACCAGTACTGTGTCCACATGTAAGGTCCTACTGAAATATGTAAGGGAGTGGAGTAGATGGTTAATGATTCTATTTTCTGAAGTTATCTTTAGCTGAGTCACACCCAAAGCAAAATTTGGAGCAATGCAAATATCTCCAGAGAGTGAGATAGTTTCCTGCTGGTATTTTTCCCTCATGGATTGCTCTGGAGTTGCTTCCCTTAGATTCCTTTCTGGCTGGCTGCAAAGATCACATGATGCATATCCCTGTATAGTCTTGGCTTGACAGCACAAAGATTTAGCAATGACATTTGCATTTGATAAAATATAAATGAGAAGGTCCCCAAAGAGACTGAGAAAACCTATTTTGACAAGTCTTTTTTATCCATGCAAATATTACAAAACTGTGTAAAGAAAAACACAATGGTAAATAAAATATTTTCTACTTAGGTCATTGTTTTATTACTGTCAAAGTACTGAGAATACAATATTTAAAAGAAACTTGTGTTTGTCAAGGACCTTTCAGAGTTAGAAATCAAAGGGAAGAGTGTGGTGCACATTTAGTAATGATTTTACTACTTTTGAAATGTTCTGGCACTTAGTGGTCAGCATCCTTCTTACACATCATGACCAGTGGGAGTCATATGCTCTTTCATTTAATTATGATGGATTACAGGTTACCTACCAGTGTATGTTTAGATGAAAGTTAATAAAGCTCGTGTTTAACAGGGGACTTAGAAATAAATGCTTTGCTGGATTGCTTTGAGCTGTTGAAACCAAGAAGACCACAAGACATACTCTGATAAACAGAACAAACTCAACATTGAGACGTTAAAAAAACTAAAACCCCTAAAGCAGCTGAGACTTTAATTCTCTTCGTGGGATTGCTTAAAATTTAGATCTTCTGTGTGCTCTTTAGTTCTATGGAACATAGAGATCAGTGCCCGATGAAATCTGTCTTTGTATGGAGAGAAAAAAAAGAGTCTCATCTTACTCTATTTCAAAATGAGAGGCAAAGGATATTTTTTAACCAGCTGATAAATCATATAAACCTTTAGGCCCAGGATTTTGATTTTCACTAAGTAATTAGAGAAGTAAGAAGAAGAGATGATAAATATTCTGTGCAGATAGATAATTTTCTTATTATGTTTCAATTTATTAATGACAATCTATTCGACAGTGAAGAATTTGTTTAAATATCTCATGGCAGGCAAAGCTTTCATCCAGGAAAGACAAATGCCCAAATTACAACTCAACAAACAGGAGAAAAACAATGTCAGTTTTAGGGCAATTGAAACAAAGTATATGACTGGAATAAACCACCTGGTGTGGGATAGTAAAAGAAGTCTTAAGAGGAAGCTGAAGCCTAGAGTTGTCTATGGTGCAGTCATAGGTGATAAACACTAGGCTAACATCTGCCTGTAGTTTGGGAATAGGGTCTGTGAAGAGTCATGTCCACACAGTCTTTGGCATGCCATCTTTAATGTATCACTCTCTAATCAACTCTGAAATCATCAACCATGCAGGAGTAGTTATCCCTGTTGGGGTCCTGAAAGAATGAAGTGGCATAGTACCAAAAGTTCTCTAGAGTAAATGAGTATGCTATGTACTATAAAAAAATACTTCCCACTCTGCTTAAAAGGAGTTTTAAGACCCAAGGAGGATAATATGCATGTTTTACAAGCAGATCCCATTAGTTTTTTTTTTTTTTTACAGAAAATTGCTCCTTTGTGATGACACATTCAGTAATTTCTCAATGATTTATTAAAGAAATGGGATTAACCAATGGAGAAGATCTTTTCTGGTTGAATAAGTCAAGGTGAATAGTTCCTAAGTTCAAATACAATTATCGTGTTTTTCTAAAATCACATTTACATACTAGTCTCAGATTTTAAAAATTAATATATCAAAAGAAAACTAAAGTGTAATAAAATTGAATTATATTGAAGTCATATTAATGTGATTATCAAACTAAGATGGAAGGAAATAACAGGCTAGAATTAATATATAAAGCTTATTTAAATCAACATAACATAAAATGCTCAGAAATAAAAGAATATGAAAGATTATTAATCTTAACTTTATTTCTGTGAAAACAGCATACTCACATTAATAGAAAAATTTCATCAACAAACCTTCAAAAAGAAGGTTTTTTTAGATAAAAAAAAAATTAGTTGAATTTACTAAGTATTTGGCACTTACACTAACTTTATTCATTCAGAAATTTTAAATCCCTTCTTTTTTTGCCAGAGACTAGCCACTATGCTTTGTATTACATTTTTTTAAAGATAAACTACAGAGCTTTCTAATGACTTGGGATTCACATCTAGAGAACACACAGAAACCATCAGCAGTAATGCCTCAGGTTTAAGAGGATGATGAGAATATGGTCCATGATGGTTTCAATCACGTGATTGATAGTGACTGGCTACTGTATATATTTAAAATTAAACTAATGACATTTTCAGATAAATTTGACACAGGATAAAAGAAAAAGAGGAAGTCTCTAATGATTCTAAATTATTGGTAGGAAGTAGCTGAAGGGATGGTTATTTAGTGAAACTGAGCTAGGGATGCAAAGCAGGAACTCCAGCAATTCTTCCTAGGCAGCTATGTAAACTAAGAAGACAGCATTTCTGCCTTTTATAGAAGTCAGCCCTGGGGACCTAGATATGGAAGATGGCTGTATTATGGTATGTGAAGCCATAGGCTTTGACAGAATGACTGTACAAGAAACTGAGATTAGAGAAGAAAAAACATGACTTTCTGTTCTTGTACTGATGGTGAAAAGTACAGAAAATACATTTGATACATATAGTATAAAAGTAGATATGAAATTCCTCATGGTCTATTCTGTATGCCTAGTCTACCTGTATAGTATGACTCTCTTATTAGCAATGGCATGTATCCGTGTGTGTGTGTGTGTGTGTGTGTGTGTGTGTGTGTGTGAACTTTACTTTTAAAAAGCAGATAAAAAGGCAGAGAATAGAGCAGCACCATGCCACTCTAATGGAAGGAGCTAAAACATAAGATGAACAATCTCATCCAAAAATGCAAACTGAAATATCCAAAAATGAGACAAATTAATTCCATCTTTAAACATAACTCTCCTTCTGAGGATACCTCATGAAATATATGAAAATATCCAAGATCTATAACATTTTACACTGGTATCCTTCTGCCTAGAGATTTTCAGACAGTGTATTGTCAAGCTGAACTACTGAGAAAATTTGAGAAGAGAAAGTCAGATGAAGTAGGATCCAAATGAGGAAAGCTTGTCATCTTAATCAATACTGTAATTAATTATTTCAATTCCAAGTAGTAGGTCAGATGTGGTGCAGGCTGAGAACTAATGATTTCAGCTAATTATGCAAAAGCTGTTGGTGACGTTTGGGAGAGCAGGTACTGCTGAAGTAAGAGTACAAGGGAGGCGTAAACCAGAAAAGGGCCAATTACCATTGAAGGCCAAATCCTCATTTTACCTTGTCTTAGTAGCAGTGAAACAAATGCCACACTGTCACCTCTCCCTAAGCCTCATGCCCCTCCTGTCCATTCTACAAATCATTTTTCTACATACCCTAAAATGAAATACTTAGGCTAAATTTACAAAGTCATTTTCAGAGTCTAACTCTCACAGACATGATTGTATTTATAAGTTACGCCAACAGCTTCCATTCTTTCGTGAACAAAACCTTTGCAGTGATTCTGATTGGATAATCTCACTCTATACTTATGCTCTTATTGTTTGAAGCCCTGGGGTCCATTTACTTTCATTACATTGTGTCTATTTCATTGACATACACTTAGAGGTTGCTAATACAAGCTGGATTTAAAAATATTCTGGGGACATGCTACTTTTTGTATTTCATTCCTCCCACTACTCAATGCAAAGTTTTTGATGTTTTATCAATGATCTTCAAACCTGCTTTTCATTATCCACCAAGTACCACGGCGACCTTGTTTCACTGAGAAAATTAGGAAGACTACAAGCATTTCCAGCCATGTAAAGCAGATATCACATAATAAAGAACAGCTCTCCAGAATAGAAACCTGATTATTTGTTAAATAAAATAATTTCAAATTTCATTTTAAAGTAAAATAAACACAGAGAGTTCTTAGCCATCTCCAAAGGTAAATATGGCATATAGTATACTTTACCTAGTGACAACCAATCAACTGGTGACCAGAAGGTACGATTGAGGCAGCCATTTGGTAATGAAAAGAAATATCCTGATGATTTTCTCCCGTTTATTTATCTGTAAAAACTCATTTCTGAGAAAAGTCATTTCAAACTCTGAAGGGCCAATAGATAGTCATAGTCAGATATCTTCAGCTGGAATGATTTCCTGTGACAGCACGGCTGTTTACCCACCAGTATCATCTGTAATAGAAGACATTACAGAAGGCACTAGACTTTCAGAGCTTCCCAGGGCCTCACAGCAAGGCAGAGGTGGTCTGGAAGCCCTCTAGTTTCATTGAAGCTAGACATCCTCTAGTTGCCAGTCCACAGGAAGTCAGGAGTATGCTAAACACTTCTGAAAACTTGAAGTTAGATAGTATTGTGTCAGAGGAAATATGAATGTTGTGATTTACTACACATGAAGGTAGGAAAGGAAGGAAGGGAAAGAAAGAAGAATACACAGAGAGAAAGAGAAAGAGAAAGAGAGAGAGAGAGAGACAGAGAGAGAGACAGAGAGAGAGACAGAGAGAGAGACAGAGAGAGAGACAGAGAGAGAAAGAGGTAGGGAGGGTATAGGGAGGGGGAGGAAGGAGGGAAAGTAGGAAGGGAAGAGGGAAGGGAGATGGAGACAGAGTGGGAGAAGGGGAAAGAGGGAGGGAGGGAGGGAGAGAGAGAGAGAGAGAGAGAGAGAGAGAGAGAGAGAGAGAGAGAGAGAGAGAATCTCTAGTCAGTCAGTCCAAGGAATCAGCTCACACCATGAGCAAACAGCTGGCTGATTCTTTATCCCAGAAACAGCTTGGGACTAGCTATGCTCACAAGATCTCTTGGCAGAATGACTTGATGAACATACCAAAGCTGTGAGGACAAGTGTTCTCTTGCTGAATACTTCATGGTGCTATCCTGGGGCTGACTAACCTAAATGAGCACATGTATACCTTTTAAAAAAATGTTTGTGTGAGTGAGAAATTCACTGACGCCACACATAGCACAACACGGTTCCCTGTACCATTGGCATCAAGGAACCATCAAGAACACTCAGAAACCAGAGTCCAACAGATTCAGTAGGTTCCTCTTTCACTTCAAATTGTTTGTGAATGGGGCAATCAAGGGAAGACAGGAAAGAAATTCAAGAAACAGAATAACATTTTGAGGATACTAATGTTAACCTTTAAGACAGACTAGTTTTAAAAACTTTGTGGTTCATTTACTCTTTCTTTAAACATTTAATTGATCTCTCCTTGCACAGAAGAAACAATGTAGTTTAAAACACAGTTTTTGGCTCATTGGCTAGATATTGGAACCATGGAGTATTTGAGAATGCACATAACTCTCATGATCTCCAGCAGCAGAAGATACTTAATGTTGTGAGATTCAGCATTTTTGTAGAGCATTCCGTCTTCCTCCAATATGTCAATTTGATGAGCTGATTAAACACTAAATATCAGAGTTTGATTCAGTTCATTGGAGTGTTTCATATTTTTACTCAATATGGATTTCACCTAGTCTGGTGTGTGTGTGTGTGTGTGTGTGTGTGTGTGTGTGTGTGTGTGTTAGCATCAGAATTGGTTTCTCCTCTCAGTGTTTGCTGTATTTTTCCAGTGTCTGAAGTAGTTTATTGGCAGTCAGTTTGTAAAATGCTCTCAGGGGTTATCTAAAAGTAGAATTCTGGGATGGAAAATACATATCATCGGCTTGCCTGTCAAAAAATGTAATTAACATGGATGATATACTGTCTTCCAAAGCAGATGAGGATTCCAGGCTGACCTGAGTCAAGACTCTGCAGTGGATACACAGACTTTACTGAGTTCTCCTCCACTGAGGCTCAAACACGCCACTCTTAATTCTCTAGTTACTTTCACGTGTGTGTGTGTGTGTGTGTGTGTGTGTGTGTGTGGTGTGTGTGTTCATGTGCATGCATGCTTCATTTGTATGTGGTATGCTCAAAGCATACTACCCAATTAATATGTTTTTTTTACAATTTGATTTGATTGAATTATGTATAAGTAATCTGCCATCTATACAGGATGCAAAATGAACTATTAGGAGTATTTTTAATTGCTCCCTATATTTCAGTATGTTGATATGTGATTGGTGGAACCACTCACACATTGACCAGTTGTTTTCTTTCTCTTATTGTATTCCAAAAAGGGTGAAAAGAATATATCCATGTACATTCAAGCTGGTAGATTTCCCTTTGCATGGCTTTTAAAGAGGGAAACTAGATTTCTTCCATCCAGAAGCTGGTAGGTTAAGGTCAGGGGTCAGCATAGTGTTCAATTACTATGGGACTTCTCTTTCTGGATCACATACTCTGGTTTTGTATTTTTTTCTTTATGCAAAAGAAGCTAGCATTCTGGAGTCTTCTCATTAGGACACTAATCCCCCTCACCAGGACACCATCCTTATGTTCTAATTACCTCCAAAGGGCCTCCACACCTCCGTGTACCAACACACCAAATCAGATTCAGCACATACATCTGGGAATGGACAATGGGAACTTTTAATCTCCTGAACATATTCAGTTCATATATATATAACAATATCTATACTCTGTACAAAGAGAAATTGCACATGACATGTTCTCATTCTGAAATACATTGCCCAATCCATGTTTGAGATGTTTGTCAGTTAGCTTTACACTCATAAAAATAAGACATGTGACCATACAAAACTAGCCTTGTCCTCAAAGAGTGTTTTCAATATTGGGGTCTTGTCAACCTAAAAATTGGAAAAAAATAGTTTATCAGTGTACTTTTAGTTAGCATTTATCATAAATGATAGAATTTTTAATTTATTCTCATTCTATGGTCATTTGTGTTTTGCCCACATGCATGTCTATGTGAAGGTGTCAGAAGCCCTGGAGCTAGAGTTACAGACATGTATGGGCTGCCATGTGGGTGCTGGGAACTAAATCCAGGTCTTCTGAAAGATCAGACAGTGCTTTGAACTGCTGAACCATCTCTCTAGCCACATAAATGATAGGATTTTGTCAGTTGTTGATAAGCTGGTTATATATGTGCTTTTTAAAATAATGGTTTTATATCTCTTTTTGTCCCAATTTATTGTAAATTATTGGGCTTTCTTTTCCTTATTGATTTAAAAACATTCTTAAAGGTACCAAGGACCCTACTTCCTTTGTTTGTGGTAGTTTTTTTTATTTGAACCTACAATTTATCTATTCTTCTCTGCTAGGTGGTCTGTTATTTTATAGGAAAGCTGATAGGCTGCTGAGAGAGAAAGAGACACTTTCTTTTAGGGGTATAATCTCTGGTCTATAGACCATGCTTTATAGAAGGCCTGACATGAAAGAGTTCATGGATATCACACATTGTACTTGAAGGACTTAAGCATACACACACACACGCACACATACACACTTGGGTTGGAAAAGAGTGGGGAGAGATCTGAAGAGAATGAGAGGAGGGACCAATGTGATCAAAATATATTGTATAAAATTCTCAAATAACTAATAATAATAAGGAAATGAAAAAAAAAGAAAACTATCTGCTCTTGAGGAAGTCTTGTGAAAGCACATCATCTTTGTGTGCATTTGGGCGAGTTCCATTTGTACTTGGAAAATGGGCTGATCAAATTGTAGTTTTTCTGATGTCAAATGTGCTAAGTTATTTTTGTTTTTAAAATATCACTATTACATCCAGGTTCAATACATTTTCAGACAATCTATTTTTCTTACACTATGTAATAGACTGTGTAAATCTTTGTCTTCTTGGTCTATCAATTACTAAAAAATAAATAAATCATAACAAAAACAAATCTATTGAAATGTCTGTGAGCATAGATTTATCTAGTTTCCATCAAAATTTATCATTTTTGCTCTGTATATCATCTCTGAAATATATTTCCCACATTTGTCATTAGAAGATTTCAAAATCAGACTTATTTTCAATGCACTGTGTGTGTGTTGGGGGGGGGTGGTCCTAGTTTTTTCAGATACAGCCTAGCATTTTCTTACCAAATATTTAAAAAAAAACAAAAACAAAAACTATGTAACAGATTCTTAAATAATTGAGAACCCAATTTGTAGAGAACATTATAGTTGATTTAATACTTAATTTCTGGAAATGCTATGAGAGGCAAGATGATGAAATGGCTTAAAAAGACACAATTACAAATAAGTGCAGCATCTAGTATATGGAACATATAAGGAATGAACAAACTGTTACATGAACATGTATTGAAAGGCTCAGTTGCTTTACCCCACTCAGATGTGTGAACATGAGCCTGCATCTGCAATTTGGCAAAAGCAGGAGGAAAAGTAAGTCTGTAAACCATTTTCTGCTTCATGTAGATTCACATTTCTTTGATCAATGGGAGACCAAGTGCTGATGACCCCTCCCCTGAACTCCTGGAATTCACCTCAGCTCGCTATATTCGCCTGAGATTTCAGCGGATCCGCACATTGAATGCTGACTTGATGATGTTTGCTCACAAAGACCCCAGAGAAATCGACCCCATTGTCACACGAAGAGTAAGTACTGAGAATCACGTTGGAGCCTAAATGATACCATTCCCATCTTCTTAACAGTCTGTCAAGGATGGAGAGAGAAATCATTCTGTGATTTGTAGGACCATTTATTGTTAGTGACTTTAGATCCTACCAGACCCTCCTTTGTACAAATCCAAGCTCTGTGACTTATTAATTACATGGAATTTATCAAGCCTTCCAACATTTTTCAGCTTTAATTTCCTCTTTTGTAAAACGAGCACTATAGTATCTCATTCATAATCATCTTAAGGAACTACATTAGTTCCTGTCACTTTAAGTGATCTGTATTTTTACAGTTGGCTCCAAGCAGCTGCATATTTTAAGTACAGAGCTTTTGAAATACTTTTGACCATAACCCACATGAAGAAATACAGTATATATATTTAATATACACACAGCTGTTGTCCTTGTTGAAACTACATTCTAATTCAGTAGGTATAGAGCAGGACTGAGGTTGACTATTCTAGGAAGTTCCAGAGATGTCAATATTGCTGGTCCAAAGTCCAGGCTAACAAATGAAAAATAACAAGTCCATTGATTATGAACTACACATACACACACACACACACACACACACACACACACAGCTCTGCCATGGGGAAAGTGATAAAAATGATTCTACACATTTTCTTTCTTTACAAATATACTTAACAGAAGCAAACAAAAGTTTAAAGCATCCTTTCAACAGGTCTTCGACAACCAAAACTAAGGGAGTGCTTTATTTTAGTACCAAACAAACAGAAATTTGTGAACTTATTATGAGAAGAATGACCAGCCCAGCTTGTCATTCCTAATTTTGGTTCTGCCCAACTCCTCCCTATTGGCTCCATACTCTAACCATGAGTTTGTGTGGGATCTGGTCCCATATAACCACGCCCATATAACCACGCTATTACAATTGTTCAAGTCAGCCTCGAATCCTAAAGCCCAGTCATGCTATGATAGCAATTCCATTGTATTCTACAACTGGAGGCCATAGATTGCAAAGAAAAATCACAGTCAGGTGAAACTAAACCCATAGGGAAAGCTCTTAAATCTAGATCATATGACAGGCAGACTTCTGTCACCAGAGAACCTACTGATGGCACAGCAAGCCAAGTGCGAGTTTCCCATCCTTCTTCACCTGCTCTCTCCTTACTGCTCAACCTACCCATGCTTAACCTCTACATCATCACAGAATACTACTGGAGTCTTAATTATCTACACACAACATATGGTAGATATTGTAGTACCTTTTATTTTCCAAACTTGAAGCAATTTTACTTTGTATTATAGTTCACTAGATTGTCAATTGCTTTATGCAGAAGTAATCATTATTTCACAATACTGTTTGAATTCTTCACAGATTGAGAAAAAAAATCTTTAATTTTATTTTTAGCATGAAGAAGTCTGAACAATATTGTTGTGAAATTTCTTCTTCTTCTTTGACAAGTACATCAAGGAAAATCGATGAAAATAATTATTGTTCCTTTTTATCATTTTTTGCAGGCCTGAGTAGAGATGTGTTGAACATTTTATTTATAATGGCACTGGACATGAGCAGTTGAGTCAACAATGTATATGTTTTCCAAAAGTGCTCAAGTTCAGTGAATACTACATGCAAATTTAAATATATAAAATAGAATATTACATTTCAGCTTGTCATACACAAAAGCAAAGCAATGTATGCTTACACTTAAAATAAATTTTCTAATTTTAAAGGCATTTCCAATAATACTCTTGAGAAAATTTGTACCTACATTATTTACTCATGCAATTAAGTAAAGAGATATTTTTTAAGTTACCCAAATTTCTCAGCATGCTCCATTAGTTCAACATATAGGTATAACAAATAACCTACAATACAAAAAATACTTTACAGGATACTATATGCATATAACAAAACAAAGGGAAGATTAAAAAATAAATATATAAAATAATAAATGATTTCAGTTAGGAAACTCAGATACATGTCTATTACTTTTACTAATGCTGCATTATCTTTTTGTATATTTTTATACTAATAGAGTTTTCTTTCACTGAGACGGGTATTTGGATACTAAGTGAGAAAGCAAAAAAACTCTAGTTCTTATAAAATGTTATACACATTAATTAAAATTTCAATTTAGTCCAGCTCTATAATTATGAATTGTATTTTAAAAATAGCTGATAGTTTAAATGACTATGACTGTAGCTTGTGTTAATTTCAGATAGGAAAGTGGTGGTAAGAACATTTTAACATAACAAAAAGGCAAGTTCTCAGTACATCAAAGTTTCACATTACCCTTTTTTTCTTCCAAATTTCTTGTGACTCTGGATAAGAATTATATGGTCACCACGTTTCCCTTAAAGATATTGTTCCATTTCAAATTTATCAAGTAAAATAGGACATTCTGACTCATAAATACTTGGTTTCTCACAATCACAACTAAAGAGGTTGGGTTTTTTTTTTGTTGGTTTTTTTTTTTTTTTTTTATTTTTATTTTTTTATGTGAAGTTGTGTAAAACAACTTTATGAAGAATTACTGTCCACAACCCTAAGGTGAAATGTTCTGTAACAGTGGTTTCTCTGGCCTGGACACTACAATGCCCATGGGAGAGAAACCTGAGGTGGACATGTAGCATACATTGACAGCCTTCTTTCCTTTAGTGTATAGGTAACTGCTACTTATACACTAACTATACACAGACTGCTTTTAAGGAAGTCTGAAAGCAAAATATGACACTTTAACTGACTGCCCTGTTCCTTTTCCTAGTCTTCCTATTCTCCCCTTTCAGCAATGCTGACAATATTTCTTTCTCACTTTTTTTTCCAGTATTACTACTCTGTCAAGGATATTTCGGTTGGCGGGATGTGCATCTGTTATGGTCATGCCCGGGCTTGTCCGCTTGATCCTGCAACAAATGTATGTATATTTATAGGATGCTTAGGAAAATGAAATGCCACACTGTAAAATACTTCGAAAAGGCTTTACTGAAAGGAAATGCTGTGAATGGGTGTCAGGTCCCCACTTAGACTCTTTAACAGGAAGCCTTGCCAGGGTGAAATAGAGCTGGCAGTTAAGATGATAGACTTTGAATCCAACCGTCACTACATCAGGAAATAGATTAGTTTTCTTTTCCCATAAAGGTTCCAAAGTGATATCTATTTTGAAGTCTTTCTAGCTATGACAGCCTGGTGCATAATTTAGCTTTTTGAGAATGGCTGCCATCAATCTAACTGTCCAGTCCTTTAACATTTTTTAATCAAAAACATCATGCAAAGAAATGAAAATCCTGTGCGGAGGTAAACATATAGGTGTCCCAGTGACAGCAAGCTGACGTGAGAAGGGACAATAAGAAATCAGGTGGAGAATATTCAAGCATTGTGACTGTCAAGCTAAACAAGCTTGAAAGCTTTCTGGTAGAATTTTTCATTAATGACAATGAATGTATTGAGTGAACATAACTTCAAGAAGACAAATGAGCATGTGTTTTTCTCCTGTCATAAACAAACTGGTGAAATTCAAAATCATCAACTGTGTAGCATATGGAAGAGATATTGAATTGGAAAATGAGTGGATGTCTATAAGGCCTTGCTGGTTTCTTCCCATCTATTAAACTATACTACAAGTAGCATTATGCTCAAAGCTAGTTTTCTGATTAATGACTTGTATACTGTTATCTCCTAGGAAGATGAAAGACTGTGCTGATTTTCCTGGACTAGGTTGCAGTGTAGCTTGTTCTGTGGCACCTTTGTTATCTATCAGCGTCACTGGGAAAGTGTTTTTGAAGTATTGAGAGCACAAAAAGCAGTCTTGGAAGGGCTGTGAATAGATATTAGAACACAGGGGCACACAGTTTCCATAAGGACAGAGATTCTAAACTCCTACTTTTCCTAAGTACCTAGATGCACAGTGGAGATGAAACTTGTTTTGTCATTTCTGAGACTGCTAATGAGATTTGAAGAAAGCCTTACAGTAGATATGTGCTCCAGAAGATAAAGGCTCAAAGGGTCAGAGAATGAGAAGTCAGTCTTCACCTGGCCTCCCTGCTCTTTTTAGAATATAAACTCAGGATTCCTAGCTATGGCAGGGAGCAGCCCACACTGGTGCAGAACAAATGTAGTCACATAAGTACTGCCACTGTCTCCTGCACATGCTGAGTAAAATTTCACATTTTAGTGCATAATTGAGAAGTTTTGAATCCGATTGTCACATTCTACGCTCACCTTTTAGGGACAACCATCTCTTCTGTGGTTCTATACAACTCTCAAAACCTATTCCTCTCCTTTTGTGGCTAGAAATCACGCTGTGAGTGTGAACATAACACCTGTGGGGAGAGCTGTGACAGGTGCTGCCCGGGATTCCATCAGAAACCCTGGAGAGCTGGGACCTTCCTGACCAAGACTGAATGTGAAGGTATGTTCCTGACATAAGAGGACAGCCCTCTCATTCTGTTTGGCTAGGGACACTAGGGACATCACTGTGAGCTACTGTTGACTAGGCCATCTTCTATTTCAGTTATATGTTTTAGACAAGGCCAGAGCTAGTAAATTCACCACCTGTCTTAATTCCCTAAGCTTTTTGGAATTTCATTCTAATTTGCTAAATATTTGCTCATGCATATTAATTTATTGTAAATATAAGGATTATTGGAAAAACAGTAAAAACCTAGTATGCTTTTTGTCATCTAGAACACACTGAGTACCTATAGCATAGCATAAAACACTGACATGAACACACAAACATATGTAGCCACAAAAACACATAACCACATGCAAAATGTACAATAAAAAACATACAATGATCACACACACACATCAAAAACAAATATGCATAGAAACATACACACAAACATGAAAGTTCACAAAAAAGATATACAAGCACATACATAAACATACAAAAACTCAACATATATAATAAACAACACACAAAAACAAAGAGAAATACAAAGAAACACATAAACACAAAGACATACACATGAACATACATAACACTCACAAATACATGTAGAATTACACACAAAGACAAAACACAAAAGCATGCAAATACACACATAGACAGCAACACAAACAGAAGCAGACATATAAACATCTCTTGTGTTTCTATGAGTATAACAGAAACAAACACCCAATACCCACGTAGGTACATAGAAATGGAAATGAGTAATCTGTGAAACTTAGAGTCTATGTATTTGCCTTCTAAGCACAGATACTTGTGAAATGGTCTTCAATCTGTATTAACTTTTTAGGTCCAAGTAATCACTTACAACCCACCAAGTCGCCTTTAATCACTCATCAGTTAATCTGAGAGTCCAGTCAAAGGTGAGGGATTGTCTTCATGCTAGAGTCAGGCTATTAACCAAAAATGAAAGGATTCATTAATCACACTTAGGATGTGTGATGCTATGAGTACTAGCTGGGTAAGATAATGGAAGGTGACAAGGATGTCAGGGCATGAAACTTTGTGGATATGAGTATCCCTCTTTAAATTGACACTTTAAATTGTATGGATTTATGGCGTCCCATGTGTTAACTATATATACATTTTTCATACTGCTAAAGCCTTAAAACACTATCATATCTCATTAGTAATGCTATCGAAACCCTTTCTCCTTTGAACTAGGCAGTATATTAATTATCGTTTTGGATAATACATTACAGCCCTGTAATTGAACTACAGAAGCTACTCTATTTAACAGTAAGTTAGGAAGCAGTAAACAACTTGGTTGCCCTTCTCACTCTCCCACCCCTTTGCCCACTTTTGATAATCAACACTCTCAAAGAAAATGAGCCTATGTTTACCATACTAAACATATAAGAGAGGCCATATTGTATTTGTCCTTCAGTGCCTGGTTTATTACACTAACATAATGTAACCCAGTTCCATTCATTTGATGGCGAATGGAATGTTCCATCTTTTGTTTTAATAATATCCCATTGTGCATCTACTCCACATTTGTTTTATTCAATAAATAGGTATTGTCAGAACATAGTCTGGAAATGGAGTCATGTGAGAATTCTGAGTGCTTGTGAGAAAAGACTAAGAAAACAAGACAAGAAACTTGTGGCCTCAGTTTCTTCAAAACATAGAATTGCTTCATGTGAAACATGTTTTCATGATCCTGCCAGGTGTAGTGAAGAGGAATGAGTTTACTTCAGCTATTGTTATTCATGTGCCTCTATGGAAGAGCAAGTTTTTGCCATGTGAGGCTTATACTTGTCCTTGAGTGACTGTTCTTTACTATCAGAGTATAAATTTTCTGATGCACTGAGTAAGTTAGCCATTGCATGAGACTTTAATTAGGCCCCACTCTCCCAGGGTCACACTGCAGCTGGAGTGGTAAATAGTCATTAGATTGATTCCATATATTGACTGCCCTGAAGAGTGTTTTGATAATGTGGGAGGGAAATATGGTTTTGACATACTGATTATTAGTAGTCAAAATACTCCTAAATATAGGTTCTTCATAACAACACCAATATAGAACTACTCACAATGAAGTGATACCTGTGGTGATTATTAACACATTTATGCTGTAACATTTGATGGACAATGGACACTAAAAGATAAGACAGAAATAATAAATAGCGAATGGCATGTCAACCAGAGTTCCTACTTTAAATCACCATCTTGGAGATAAAAGGAATGTGTCTGTCTTCTTCTGAGGGAACTGACTAAAATGGTACCTCCCATGTTTATGTCCTAATTTGGTGAAATAACCTACCCTGGTGACCTAAATTCTAGAAAGTTCTGTATCTATACATTTTCTTAGGCCAAGAAAAGACCCAAACACAGACCTCTGCAGAACTGTAGACACACTTACAGGAAGCCAAATTCAGCTGAATTCAGTATTAATATTTCAGTGAGTCAGCCCAAACCATATATACTTTAAGTTCAAGAAGTATAGCAGACTTACTATCAAGTAAGAAACACAAGCCCTATGTGTCATGTACAACAATTGAGTATAAACTAATTTAGCTTATGTTTATTGTGGATCATATATTGGACATGATGAGACTTTGAGACAATTGAATAAAATAAAATAAATATTTTTCAACCATAAATCACACCTCTTAATGAGATTTTTGGGGCTATATGAATTATCTGTATTTTGAGTGTCTTTCCTTTCTTCACTTACATTGTTTGTTCTTTGATATACTTCTATCTGTTTCTTCCTGTTTTTATAATTAGTGGACATGCACGAGGCTTAGCTGCCACTGAATGCTCAAACACCATGGAGGGCCACTCTTTGCTCTCAGCATCTGTTCTTAGAAAATTTTGAAATATTGAGGATTTTAAGTCCTTTATTTATAGGGTGGAAGGGATACTTTTCTGTAGTCTGAAGACTAAAGATTTTCAAAAACCAGAAATTAATGGTGGATATATTAATCATAAGCCTAGCTAAGCATCACACCATTGGCAATGTATCTATTCTTAACATGAAATGTCTCTTTTCCAAGGTTAATATTTAGGAAATTCTCATGTGATAGGAAAACTCTCTGTGTACAAAAGATAATCACTAATTAATTTGAGTTTAATTTGGATTTTTTTTTTTTTTTTTTTTTTTTTATTATTTTTTTGGTTTTTGAGACAGGTTTTCTCTGTATAGCCTGCTGTCTGAACTCATGGTAGACAGGCTGGCCTCGAAACTCAGAAATCCGCCTTCCTGCCTCCAAGTGCTGGATTAAAGGCGTGCGCCCCACCGCCCGCCTAATTGGATTTCATTGTCTAGCTTATTTAAAATAAGATGTATTCTAAAACTTACAATTTTCATTATTTACTAAGACATTTTAAGATTTTCTGTGGGGTAGAAAGTTGTGAGCAGAATGTGCTCACTGAGAAAACACTATCCCATCCACTGAAGCCATTACCCTTCTGCACAGTGCCGTTGATGTTGATACAGATGGACGGTCCTGGTTACAGGGTGAGGACTGCCACTCCAACATCAACAGTAGCTCCCAGTCTACAACTCAACATCCATTCTAATAATTGGATTGATAATAATTCAGTATTGTATCATACTTCAATTTACACTGACAGTCGAAATGTGCGCTGTTTCTTACAATATATTTTTAAAAGAGGATGTTTAAATATTTGTGTGAATCTTCCTAAACCCATAAAGTCATTTTTAATGCACATAGGCTCATGTTTATTAATGTGAATGCCCTGAAATACAGCCCAAAACACTACAAATATAATAAAATTATTATATTCTAAATTGAAAGTCAGCAGGCTGGAAAAGTTTTTTTCAACAGCCATGACAAGGAGATATCATTCTTACTATATTGGAAAATCTTACATGGCAGTAAGAAAAACAATAATGCTGTTATGAGCAAAGACCAAAGCAGTTTTATGTCTTTGAAAAATATAAATGACATCCATAATCTAGACAAAAAAGGATGACCCACACACCAATTAAGACAATGGAAATATTGTTTGATTTGTCAGTGTTTGTATTCATCCTCCTAACTAATATGTATATGTTTACTGTGTCTAATAATGGTATCAAAAGCATGATAAAATAAGTGTTGGTGAGGTTATAGGACATGGCTTTCACTCCATAACTATGGGTGGAGTGGAGATAATATAACATTTTAGGATGCCCATTTTTCAGTCTATTAAAATTCAAGTTAACATAACTTTAGTCTAAAAAAAATTACACTTTCAAAAATTAACCCAAAGGTAGTATCATATATGTGCACATGCCACAGTCTAATTCCCTTTACATTATTTTTAATTGCTTTTACTAATTTATTTATTGAAGAATATCTCTCTAGAATTCTTTTACAAATGTTTTGCATTGACAAAAAAATGAAAGAAGTAAGTCGTAAAATGGCACTAAATTTCGAATTACTCCTCAAAATCTCTCCTTAACACAGGAAAGAGTCTAGGTTTATAAACCAGCCCTACCTCTCAGCCTTACCCCTTGACTACAGTATGCATGCACTGTTGCTTAAGGACAAACCTTATAACAACCTCTAACTGTCCATTAACAGGGTACTGACACATACCTCCTCTGGTCTTTATAGCCTTAGGTGATACTCAAGTGATATGCTAAGAACTGTTGTTATTAGTAAGGCCAGGCAGTTCAGAAGAATATATACATACATAAAACGGCTGTGTGTGTATATATATATTTATATTATTATTATATATATATATGCACACTGTGTGTGTGTGTGTGTGTGTGTGTGTGTGTGTTGTGTGTGTATGCATGTGAATGTGCACCTTCTAATACACAAGCACAAATCAATGAAAGAACACAGAACCAAATCTTTGGAGACTTCACAATATCTTTCCCGATTCGTATACCTCATAAGAATTCCACATACATTCCATAGCTTTACACGGCCTTTTTCAGGAAAAGTTACCTTCCTCCCCACTCGCACTGTCTAGAAATCCTATAATATAACATGAAAAAGACAAAGAGGATGAAGAACAGGACAAGTTGATCACATGCATTAAAAAGGCATTACCCTGATGGTGTTACAGTGATGGTGTTATGGTCATGGTGTTACGGTGGTAGTGTTATGGCAGTGGTTTTATATTCATCATCTCATCTCATCAACTGATGCTTTTAGACACCTCCATCTACTAATGACTACTGACTGTCACGTTTATAAGGAAATATCACATATGAAGACATTACTCATATCACATGACTGCTAACCCAAGCAAGTTCATCTGATCCAACTACCTCAGGATATCATTCTGTCCTGATATCTTGACACCTGCTGTACCAGACTTTTCTACCTGTGTCCCAGTTCTCAAATAATGACTCTGAGACTTACCTATTTATGAATAAATGCCTAGCTAGAAGCTGTAGCTCCCTACCAACGAGCTCATAACTTAATAATCCATTTATTCTATTCTATGTGTGCCAGATGGGCCTTACCTCTCCTCAGTTTAATGTGTTTGTCTTCCTCAGAGTCTGGGTGAATCTCCCACTCTTTATTCTTTCCCAGCATTCCTATCTCTGTACTGGAACTCCCACCTATTACTTCCTGCCTTTTGTAATAGGTCATCAGCTTTTTATTGACAGGTGATAGTTCCATACAGTGCACAAGATATTCTTCTCTACAACCTATCATGTATTTGTGTTATCATCTGGGAAGGATCTGAGAGGACTGTAGCAATGTTTAGAATGCAGATTCCTGAATCTAATTCCAAACAATGTCCAATAATGACAAGGGTACCTTGTTTGTGAAATCACCTTTCTCTGGCTTGGTTTAGTAAAGTATGAAGAGAGTTGAATTGTAATTGAAATCAATAATAGCAAATATAGAAGACTATCAGAGAATCTGGCCTATTTAAAAGTTTTGCTTGTTATTAATTATCACAAAAAGAATATATTAACTCCTCCCTGTCCATTTACATACAGCATGTAGCACAGAGGGTCACCTATGGGCATTATCCATCATAGATTATGTTGTTGTTAACAATTTAGTGGCTTGTTCAATAATTTATATGTCATAATAGATTGTAAGTCAAACTATATGGAATTGTAATTATATTTGAAAAACCAGTGAACTATTGGCATTTCACTACTCAGTTCAATTTATAGATTTTAATTATTTCAAATCCCATTACAAAAATGCATCCATTATATATATATATGTGTGTGTGTGTGTGTGTGTGTGTGTGTGTGTGTGATGTGTGTATATATAAATACAAATGCCTTTTTAGTAGATTTATGTTTCTATGCTATACGGATAATAAAATAGTTTTAAATATATTTAAAGCCTGAAATCAGTACTTACTGCTTTTTATCCTGACTATAGCATGCAATTGTCATGGAAAAGCAGAAGAGTGCTATTATGATGAAACTGTTGCCAGTAGAAATCTAAGCTTAAATATACATGGGAAGTACATCGGAGGGGGGTGTGTGCATCAACTGCACACAGAACACTGCTGGGATAAATTGTGAGACGTGTATCGATGGATTCTTCAGACCAAAAGGGGTAAGGAACACCATTTTCATTAAGTTTTATTTTTGCTTTTTCACAAAAAGTGTGTTTTCCAAACAATAAGATCTGTACAACACTGAAATTGATACTTTAAAAGGTGACTGAGAACTTTTTTTTATCTCAAAGTGTCCCATCTCCTTAAGGATATGATATATGGTGTTATAACCACTCCACTGTCTATTTTGCCTTATTCCAATTGGTCTTGATTCCTGAAAAACTATCTTCTGATTTAGAATATTAATTTGGTTTATCTTTCAGTAAACATAAAACAAGCCAACAAACAACAACACACTAGAATCATATAGTACTTGTTCATTTGTGCTTTCATTTTTCACATCAAAAAATTTCAAGATTTGTTTATCTATGTTATATGCACCAATAATTGCTCATTATAGGACTGATAATATTCTTTTGCATAGTAAATAAAGTCATTCAATCCATTCTCCTCTTGTTGGATATTCTGGTGAATTTTTGACCCTAATTAGCTTCTACAACAAGTCTATGTATGCCATGTTATGGTCGTTTTAATTTAGCTTCTGGAAATACTTAAGAATAAAATAAGTACTTCCTTATTTCATAGGACAGGTCTATTTTTAATTTATATTTAATTTATTTATTTTATATTTATATTTATAAAGAAATCGCCACTTGTTATCAAATTGTCAATGACATTTTACACATTGGCCAAAAATATTTGATGTTTATGAGTTCCTTGACTCCACTGCTCTTTATGGTTGACATTGGCTTTGGATCTTAGTCATTCTAATGCTTTAAAACTCTCTCCTATATTTAATTTTGATCTCCGTCCCTGTTGGTCATTTGTGTGTCATCTATCTTGAAGCATATATTCAAGTAAAGATAGTTTCCTTTCCTGATTTATAAAATTTTATTTTTAATTTTTAGTCAACATCTTGAACAAATTTTTGTATTTAGCATGAAATAATGATTTAGACTTCCTACTTGTCTTTGACATGATATGGTCATAGAATGTGAACCAATTATACAGACACATTCCCTGAGCACTAAACTCAGTAACTTGGAGTTGAATGATGCAGGTTCACTCCATACCGTTTTTGGAACAAGGCTCTCTTTTCAGTAGGTTATTTGAATTTACATCATTTTAAAATTATTTGGTTTATTTTTTGATATTATTATTATATCATTTCACACATCCATTTATTTCCTCTAAATTCTCCCATGTACCTTCTACCCACCATTTCAGGGTTTTATTTTTAATTTGTGGCCTCTTTTTGCATTAATTGGTATTATATACAGGGGGAGGGGCCTGTATAATGTTACTTGTATGTTTTCAGACTGGCCAAGTGCACACCAGTTGGTTACTCAGAGAATTTTACAACCAAAATTTCAAATAAAGATAATATTCCTTGCTATTGTTTAGAACCTATATATAAATAAGGAAAGAAGGAATATCATATTAAATCGAGCCATTTTATGAACACATCATTTCTCCATGTACTTTTCAAAACTTACTTGTAACAATAATTTTGGAATAAAGACCTTACATAACCTTAGTTAAATTAAAATGGGCCTTTTGTTTAGTGTGTCTAAAATAATGATTAATAGTTAGGTAAAACCTTTTTCCCAATTCTTTCATGCTATTATTCAGAAAAAATTAATACTGAGTTTATCATCTCTATTGATTGAAAATGCATTTGTTTGTTCTAGCAATCTTAAGGTATTCTTTAGATTTTCACTTAGACTCTTGTCTACAAATAATGCCAGGCTCACTCTTTACTTTGCAATATTTATGCTGATGTTAAATAGAAATGGTGAGAGCTGACATTTTTATTTTGTTCTCACTTTAAATATAAACATAATAATTCACTATTGAGCGTGAGGTGAGTTATGGGACTTTTATGGATGCCATTTATCAGATTCAGCAGCTTCTTCGCTCTTCCCAGGTATCTGAGCACTTTTATAATAAAAAAAAAAAATG
Organism: Mastomys natalensis; assembly: GCA_021653895.1. Taxonomy (NCBI): domain Eukaryota; kingdom Metazoa; phylum Chordata; class Mammalia; order Rodentia; family Muridae; genus Mastomys; species Mastomys natalensis. The sequence goes on from JAJTUV010000353.1 coordinate 1,364,743, forward strand.
CTGAGGCATTTTGTCAAATGCTTTTCTGCATCTATTAAAATAAATATAAGCAATTTCACTTTCCCTGTTAGTTTGATCATTTGTATTCATTTTCAAGATATAAAAACAATTTTGCATTTCTGTATCAAGTACAGTTAATTTATAAAATAATATAATTTTCATGCATGAGGTGATTTTATTTAGTTAAGGACTTTTGTCTTGCTCTACAGGGGATTTGGAACTTCAATTTTCTGTTTTTACAATTTTTTTCTCAATCCTTTGTAGTAGGCTTTACCAGCCTCAGACAAAAGAGCTGGGAATGCTTCCTTTTTTTCAGATTAAAATAAAAAATTGTATAGGATGAACATTAAACCTGCTCCAAACATTATAGACTAGAATTCCCAAGTGAGGTAACTGAGGTTTGGATTTCTCCCTCTTCATGGACGCTTAGAATGAAATTTGATATTAATTAATTTTTAAAATTAGAAAAATGGCTAAACCTAAGAGGTTTTGTATTTTTGCTTCTTGTGTGTATGGCAAGGTCTCATGATGTAGGTGTTATCAAATTAAAATCTCCTAGCTAGGGGAGAAAGATTGAGGAAATAGGAGGGTTAGAAGACAAATAGAGACAACTAACCTGGACCTTAGGAAGCTCCCAGAGACTGAGCCACCAATCAAAGAACACCCAAGGACTGGGGTAGCCCACCTGCATATAAGTAGCAAATGTATACCCACTTAGCAAAATTGAATTTTAGAAGTCCACCAATCCATGTCAAAGATAGCTACTTATAATTTCATCAAAGTATTTGTAATATATTTTAAAAATCAATTTGTTCTGAATTGTTTGCTGAGTTGAAAATACTGGCATTTTTATTACTCTTGATTCAAACCATATCAAATTATTTTTCAGGTATCACCAAGCTATCCAAGACCGTGTCAGCCATGTCACTGTGATCCAGCTGGCTCCCTTAGTGACGTCTGTGTCAAGGATGAGAAATACGCCCGGCGAGGTGAGACACAGTGGAGAACTGTCGCTCTGGAGAAAAGATGCCAAATATCATTTTTTTTTGCAGAGAATTTTTCAGTAATTCCATTCACATGGCCAGAATTTTGACATCCAATGGTGTGCCCTATAGGACCCCATTTTTTCACTGTAATAACTTATTTTGTGCTGAACTATATTGTTTGAAAAGCAAACAAAAATATTGATCATGTGCCTTGATGTATGTGTAAGGTAACATGTCACTTTATTATAGGATAAATTCTTAGAAATTTCTCATAAAGCACATTAATTGTAGAAATGCCACAGTGGGCATTATGGAAACTTTGATCTCGCCAAGCAGTACAATCTTATGGGACCACTGTCATCTGTGTGATGTGTCCTTGATCAAAGTGATGTTATATGACAAGTGTTGTGTGTGTGGTTGTGTGTGTGTGTGTGTGTGTGTGTAGGGGGGTATAAAGAGAGAAGGTATTTTATGTATGAAGCACACAATTATATATACAATGTTTTATGTCCTGTTACTTAGATTGCTTTGTAACTTCACTGGTTCCAGTGTAAGGTGACAGTGGGAGAGATGTGTGTGCAGCATTGGGAGTGAATAAAAATCTCAACGTGGGATGTAGGTGATACCATGTATGTGAGAAGTGTCCCAGATGGGCAGTACATGAGGTGAAATCAAATACTTTGAGAATTAAAATTCACAATAAACTCTCAACATCAAGGAATCAAGTGTGGCAACAGAATAAAATTAATATTTGGGAGCTGCTTTCAGGCTAGTTGCCCTGGAGGAGTAGCATATTGAAAGTAGCAAATAGTACGACTGTGTGCACTTTTGCCTTAATAACCTTAAAGTCAAAGCCTGTCATCATGAAGTCTTTTCCTTTTTCAAATGACAAATAAATCCTAATATTGTTATGAATGACATTAAGTTCCACACTAAAATAAGTACATTGTTTGAAAAAAAAAAACTATTAGAACTAGGAAAATATGTACATAATATAGTAGTAATTTAGAAGCAATATTAATAAAATTTTATAAAGAGCAACAATTTAATACTGATACTCCTTTTCTTATTTCACTTTTTTCCTCTATTGGGTCCTGAAGGGAAACTGGGGGCACTGGAAATTGTGAGTTGCCATATGGGAGATGGACTTAAACCAGAGTCCACTGTAAGAGCATAAAGTACTCTTAACCATAGATCCATCTCTCCAGCACCTATAACCAGTACTGTTTTGAAGCAAAAAGCGAACAAAAATTACTTTATCCCATCTTTTCAATATAAACTGAGTATGATTTTAAGTTCTATTTCACGGCTCCAATTAGTATTTAGGAAGTATTTTTACTTTTCCTCACACTTTCCTGATATATACTCATGTTCTCTGTGTTTAATATTTCCAGCTATCTTCAAGACTCCTGTGCACATTTGAAACATATTCTTGGCAGTAGTTGTATGTGTGCTTGACTTATTCGTACTTACTATTCCTCTTTCCCCATGTTCTCTTACACTGTATTATTGCATTTTGTTACACTTTGTATGATGGGGAACACAGTTTATTCTCTGGGCATGGATGTTTTGTCTGCATATATATATACCATATGAGTGTCTGGTACCAGCAGAGGCCAGAACAGCTTGCAGAATCCCCTGGAACAGGAGTTACAGATGATTGTGAGCACCATATTGGTACTTGGAACCAACCCTGCTCCTCTGGAAGATGTGCAAGTGCTCCTAACTGCATAACCATCTCTAGCCACTTATTTTTAATATTTTTTTATAGATATAACTGCTATGTTTGCATAATCACTGGCATTTTTATTAGGCTCCAAAAGACCCTTTAGTTAAATCTTTAGTGACATACTCTAGAAAAGAAGGTCATGAGAAAGGTTCATATGAACTTATAGAGACTGAAACACGTGTATATTATAACTTCCAGTTTAGTGTGTTTATATAATTTCTGGGTGATCAAACTAGTAGATCTCTAATGCTTGTTCCTTCTTTTGTGACTCTTTTCCTAATGTTGGTTTATCTTGTCCAACTTTGATGTGATAGTTTTTGTTTTATCTTATTATATTTTATTTTGATATGAATAACAATTTAGTTCACTAGGGTAAAGGTTAGTGACACTGGGTATATTAACTGCTTCCAGGGCAGGTTTCATGTTTAGGAGTAGCTGACCAACATATGATGGACTCCACAGTTTTTCTGTGTACTTTTATTTAATTAGAGCTTGACATGAGTGTGTGTGTGTGTGTGTGTCTGTCTGTCTGTTCTGTATGTATGTATGTGTGTGTGTGTTCTTTTATTTATGGTGGTATTGTATTCTGTTTTCTAGGTTTTGCTGTTGTGTTAGGTTTTGAGAAAGAATGTAAAGTTGAATTGGTATGGAGTGGGAAGAAACTGGAAGGAATTAGGGGTAGGGAAGAATATGACTAAAATATATTTAAATTTAAAATTGCTTTAAATTTACAAATAATAGATTTTTTTTTAAAAAAAAATCTAATTTTGTGATCAGAATCCCATTTAACAGTTGCTGTGATTGAACCTTGAATAATTAAACCTATTTCCCTTTGAACATGTTGATATGCAATGTTTCTTCCCTTAGGGTTGAAACCTGGATCCTGTCACTGCAAAACTGGCTTTGGAGGCATGAACTGTGATCGCTGTGTCAGGGGTTACCATGGTTACCCAGACTGCCAACCTGTAACTGTAGTGGCTTAGGGAGCACAAATGAGGACCCTTGTGTTGGGCCCTGTAGCTGTAAGGTACGTTGGTTAATTTGATTATTTTCCACTGTTGAGACATGGGGCAGCTTCTCTGTTATGTCTGCTGCTATCAGGCATTTGTATAGCTTCTCCTGTGCATATGACTATCTATTATGTGAATACTACTCTATGTGTCATTAAATGCTGAGCAGGCTCACTGCCACATCTGCTATTAGTGGTCTATGTCTTTTTATAAAAAGTGATTTTTCTCCCATTGCACAAAAACGTATGTATGTATCACTTGAAAAGCTTTCAAATTAAAAATGAGATACCTTTGTATCTGCTTCCTAAAAGAATTCGGTTGGGGATTTAATTTTGGATTTTAAAAAATAATCCGGTAAGATCTGAGTGGAGATAGGTCTTTAAAATTTTACTATACTTAAACTCTTCCGTCTCATTATCAAAGTGAAAGAAGGCCTAGTGGAATTGATTAAAGATCTGATATGTTCTCCCATGAGTACTTTCAGGAAGGCAATTTTATTTCTTGTACATAATCAGCTAATAGCTCATCATATTAACACTAAGGAACATAGTACACCTGTAGCCACACACACATCGGAAACAGAAGCATGCACAAGTCCAAAATGATAGGACTGGTTGGCTTTAGCTACAGAAGTCTATTCATGGTGTTTTGATTAATGTGTAACTGTATTTTATGATGGAATGAGCAATCTTTTTCAAATAGTGGCATGTACATTATTATAAACATGAAAATAATTTTGATTTCTTCAATGGAGCCTTAATAAAAGCAAAGACAGTTAAATTAAAACTTTCCTTTACTAATTTATTACACTTATTTAGGTATATATGGTAATAATTGGTACACATGTATTTTGGTGTATGCAAATATTGTAGCATAAGAAAATATTATTAATATTAAATATTTATTAGGAAGAACATTTCTAAAATGCATATATGTACATTATTTGTATACTTTATGTGTATTTACTGTACAATTATAATAATAATAAAACTATATAGATAAAAATTTATGAATACACATGTTTTATATTAGAGACTATTTAAGCACCTATCTTGATCTATTGAAACTGGACCACTTATAGCCTACACAGTGACCAGAAAGCCATTATGAAAGCTCTCATGTGTTGAAATATAATAAATTTTCTAGATTTAGTCATTTCATTCCAGTATTATCTGAAATGAAAAATTGCTCTCTAAGACCAGTACTGAACCCCTGTGATTGAGTGCTGGCTTGGTTCAGGCCCCCACCCCTGCACTGAATGCTGCAGAGGACACCTGACAGCCTTCATTTCTTCTCTAATAAGCACTGGGAAAAACATTGTGCATGCTTCCTTGCTTTCCCACAGTGCTACAGCCATCTCTCATTTTGTCATTTGCTCCCGGACAGGACAAGTAGGGCTAAGCTGAAAGTGGGATAGGAGCTTTGTGAGTCTCTAGAACACAGAATTCAAGCAGGAGAAAAGATGCACTTTTAGATACACACCTTTAAAGGAGAGGCTGGGCATCTGCTCTGTTTAAGGAAGGAATAATAGAAGAGATGGACAAGCTTCCTCTCATTCAGCTTCTTTGGGAGGCAGTACCAAAAGGCTGGAGCAGGAGAGCTATGGAGATTAGCTGTGCTCTCAGGGACAGTCTGCAAGCTCTCTTCAAGTCTTGGAAGGAGTGATTGTGACCTTGATGAGAAAAATGCCTCCACGATGACACTTGAAGCCCTACACATATGATTAAAATACTACAACAACCAGGAATTAAGAAATCATACAAGTGATTTAAAATGACTAAATAGCATCATTAAAAGCAATGTCTTTCAACAGTGTTATATTTTAATAGAAAACATCAGCTCTTAAGAGTCTTATGATAAAATTTTGCAGAAAGCTAGTTTCATAAGATGCCAACAAAACTTTTATATATAAAAATATACAGACATAATGATTGAGTTAGTTATATCACAAAATTATGTCACAACATAATTATATCATAGTGTCTTATAATGAACTATGTCACAATGTACAGGCAACACAATGTGATGAATTGCACATTGTCTCTTGTTTACAAGAATGATAAATAGCTAAGTATTTAAAGCAGTCATGCACACAATTTACACACTAAAAAGAACACCTAGTAGTGCATAAAGAAATGAGATATGTCCTTCTTTAAGTATGATTTGAAACAATTGTGCTAATTTATTAAAAAGATAAATGGATCAAAATGCTTTATGAGAAGAAAAATGCTACTGGATGCTTACAATAAAATGATAAATGTTTTCCCTCAGTATAAAGTATGTATGAATGTATGTATATATGTATGTATGTATGTGTAAACATGTATATTCATGTTGTATTAATATTGAAATAATTATCTTTATGCATTTATGAGTAAAATATAAAATTGATATAAGTAATAGGTATATAAGTATGCATTTGTAAGATACATACTACTTAATAAATAATTTGCATATATTTCTTTATAATTTTACATAAGAATTTTTCATAACTGTCTTTTAAAAATGCTTTTATTTTTCAAATTTTAAATTACATCTATTGATTTAGTGTGTGTGTGTGTGTGTGTGTGTGTGTAGGCACAATTTCACAGCACTCCTGTAAATATCAAAGAGAACTTACAGGAGATGGTTCTTTCAGTACTCCTTTGTGAAGCATGGGAATTGAACTCTGGTTATCAGTTTGGCAACCAGCACCTTATGTGTTGTCTGATTGGCTTGGCTTGCTTTTCATGGTTTCTTGAGTAAGAGCTATCCATTGGGTATGAAAACAATTTAAAAAACTTCTTCAATAGGGAACTTGAGGCTTATTTTTTTTTTCTTTTGTGAATTTTATGTGACAGAGGATCTAAATGCTGTTCTAAACTTACTGAGATAGTCACAACTTTTCCAGCTTCTATTATTTAAACATATAGATTGGTTGGATAAAGACAGCTAGTAAACTTAAAATTACTTAGATTCAAGAAATATATGGAGTTACTAGGTTTCAGACCAAAGAGGAAATCTGTTAGACCTAAGCTCAAGTTAATTTGAGTAACAAGATTTGTGAGGTGTAGGTAGAAGGTGAGTTTAATTTTAGCATAAAACCCAATATTTGCAGGGTTAATACCCTTGAATTGGCTCACGTGAATAAATTGGAATTGAACTGCTTCTTTCAGGGACCTGAGAAATGTTTTCCAAATGTGGGAGAGGAAACTATAGCTCATCTAAATTTTTGGATGCAGCTAAACAGCTCTCTGGAGCTCTGAAAGAAGAAAAATTAATGGTTAATGAGTAATCAAATTCCGGAACCTGTGTACCATGGAAAAGTAGGATTCTTCCGTTAGATATGTAGAAATAAAACATTCAAACAGTGATATTCCAATTGATACCTTGGAGGGGGGGCGGCAGAGAGACAGAGACAGAAACAGAGAGACAGACAGAGATAGAGAGACAGAGACAGAATGAACTGTTATTAGGCTAATTAGTATCAGTAACATCCTGGAGATGACTGTATCCTTTGCTCTAGAAATTTCACATCTAAACATTTATCCTAATAATTAGTCTATATAATACAATACATATATATATATATATTTAGGTATAATGAAACTAAGAAAAATAAATATCAGAAAAATAGCAAAAATGAATTATAATAAACTCACCTTCCTTGCCTATGTTTGTAATTTCTATAGTTTCAACTCATCACAGTATAAAAAAAAATAGAGCTAGAAATTTAGCTACTGATAGTAACTGTATTTGATTAACATGCACAAAAACCTAGATTGATCCCAGTACCACAAACTAATCAAAATAGAATAGAGAAAAATATATGTGAAGAGCAATTGTGTATATGGACATGAACACTTTTCTCTTTTCTCTTTTAATCCCCTAAATCTAGGGTAACAATCTTCCCAGAAAGGGAAATAAAATAGACATCTGAAGTATATGGAGTGAGAGAACTGTGTAGGAAAGGAGTAGGAGGAAAACAGGGTTAGGATTAAGAGTGTGGAGGGGGAGGAATAGGAGAGGTACTAGAAATCAGTGGGGGGCAGCTCTGGGACAGGGGACACCCTCAGGAGTCTTTGGGATGCTTCTAGTTGAGATTCCTCCTTGACCTGAGAGGTTTGCATGCTCTGTCTCCTGCATAATGGGATTATAGGCAGGTATCACCAACACCTGGACTTAAGCTTTTCTTGCTCTGACCCAGGCTGCCCTTGTCAGGGATCTGCTTGGCTTTGTCTCTTGGGATTAAAAGTGTGTACCAATCTGCCTGGCCTCACTTTTCATGGCCACTCTTCCTCAAGATCCAGCTCAAAAGCCTGTGTCTTTCAGCCTCAAGACCTGGGCCACAAATATGCCTTCCATTTCTGGATTGTAAATTCATTCCAGTTGAAAACTATCCTTGATCAGCTGCAGACACAAACAGTAAGATAAGCTGGGTGGGATCTTGCCCGAGATCACCCTTCCATAATCCCTCTATCTTCTTGAAGACAGTTTTCAGCTCTACTTCACTTCCTGGTGCCTCTTTATTACTTGAACCATGCATAATATAGTTTTCCTTTCTAAGCTTGTTACACTTATTCAGAAGACTCTTCGTTAGACTTAACCAGAAATAAAGTCTTTGTTGGGATTTTTTGAGACATCTTTTGTCAATGCAATTAATATAAATCTCTTTACCTTAGCATTTAGGTAGACTCTTTTAGACAAGGGCAAAAGACATCCATATTCATCACCAAATACCAGAAAAACAGCCTCTCAGCCAAATATCTTTTTTCTCTGTAATTCTATAACCAGCTTCCACATTTCAAATCACCCTCAGCAACAAGATTCCATATTCTTACTAAATATCCTATTAATCCCCACTTAAAGCATTACATACTTTCCAAATCTTAAGTCCCCAAATCCACATTCTTCTGAACAAAAGCATGATCAGACCTATCTTATCACAGAAAACCCTACTCCGTACCAACTTCTGTCTTTATTTACACTTCGGGACCATATAAAGGGAAAAATTTATAAGGACATTTTTTTGGGGGGGCCTTACAGTTTTAAAGGGTTAGCCCATTGTAATCAAGGGGGGTACAGGGGAACTTTCAGGCAGACATTGGGCGGAAGCTGAGATTTCCCCACCTTTTGTCCTGAAGGAAACTAAAAAAGATTTTTTTCCAGGCATCTTAAGAATCGGGGTCTAAACCAAACCCCCTGGAAACTTCCTGCCAAAAAGGCACACCCACTCAAACAAGGCCATACCTCCAAATAACCACCCTGGCCAAGCATATTAAACCCTCAATATGTTAAAAGGAAATTTTTCCAAAAAATTTTTTTTTTTTTTTAGAATTCAAAATTTTTACCTTTGCCCAATTTTTAAAATTTCCCAAAGTTTTTCTAAACCCCTTTTTATTAAAATTTATTTTTTAAAAAAAAAAATTTTTTTTAATCTTTGGGAATCATTTTAAAAAAATTTTTTTATTTTAAAAACTTGCGGGGAATAAAATTTTTTTTCCCCAAAAAGTTTTATTCCTTATTTAAAAAGGGGGTTCCTTTTTAAAACCCTTTTTTTTTCGGTTTTTAAACCTAAAAAAAATTCTTTTCCCCCTTTTAAATTTAAAAAACCTTAAAAACGCCTTTATTTTTGGGAAATTAACCCCTTTTAATCAAATTTTTTAAAAACTTTCACTTTCTTTTTAATTGAAGGGAAAAACCCCTTTTTTTTTTTCTAAAAAATCAATTTTTTTTTTAAAAAGTTTTTTAAAAATTAAACCCCCGGGTTTAAATTTGGGGAACTTTTTAACTTTTTTAAAAAAACCCGGGCAAAAAAAATAAACCTTTTGGGGTTTTTTTCCCGGAAAAATTTCCAACCCCCCCCCATTTCCCCCCCTTTTTTTTCCCAAAAAAAAAAAAAAACCCTTTTTTTTTTTTTTTAAACCCCGGAATGGGGGTGGGGTTGGGGGTTTTTTTTTCCGGGGGGAACCCCTTTTTGGGGTAGGAAAACCGGGGCCCCCCAAAAATTTGGGGGGGAAAATTTTCAAAAAACCAAATTTCCCCGAAATTTTAAACCCCATTTTAACCCACCCGGGGGGGGAAAAGGAGTTTTAAAAAATTTTTTTTAAAAAAAAGGGGCCCCCAAAATGGTTTAAATAATTGGAAAAAAACCGCCCCCAAAAAATTTCCAAATTTTTTGGGCCCTGTTTTTACCCCCTTTTTCCCTTTTTTTTTTTTTTTTTTTGTTTTTTTTTTTTTGGTTTTGGGGAAAAAATTTTGGGAATTCGGGTTTGGGGTGGGGTTTTTAAAGGGGGGGTGGGGGGTTTGGTGGGGGGGGGGTTTTTAAAAAAAATTTTTTTTTGGGGGGGGGGGGTTTCCCTTTTTTTTTGCCAAAAAAAAAAAAAATCCAAAAATTTCCCAAAAATTTCCCCCTTTTGCTTTAAAAAAATTTTTTTAAAAAAAAAGCAAAAGGGCCCCTTTAATTTTATTTTTTGGGGTTTTTTTTGGGTTTTTTGTAAAATTTAAAGGGGTTTCCCCCCTCCCCCCCGGGGTTCCCCGAAGGAAAGGGGTTTTAGGGAAGGATAAACCCGGGCCTACTTTGGGTCTAGAGGTAGCTTTTCCCGAAATGGACCAAGTTCCCATGGATAGTTCCACTTTAATTTTTATGCCACCCCCCAAGAGGGTCCGGGGTTAGGTTTTAAATTTTTCCGAGGATTTAAAAATTTATCTTAAATTTAAATTTAATGAAGTTTTTTTAGCTAAAATAAGGGTTTTGAACCTTTAAAACTTTTTTTGAACTGGCAGAATTTTGAGCCAAAATCATCTGGCCCTGGGCATTTATTTATTAATTTATTGATTGATTGATCGGGATATTTTGATGACTGAGTCTACTTCCTCAGAAGTTATAGGGCTATTTACACTGTTACCTGATCTTGATTTTTGATCTTTGGTAAGTGGATTCTATCAAGAAAAACATCCATTTCATATAGATTTGTCAATTTTATGGAGTATACGGTTTTGAAGTAAGACCCAATGATTCTTTTGATTTCTTCAGTGTCTGTTGTTATGTTCCCCTTTTTATTTCTGATTTTGTTAGTTTGGATACTGTATCACTGCCTTTTAGTTAGTTTGGCTAAGGGTTTGCCTATCTTGTTGATTTTCTCAAAGAATCAGCTTTTGGTTTTGTTGATTCTTTGTATTGTTCTCTTTGTTTCAAATTTATTAATTACCACCCTGAGTTTGATTATTTCCTGCTGTAACTCCTCTTGGATATGTCTGCTTCTTTTTATTCTAGAGCGTTCAGGTGTGCTTTTAAACGTATAGAGACCTCTCCAATTCTTTTATGAAGGCATTCAGCACTATGAACATTCCTCTTAGCACTGCTTTCAATGTGTCCTCACAATTTGGGGTGTGTTGTGCCTTCATTTTCATTGAATTTGAGAAAGTCTTTAATATTTTTCTTTATTTCTTCCCTGACCCTCTGGTGATTGAGTGGAGAATGGTTCCACTTCCATGAATTTGTAGGCTTTCTGTTATTTCTGCTGTTGTTGAAGTCCAGCTTTAATCCATGGTGGTCTTGTTGGACTCTAAGATCTAAAACAGGGGACGTGCTCCCACAGAAACACACAGACAGGACTCACTGCAAATAGCATGAGATTTAATGATAACTGGTGCTCTAGGACTCTCTCTAGGACATGCAGGCAAGAAATCCCCGAACAAAAGCTGGGAGCAGTTTTTATACAGAGTTCACAAGGGCACACCACAAAGTCTGACCTTTCCAGGTCTGGTCTCTAGGTGACTCAGATTATGACAAGGATTGTCCTGGAATGTGTCTGTGTGCTCTGGGCCTTCCTCACTCCAAGGTGAGTTCCCTCCCCTGTGGTCTGAGGAATGTTAATCAGCCTCTCTTCCTCTGCATGTTAATCTAGTAAGTATCTTCTGACTAAGGAATGTGCCTCTCCTGGGATGTGTCCTGGGACAGTGGGGTTCTTTTAAATTTAAGTTCAAACCGAGACCTGAAAGTCCTACAGTCTGACAAGGTAAAAGGACTAATTTCAATTTTCTTGTATCTTCTGAGGCTTGCTTTGTGACCTACTATGTAGTCAATTTTTTTGAAGGTTTCGTGAGGTGCTGATAAAAGGTATATTCTTTTGTGTTTGGGTAAATGCTCTGTAGATATCTCTTAGGCTCATAAAATTAATAACTTGGTTAATTTTATTATTTCTCTGTTTAGCTTGTCTTTTGATATCCAGTATATTGTTGAGATTGGCATGTTGAAGTCTCCCATTTTTAATGTGTGGGGTTCCATATGTGATTTAAAACTTCAGTAATGTACTAATATGGCTGACCTCGCATTTGGGGCATAGATGTTCAGAATTGAGATATCATCTTGGTGGATTTTTCCTTTGGTGAGTCTGAAATGTCCTTCCCATTTATTTTGATTAGTTTTGATTAAAAACCTATTTTTATTACATATTAGAATTGCTACTCTAGTTGCTTCTTGGGTCCATTTGCTTGGAAAATATTTTTTACAACCTTTTACTCTGAGGTAATGTGTATCTTTGTTGCTGAGGTGTGTTTCTTGTATGGAAAAGAACCTTTTTTTTTTCACATACATTCTGTTAGCCTGAGTATTTTTATTGGGGAATTGAGTCCATTGATGTTTAGAAATATTAATGACTAGTGATTAGTAATTCTTGCTATTTTGATGTTGTTGTTGTTAGTTGTGTGTGTGTGTGTTGCTTCTTTTGGTTTTGTAGGTATGTGGTTATTTATTTCCAGTGTTTTCTTGAGTGTACTTAAGCTCCTTGGGTTGGAGGGGAGTTTGTTTGGGTTTTTGTTTTGTTTTGTTGTTTTTTTCATTTTTAGTTTGATTTTGTCATGGAATATCTTGTTTTCTCCATCTATGGTGATTATGAGTCTTGTTGAGTACAGTAGTCTGGGATAACATCTGTTATCTCCTAGAGATCATAAAAGATCTTCCCAAGCCCTTTGTTGTGAAGTCTAGTGTATTTCTGATAAGTCTGTTTTTATGTGTTACTTGACCTTTCTCCCTTATGGCTTTTGTTATTTTTTTTCTTTGTTCTGTATATTCAGTGTTTTTATTATTATGTAGCAGGTGGATTTTTCTTTTCTGTTCTAATTTATTTAGTGTTCTTTAAGCTTCTTGTATTTTTATAGGAGTTTTTTTCTTTAAGTTAGGGAAATTTTTCTTTTATGATTTTATTGAAAATAGTTTCTGGTCTTTTGATTGGCTTTTTCTATTTCTATTATTTTGGATTAGTCTTTTTATAGTATCCCAAATTTCCTGGATTTTTGCAGTAGAAACTTTTTAGATTTAACATTTCCTTTGATCAGTGTATCAATTTCATCTATTATATCTTCTCTGACTGAAATTCTCTCTTTCATCTCTCTATTATGGTAGAGATTAGTTTCTGTTCTCTTACCTACACTTTCCATGTCTAGGGTTCTCTTAGTTTGTGTTTTCTTTATTGCTTTTATTTTTCAAGTCCTGAACAGTTTTATTTATTTACTATACCTATTTGATTGTATTTTTCTGTATTTCTTTAAGGGATCTATTCATTTCCTCTTTAAAGGACCTATCATCTTCATAAGATTGGATTTAAGGTTATTTTCTTGTGCTTCAGCATATTAGGATATCTAGGGTTTGATGTAGTAAGATAGCTAGGTTCTGGTGGTGCCTGACTCTTGTAGATTGTGTTCTTATGCTGGACTTTAGCTATATGGTTGTCCTTGGTATTGGCAGACCGGGTAGTCACTGATGTCAGCAGGCCTCTGATAGTCACAGATGGCAGCATGCCTCTGGGAATTCAGGAAGAGCTGTAGACCAGGCAATGGAGGGAATAAAGGACCTCAGATGTTATTTGAATAGTTGCTGGCTAAAATCTGTTTTTTGACAACTTTAACTAGTATATAGCTTGTTCTTTTATATAACACTAAATAAAACTTAGCTTGTGAGAAGTGAAAACACTCTCATTTCTTTTTATCTTTTCCTAGATCACCACTTCCTATATAACTTAGGATCAGTGTGTTTAAAGAATATGCATTCAGAAAACACTGCTAATTAATTACCCTTCCATGTGTTAACTTATTTTAATACTAAGGCACATTAAAACAAAGGCTTCATGAAAAAAAATCTATAATTGACTACAGAAGCCTAAAAAACTAAGCGTGACTACAAAATTCCTGAAGCAATTATCATTTTAAAAAATAACTTAAATGTCACCATAGATGTTCTCAGGAACTTTGTCAATAGAATTCCCAGTTGACTAACAATCACAGTTAAACACACACTGCTGAAGTTGTACCTAATTTAGAAGGAGGCAGCTTCATGAGAATGAAACAGGAAAGCTATTGTGACTCCATTTCTCCAGAGAGAGGCTGTACTGAGGAAGCTATTGCAAAAAGAAAATTGATGTCAGCCCAGCAGCCTCTGATCTGAAGAAATCAAAAAATAAATAAATAAGGGAAGCTACCTAGTAAGGCTTTTCAAATTGAGCTATTTTGTGGCAAAATAGCACTGAAGAAATAAACAGCAGCCAGTAGGAGAGTTTTGTAGGTTAGACTTACAGTATTTTTTTAATTAGGCATTTGACTATTCAGCCAATGGAAATATCTGACCAAACAAATAACTGTTCCTCAGGAGATAGATTAGTTCTGGAGGGACAAAACCATCATTTCTACATGTCAGATAGTTGTTAGGTTTCTATAGTCCATTTATACATACAGTCTATCTGAAGTTTTAAGACTTCACAATTAGGATTATGATGGTACTGTGACCAAGCAGATCCTTGAGGATCATAATGAAAAATAGCTTGTATACATTGAGAACACTGATCTCAAGCAAAGTGACATTTTTAATATCACAATATGGACGAATGTATTATATGGATTATTTATAATGGGAAAATCATGGCCTATAATTGATTCATGTTTAAGGTTAGTATATGCAATTAGAATAACATAGGAATGAACAATGAGCTTAGGAACTTCTGTAATGAAAATATTAAACCTCTAAATTGTGCCATTTCATCAGCTTTGGTGTAAAAACTATCATTAAATATGTAAATTGGCAAAATCACTAATGGACTCTAAACACTTAAAGTATTAAAGTGAACTGACAAGAGCTGCGCATGGAAAGGCTGAGAGCTTTAATGCAGTAGTCCCTGATTAAGGTAAAATTAAGAGGCATTTAATATTTTTAAAATATAAAATTATGTTAGTAACTTTTAAAAAGGTAATCATCACAAAGAAGCAATGGAACAAAAAGGAGAAATATAATTAAAGTAGTAATAGTACACTCACTCTCAATGTTGGATGTTTAGGATTAGTAGTAGTACCTGTAGTTTGGGGACCGCTGAATGATCTGTCAATCTTGGTAAGAGAAGAACAAAGACAATGATTTCATCTCTCTATTTCAGTAAATAGCTTTTAGTAGGTAGTATACCCAGAACATCCCAACTGTAGAAGAGTGTTGCAATAGCTTATTTTTATGTTAGGAGGTGAACAAAGTGCATCTTTAAAGTCAGCTCTGCCTATCTTCTTATTTTTCCTTGGGAGACTTGGGGACTGTGACAGTAATATGGTACACATGTTCCTTGTACCCCTCTCAGTGAAGAGATTTCCTTCCAACGTGCCTAAGTTATCTGTGTACTTTTCCAGCTGCTTTTGCTACAGTCCTCTGAAGTGTGGTTTTCTATTTTCTAACATGCCTGCACTAGAGAACTCACTATGAGTCGATGAATGAGTCATAGAAAGAAATGCTGTGCAGGACATTTATGAACAATTTGATATTTGTAGCAAAGGGAATTAAGTGATGCAAGGAACTCACCTGTAGATCAGATGGTTCATTCTCTTGCTAGGAGTCAAAACATGCAAGTTCCAGATCTCAGGTATCAGATAAGATCCTTTTGTGTTAACTGGTGATATGATAAGGGGAATAATTAAGACTCATGGACAGAATGTTGACTCAGAGGTTTAAAACAAAACCACAAGCATAATGGCCCAAACCTGCAGAAAGAATGAGACATAAGCTTCCAAGATCATATTTTAGTATGAAGGTACTAATTATATAGATGATTGTATAGTATACACTGTAGAACTTGGAGATCCTTTGACATTGTTACAGCATGCATAAAGTTCCCAGAGTCCACTTCTGTATTTTAATTATGTTATTCTTTATGACATGAGATGCATATATCATACTAAAATGTTCTTTAGTAATCACTTCAAAACCAATATTTTTAAAGAAACCTTTTTAGACATAACATATTAGATGTGTTGTTATCACACATTCTTTCTTCTGACAGGATTTTGTAAAAGAAGGAGAACCTACCTAATAAGCTTAGAAAGTATAGAGTTTTAATAAACTAAACTAAACTAACCTGAGTTCCTCTGATTCTGCCTTTTCTACCAAATTGAAAAGGCACCATAAGTAGCAGTATTAGGTACTTTTCTGGCTGCCATGACCAATAAGCAATATGAAGCAACTTGAGGGATGGAGGAGGGAGAAAGGGAGGGAGAAAATGAAGGAGTGAGGGAGGGATGAATGGAGGGAGGGAGGACTTACAAGTCTACCAGTTCAAGGAGAGACAGTCCTTCATGATGTGGGTATAACAGGAGGGTAAGGTGGCTACA
Organism: Mastomys natalensis; assembly: GCA_021653895.1. Lineage (NCBI taxonomy): Eukaryota > Metazoa > Chordata > Mammalia > Rodentia > Muridae > Mastomys > Mastomys natalensis. The sequence goes on from JAJTUV010000353.1 coordinate 1,381,086, forward strand.
ATCAGGGAAAATAGAAAGAACAGGAAGAGCGCTACATGATCAGACCTCAGATTCTGATCCGGTGATTCATTTATTCCAGCAAGCTCTATTTCCCATTGGTTCTACAAGCTTCTAGAATAGTACTCTCCTATAGAAAGCAAGAGTTAAATGATTGAGTCTATAGGGGCATTTCACATTCAAGGTACAACAGTAGCCAGAAGGATGCAAACATATGTAAGTCCTATATTCAACTCCTTTCTATTTAGCTGTGTGTTAACATGTGTATGTGGTAGAACCTGATGGCAAGTTTTGGATGTGCTTTAGCCTTACAGAACATTAACAATGAAATCTACTTGTAAAGATGGCTTCATGAATCAGGTAACCCTTAGAACCAGAGGGGACTAGGAAAGTCTGCTGTCAAACATGACCAATGATCACCTGTAAACAAACAGGAAATAAAAATACACAAATAGCTGGAATTGTTACATCTAGATATTTGATCTATCTGACCATGGTCTGACCAGTTAGCAGACTCTGATTAACTGAAGCTCAGATGCTTGAAATTGGATGAAACTCATTGTTACAATGTTACCCTCTAAGTTAGGTATTTGGCTTGTTGATATTGGTAAATTGTAGCATATTATAAAGGGACTGAAGAATTAACTTGAGAACAGCAAACCAGACCTAAAATATTTTATCCAAATAATAGTCAAACTAAACAAGACAAAAGTAGCAGTTGGTCCACATGTTCTTATTCGTCCTATGAATACTTTACAGGTTTCTATATCACTATATGATGTTTGGGGGTTCCTGGAGACCACATCACTTTCAGTAACTTCTTAGAACTATTTTTAGAATTTATAGAAATATGTTATGTTCATGTTATGTTTTATTACATGAGCAGTTTTAGATTAGAATTACTGAAGACAGAAGATGCACAGTACATAAGAAATGAAGTACCTATCCTCTTTCAGTGGAAGCTTGCAAAATGCTAAATCTCCTATCATTTGTGACAAGGAGAAGGTGTTGCCAACTAAAAGGCTCACTCAACTCTTGTGTTCAGTGACTTGCCAAAGAGATAGTTATGTTACTATGGAATTCTCGTGTGGTAACCATTTACTTGGTCTGTATATTTGGAGTATACAAAGTCTCACTGATACCGCATGGCTCTGAAGCCTCTTGATGAGCAAGGTAAGACATTCACTAGAGTGTTAATACAAAGTAGGTAATGGGAATGTATGCCCCACATATACAAAACCATTCTAATCAGGCTAGCTCAGAGACCTTTTGTTTATTCCCTGTAATACAGCAGTTCTCACCCTGTGGGTTTCTACCTCATTGGCAAACCCCTCTTCCCCAAAGTATTTATATTTTAATTCATAACACTAGCAAAATTACAGTTATGAGGTAGGTACAAAATAATTTTATGTTTAGGGGGTTACGATAACATGAGGGACTATATTAAAGGGTGCAGCATGGGAAAGGTTGAGAACCACTGGCGTAACATAGCATTCGTTGTTAGACGATGAGTATGAGACATCCAAACCTGTTGAGTAAACCCAGATCTCTCTTTCCCCGTCTCACTTCTCATAGGCATTTTACCTGCCTTTGTTAACTCAAGTGCCTCAGTTATAGTTCTGAGCTTTGTCTTCTGTGAAGCACTCACTCTTTATCTCCCACTGCCTAAGAGACGAGGTCCTGTCTCTTAGGATAGCCTTAAATGTCCATTATTTAAGAGTAGGACCTTTGATTTTAAGTGCCAAATGAAATATCTAGCACATAGGAAGTTTTCATTATGTTTATTTTGGAAGACTAAATGAAGCTTGCCTCATAGTAAATATTATTTCCCTATCTTTGCTAACATAGGTGTCTTTTGATCTTTACCTATTAGATAGAATTTTTTAAACTATGCTTCAAGGGTTATTTGAAATTTCCTTCCCACCCAAAAGCCTCATAAAACTTTCACAGGAAGAATCCATACATCCTTAAATGTGTTCTCAGACGTTAATTTGCTTCTGAGATGCACTATTTTCCACCTTGCATAAAGTTGATTTCAGGAGTATCCTTTTATCTAGATAGACACTGGCTTTTAAGAACAGAGACCTTGACTCTACCCTCATTTTTACAGTACCCAGCATTCCCACTTTAATGTGCAGCTTCAGGTTATAAGATTAAATTGAACATGCAATGATTTGTTCATAATTTTTCTCAAGGTCACATAACAATGTAAACTGGAGCAAATGAATATGTAGCTAATGTCTAAAATGGTCTAATTGTTTATATCAGTCTGGATCTCAGGAAAGTGGCATTATTTGCTTTCAAATTAGAGTAAATGAAAAGTAGACTGGACTGAGCACAGAAGAACATGGTGTTCAGAACAGCTGTACTGTGTCCTCAATGGAAAAAGCTAAATTATAATTATAGGCGTATTTCATCTTCCCTGCCTGTGTACGCTTTTGAAGATGCTCTTCACTTCAGTGCTTTGGAGATTTCTTTGTCCCAGTGGGTCTGAGAGTGGATTGATTACTCTTGCTGACATCTACTGTCTCAAAATATTTGGAATCAGCCTACAAAATTTAAAACTGGTGAATCTTTTGGTATTTACACTTCATTACTATACATATCAAGATACTAAAAATTAAAATATGAAATAACACTCTAAGCATGCCACCTGGTTAAGGACTTTCCAGATATGCACAAACTGTTGGAGTTTTAAATGGATCCCAGATATGAGGAAACAATAATTGATGTTTAAATTCTTTCAGATCTAAAGAGAAACTCTTTTCTTGTTCTTGCAAGTTTCTTCTTATTGGGGTCCATTTTAAGTCTTCTGTTTTTCTATATTTACCAACCCATCTTCCAATCTTGGCTTACTCAAATACATTTGCATATGTGTTTGAATATGAAGGTTTATCTATGTGTACGTTTGTGTGAAAACTAGAAAAGGCCATGCTGCGTGTGTTTCTCTATCACACTCCACCTTCATATTTTAAGACAGGCTCTTTCACTGAATTTGGAGCTTGCCAATTCAGCTTGGATTGGGTAGACAGGAAGCCCCTGGGACTTGCTGACTTTGGCCCCCCAGTGTTGGGATTATCATATTATGCACCCAGAAGGCATTTTACTGCTTTGCTTCTTTTTCTATTGTTATTGTTATTCTTATTGTTATTGTTGTTTGTCTGCCTGTTTGTTTGTTTGTTTATCAACTTGGATGTTGGTACCAAAACTCCTGTCTGTCTTCATGCTTAGGCAGCAAGCGTTTTGCCTTCTGGACTATCTCCTTAGCCCTTCAAATGTTTTTAATAAGCATCCACTGTGTGCATATAATACTTTGGTATGATAAAATCACTACCAGGGAGCAATTTGTTTAATCTTAATAAAGTTGTATAAAGTCACTGCCCAACACTGTCTAGGAACCTGTTATTTTCTGGGAATATATACGTAGGAGGATTTCCACCTTTGACTAAATATTACATGTGTTGGGAGAGAATAATCTCTATATTCAAGATATAGTTTTGAGCTTATAGTAAAGGAATACATCTTAGACTACAGAGATAGCTGGGAAACAAGTTAGCTCCTGGAGGAAAGGGAATGTTGCACAAGGAGGTAGAAGAAGAATGCAAGGAAGAGGGATGAGGACTTTCCCACATGACCAGGATGTTGGACATCTATGGCCTGTAGAGAGAAACCTTCATTTGGAGGTATTGGTCAGGATTAACCACTTCCTAAATTGAGAAAGGCGTGCCCAGGCTTTTGTTTATTGTTAGCTTTTATTCCTCTGAGCACATATTACAGCCTCAACAAATACACCAAATATATTTTCCATGTACTGGGACTAGGATTAATGAACCTAATCTGGAGCACAGTCACCAAATAAGAAATTTTTTTACAATATTACTATATAAATAACATACTAGGCCAGTGTGCAAATGGAAACATTATAAAAAATTAACCTGGGAAAAGTTTCTCTCTTTTCTATTTACTAAGATCAGGAAAATGCTGTACATATTTGCCCTGAAATTCTCCACATCTCAACTTTGCATGCTTGCCTCAAATACATGTATTTTTAACCTGTAATAGGAAGGTACTTGACAATTTTGTATAATATAAATATTTTAAACTCATTATATACTTAAAGATGAAGTTGCTCCCTAACACAGATTGCTAAGGGTAATAATGGCCCCACTTTCAACAGATGAACACATTTTTTTTAAATTTATGATAGTTTTTAAACTACACTCTTAATATAGACCTAAATAATAAGTTTGAGTATGGTGCTGAGCACTCATTAGACCCCACATACACGTGGGCTGTGATGTTAAAACAGTGGACCATAACGGAAACTTTAGAGCCATTGCTTACCATTACACATGGCACTTTAGAAATGGATGAAAGAATAAAGTAAGGGCTGTAGTTATATTTTACTTATGCAGGCAAAGATCCAACTCTTCCATTGAAGGATGCCTCTATTGCTAACACACCTCTCTACTTTTCAGGAGAATGTTGAAGGCGAAGACTGCAGCCGTTGCAAATCTGGCTTCTTCAACTTGCAAGAGGGTAATCAGAAAGGCTGCGAGGAGTGTTTCTGTTCAGGGGTGTCCAACAGATGTCAGAGTTCCTACTGGACCTATGGGAATGTAAGGATGTTCTTTGCCCTCTACACCCTTCCTCATGTGCCTCCCTATCTCTGTTACTTTGTTCATTGTAGGAAATTAAAAAACAAACAAAAAACCAACAATCACAGAACAACTCTATATACAATCTATACTTTTCCAAAATGAAAGTGCATGGAATTTCATTCAAAGGCTATTTCTGCATTTTGGTTCCAAGCCTTTCATATTTTATATATAGCCTAGAGAGATGACTCAGTGTTTACTTCTCTTGAAGAGAACTAGAGTTTGGTTCCAATTACCCACATCAGACAGCTCACAGTTAATGTAACTCTGGCTGCAGGGGATCTTATGCCCTCTTTTGGCTTCTGTGGACTCCCATACTTGCATGCACTTACTTTACCCACATGTGCATATGTGCCTGCACTTGTACACACACACAACTAAAGTAATCTTTATTGAAATATTCGTTTAAATGTACAGACTGAGTCCTCTCTGAAGTTGATACAACCCTTGCCAAGTCCCATAAGTGAAAACATAATAAAAATCATGTTGCTTTCATCCTAAGCACAAGGTGTATAAAAGGAAATGTAAGATCACAATAGTAAATATTGCAATTCCATTCACTGATACAATCCATGTGCCACTTTAAAAAAAAAAATGACTTCTTAGTTCTTTCTCAAAACAAACATGTTTTATGTTTACCCACATTGCTCACTATGCTTCCTACTGCCTATCTGAGGAAGCCATTTCTTCCCTGGTAGAAAACATGTGAGTAGTAAATGGAATCTAGGAATTGCCATAGTTACTTTGGCTGGGCTTTGAGTGCAGAGCATAGAGGATTCAGGCTGGAAGAGACCTTCAGGTTGGGTGAGGAAGTAACTTCAGGAGAGAGGCCACTGAGACATTTGCTATTCTACCAGATAGCTATTAATAGATTGTGAACAACAGAGTAGCATATCACAGTCGTGTTTTAAAGACTGCTATTCTGAAAAACTGTCTCCTAAACACTTTTTTCTCCCCGCTTTGATCTGCCAACAAATCCAGAACACAATCATCTAATATTGATGTCTATATTGCTTTTAAGTCATGTAAGTAGTTTCTGGCTGTTCTCATATCTAAATGTGAATATCTGTATATTTATCCAATGTATTGATTTCAAAGAAAACCTCAAGGAAAAAATCATGAATGGGCTCTACGTCTAACTTTTACATTTTGTTTACAGAGTCATGCATAACATTCCTGACATTCCTGACAATGCCACCAATAGATTTAAGTTTCATGGCTTTCCATGGACAGGGATAGGCAGCAAGTCTTGTTCTTCAGAACCCGGGTGGACACTCCTACCCAGATGTCTCCTGAGGACAGCTAACGTCCGAAAGGAAACCAGAAGTCAGAATTTACTATTGCCTACCTATCCAATGGCCTTTGACCTGGTTTGGCTTTTTCTTTTGACCAAAGTAGTTCTTTGCTATCCCAAAGCTTTAAAAATAAATAAAAATCAAATAATCTCTACATAAAAAAGAAAATTAAAATTATATTTAATCTATATTTTGTTAGTCTTATTACTCTGATTGCTATCACTTGTAGCATCAATTATGTCTCAGGCAGTAAAATTATGAAATTGGCTGCCCCTGTCTGAATAGAGGACTCCTCTCAATCTATTCAAAGACGTCTGGATCAGGACTCTCATCTAATCAACGGTTTATTCTATTCATATAATTAAAATTTTGAATAGATTATTGGGAGATTGTGGGAACCCTGGACATGGGGACTTGTCAGAGGAAGTAATGCAAGGGGGCAAATTTTAGGAATGGAGATCAGGCCATGGATACTCTGCCCACCAGCTGATCATGAATTAAATGGCTCTTCTCTACAACAATCTGCCCACTGTGATGCACAAATCTGGAACATGGAAGCAAAATAAATTCCTCCCCTCTTAAATTGTTGATGTTGGGTATTAGATCACAGAAATGATAAAACTAATACAACTGTGGTGTCTCCTAGCTTTCCAGTTCAGCAAACAGTTTTGTCTAAACTATACAGGATGATTTCAATTGGATGTGGGAGTATATACCTGTCCTTGACTGAGGAATAATACTGTAAAGCAAATTATTCCTCATCTTTTATTCCTCCTTTAAAGCGATTCCTTTTCGGGGCCAGGATATGAGTCTCCACAATACTTTTGATCCTATTGGAAAGAACATATACAGTTTTGGGAAATGTTGTCATAGCAACGTTCTTGGGAATTCAAAATGACCTGGAGCGTCAAAACAGAAAAATCATAAAGTTGGAAGAATGGAAATATTGAATAAAAGCTGCCTTCTAGGTCCTGCACGTACAATTTCCTTTGTTCTCTGCCTTATGAATACATATGCAACACTTGTGAGATATTAGGTTTCATAAGACAGTAAGAAATGCTACTGAAGTGAAAAATGTGAAATTCTAAGTCAAATTATTTGATATATTATGTAACATTATAACACATCATACAAATTAGAATGGATTTCTATTTTTGGTTCAGTTAGCAAAAGGGCCCGAGTTTAAATCCCTAGCACTCACATTAATTGCTGGTGCAGTGGGCCAAAAACCAGCAGTGGGAGACAGAGAGGGGGATCCTCAGGCTTGAATACCAGTCTAACTAAACAGTACCAGAATAAGCAAGAGACTGTGTCTCAAAAACTAAAAGGTAGAGAGCAATGAGGAAGACAGATGATGTTATCGAGAGTGTGCATGCGTGTACACACACACAGTACTTGGAGTCATGGTTTTAGGAAACAGTAAAAACTGATCATTACGTAGTTCTATCAAGATTCTCAAAACCTTCAGTAAAAAATAAACAATGAATTCTATGTGAGTACACATGATAATATTGATGATATACACAACATACATAACTCCTAGGTTTTTAAAGTGTCTGGAGCTTTTCCCTACTTGTACTTTTAAAAACCCCGAGAACTATGCAAGAGGGCAAAAAAGGCTGCTGCTATTTTTTGTTTATGTGTTTATTTGTGTTTTGTAAGTGGTGATGTGTTTTCTTTAAGATTCAAGACATGCACGGCTGGTATCTCACAGACCTCTCTGGCCGCATTCGGGTGGAACCCCAGCTTGATAACCCTGACTCACCCCAGCAGATCAGCATCAGTAATGCAGAGGCCCGGCGAGCCTTGCCAGATGGTTACTACTGGACTGCACCAGCTCCATATCTGGGAAACAGAGTAAGTTGATTTTTTGACATTCTTCCTACAACTGTATTTTAACTGATCTATCTAGAAGGTGAGTTTATTTAATAATTTTAAATGAAATCACACATATACTGTATTACATTTACAGAAGCAACTAAGTGAGATCAATTGGAGCATACTCCAGGTGGCATGCCTGATGTCATAGGAGATATCAAAGGCCTATGGGCCCTTAGATTTTAATTTAAGTTCCAGGTAAATTTTCAATGAGTCAATATTAATGAAATCTCTAGAGATTTTTTAAAAACATATTTTAGACATTGGAAGAAACTATAGTGTGTTTATTTAAATATAACTGCTTTTACAGTAGTCTAGGGTGGCTTTTTTTAAAATTTTTTTACAAAGTTTTCCTTATCTGTTCCAATTTTATCTCAAAACTGATAGGCAAAGTAGTTACCTTTACCCTTCTATCTAAAGTGCATGTTAATTGGAAAAAAATGATTTATTATGTATCTATTTCAATGCTTGCTATGAGATATATGCAAACTACATGTTTTCTAGAAGTTGGAGATAGAAGTGTCCTGAACTTGCCATATTGAAAGCGCATGTTGTGTTCAAGCAGACTTACATGTAAAATTCACACACAAATAAACAAGGAAAACAGCCTTGAAAACTCAGTTGTGTGTGTGTGTCTGTGTATGTGTGTGTGTGTCTGTGTGTGTGTGTATATGTGAAGCTTTTTTTATTGTACATGAATTCCCTCTAGATGTATTGTTTGTATTTGGAATTCTGTTTTCTTTTGCCAAACCATTTAAAACTAAATTTAAGTATTTTGTGAATATTTTTCTGGTAATGAAAATTGATACCTTGTTATAGATTAATGTTACCTCATTCATTACACCAGAAGCTGGTGATGGTATTTTTTGGTTCAGTTAGCAAAAGGGCCCGAGTTTAAATCCCTAGCACTCACATTAATTGCAGGTGCAGTGGGGCATACCAATAACCCCAGCAGTGGGAGACAGAGATGGGGGTCCTCAGGCTTGAATACCAGTCTAACTAAATCAGCACCAGGGTAAGCAAGAGACTGTATCTCAAAAGTAAAAGGTAGAGAGCAATGAGGAAGACACGTGATGTAATCATGAGAGTGTGCATGCAGGGGACAGTATCACCTGTCCCCTAATAACATTGTTAATATTGAAAAAGACCTTCATTGGTTAAGTAAACAAAAGTATACTTACAATTATTGGCTTTCTTGCATAATATGTGAGTAATGAAAGAGAAATAATAGTAACTCATGTTCTGCTCAGTGAATGGGAATTTGTAATTTTAGTTGACTGAAACATTTCTACTCATAGCCAGGTTCATATTTTTAACAGGCTTCTCAATGCTACTATGGAAAATGTGTAAATGAATAAAGTAGGTTTCCAATGAGCATGTATTTAAAGGAGATAGCATATGTTGCATAAAATTCAGTAGCTGTGATAAAAATGTAATTAAACTTTTATTTGCTGGACCCTTTATGACATGAAGTCATTTTATCCTATTTAGAAATCTCCTCTATCCCTGACAAGAACAAAACAGCATGCGGCTTGAATTTCTTCTGCTTAACATTGCCAAAAAGTAAAAATAAAAATAAACTTCTTTTCACTCCTGAAAGGAGCTTAAGGAAGAAATTTGGGTCAAAATCAGATGAGTTTCAGATCTAGCCTTCCTTTCTTCCTTTGTTCCTTCTTTTTTCCTTCCTTCTTTCCCCTTCTCCCTCTCTCATACTATGCTAAAATTTATTTAATTAAAGACAGTTACGAATAGAAATTACCATTATCATATTTTCCATTATTTATCTTTTGGTCATATGTCTTTTCTTTCTGTTGGCTGAAAATCAAACCAACAGAAGGAAAGCAAGCAAATGGGATACTAAATAACAGCAGAGCAAAGAATTTGGACACCCTGTTCATAGTGGTTGAATCCCAAAGATAACTTCCCTCCTCTGGCTGAACTGTTTCTTCTAACCACCCACAATGAAACACTTCATATTCCACAGCAGATCTTTTAGACTCCACAAAGCTCTGCCTGCTTCTGTCCCCATTTCCATTCAGTGAGCAAAACGACGGTAACGGAGTGTGCAAATTATTTGACTATGGAAGGCATTTTCTAGTGTACTGTGGAAGCCCTCAGTGGTTTGCTGTCAGCCTTCTCAGTATGAATGAAACAATTTGCCTTAATAACTGAACCATATAAATTTTTGATACTACAATAATACTGTCAGCTCTCAGAAATTACCACAGTACATCTTAACTGTCATGTCACATCACGTAAATTATAGTCATGATGACACACTTAGCTTGCTTGATTTAATATCTTGCTAAGGAAATGGAAAATTGTAGGTCCTTGTTTGTAAATTCAATAAAGCCACTTTTCTAAATAGTTGAGGCTAATTTTTTTTTTTTTTGCCAGTAATTGCCATTTGAATAAGAGCCACTGCCAGAATCTGATAGGAATTGTACATCATGATTTTCTTTTATATCTGTTTAATCACTGAGTTTTACTGATAGGCATGGTTTGTAGGCTGTGGGTATATGATGTTCCCTCTACTGTTTTTAGTGTTAATTCATAAAGTAAAAATTTATTTATGAGATGTAATCACTTTTTGCTAAATATAGATGGAACAGGTTCAGGAATGTTTTCTTATCTGTGAAGTTATACAGCTGCTTGCATTACAAGGGAGGGATGCTGGGAAACAGCTCTTGCCTCATCTCTTAGGATGCTAACCACACAGAATACAAGAGCCCTTTCCTGGGACATACTGTGATAGCACACAGGTCACCTGCTTGTCATCAAGCTCAAGAGCACAAGCAAGGTTAATAAGAGTGCATTTTATCCTGTGACACAACACTGCTCTGTGGGAAAGAAGCCATATGTAAGGGACCATAGGACTATATGTAGATAGTGGATGAAGCTACAAAGAGCACAACCCATTGGTGTGGCCACCAATAAAATTTGACCATCTCAAATATGAATTAACTCCTCAATAGTAATCATAACATGGTTTCCCTTTTCTCCTACATGAAAGATAGCAGGTACCACTGGCAGGTTTTATTTGTTTGTTTGTTCTGTTTTTTATGTAATTTCCCATCTAATTCTCAGGAGTGTTAATCAGTTATCCATTGGTCTATTGGGTTGCAGTGGGTTCGGTTTTATTTTCATAATCCTGGGCAAGTGTTCCTGCTTGGTTCTAGGGTATTTGCAGAAGGGTAGATGGAAACGGGCAGTGGAGGAGGAGTCAGAGGACAGAGAACCCTTACAGCAGCTGCTGTTAAGAAACAGTTTGGAAATTTCAGAGTTAAACCTAATTTACTTCTTTAGTAAACTCAACTGGCGGGAACACTGAAGACATCACTTGCTTAGGGTTTCCTTAGCAGACTGAAATAGTTGGTGCAGCATCCAAAAGTGGTTCTCTGTGTCCATAAAATTCTCTGAGAAACGGCTTCAGTAGTGTGCTTGTTTTGTTCTTTCTCTGCTGTTAAAGTTTGAAGTTCTGTCTCTGAACATTATTGAATTAACCGTATGTGATTTTTTTTTTTTTTTTACAAAAAATAATTCTTATTTTCTATACCATCATCTTGGATTTCTGTGGCTAGCTTAGAGAAACAATTCAGTTTATTCTGATGCTTATAATGCCTGCCATTCCACAGAGGAACTTCCCTACATGAGAAAGTACCTTTGTTGACTTTCTTTGAGACCACATTATATCTGGATGTATGAGAGAGGGAGAGTAGATGCTGAAATGGCTCAAACAGCAATGATCTTTCTTATTATATAAAAAGTCCACAGAAAACACCTGGATTAATGGCACCCTTAAACAAGAATCAAAACAAAATTATTTTGATTAGGCTGTTGACCTCCGAGTGGGAATTTGCATGGGAGTTGAAAGCCATTTTCAGGGCTATACATTTAAAAAAAAAAAAGATAAAACAGCAACAACCATAATTCTACATTTCTCAGTATCCTTCAAAAGTGCAATTCAAGCTGGGCAGGGTACTGATGCGGTAAACCCAGAACACTAGTAAGGCAGATCACATTATTTGAGGTTACACATGGTAACATAGTGACTCTAGGAAAGACAGAGTGAGATGCTGTGTTAAAAAAAGAAAAAAAAAAAAAAAGCAACCAAAAAGTGGAATTTGACATTCTCTTCTCTACCTACAATTCCCTCATTCTCTTCTCGACCGACCCACAATTTCCTCTAATTTAAATGAGATTAAGTTGAATGGACTACTAAAAATCACTATGAATGTGGATAAAGACCTGGTCATAAACGGTATAAGGCTGAGTCAGCTGTAGTCCTTTCTAATTTCAAAACCCAAACCTATCAATAATGATTTAGAAATAAAGTAAGATACAGGAACTGTTTCCTGCCTGGAATAACATATATAAATTGTTATGGATAAGTGGGAGAATAATGTTAATACATAAAAAAGACCAAAAAAAAAGTCATTCATTTACTATGCAATGTGCTGTGCAAAAGTACCTACCACCAGGAAGGGCTCAAGGTCACAAGGAATAATCTCACAATAAAGATATGTCATTCCTGTAATATTGGTTTGATATTTACCTTAATTCTTCTAGAAAATTAGTATAAAAAAAGAGCATTCTAATATTTATATGTGTTTTTTTCCCTTAGTTTATAATGAAATCAAACAGGTACAAAGATCATTTTTTTTTTATAATTAAGTGAGTTGTTAGGTAAGGGAACATTCAGTTTAATAACCAAGTTGTTAAAATAACTTGACGAAAATAAATAATAAATTCTTAGGACTATTTCAGCATAAATAGGTTGTGGTATGGTCGGAAACAAAACTAATAAAATCTAGGACCATATCAATAGAATTGTACTGATCAGGCCAGAGGAGCCAATGGCCATCATAATTCTACATACTTGCCATGTAATATATTCACTCAGCTGTGAATTTGTGTTTTCATCTGTGTTAGTTTGTACAGTCAAATTCATTAGTCAGTAAATCAAGATATCTTCACTAAGAAAACAAGAAAGGCACAGTTGGTATCTAAATATACACTACCCTTCACAGTTAGGCATTGTTCAGACATTTACTTACTTACTTCTTACTTCTTTGAGTCATTGGCTTTCAATCAAAGTAATGCAACAACATATCCAACAGAAAGCCTACGAGCAGAGATAATAAAGAGTGGGAAGCTGTATACCACTCGTCTCAGTTCTTGGGAGACTGACGCAGGAGGTTTGAGTTCAATCCAGCCTCAGCTATAGGACCCTATCTCAAGAAAGACAGAAAATAGATATTAATATATCTGAATATAAATGAAAGTAATGGTATGCAAATGGCAACAGAAGAGACACAGGCCCAAACTTGATATTACAAGGAATAGAATGAAGACAAAATTAAGCAAAAGGATGGACATGACAGTGTTAGAAAAAATGTAAAGCAAGAAGTTTGTTGTAATTGCATAATCAGTAAAGTGTCTGCTAGTAAGGAATGAAGACCCAGGTTCAAATCTCCAGTCTCCAAATAAAAGTCATATGTAGCAGCTCTTGACTCTAACCTCAGCACATAGGAGGCAAAAGTAGGTACATCACTGTAGCTCACTTAATAGTTAATCTATCTAAATTGGCAAGATTCAGGTTCAGTAAGGGACCTAGTCTCAAAATAATAAAGATAGAGGCAAATAAGGACATCTGACATGGACTCAGCCTCCACAAGCACAAAGACACATGTATACATGCAAATGCATGCATGAGCATGCACACACAAGGAATAATAATTAAAATGACTTCAAAAGTTAAGGAGGAAACATCAGGAATAAATAAGGTCAAAACATGGAAATTTACATACTAAGTTTGAATACCTTGAAAAATGATGAAATACCGTGCAGTGAAGTGACTCAGGTTTAACACTTCTTCACTATCTTCAGTCTAATAAAAGTCATGCAATTTTATGTGGCTTGATATCCTTGATCTAAATAAAACCTTGACCAGGGAAGTAAGAACATGAAACTCATCATCAAAAGTTATACATGAAAACAGAGGCAAATGCCTTTAGCAATTGTTGATGCAAAGGTTTAGAAAGGTAATATAACTAAAAGACTAGTTCATAAATGGTCCCCCTTACAAATACTTGGGTTTTAGCCAGATTGCAAATGAATGACAGTAGGATAGACCGTGGCTCTGGAGTCAAGAATTATCTGCAGGGGAAAAGGTAAGCTACGAGTCTTATGTTTCATCATTTATTAAAATGAACTTCAGCCAGAAACAAAGATTAAAACTTCACAATCACATTAAATAAGCTCTAGGAAGATAATGCGTTGGGATTTCTGCTTTTGACCATGACTGACTAACAGGATCTAGATTTACTTCCTGGGTTTAAATCACAAGAACATTTGACCAAAATTATGGACTGAACTCTTCACAGTACTGAGCATTAGTTGGTAAGGTAATACAATCATTGAGAAAAGCAGATCAAAGAATTCAGGGTTACAGGGCCTCATATTAGTACCTGGGCCATAGTTTCTAGAGTCAAAGGAAAATCTCAATAAAGCCAAGCAGAAAGCCTGGCACTCATGGAGGCTAACTCATCAAGGGTCTGCTCGGCGGAATGCAAAAGAAGCTGCTGAAGGTAGAGTTGAGCTTAAGATCTGCACGTCTGCAAGGAGGGCAAACTGCTAAGTGGCAAACACATGAACTAGCTAAAACTGCTGTAAGAGTCACCAAACTCTAGTGGTTGGGGAAAATAAATGCCTGGAACAAAACTTGTTGCCTATAGATGACTTGCTTTCCCATGATCCAATCTGGAATGCCTACAAAGTGGTAAGGACATCAGATAAAGAGTCAAAGGATGTTTTCTTAGTAGAGGGACTAAATTAGCTCCAGACCACAGTTAATTCTCACTCATGCTAGTAAACAATTCCCAAAGGCAAGTCTGGAGAGTATTTCTGGAAAAGAATTACCATTTTCTAAAACGTGAACTGCATACCCAAACCAAGTCCAATCCTATTAAAGTACAAAAAATTCAAGACTAAGCAGTCTAGAATTCACCATGTCTGGTATCACATCAGATATTATGGAGGCACACGAAGAAGTGGAGCATATGAATCATCACTGGGAGCAAAATTAGGTCAAGGAAAGAGACCCTTAAATAACAGGAAGACTATAATGAATGATAGAATCAGATTACTAAGTGTCTTAGTTAGGGTTTTATTGTTGTAAAGAGACACTATGACCATGATCGACTTTTACAAAGAATAACATTCAATTTGGTCTAGCTTATAGTTTCAGAATTAGTAGTCCATTATCATCATGCTGGAAAGCATGGCAGTGTGGAGACACACATGGTGTTGGAGGAGTCAAGAGTTCTTCATCTTAATCCACAGGCAGCAAAATGGGACTGTCTTCCACGGGCAGCCAGAAAGAAGCTCTGATTCTATACTGGGTGGAGCTTGAGCATAGGAGACCTCAATGCTCATCCATACAGTGATGTACTTTCTCCAACTAAGCCAAAGCTACTCCAATAAGGCCACACCTCCTAACAGTGCCACTTCCTAAGCATTGAAACACAGGAATCTATGGGGGCCAAACTATTCAAAGCACCATAGGAAGGGAGTAGATAAAGAAGCAGAAGCCGGATGTAATGAAGTGATACAACATGCAGAGAATAAAAAGACAAGAGACATTGCAGATTCGTTTCTGTGCAAATCATTTGTCAAGTTGATAAGATAAAGGATCATCTGTAAGGTGCCCATCTGGTAATGAATCTGGGGATTAGCTTGTTTCTGTTAATTATAGAACTGAAGAGACCTTCCCACTTTCTGAGCAGCAGCATTATCTAGCTAGGATCCTGGCTTGCACTGATATAAGAGAACCAAGTAACAGCATATCTGCATCCATTCATCTCCCTTTGATTCCTGATGATAGATGCTTCACGCTCAGGTACCCATGACTTCTTAAACATGATAGACTGTGGCTTTGACCTGTGAACCAAATAAACTCTTTTCCCCTAAAGCTGATTTTGTCAGAGTACTTTATCACACTAAGAGGAAAAGAAACTAAGAAATTGTCAGTTTGTCAGATGATCTGGGTATTGGTGCCAAACCTCATGTGATAGTACTAAGATGCCTTTGAGAAGTGATTCACTCATTTCCATGTAAATGGTATCACTGTTCTTATATAAAAAGGTAAAGGAATCTGTCCTGGCCCTTAAGGATGCAGGGTGGAGCTTTCTGTCTTTTTAAAAAGTATTCTTTTTATTGAAAATAGATCATTTTTCCTATAATATGTTCTGATTTTGGTTCTCTTTCCTCTACTCCTCCAAGTTTCTCCACACCACCTCACCTATCTGGATTCATCCCCTTTTTGTCTCTTGTTGAAAGATAACAGGCTTCTAATGGATACTAATATAATTAATATAATATAATATATAGTATAATAATATAATATAATATAATATAATATAATAATATAATATAATATAATAATCATACGGTAAGATAAAACAAAACCATATCAGCATAGGACAAAATACATGAAAAAAAGCTCACGAAAAGGCATAAAAAGATACAGACAGAGAGACGCACTCATTTGAATACTCAGGAATCCCATAAAAACACAAAACTAGAAGCCATAACACATAGCAGAGAAGCAGCCTTCATCAGACATTGAATCTACTGATGTTTGATGTTAGACTATTCTCCAAACTGTGAACCATCAATTCCTGTTGTTTTTTGAGTGACTCCACTTATGGTATAGACTAAGATTTTGCAAACTAAAATATAATACAAAGGTATTTTAAAGTTTTCTTTCTTAGTTTGAAAACTGAAAGGCAACAGAAATAAGTAAGCAAGCAAGCAAGTAGTGTCAATATAATTTTTTTACTAGACCAAAATATCTTAAAAAATGAGGACAAAGACTTCTTTTCGAGAAATAAATCACATAGAGAGCTACATTAGAGGAGATAAAGAAAGTTCTTCAGGCAAGAGCACAAGCCATATCAGATGGAAATTTACCCCTGTAAGACAGATTATATGTATTAAAAATAAACAAAAGAGGGTTGTTTTTTTTTTTTCCTTCCCTACCACCACTAGTTGGAACAAGACCTCTAGCTAGCTACCTTTTTAGCCCTCGAGTCAAACACAATGTTTATTGAATAAATGACCAAAGACAGCAGCTTAAACTAGAACTTCAAGTCAACCTTGTATAAAATTGCTCTCTGGATTTAGAAAGCAGGAGACTGAAGCATAGCAAGTGGATTTCAAAAAATGTATCCCATGCCTTTTGCCATCCTTATCTCAAAACCAAGAGAACACACCAGCTTTCATTTCAAAAGCACACTTCCTATCTCTTCATGAAAAGGTATGTCTTTCTTCTATATTCCATTCAAAAACATTTTACATTTATGTTCCTTGGTAGACTAGTAGAGGACTAGGGGAGCCAATGGTCAGATGGTTCTGACAAACTAGCCAGTTCTATAGAGGACAAGTCCTCTAGAAGCCACTCTGACATTGGGGAAATAGTTAACCTTAAGTGCAGTTTGTTATGCAGTTTCTGAGCCTGTCCTGGGGAGAGTTTTCTTAACATTTTACTTGTTGATGCAATGTGGACTGCAGAGGAAATGGTGCAAAAATCACAGAAAGAAGATGGCTATTAACAAGCTAAAGAGAGAAACCTGAAGTAGATTCCCTCCTCACACTTCCCAGAAGATAATGTCTTTGTTAACAACTTATCTCTAGATCAATTTCTTTCTTTTTTTAATTTTAACTTATTTAATTATTTAAATCAAATCGCAATTTACTTTTTCACACAGGGGTTATAAACACAAAAAGGCAGGATGTGGGGAAGGAATGACACCGAGCATAGGTGTTCAGGGGGAGTACAGATACCTTTCAGAACAGGGTATCAGCTGGGTGAAGGTTCAGGGGACAGGTCACTATGACTCTGCCTATGATTCACTTGTCCTTATCTAAGTTGTACTGTCCACAAGGCTGCCTATTTACAAGATCTATGACTACTCAGGCTGGTAAATTTCCCACAAAAACTGCCTGTTTACAATAGCTTATAGCCATCTGTTTCAGTGTTTTTCCACAGAGACCCAAGACTTTGTGTTAGCATGTATGCATGTCAGGCTATTGCTGATATTAGGCCTGCTATTTAGGCCTTGAGTGTATAAGCAGGGCTGCCCCTGACATCTCCTCCCTTCTCTAAGTATAGAAGGGCCTTGGCAATTCTAATCTCTTGAAGGCAGGGATAGAGGCCTGACCTCCAATAATTGAAGGGGACCTTGTAATGGCTCCAGTCCTC
Source organism: Mastomys natalensis (assembly GCA_021653895.1). NCBI lineage: Eukaryota > Metazoa > Chordata > Mammalia > Rodentia > Muridae > Mastomys > Mastomys natalensis. The sequence continues at coordinate 1,399,178 of JAJTUV010000353.1, forward strand.
CTGTTGTTGTCCAGTTGAGGCATGAGGGCCATACCCATCCTGATGTCTTTTTCCTGGAGAGGGGATACTTTTACATCAACCCATATGCAGTCATAGACCAATTTCTAATTCCTCATTTTCATGAGAACTCTCTGAAAACAAGTATTATATATATAATAAAAAAAAAAAGAAGACCTGTTTTAGTAATATTTGTCGTTACATTGGTTAACGTTTTTGACCAAGACAGCTCAGTCAGTCAACAGGTTCTCAGTTCAGGAGTGAGGATTAAAAAGAAAAAAGACAATTAGACAGTATTGCAGCATGACCCCAGCCAGTTCTGAGGCTGAAGCTGAGGCGGGTTCATTTTTTCTCAATTTTCTTCTAAACCATTTTAATTACATACAAGTATTTAGATCAGTTTAGGTTGAGGAATCAGCAATACAATGGATGCAAATAGTCAAGGAACAAACAAGGCAATAAACAAAATTGTTTCTAAGGGCTCATCAAGATGACAAAAATAATCTGAGCCTACTTCCCTGTCCTAGCCCACAGTCATATTCATGCCTGAAGCCTACTTCTTTGTTCTAGCCTAAGACTTAGACTCCTGACTGAAATTATTCTCTGTTTTAGCCTAAAATTAGATTCCTGCCTGAACATCCCGTCATGGACCAATTTCAGATTCCTGCCTAAAGCCCATTTCCTTGTCTTTGGTCAGTGTCAGATTCCTGCCAAACAGCCCCAAAAGCTCTTCCACATGTTTTATTCTGTATATCTTACGCAGACATGAGTTAGAAAATGGATGTTCAATAGTCCTATGATCCACTCAAGCTTGGCTTCCATGATTTACAAAACAAGATTATAACACTGCTTCAGAATTACACAAAGCTCTTTTTAAAAAATGCCCTAGGTACACAGAAGGTCTTCAGAAAAAAATAATTTGCTTTACGATTTTTCTATAGCTGTCTGCTGTGATCATTTACATCAATACAATCTTCATATCAGAAAAGGTTTTTGTTAAAGAGCACTTCTCTGCATGCTTGTTTTTTGCTGACATGATACTTGATGGTAGTTATAGCATTACCAATGAAGATGGACAGTCTGAACATTGATTTTGTTCCCAGTAATTTATTCATTTTACATCCCAATTGCTACCCTACCTCCTGGTGCACCCCTCACACAGTCCCTACCCCAATTCCCATCCCTTTCTCCACTGAGAAGGTGGGGGCCACAGATGTGCAGCTTAGTCTTCATGTGGGTCCCCCAACAACTGGAGCAGTGGCTGTCCTTAAAGCTGAAGGTTGATTTTAACAAGTAAGATTATATCACTTAAATAGCAGCTTTGTAAGCAAAGAGAAATAGTTGATCTTCGAAATACCTGCAGAGTATTTTGCACTTTATCCTGAATGTCTCAGAAAAGAGTTAAGACATATCAAGTCATGTCATAAACATCCTTCTGTTCTGTTCTTCTCTGAATACTTGGCAGTAAAAGGATTTCAATATCTTATGCTCCTCAGTCCTGAACCCAAGAAGTAAGCTTCAATACCTCATGGCAATAATAATAGTACAAATGAAAATGAAACAATTAAGATGAACCCTAACTCAATATAACTGGGGTCCTTGCATGAGAGGAAGTTTAGGGACAGGCACACAAACACGAACAATGGCATATAACATAAAAAAAGCTGTCTTCAGGATAAGGAGAGATGTCTAGATCAGATTCTTCCTTCTCAGTGGTGCCAGCTTCTCACATTGGTTTCAATTATTTAAACAGCCCAGTCCTTGACATTTGTTATGGCAGCCTTACAAGCCAGATATTAAAATATTAATTATTTTAAAAACCCAATAGCAGTAATTCTTGGTGTAGTATTTGTCAAACAACAGGCAATCGGTCAATTTTGTATAGAAATCATAGAAATAGATAAGAGCAAGACCCATAGTCAAATAGAAAAATAGTCAACAGATATAAATAAATGATTCCTTGAAGAAGGAAGAAAATGCTCTGAAATATGAGGAACAACGCTCACTTGTTTTGTATTATGTGATTACATTGAGCAGTCACTTGTCCTAAGCGATATGATAAAGATAAGACAATAGGTAACATGTCATTTATAAGGCCTCACAGAAACAGATCCTCATCAGCTGAGAGTTGGAACATACATTGGTGCAATCCAAGAAACCAGCTTTAGAAACTGTCACTGAAGTTGCAAATGCACATATTCCTACAAAATTCCCTTCTGGGCACTTAGCTTAGAAGTCCATATAACTGTACGAAGAGTCACCAATACATCTTAGCCACTGAAATGTCCATCATCAATGAGTGACATCATAAAAGTTGTTATAGTCATACAAACAAACAGCATATAGCAGTAAATAAGAATTTCATTGCATAATAGCTGCAAGATAATACGGAGTGATAGTGATACACAGAGAGTATTTCTTTAAATGACTAAATGTACACATGGTATACAGACAAACACACATACATATATGACAAGCATTCATCTTCAAGTGGAGGAAAAAGAATATATATCCTTTTATGGTAGCTTAGCTATTTAGAGTCACATCTAGCATTTGCATTGAAATGACCTTCTGTCAAAGACTACTCTATTGACCTTCTCAGGAAAAAAAAATTGTCAAATTTGTAAAATGATATACATTAACTAAAACAACTTTAATTTGTATTTATAGTTTAGTCTGCTACAAGCTGTTATTTCTCTTTCTACAATTGCTGTAAAAATTGATTCATAAATATAATCCCTTAATATGTATTAAGGGCCTAGTACTATCTGCTAAAAAGTGGTTGGTACGCTTAATTTATCTCAGCAATTCAAACAGCAGTACTTGTATCTTTCCAGATTCTTCAGTAAATTCTTGTTTTTTCATCAGGGCCTATTTCAGAAGCACACAGTTGACACTGTTACTTTTGCGTCTTCCTGTCACTTCCATTGGTAGCACCTGTGTCAGAACAGGTGCTCTCTTTTACTACTCGTTCTGAAGCTCTGACTCTGTGACCCAGTCTGGGCTGCAGAATGGCCCCAAACTAACATTTACCCCATCAAAGAGAGAGCTAGATGATAGGACCCCAATTCAAAATGTGATGAATTGCTAAACAGGTAGTTTTATGGGTGATTGAAAATTACCTGCAAAAGAGTGCTTATCTCCTTGAGGCACATCGAGAGCTTGCAGAATTGAGCCAATTAGCCTGACTGTCTATTCGATGAGTTGTGACCTATCGGTGGTAATGGCTTATTATGATGATGAATGAAGCCATCGGTCAAACTGAAGCCTCGGCACACAGTCCAGCAGTTCCCTTGAATCATGAGGCCATTACCTCTCAGCCTCAGATCGACAGCAGTGACAGCTACAGAGGCAGAGAGCACACATGGCTAGACACAGATGATTGTTTCATGACAATGAATATATTTACAGTGATTCCCAAAGAAATGGGCCTTCTTGTATGTTATGTATTGATACATGAAAGATTTACAGTACTGGCTTCCTCCATTAGGAAACAACCTTCCCTTGGTGTAATATTCTTAGATTATAGGACTGGGGATTTTCTTTTGTTAAGTTTTTGGTTATTTACAGTGCTTGAACATTTCATTCTTTTTGGTCTCCTTGGTTGTGTAAAAGTTCCAAAGAGTAATACTTTCTTTCACTGATGATACATGAATTAATGAATAATTTTTTGAAACAAAGAAATTCAGCCATTAAATTTCATATTTTATGTTTCATGAGGGTGGGGGGGCTATTTCAACCTCCTTTTTTTTTATTTATAGAGACATTTTATAGAGGCCTATAGGCTTTTAGTGAGGAACAAGAATTTTGATGTAGTTCTTGCATGACCTCTCTGGGACTGTGTAGAACACATTTTATAAAACCTTGGCATTTGTCAACAGGATGGGACAAAGACCTTGAATCAAACATTGAAGAACCTGATGCAAATCCATAAATATGCTGCTTAGATGGAACTTAGTTGAGGAAGAAAATTACCTTGACACACAGATATTCATTTACAAAAAAGGATTAGAAATTATGCTCAGTCCCAATATTGTTTAACACAGAAACAAGGGATTCTGTTGGCCTTTGTTCTTAAAGACAGTAGCTTTATGAATGCTATTTAGTAACTTTGTTTCATTGTATCCAGTTTCCCTCAAGTGAAAAATGGATTAATATTAATGCTTCATAGAGCAATTGTGAGGATTAAATGAATTAACGATCTGTCAATTAACATTGGGTTTGAAAAATAATAGACACCTTCCTGGAGCTATTATTGTTAACTCCAATTGAACTTTACTCTCTTGAGGCTTTACTATGCTTCCCCAAGACATGAAAAACAAAAACAGGAAAAAAAAGATGAGGGGCAAGGGAAGGGCAAGAAAAAAAATAAGGTAGGGAGAGGAGGAAAAGAGAGAAAGGAGGATGCAGAGGGAAGAAAAGGGAAATAGAAAAATGAAAAAAAGAGCACAAAAGGAAATGAGTAGGAAGAGCCCATTGATGTAAACTTAATTTAGAGTATTTCGATTATCAAGTGACTATCAGGATATTTTATCCTGTTTACAAATCGATACAGATTTGTCTCTTTGATTTTTATCTAGAGCTAGATTTGAAGGGCTTATCAGCTTCGTTGTTCTAGAAATGTCCTCCTTAGTGAAAGGAAATAAATGGAAACAATCGATAGACAAAAAGGTTTCTGGGCAATGGAAGGTTCTCTAGGCCCTCTACTGCCTTAAGCTTCTTTCTACTCATCTCACAGCAAAAAAAAAAAAAAAAAAAAAAGATTCGTGTGTTGTTGTTATTTTGATATCCAATAATTTAAAATTTTCATGCAACTGTATTGTTTAAAAATTAAAGTACTTTATTTGGGTTTTCTCCATCCAAATAAGTTAGAGATAAAAATTTCCATATGGTAACACCTAATCTTAACTACTTTCTTGATCAAGAATCTTGTAACTTTAAAGTATAGTAATTCAGTGTATCTTAGTCTGGCAGATACATGGTAGATGATGGATAGAATACTGGTTTGGAAGTAAATCATTGCTGTTGTGCCAAGCTCTTGATCTTTGTGTCAGTAAAGATATCTAGGCTAGGAAGAATGTTAACTATGCTGGGAATGAAGCCCACAACAGCTTGATTCCTTAAGCACAGCCTGGTCAGGGTTTAATTCCATCTTCCTGACTTACACAGTGTAATATTTTTACTAAAAGAAGACAGACCAGAGCATGGGGTTGAGAAAGAGACTTAAATCTAAATCTGTGTTTGAAAGTGAGTTCTATTGATAGCCATGGCAGCCTCTGAAGGGTCCCTCCATCCCCGGGGTGTCAGTCATCCATAGTCTTCATTGAGTACTAACATTGCTATGCCTTATCCCAGAAGACTTGAGCAAATACCTGAGAATCTCTACATTTCTCAAAATTCTCCATTTCTCTCTATCTATTTGTCTGCCTGCATGCCTGTCTGTTTGTCTCTGTCTGTCTGTCTGTCTTTCCCTTTCCCTCTCCCTTTTAAAAAAAAGTGTGTGTGTGTGTGTGTGTGTGTGTGTGTGTGTGTGTGTGCGTGTGTGTGATGGTTATGGGTAATTTTGTATCTATAGGTCAGAAGATACTTCAGGTGTTAGTCCTAGCCTTCCACCTTCTTTGAGACAGTCATTCTGTTGTTCACAGCTGTGTGTATACTAGGTTGGCTGGCATGCCAGTTTCCAGGGAATCTTCTTTCTCTGCCTCCCATCTTATTTAGGAATGCAGAGCTGCTGTGCCCTACTTTGAGGTGCTCTGTAAAATTCTGAAGTTAGGTCATCACATATGTGCAAGCATCTCATTCAATGAGCCATCTCTCCAGCCTCAGAATCTGTAGGTTAGCAATCTTCCCAACAGACTCTACACTTCTTTTAGGATGACTTCTAAAACTAGTTATGTATAGTTATCTGTTGATGATTCTACAAGTTTAGGCTTTCCAAGGCTTAAGACAATTTATTGTAACATGCTTTATTTGAATTTAAAGACTGACTTTATTATCTAATAGTATAGTATGTACAAGAAAACCATAAAATAATTCTCTTTTAGCTACTACTAAATATTATACAAATCTAAATTTATTACCAGATTCACTATAAACAGAATAATCTAGGCATACACATTCACATAGGGAGAAAATTAATCCTAGCAAATCGCTGTTTTCTTTCAGAATATGAAGTCTAATATGCACAGACATTAATTTTTTGAATGAGAAAGAAATGGGACTTGGCAAGAACAGAATGCTTTGAGAGGGTTAGGAACAGTTTCATATCCTACAAGAGCTACAACTTTTCCAAAGTTTGTTCAGAGTGCTGCCATCTGGATACCACATGTACAAGTACAAACATAGATAGGCAAACTCTTTACTTCACTCACCCAGCTTCAAGTTTTCACGAACTGGAAGATAATTTCTCAGTGTATTAGTCAGGGTTCTCTAGAGCCACAGAATGTATGGAGTGTCTTTCTATATTGAGGGGCTTTATTATGATCACTTAAAGTCTGTAGTCCAACTTCCCAAAAATGGTCAGCTGTGAATGCGAAGTCCAAGGATCTACTAGTTGCTTAGTCCCAAAAGGCTAGTTGTTTCAGCTGGTCTTCTGTAGAAGTAGAGTCCAACAGATGTTCTGGCAAGTAAATGCAAAGTAAATGCAAGTGTCAAAAAAGAGCGAATCTTCCTTCTTCCAGTGCCCCTATGTAGGTCTCCAGCAGAAGGTATGGCTCAGATTAAAGGTGTGTACCACCATGCCTGGATCTGGGACTTGTTTTGTCCCAGGATGACCTTGAACTCAGAGATTTCATTGCCTTAGTCTCCTGGAATTAAAGGTTTGCACTACCTTGCCTGGGACTAAACTTTTCATTGCCACTATGCCTCAAGATCTCTATGCCAAGATCCAGGTGAAAAACTTGTGTCTTCCAGCCTCAAGATCTGGATCACAGGTTAGTCTTCCAATTCTGGATTGTAGTTCATTCGAGATATAGACAAGTTGACAACCAGGAATAACCATTAAACTCAGCAAAAGACCTAGTTTATAAACAAAATCATTTTTATAAAAATAATAATAAAATTTATTGTTATTTATTATTGTTATTATTATTATATTGTGTGTGTGTGTATGTGTGTGTGGCATGTGTATGCCATGGAATGAATGGTTAGAGGAAACCCTCTGAAGTAGGTTCATGAAATCTGAATTTCAAATTCAGGTCATCTAGCCTATGTGCAGGTGCCTCTGCCCAATAAACCTATAAAGAGCAGGCTTTTAAACAAACTTTTAATTAGAACATTCAAACTCACTAAGCAGGTGACATGCATGAGGAGGTTGTAGGGGATGGGGTAGCCCAGGTTAATTGGAGGCAGTAGTGGTTCTGACCACAGAGGGAGCTAGATACTACTCCAGGTAGAGGAGATAAGAATAGTGTTTGCTCTCAGAGGGAGCTATGGGTGTTACTCTAGTTGCAAGGGAAGAAGCAAGAACACTGGTCAGAGAAGGTGTGAGACAGGTATTTGTTTGAGGATATGGCATTGTGGCATCAAATGCTTAGGAGAAGGACATGGCTCTGATTCAAGGGGGAGTAAGAACAAATCTGATTGCAGGGGATGGAGATGGTGCTGGCTACAGTGCCACAGGACAGTACCTGGTTATAACATCTTACCTGGTGGGTTTTAAGGTGGGAGATTGTGATAGTGGCTGAGACAGTGGCTGGTGGGGTTGGTTGGTGGTAGATATGGCAGGTAATAGAGTTAGGAACTTTGCTTGCATTAATACCTGCAGTTCTCATCTGATTTCCTCTTAGAGAGGCCTAATTTTGGAGCCACATGTATGGCTCAGATTAAAGGTGTGTACCACCATGCCTGGATCTGGGACTTGTTTTGTCCCAGGATGACCTTGAACTCAGAGATTTCATTGCCTTAGTCTCCTGGAATTAAAGGTTTGCACTACCTTGCCTGGGAATGATGAGGTGAATTAGAAGTCATGTAGTCTTAAAACTTGAATCTAACACCATATAGAATCATCTACTCAGTTGACTATGAGGCAGGAAATAATAACTCGACAAACTATGGTAATGGCACTATCAGACCACAGATGAAAAGAGAAAAATTTTACCCACTGGGCTATTGTCTACATCCAGATGTGCTGATGAGACATAAACCCAGCCATTGACAATAGGAAAAGTGTCAAGTAAAGCCACTAAGATGATTCAAGACCTGGAACAACCAGTGTTCAGGACACATCACTTTCCGCACAGATTACAGAAAAAGCCATTGAACTTCTTTCCACCTTTACCTCCTGAATCTAAAATGCTATTCACATAGCTGATGGAGAGAGGCTAAAGAAACCTTAAATTGATTATTTATGTCTCCTTTAAGAAGCCAAACATTAGAAAAGTAAAATGGAAACCCATAGCGCTTTCTATGCTCACAACTCCTTGGAGCTTAAGTAGCCAGCTGTCCACCATTAAATGTCCATAACTATCTCATGTTTTCTTAGTTTCCCCATGTCAGCATTTCAGCCACAATTTTCCTGTTTGATTGGCTGCCATTCATCCTGACCAATGAAGATAAGATGAGTTCTATATGAATGACCTTGGACAGCTCTAAGTCTGATGTTCTCCTGGGTCCTCCCTAGATACAGAGACATTCCCTTTTCACTCTCTACACTTTTGTTAGTTCCTCAACTTTTACAAATGGGTTTTGTACTCCCAGAAGCACACAGATTGCTTCAGACAGCTTCACAATTTCATCTGAGTGAGTAAATATGTTTTTCTGTGATAATAGTCATTCCTTAGAAGATGCGGAATGGAGAATATAGGTTGAATTCTCTTAAATGAAAAAAACTGAAACTTCATTAAAACTACATGGCTAGAATTTTGTAAGAAATATCTAAGTAGATCATATATATATCAAACTATATCATACATGTATATGTGTGTGTATTATTTTATGTCTTGCATCATTTAAGATCATGTCTGTTCAGAACCAATAGAAATGCCTAAATAGTCCTTTGAACTTATGAATTTAAAGAATGCTGCTCTGCTGAGCATTGATACAACAGATACTGCTGACAAAATTACCCATGGCCTGAGGTCAGTATTTCTATTTTGGTCAAGCTTCAAGAATGGCATATATAGCTTGATCATGCTATCCCTTTTTGTCATGGGAATATTTTTATTTCTTCTCATTGTGTTAAAGCTTTCCTTTAACAACATGTTGGCAGCCAAAGTACATGGCTTGAAACTAAAAATAAACCCCCAGACGGAGTTATTAATTTAATAGGCTGGCAAGCCAAGGACAGGTAAGATTCTGCACAGAGCCTTACCAACCTAAGACAGAAGGGCATTGCTTTTAATAATGCATATTCCATTAAGGAAGGCATTCTTGGCAGAAAAACCTAAGACAGGCTCAGTCTTGCTTATGAAATAAAAAGGGGGAGAGGCAGAGAGCTTTTGGGGTTGCTTGGCAAGACTCTGACATGGACCAAGGACAAGGAAATGGGCTGCTTGACAGGAATATGACATTGGCCAAGGACAAGGAAGTGGGCTTCAGGCAGGAATCTGATATTAGGCTAGAACAAAGAAGTAATTTCAAGTAGGCTAAATCTTAGGCTAGAACAAAGAAATAATTTCAGGCAGGAATCTAAAATATTAGGCTAGAACAAAGAAGTAGGCTTTAGATATGAAAATGACTTTGAGTTAGGACAGGGAAGTCTGCTCAGATATTTTGGTCATTCTGATAAACCCTTAGAAGTAGTGATCATGGGAGTGATCACGGAACTTTGTTTACTGCCTTGCTTGTTGTTTGACTCTTTGTGTTTATTGTCTTGCTTGTTCCTTGACTATTTGCATCTATTTTATTGCTAATTTCTCAACCTAGAACTGACCTTAACATGTGCATGTAATTATAATGGTATAAAAGCTAAAAGGAAAAGGGAGGATGGGACAGGGGAATTCTGGAGGGGGGGGTGGGGATGGGGGAAATGGAAAAAGGGTGTGACATCTGAAATGTAAATAAATAAAATATCCAATAAGAAAAATTCTTTCCCAACCCTCTAGTTTTATGAACCTGTAGAGTACTAGTGGGTGCAAGTCTTTTCCTATGTGTTCTGGAGGAAATTAAGATGTAGCAGTTTCAGGACTGAAAAGACTGAGTTTTCCTCTTCTTATTGGCTTCTAAACTCTGTTACATTATTGAGTCATGATGTGGCTTCTCTGTGTTCTCTGATGTCATTCAATTCATGTCAGAAAAGAGTAGGAATCAATAGAGATTCCTTTTTCCTCTCAGTAAATGTGTTTTGGTTTTATTTCTGTTTGTTTGTTTTTGTTTTCTGTTATCTTTTTTGCATTTTGACAACACTTGGAATAGAATGTGGAAGAAGATGAAAAGCCAAGTGATTAAGTCAAATTTGAATAAATGACTTCCCTAGACCAAGCTCACACAGAATTTATGACTTTTTGAGATTCACTAAAACCTCTTCTAATTTTCAGTGCAAGATGTAAAAAACAAAACAAAATAAAAACAAAAGCAAAAACATAGTAGGCCACTTTATCATCAAGATAGTCGAAATCAAGCAACTTATTTTTAAACATCAATTTCAAGTTTATACATCAGCTTTAAGAGTTTGATTAAAATGAATTTAATCTGTTTACATTTAGGAAGAAGCTGTATATTTTCACCAGCATGTAAACTCTTCTGTTTTCAATCTTTACTGACACTCTATTATCATTATTTGCACTTAAGCTATTATAATAGTCATTAGTAATATTTTGTTGTTTTGACTTATGATTTTATAATGACTTGGTGCTGAACACCTTTTCACATGCTTTAATTCATGAAGACAAGGTGTCCTTCTTTTGCTTCCACATTTTTGAATCACCATATTCATTTTCTATACATTGATATTGAAGTGGTTATTGAATATTTTGGAAAACTTTAAATCAGATATAGTCTTTGTAAATACTTCCTGTCAGTAGCTTGTCTTCATATTATTTAACAGTTTTTTGCTGAGTATATGCTTTTTGCTTTTCATAAAGTAAAACTATATCCTATATATCTCAAGGTCATGGATAAAATGATGATTCAGTATAAATATGAACAATAATGGTTGAATAAGCCAAAAAAAATCCCAGCTCACAATGCGATAAAACCTCCAATAAGAAAGAAAATTTTATTTTTGACATGATAGACAACCCAGGGAACAAATGGAAAATATACAATCTGGTTGTACCATTCTGGTAACCTGAAGCAACTTTCTACAGAATAAATACCACTGTGGAGATAGCAGCTCCATCATTTATATTTTATGAAATTGTCTTCCTTTGTTTTCTTGTCAGTTTGAGGGTATAAGAACATCCTGAGGGCAAAGCATACCTTTCATATGTTAAGACTGCATATTCTGGTGTGTTATATAAATAATAAGTAATTTCTTAATTAAAATGATTTCTCTGGAAAAAAGATGAAGACACATGGTTATCTGCATAGCCTTGAGCTGACTGTTACAATAAGTAGATTTTACTTTTCTAGAATATATAATGAATCATGCTGTGTTACCAGTAATTATTAATTAATGGTTTAAATGCAAAGGACATTTTCTTGGAGGTATAAGACAATCTATTTTGTGACTAAAGGAATTTATCATGAAGATTCATGCTACTGTTGAATTCATAAAAACTATATGATTTTTATTTTCATTCTTAAATATAACTGTTCTGTGTTTTTACTAATCCAGTGACTATTAATAAATAATAAAATATACTGGTAAAGTAAAAAATTTAATATTTATGATGTAGACTGGTCCAGGATTAGAAAACATTTTTAAGTTATGTAGAATACTTAGAAGGCAATATAATTATTGGGAATATATTATTTCATAAAGTTGTGTTAAGATCTTTTATTGAAAATTAGATTGAGGCAAGAAAGTAATCTATATAATTATATTCTTAAAATACTAGGTAAATTAGGACTGCATTTAGAACACAAAACAAACAGTTTTAGAATCATTAGCCTTTACTATCCTTCTTTTTGTATGCAAGTCCAAACATCAGTTGTCTACAGTTTGCCATGTCTAAAGGTTTGAAATTATATTAAGTGTATAAATACACAAGTACAGAGATGGTCTGGATAGTCTTTCAATTATTTTTAGCAAGTAGCTACTCTCTTTGTGTCATAGTTGGCTTTCTCTTTAATTCAGAGCAACAAGTATCAATAGACCATTGTCAGCAAGGCTACCAAAGACAGTGCTTTGCTCTATTCAAAGGAGTTTTCGCCCGTGAGCGTCCTCAAGATTCTTTGCATGGACATGCTCTGTTGTCAAATCACAAGGAAATTCAAAACTTTCATTCTGTTCATATTACAGCATGAACTGTTTCTTCCTTCAAAATGATAATACAGGATCTGGATTTTAGCATTCTTCATTGAAAAAAAAATGAAACTAAAGGTTCTGGGAAGCCCCAGTGTGTAATGAATTTTAGACTTATTCATGATTGGACACAATTTCCTATGTATAGGCTAGGGTATTGTCAGCCACTGCGACTTGAAATAAGTCTAAAGCTCAGATACAAATGGGCAAGTTCCCTAACCTGCTTATCATTGTCATTTGAAAACAATGCATTGGGGGCAATGGCATACAGTTTATATCTAGCAGATTCCTAGGAACCACGTAGAATCAAAAAGGATATTTCTCCCTTTGTCCCTAAGAGGTGAAAAAGAGTGAAGTTGTGACCATGTGTGATCCTCTTAGATCTATTCAAAAGCATTTACTCCCTGTTGAATGTAGGATTGGTAAAGATATTTTCCCAATCTGTTGGTTGCCATTTTGTCCTATTGACAGTGTCCTTTGCCTTACAGAAGCTTTGCAATTTTATGAGGTCCCATTTGTCAATTCTTGATCTTAGAGCATAAGCCATTGGTGTTCTGTTTCAGGAACTTTTGCCTAGATATTCAAGGGTCTTCCCACCTTCTATTAGTTTCTGTGTATCTGGTTTTATGTGAAGGTCCTTTATCCACATGAACTTGAGCTTTGTACAAGGAGATAAGAACAGATCGATTTTCATTCTTCTACATGCTCACCTCCAGTTGAACCAGTACCATTTATTGAAAATGCTGTCCTTGTTCCACTGGATGGTTTTAGCTCCTTTGTCAAAGATCAAGTGTCCATAAGAGTGTGGGTTCATTTCTGGGTCTTCAATTCTATTCCATTGATCTTCCTGCCTGTCTCTGTACCAATGCTATGCAGTTTTTATCACTATTGCTCTGTAGTACAACTTGAGTCAGGGATAGAGATTCACACAGAAGTTCTTTTATTGTTGAGTATAGTTTCTCACTATCATAGGTTTTTTGTTATTCCAAATGAATTTGCAAATTGCTCTTCCTATCTCTATGAAGAATTGATTTGGAATTTTTATGGGGATTGCATTGAATCTGTAGATTGCTTTTGGCAAGATGACCAGTTTTACTGTATTATTCCTGCCAATCCACGAGCATGGGATACTTTTCCATCTTCTGAGATCTTCTTTGATTTCTTTCTTCAGAGACTTGAAGTTCTTGTCATACAGATCTGACACTTGCTTGGTTAGATTCACACCAAGGTACTTTATATTATTTGTGACTATTGTGAAGGGTGTCATTTCTCTAATTTCTTTCTCAGCCTGTTTATCCTTCAAGTAGATGAAAGCTACTTATTTGTTTGAGTTGATTTTATATCCAGCTACTTTGTTGAAGTTGTTTATCACGTTTAGGAATTCTCTGGTGGAAGTTTTGAGGTCACTTAAGTATACTATCATATCTTCTGCAAATAGTGAACTTTTGACTTCTTCCTTTCCTATTTGTATCCCTTTGACTTCCTTTTCTTGTCTAATTTCTCTGGCTAGGACTTCCAGTATTATATTGAATAGGTAGGGAGAGAGTGGGCAGCCTTGTTTAGTACCTGATTTTAGTAGGAATACTTCAAGTTTCTCTCCATTTAGTTTGTTGGCTACCGGCTTACTGTGTATTGCTTTTACTCTGTTTAGGTATGGCCCTTGAATTCCTGATCTTTCCAAGATTTTACTATGAAGGGATGTTGAATTTTGTCAAATGCTTTCTCGGCATCTAGTGAGATGATCATGTGTTTTTTTTTTCCTTTGAGTTTGTTTATATTACGTTAATGGATTTCTGAATATTGAACCATCCCTGCATTTCTGGGATAAATGATCATGATGGATGATTGTTGTAATGTTTTCTTGGATTTGGTTTGTCAGAATTTTATTGAGTATTTTTGCATTGATATTCATAAGGGAGATTGGTCTGAAGTTCTATTTCTTGTTGGGTCTTTGTGAGGTGTAGTATGAACATGATTGTGGCTTCATAGAATGAATTGGTAGTTCCTTCTGTTTCTATATTGTGGAATAGTTTGAAGAGAATTGGTATTAGGTCTTCTTGAAGGTCTGATAAAATTCTGCACTAAAACCATCTGATCCTGGGCTTTTTGGTATGAAGACTTTTAATGACTGCTGTTATTTCTTTAGGAGTTATGGGACTGTTTAGATGGTTTATCTGCTCCTGATTTAACTTTGGTACCTGGTATCTGTCTAGAAAGTTGTCCATTTCATTCAGATTTTCCAGTTTTGTTGAATACAGGCCTTTGTAGTAGGATCTGATGATTTTTTGAATTTCCTTAGTTTCTGTTGTTTTGTCTCCCTTTTCAATTCTAATTTATTAATTTGGATACTGTCTCTGTGCCCTGGGTTAGTCTGGCTATGGCTTTATATTGTTGGTTTTCTCAAAGAACCAGCTCCTGGTTTTATTGATTCTTTGTATAGTTCTTTTTGTTTCTATTTAATTGATTTCAGCTCTGAATTCGAATAATTCCTGCCATCTACTCTTTTTGGTTGTATTTTCCTCTTTTAGTTCTAGAGCTTTCAGGTGTGCTGTCAAGTTGTTAGTGTGTGCACTCTCCAGCTTCTTTTTGTAGGCACTTAGGGCTCTGAGACTCCAGACAACCAAATAACCCTATTGAAAAATGGACTACATAGCTACACAAAGAATTCTCAACCAAGGAAAGTTGAATGGCCGAGAAACACCTAAATAAATGTTCAATATCCTTAGTCCAGGGAAATGTAAATCAAAACAACCCTGAGATTCCACCTCACACCAGTCAGAATGGTCAAGATCAAAAACTCAGGTGATAGCAGATGCTGGCGAGGATTTGGAGAAAGAGGAACACGCCTCCATTGTTGGTGGGATTGCAAGCTGGTACAACCACTCTGGAAATCAGTGTGGTGGTTCCTCAGAAAATTGGACATAGCATTACCTGAGGACCCAGCTATACCAATCCTGGGCATATATCCAGAAGATGCTCCAACATATGACAAGGACACATGCTCCATTATGTTCATAGTAGCCTTATTTATAATAGCCAGAAGCTGGAAAGAACCCAGATGTCCTTCAACAGAGGAATGGATACAGAAAATGTGGTACATTTACACAATGGAATATTACTCAGCTATTAAAAACAAGGAATTTGGGAAATTCTTAGGCAAATGGTTGGAACTAGAAAATATCATCCTGAGTGAGGTAACCCAATCACAAAAGAACACACATGACATGTACTCACTGATAATTGGATATTAGCCCAAAAGCACCCAATATCCAAGATACAACTCACAGACCACATGAAGCTCATTTACAAGGAAGACCAAAGTGTGAGTGTTTTGGCCCTTTTTAGAAGAGGTAACAAAATGCTCATTGGAGCAAATATGTAGACAAAGTGTAGGACAGAAACTGAAGGAGGGCCGTCCAGAGACTGCTCCACCTGTGTATCCATCCCTTGTGCATTCACCAAAGGTAGACATTGATGTGGATGCCAGGAAGTGCGTGCTTATAGGGGCCTTATATAGCTGTCTCCTTAGAGGTCTTCCAGAACCTGAAATATACTGAGGTGGAAGCTGACAGCTAACCATTGAGCTGATCATGGGGCTCCCAATGGAGGAGGGAGTGAGAAGACTGAAGGAGCTGAAAGGGTTTGCAGCCCCATGAAGAGAGCAACAATACCAAGCAACCAGAACTCCCAGGGCCTAAACTACCAGTCTGGGAGCACATAGGGAATGGCCCATGGCTCCAGCTGTATATGTAGGGGGGAATGGATGACAGTGTCAGGCATAGGTGGGTGAGGAATTCCTTGGTCCAGTGAAGGCTGGACGTTCCAGTGTGGGGGAAATCGTGGGTGGGGAGGTGAGAGTGGGATGGTGGGTGGGGGATATCCTCATAGAAGCAGGAGCAAGGAATGGAATAGGGAGTTCCTGGGTGGAGGGGAAAGGGACTACATCTGATATGTAAATAAAATATCCAGTAAAAAAAGAATTATATTAAAAAAAACCATTTACTTCACAGCACTTGAATTTGCCAGAAGTTTTAAATTTAATTCATTTATTCACTTTACATCCTGATAACAGAACCCCTCTGCTCCCAGTACCCCCTCACAAAGACCATCCTTGAATTCCCCCTCTCTTTCTTCTCTGAGAATGAAGTACACCTCCCGACCCACCCACACACTCATCAATTCATTACAGGACTGGGTCCATCCTTTCCCAGAGGCCAGACAAGATGGCCCAGCTAGTGGAATGGGATCCACAGACAAGCAGGCAGGCAGGCAGGCAGGTAACAGAGTCAGGAATTGGCCCTACTCCAGTTGTTGGAAACCCTCATGAACCTGCTACATGTCTGCTACACGTCTCAGAGCATAGGTTCACTCTTTGGTTGGTGGCTCAATCTCTGGGAGACTCCAAAGGTCCAGATTAGTTGACTCTGTTAGTCTTCCTGTAGAGTTCTTGTGAATTTGCCAGAATTTATTGAATTCTTTTTCAAATACAGAAGCATCAACCATTCATTATGAGTTCAGTCATTTTAATGCAAGAACAGAAAATCAGAGTAATGAATCAGAGCTTAAAGCCCTGAAATATGAACTAGATTAATAAACATAATGTGCCCAAATCCATTATTTCAGATGACATTAAGAGCAGATTCACCATTACTACAGATGGCATCCCAATTAACTCCTAATACATCAAACAAGATTATTTGTGCAATCTAATGATATTTGAATTGAACTATCTTATTCTGTTGTGGAAAAGTTCAGTGTTTCTTCTCCTCTGAACTCAAAACAGCTTAGCCTAAGGAACAATGTTTTGATGACCTTATCATGACCTTAAATCATCTCATGCCCATACACACAATAGCTGTTCAGCAGCCTTATTGTATCCAATAATATTAACTAAATCTTAATTTGAAAACCTTCATATCCATTCAGTGTAGTTGTGAAAACTATAAAGCCTCTTAGGAAAAACTGGAAAGATATTTGGTTGTGAAAACCTATATTTGCAATATAAATCAGCAATAGGACTTAAGTTAAAATAATGATGGTTTTTTTATATTTTTCAATTACATTCATTAAGTGCCTAATACTACCCAGTACTTTCTCAAAATTGTTTATAATGAAGACATTGTGGTTATTATAACATGGTCATATATAGTCAGAGGTAAAATAAACAAGAGAATTATTATGATCTAGGTATAGAAAACATTTGAATTGGAGACAAGATAAAATTGTATTTTTAAAACAGGCAGTATTTCTCATTTCCATATTATATACCCAATGAAATTATACATATAGATAATACTTTTCATTTGCAAGAGCTTAGATTTAGATGTATGCTCATTTTGTTTATTAAATGTATTTCTGAGTGATAAAATAATATTGTCAAATATCTGTACTTAAGATCCTATGCTGTTCTAGCCTGGCCATTCACCTCTCTTTTAAGAGGACTCCGTGGCATCTTTGTTCTGTGGTGTGGTAGGTGTCTCTTCCTCTTCCTTCTCCTCCTCCTCTTCCCTCCTCCTCCTCCTCTTCCTCTCTTTTCCTCCTCCTCCTCCTCTTCCTCCTCTGGAGGCCCTTGTGTAGTGACTGCGGGTTCCATGGTGGACACCTCCAGGCAGTTCTAACCATTGAGATGGTGCTGCAGGTGATCTTCCTTGGTGGCAACCTTGTGGCACAGGTGACACTTATAGGGAGGGTACCCAGTGTGCAGACGCATTTAGTTCTTATGCAGGAAGCAGGCTGGGCAGTGTGGGCACAATAGGGATATACTCCTGTGTGCTTCTGCATGTCAATCTTAAGCTTAGAGCCTTTTCTCAGATCTTGCCTGGCACTCTTAGAACTGAGTCCACTTCCTTTCTGTACATGGCTTCTTCAGATGATCTTGTTGAAATCCAATTTCACATTTTTGACTATCAATTTTTCTGGGATGGGGAAAACTCTTAACCCTACCCCTTCCTCTCTGGGTGTTAGACCCCCATTATGGCTGGCTCTGCCTTGCACTATTTACCCCTTTGTCCTGGTGGCACTTTTTCCCTGGAAAGGGGCAGATTCATTGCTCAGGTGCTCTCCTCTCCCCATGCACCTCCATGCCCATTGGCACAGCTGCCCAGCTACCCCCAACAGTGGTGAGGGGTCTCACAGGGAGGGTGGTAGGACTAGTTCCTGTATCTATTTAAAAATTGATGATGTAATATATTAGGAGGGAGGTCAGGTGCCCTGGGCCTCGTCTTAGAATTTTAGGTGATAGGGGAGCCCAGGGCTGGAGAAACCTTGAACTTAGTCCAAGAGAGTGGGACAGTGGCCTCCACTCTCTCTCCTTATGGCTTTCCCACTCAGTGCCTTATTAGTGAAAAGCATTCCCCCTCTCATTCCCTACATCTACTCCCACCCTCTGCCTCAGATGTGATAGGAAGAAATGATAATAATTTAAGATTCAAAAAAAATGACTCTGTGCTTACATGGTTAGGGTAATAAAATGACAGCAGTAACAGGGAATAGGTAAATTTTCTCTAATAAGTTTTTATGCACATCTCATGGTGTAGCCCAAGTTAGCTGGAAACTAGAAACCCTCGGCCCTTGCCTCAGAGGGCAGGTACTAAGGCTAGTACCACCACATCCAATTTAAATATTTTGCAAGTGTCTAATGTGTGGTCAACATTAGCCTGTTCACATGGTAGGTTTCATGTTCTAGCTGTTCTGATAGAAACATTAATAACAGCAAATTGGAGTATGTTTGATGTTTGTCTTTCTTGTTGATTGATTTTCACATATGAAATTGTATACTTGATTGTTTCTAGATAAGCTGATTAATCAACTTTGTCTCCTAGAATTTTAAGCCAATGAAGCCTCACCAAAATATGTAAGCTATTAATAAACAAATTTATAGTATAAATAGTTTTAATGGTGTGAACATGAACAGAGAGTAAGGGGACTAAGAAAATACCAGTGACCACCTCCCTTCTTGGAACTTATACTAGCACACACCCTGGTTACGAGGATAAACAATAACAGCTTGAGAAGCCAGGTAATGGATGGGGAGTTAACAGCATAGACAGTGTTTAGCATAGAGCGACCAATTTAAAAGCTTAAAGGCTTCTAGTATTGGGGGGTAAGAGAAATGGCTTAGTGACTTAAGAGCATTGACTCTTCTTCCAGAAAACCTATGGTTGACTCCCAGAACCTACAGAGCAGCTAATGACCATCTATCCAGTCTCAGGAAATCCTATACCATATTCTGGCCTCTATAGGTACCAGGCATACAACTAGTGAACAAACACGCAGGTAAAACACCTATACACATAGTTTTTCTTTTAAAACTTAGTATCATGTGATGTATATAGCTCAAATTGATACTGGCTTGTCAACTACAAATGTACTTTTTGCAGTCTGAACAAAATGTATGATGATTAGCTTATTTTGAAATGTACTAAACAGAAAATCTTGGAAAGCTTTGATCCTTTTAAATATGTTAAAATGATACACTATTGATGTATTTTTAAACTATTATAAGTTAACAGTAAGGCACACATTAGTTGAATTTCAACTGGATCCTAAAATAATTAGGAATGGAAAGAAGGGGATCATACTTTAGTATGTTCAGTATAGCTACGATTCTTATGATTGGGTGTATATTTTTGTATCATTTATGTGCAAAATCATTAACCCTGAGTATTGAAATGAATAAAACAGATCTTCAAATGTCTATATCAATAAACAAAGATTTTTTTTAAAAGCAAATAAAAGCATATTTTACTACATTGCTCCTCCTATAAAGTAGTATGTCATTCTTCTGAGTTTAAAAAAAAATGAATTTTAAATCAACAAATTACAACTTTAAACTAGTACTTATTTCTTTTTAAAATACACTTTATATTTTTAATAAAAAAAGCTATATCATAGCATATATATTTATATAGAATACACTTAAATACACACTTATGAACTTATATTAGATATTCTTCTTAGTTTGGAACCAAATATCTAGCCCAAAACAACTTAAGACAGGAAAATTTTATTTTGGCTCTCATTTCAGAGGATCTCAACCCACCACAGTGGAATGGCATCACAGAAGAGGTGTGAGCTAGGTGCTCCCTCCGCTTGTGCCAACAGGAAGCAGAGAGAGATTAATGCTAGTGCCAAGCTGATGTGTTTGTCCCCCTAATTTTTAACTATCACATCACAACCCATATGATATTGCAGCCCACACTCAGGGTGGGTTTTCCTTCTTCCACTAAAACTGGTCCTAAGGCAAGAAGTAAAACAGCACAAAGAGTACAGCTCATCACTGTCCCTGCACACTTAAAGATGATGTGAGGAGAGGGAGCGTGTCAGAGATGGATGGGGAACAAACAGGAACTCTTGTCGTTATAAATTGAGGGTTTTTTTTTCCCAAGAATTGGGGAGCCAGAACTTTGCACACATTATTATAATCCTCTGACTTATATCAATGGTCAAATATCTATTATGGTTGAGAGAATCTGAAAGAGGACAGAACCCACAAGAGGACTTGCAGTTCTCCTTAAGAAACTCCATAATTTTCCAATCACTGGTTAAGATGGTTTGCTCCAGAGTAGGAGTAGAGACGTGACAGTACTGTATTTTGAGGATAAAGCTGAGCACTATGAGTAATTTTTCTTGTTGCAACAAGGTTACAACCTAAAAAAAGAAAGGGTTTATTTTGGTTCACAGCTTAAAGGTACCATGAGGTTGGGGAAGGCATGGTAGCTGGAGTTTAAGGCAGCTAATTATATAATGTCTATAGTTAGGAAGCAAAAGTAATAAGTGTGTGTGTTCAGCTAGTTTTCTCTTCTCTTTTTCACGCTGTCTAGTAGGACAGGGCATAGGATGGTGCCAACAATATTCAGGATGGCTTTTCCTTGCTTTGTTAAAGTCTTTGAAACCTTGTCATGGACAAAGCCATAGGTGTATGTCCACCCAGAGATTCTAAACCCCATCAGGTTGATAGGGAGATTATCCATCACAAACGTGTTTTGACAGTTTGTCTGTGAGATATATAAAAACAGATTCTACAGAACCCTATGAAATATCCAAACAGAAATGTTAAAAAGTGGTTATATACAGGTCTGGTGTTCAGTGGAAAAAAAAAATCTGAATTTGAGATTAAAAGAATGTTTGGGTCATCAAGCCAGACACATTTAAGTCAGAAGAGATGTTTATTCTCTGTCCATTAAAAAAAAATACTATACTTGGGGCTATTAAGCTGTTAAGAGGGTTGGCTACTATTGGAAAAGACCCACATTCTAGTCTCAGTACCTTCAAGGCAGATCCCAGTGATCTACATTTAACGCCAAGTTCTAGGAGACCCAGTGTCTTTTTCTGCCCTCTGCTGGCAGCAGGCATACAGGACGTACACAGATACACATGCAGGTAAAACACCCATGGGCATGGTGGTCTGAGCCTTTAATCCAAGCATTCTGGAGGCAAATACAGGTGGTTCTCTGGGATTTCAAAGCCAGCCTGGTCTAATAAAGAGAATTCAAGGCCAGCTAGAGATACATATTGTAGCACTGTCTCAAAAGAAAAAAAAAAAAACTAAAACAAAACAAATAAAACAACACACTATTGTGAGCAATGGATGTTGGGCAAGTCTTGGTTTTTCTGCACATTCAAGGCAGTGAACAGTAGCCTTGTTTTACTTCATTACAACTTTGGTGAGTGATATGTAATCTTTGACATGATTTTAAATATATTGCTGTTCCTTCTCCATTGAAATGGAGGTTTTATAGTTCTCACTAAAGCCCAATAACTTAATATAACATGACAATGCGTTGCAGACTCAAAAATCATCCCAAATATGTGCTTGTTCTATCATGAATGTAATATTGCAACAAAGAAAGGACAGACCAACATTGAGACATTGTACTTTTCTACATACGGAACCGTTTTAACTAGTGGTTTACATAGTTACTTTATTTTTTGTACAACAACAACAATAAGATAAATGTATTGTGCATGGGCATGTGTGTATTATATGCTAAGTGTTTTATATGTAATTTGCACAGTGCTAATAATCTTACCTGGTTGTATATTGTATTGTATTTGAGTTTGATTTTGAAGAAAATACATGGCAATGATGCATGTGCTCTCGAAAAATCATGCTCAGTACATCTCAAAAAAATCAAATCATATAACACCTTGAAGGAAAATGTCAGTTTCTGAAACAGCATGCCATTAGATAGTAGGGACATTTGTTATAAATGCCTAGTTGTAATTTGATTGTATACAGTTATTTTTGAAGCACCCATAAAACACGTGGAGTTCCACAAGAAAATCCCCAAGTGAGTATAATGTAAAAGTGGCCATCTGTTTCACCTTGACTAAAACTGCATTTTATAATGTTCTTTTTTTTCAGCTTATACCCTGAAACTGTAGCTGTCCATCTAGCACACACATGCTTGGTAGAATAACGTTATCACAGAACAGTTACACAATATGGCCCTAATTTTGTCAATGAGTGCTGGGCTTAGCAAGTCACTTTAAACTTTACGGAATCTATTTTGGTGTTTAAGTCTTACTTTTGACATGATTTATATTCTGAGTTGATCTCAGTGTCTTCCTGCTTGAAACTCAGCAGAATGGAATTAGCTGGAAAGGTTCCTATTATAAGCAGTATCTGCCTGGGCTGCAGTCCTGTTACTAGAAACCTGTCAGACTTTTCAGCGATTCTTCCTTTTCTGGATATTGTGATTTAATCTGCTAAATTCCATTACTCCCTGAGAGCTGTGCAGCCATCTAATGTCATATAACAAGGCCTCTCCCAAAAGTTATAATATATCATTTCAAAATTATAATCACACCACCTGACTTTAGACCAGAATTCTGGGTAGGTTTGCAGAACTAGCCAGTGACCTTCTTGTGGGGCACTTATTTTTATCAGTGATTCTCAAGCTTTCTCACACAGTTCCTCAAGTTGTCAGTTCCTCATGATGTGGTGACACCCAATCATAAAATTATTTGTTGCTACTTCAAAACTATAATTTTGCTACTATTATGAGTTGTAATATAAATATATACAGATATTTACAGAGTAACTGATATGCATCCTCAAAGGGGTCATGGCCCACAGGTTGAGAATTTCTGATTTATATGGCTCTAGAATGGTATTTACTTATATTGCTGTTTATAGATGTGATAGGATAAATGATAGCACCCCTAAAAGAGATACAAAGATCCTAATATCTCAACCTCATAAATACCTTACTATATGTAATCAAATGTATTCTGTAGCTGGGCATGATAGTGCTCACCTTTCATCTCAGCATTCCAAAGGCAAAGGTAGGTCTTTGAGTTTAAGGCCATCATGGTCTACTATGTAGTTTCAGATGATGTCCTCTTGCCTCTACCTCCCATGTGCTGGGATGTACTCCTGGATTTATGCAGTGTTGGGTTTGATACAGGACTTTGTGTATGGCCTGCTGGGTAAGAACATCCTTAACTCCTGAATGGCCTGGAGGTGAAAGTCTATCTTAGATGGAGCAGGAGGGCACAGTCTAATTACAAGAGGCATTAAAAGCAAAATAGGAAACAAAAGACCTTCAGAGTGTTGTTACCCAAGAAGAAAAGGAGGTGAGATTTGAAGAATCAAAGAGACTTGTTGACCTTGCAGAGAGAGGAACACAGAGCCCAGGAATGTAGACCACTTTCAGAATCTGGGAATGGACACTGGCCATCTGCCAGCACATCCGTGGGAACCTCACTAACACAACCGCAGGAGCTGGATTCTTCCAACCATCTGCACAGGCAAGAAAATAGCTTTACCCTGTGAGCTGCAGAGAAGACATGTTCCATAGAAACAATTTTAATTGCTTTTGCCACAGAGACCTTTTTTGAAATTCTCACCTATGTAGATGAGATAAAATATGTTTATGTTGCTTAGTTCTTAAGCTAGCTGCTAAGTTCCTTAGACAGCAAGAGAGCACCAATACTATAGGAAGCCACATTGATAATATATGCATACGAAATTGCATTGGTGCCTTCTTTGGATAGAAGGAGTTAGGAAGTATTTTATAGAGAGACTAGGAGGAAACTGTAGGATGAAGGAAATGGAGTAGAAACATGAAGACTATATGTAGGCACCAGTTTAACTTTTTCACGTTCAGTGAGTTGTATGGGCAATGAGACCCTGCCCTCAGTTTTTGGAGAAAAACTTTTTGTATCAATAAAGTTGTTTTGGTACTTCCATGGAACCCTCTTGGTCAACAACTCAATTGAATACAACCTAGTCCTACAACTGTAAGTCTTGCCTGGAGAAAAGAGAGGGTCAATTGGTACTCCATATCTCCTATTATTAGTAGTCTTCTTAGCATCACCTTCACAGAGTCTAGGAAGTTTCCACTGTTATAGATTTTCACACCACCCTCCAAATGCTTTCTAGTTCCAGCTGGCTTTCCTTCACTTTTTCCACCCACCCCATTTCTCCCACCCACCCACCCTAAGTTCACCCATAAAATCTATTTTATTTCCCTTTCCCAGGAAAATTCATGCATTACCCCACTAGTAACCTCTCAGTATCTCCAGATTGTAACATGCTTATGATTTACTTTCCCTTCACTTTTTCCACCCACCCCATTTCTCCCACCCACCCACCCTAAGTTCACCCATAAAATCTATTTTATTTCCCTTTCCCAGGGAAATTCATGCATTACCCCACTAGTAACCTCTCACTATCTCCAGATTGTAACATGCTTATGATTTACTCAACAACTAATATTCACTGATAAGTGAATAGAATACATACCATAGTTATATTTCTGGGTCTGGGTTATCTTAGGATGATTTTTTTTTCTAGTACCATCCATTTGCATGCAAACTCTATGATGTCATTTTTAAAATGCTGAGTTATAAAACTGTACCACATTATCTTTATTCATTCTTCAGTTGAGGGGCATCTAGGTTCTTTCTTGTTTCTGGCTATTATAAAGCTTCAATGAACATGGTTGAGCAACGTGTTCTTGTGGTAGAATGAGTGTCCTTTGCGTATATGCCCACGAGTGCTATACTTGGATCTTGAGGTAGATCGATTTTCAACTTTTTGAAGAACCACCATACTGATATAGTAGCTATGCAAGTTTGCACTCTCACCAGCAAAGGAGGAATATTCCCCTTCTTCCACATCCTCACCAGCACAAACTATCACTTGTGTTATCTTAGCTATGCTGTGCATAAGATGTAAGATGGAATCTCAATGTAGTTTTGATTTCCATTTCCTTGAAGGCTAAAAATGTTGAACATTTCTATAAACATTTCTCAGTCATTTGAGTTTCCTCTATTAAGAATTCTCTGTTTATAACTGTACCCATTGGATTATTTGTTTTGTTGATATCTAGATTTTGAGTTCTTTGTATGTTATCAATATTAACCTTCTATCAGATGTGAAGTAGCAGTTTTATGTAGGGTAATAAATATTGATCTATTTTCATTTTTCTACATGCAAATATCCAGTTTGACCAGCACTATTTGTTGAAGATGCTGTCTTATTTTCCAGTGTGTATTTATCACTCTTTATCAAAAAGAGATTTTGGATTTCTGTATAGGGCTTGAATTTGATTCCATTGATCAACATATCTGTTTTTATGCCAATACCATGTAACTTTTATTGCTATTGCACCTTTGTAGTACAATGAAATTGGGAATGATAATAACACCAGTTCTTTGCTTGTTCAGAATTGTTTTAGTGATTCTGTTTGTTTGTTTGTTTCCATGTGAAATTGAGAATCATCTTTCTAATATCTAAAAAGAATTGTGTTGTAATTTTGATGAGGATCGCATTGAGTGTTGACTTATTATGGTAGATTGGCCTCTTTTACTATGTTAATCCTCCTGATCAATTAGCATAAGGGTTCTTTTTATCTTCTGGTATCATCTTAAACTTCTTTCTTCAAAGATTTGAAGTTTTTTATCTTTCAAGTCTTTCACTTGTACTTGATTAGAGAGCATTATCCCAGAATGTTTTCCATTATTTTTCTTAGTCGGTTTGCCATTTCTATATAGGAAGGTTACCAGTTTTGTTTGTTTCTTTGTTTTTTGTTTTTTGTTTGTTTCTTTGTGTGTGTGTGTGTATGTGTGTGTGTGTTTGTGTGTTATTTTTCTATCCAGCTACTTTGCTAAAAGTGTTTGTTTATCAGCTGTAGAAGTTCCAGGTAGAATTTATAGGGTCACCTGTGTATACTATCACATTATCTATAAATAAAGTTACTTTGATTTCCTCCTTTCCAATTTATATTCTTTTTATCTCCCTCAGTTGTCTTAATGCTCTAGCTAAGACTTCAAGTGCTATATTGAATACATATAAAGAGAGTGGAGAACTTTTTCTTGTTTCTGATTTCAATGGAATTTCTTTAAGTTTCTGTTCATTTAACTTGATTCTAACTACAGGTTTGCTGTGAATTGCCTTTACTATATTGAGGTATGTCTCTTACTTCTTCAGTCTCTCCAGGACTTTTATCATGAAGGGGGCTGGATTTTGTAAAAGGCACTTTCTTCATCTAAGGAGATGATCACATGTGTATTTTTCTTTCAGTTTGCTTATATGGTGAATTATATTTATTGATTTTCATATGTTAAACCATTTCTGCATCTCTGAGATGAAGCTTATTTGGCTATTATGTATGATATTTTTTCTGTATTCTTGGATTTGGTATGAAAGTACTTTTTGAGTACTTTGGTATCTACATTCATAAGGGAAATTGGTTTGTAGTTATCTTTTTTTTTTTTTTTTGCTGCGTTTTTATTGGGTTCAGTATCAGGATAACTCTGGCATCTTAAAATGACAATGCAAATGTTCCTTTTGTCTCTATTCTGAGGGATAATTCAATGAGTATTAGTGTTAACTCTTCTATGAAAGTCTGGTAGAATCTTTCCTAAAAGTATCTTGCCCTGGGCATGTTTTAGTTGGGAAGCTTTTAACCATTTCTTCTGTTTTACCATTGGTTATAGGTCAGTTAATTGTTTATCTGCAAAGGCTTCAGTGCCAAAGAATATTGCTATTTTTTAAAACCACCATAACAAGCTAAAGCATATTAAAGCCAAACAATTAATATATATGATCCCATATGAACATGTGAGACTGACACCCAAGGCCCAGATTCTCTGCCAATGTTTGCAATTTGACTTTAGCTGATTATGTGTCTTCTCTGTATCATGTTTTCTCTTTGTTAAAATAAGGACCTCATTAAAAACAAAATAACCCAAGATTCTTCGACAAATGAGGATATGAATATCGTTCGTTGGATTTTTTTTTTTTTTTTTTTTTTTTTTTTTGCCTGATGATGTACACTTGATTTGAAAGTTAGCTTGCAGATTCTGAAGTACTGGAATGTTGTCATGTTCTCAAAATACCACTTGTTTGGCATATGAAAACTGAAGCTCAGACCCAGGGGAATAAATGTGACTTTGCTTTTGCTCAGTAGTGAATTCAAGAATTATTTTTACTATTTAAGAATTACAACAGCCACTTCTGAGAATTACGAGTAGACTAACCTGGTTTAATTTGAGAAAAAAATAATGGCCAAAACATTTGTGTGTCACTAGTTAAGTTATGAATTACCTTACAAAGGCATCCTGTTTCTTCTTCTCCATGGGACAAGTTGCTGTTACATGGACCATAAAGCTTCTGGAGCTTTGAAGAAAGAAAGTGTTTGCTGCTGTCATGTTCTTTGCCGATGCAAGTATGTGAAGTGCTGGATGTGTAATTGGAAATGTTTTATATTAGTTGTTAGCAGCCCTGGGAGCCTTCTCACTGATAACACCAGGCCCATGCATTTTCACATTCCAAAATCTAAATGGAGCTCAATGAGGTAAATAAATGACAAGCCTCACATTTAATGAGACATAAAAGCTTTTGACTGTGACCTTGAGATGTGATTTGGTATTTATGATGTGAAATGACTTCCCTTCTTCCAAGTGGAGAAACATCTGGTCTGTGTGGAAGGGGGTTTCATTAAGAAGCAAAAAAATTAAAGAAAAAAAAAACCACAAACAGCATCAGTATATAAAATCAAGTACATGCTGTAAAATCTAAAGCAGAGGGTGAAAGTTCACAGGACACATGAAGGTGTCCCCACCCCTACTAAGTATGCATTTATTGTGCTGGCGTGAAAAAGCATGAAGAGAGCAAGTCTCCCAAGCTGCACAAACATTTGCAGCCCCACAAGAGTGTGAGAAAGTGCGTTTCATGTAGTGATTGATAGTGAGGGTTTCCTGGCCCGCTTTGAACTCCTAGCAGGGACCGTGGGGTACCCTGAGGGGCTGTCTGCTTTTGTGTGTCAGGAACTCTGTTTTGTTAGAAAATAGTAAAGAACACTGTTTGTATTCCCTTTGTTCTTGAAGGGTTCTTATAGTTTATGGGAATTAAGCAATGTGGAAAAACATCCCAAACTTATTTGTACATCTTCGAGCAAATGCTTGGCTTCACTTAAAAACTGGACATGGTTTTTCTTCTTACTCTTCTTCATGTTTGTTCTCTTCTTTCTGCATTAGTTTTCATCTCTCCTATCCTTCTAGTAGCTAGGAATGACATAGTCTGAACTACTTAATAATATACACATATCTAACTATGCAGATCCTGACAAGACTGGTTTTTTGCTTGCTTGCTTGCTTGCTTGGTCCATTGCTTGGATGGTTGGTTTTGGTTTTTAAGACCAGGTCTCAATAAGTACCCATAGCTGGCCTTGAATTCACGGAAATCACTTCCCTCTTCCCCCCCAGGGCTGTTCCCAAAAATCCTTTTATTCTAATAACTTAGTTATAGAAAATAAAAGGAAATGAAATGAAGGCAAATCTGGAGTACTGTGTAATATGCTCACTGGAAAACAATGAGGTCTGCATGATTAAGGAGTTTTCCAGTTAAACAAGGGGTCTGGAGAACTCTACTTTTGTATGATCTAAGGAGCATGAGTTTTGTATTTACAAAAATGTAAATTCCATGTCAGATAGGTAAAGTATAATTAATGGTGTTAGACAGTCAAATTGTGGATATATAAGATCAGACCAGCTGAAATCCCAGCATGGATGGGGGAGAATGATTAAATCCTGCCCTTTCTAGATGGGCTATTGGGAGTTGGTGGTTTTGAGGCAATGGGTCAGTTTCTTCAGGGGTCACTGGCAGGCTACCCATGCTCCAGTAGATGACCCTACAGACATGCACATACCATCAACACTAAGGAGAATTAGTGAGTTCCAAAAGAAAATAGTGCATGAAAGGAGGGGAGATATGGGTGGGTGCATAAGAGAGGTGACAGGGTGGATATGCTCAAAGTATATTATATACAAACATAACATTTTCAAGTATTATAATTAGCTCTTTAAAAATATGCATGTGTGTATAATTAATTAAATTAATATTGTTTCAATCCATAACTACAAGAAATACTCAAACCGATGCACCATATCTGTTCTTTTTGTATCCATATTCTGTATTATGGGTTCGGGTTTTTTTCCGGTGTGTGTGTTTGTTCAGAAAGATGTGATTTATTTATTTATTTATTTATTTATTTATTTATTTATTTATTTATTTATTCTTATAAAGGACAACATTTATTTTTTTAAATGACACAGCTAACTGAGCACTAGTCTTCTGAGTAATGCTTTTCCCTATGTTGTCTGTGTCAGCCAAAGGAAAACTCATTCAGAATTTCTGAATGTATTTTCAAAGTACTCTTCATAAAAGCCAAGTTCTGATTCAAAAACAATGACATTCTGAAGGTAGTAAAGGTTCACAAATATTTTATTTTATTCACATATTGTAGATAAGAATGCTCATTTTTTTCTTAGCATTTTTAGGGAGAGTTATTAAATCTGATAAAAGTAATTAAAGAATAAATGATATTTAAATGATAATTATATAAATTGGGGTTAGTTTCATATTTATATTTTATATATAACTTCATTTACATGCACACATTCATACACATTATTTGTATGTACACATACATGCATATTATATACACACACACAAATATATATATATTCCTTACTTTGAAAAACCTAAAACTTGAAGGTAAGAATTCCTATCCTTTAGATAAAAACATTTCTTTTTTACTTCAGAATTAAACTACCCTTTCCCAAAGTCATAGAGTAAACATATATAAAACTCCTTCATAATAATTATCAAATGCCATGCATGTTTTAGTATAATGATGTAGTTTATTTTTATTTAATATAACATGAAAAATGCTTCATCAGTTGAATCAATAGCCTCACATTGACTTAGCACTCAGAGTAAATATTCATTCTTGATTCTTGAGCTAGTCTTGGGAGTGCAAATCCTGGTTCTGCCACCCACTGTGACATCATGTCCTTGAACATTTGGTGTCATCATTCTGAATTTCCCCAGGGTTAAAAGGAAAGAATGTCAGCAATAACATTCCTGTCTCGAAAGGCCATGCCTATCATATGTTCTTTTGAGAATAGGTTAATTTTTGCAAAACCACAGCCCAGATTGACACCCAGGACTGTGTCACTGAAACCTTGTGTTCACTCACATCAAGTTTACGTCAATGAGACATCCATATTGATAGACATGAGGCTATTTTCAAAGGTTCGTTTTTACTATAAACAGTTACTCCCCAGTTGAACCTCTATATTGCATACATGCTTCAACCAATATATTTATTCTCTCCGAACTCACTAATAGAGCATATTATTAGAATTTTAATCTTTATCAGTCTAACACAGGAGTGATGCTGCTTTATCAGTCTCTTTCCAATGGAAACTATGCTGCAGTATTCAAAATAATATTTTTGTTTTTATACACTTTAAATTCACAAACTTATTTTAATTGAATTCTCAGTACAAATAAAAAAGCAAAAGAGATGTTTAAATAAATTCTATGTTTTGTACAAAAGATAAAGAATATGTTTTACACACGTGTTCCTGTCATAGATTCCTTGCTTTAAAAAGATCCTAAAACTTGTGTAAAAATACCTTTATGCTTTAGATTCAAGCTTCTTTTTGTTGCTGTTTTTGCCTTTTATTTTTTTCTATTTTTTACTTTAGAGTTACTTTGCCCAAAAGTCAAAAAGTAACTATATGAACTACATTTAGAGAGGTAGTAGAGTAACTTTTTTTAAACATCTTTACATATTTAATGTATTTATTTGTATATATTTATGCATATATATCTCTCTGCCCTGAATATGGTTTAGCTCTAAAATATCAAAGCAGGTATGTATAAAGCTAATTGCTATTCTGATACCTTACATTAAACCTTACAAAGAATTTCCTCTAACATTTAAGCAATCTACTTTTAATAAATTAACTGTAAGTCTTTCAGGAAGAAATTTCAAGACCTACTAAGATATCAGTTCTAGTCTCACAATTCAGCTAATAAAGGAGCCTTTTTCTAACTCCCAGATAACCAGATGTCTCTTTTCCACACCTTCAGAGATACAGCTAGCTC
Organism: Mastomys natalensis; assembly: GCA_021653895.1. Taxonomy (NCBI): domain Eukaryota; kingdom Metazoa; phylum Chordata; class Mammalia; order Rodentia; family Muridae; genus Mastomys; species Mastomys natalensis. The sequence goes on from JAJTUV010000353.1 coordinate 1,430,932, forward strand.
ACAACTTATTTATTGCATTTCAGGCAATTCTAGATGGTACATGTCAATTTTATGCAGGATTTTAAAAGTACTCTCTTAGAGGCACAGGGGAGTTGGTGGGTGAGGGGTTTGCAGAGGGGAGACTGGGAAGGGGGACAACATTTGAAATGTAAATAAATAAAATAACCCATTAAAATTTTTAAAAAGTACCCTTCCCTTAACATTTTTCTGATACAAGTTCTTTGTTCACACAATAAACAGCAGTTTCCCTTTCTCTCACACATGATAAACCTCAAATATTCCAGGAAAAAAAGAGCCTTTTAAAAAAGTCTTGTCTTTCGAAGGTTAAGTACTTGTATTACCTTTATAAACGGTAGCTCAGCTCTCTTCGCCATCTGCATCCTGACCACACCTCTTCCAACGAATTCTAATTTGTCAACTACCCTTTGAAATGGTGGTGCCAGGTACTCTGACTAGCTGCAAGTACAGGTGCATCTCTGCCTCCTTAATTCTGGGTACTCGCTGTCATCTTCTGTTTGTTTGTTTGATTGATTGATTGATTGTGTTTTTGTTTTTAAGCAAATAGAAACAGTGCTACTTTATTAAAATACTGAGTTTATTTCACATGTTTGTTATATCTCCCTACCATTTCCACATATGACCACTACTACTACTATCATAACATTCCATACATACTTAAAACCAAGTGAAGGATGGAGATCTATCTTGAAAACTAAACAGGCATTTTGAACAACACATTCCTGGCCATGAAACCAGGACAACATTTATCAAACACAGTAGGGAACGTTTTACGTTGCCTTATAAGAAGGATAGTTAAATATGAGTGGTTACAGAAATAAAGTAAGACAGAATATTTCAACCTGTTTTAAGCTATTTTTAAAGAGTTTCTTCCACTGCTAGAGATTTAAATGGCTATCTGGTCAGTTATCTGGAAATAATACTTCACATAATTAATGAACTTGGCTGCTGAAGGAGATATTTAAAATGGTGGCTCCCAATCTTGTTTGTTCTTAATGAGCCGCCATCTTCCTGACTAGACAAGGCCTGTTGCCACACTGCCACTGCTCAGCTCAGGCTGCCTGCTCAGATGGCCAGAGACACCGGCCCTGCCACCCACAAGACACCAGCATGGGAGACAGCTCTGCCAATCTTCCATGCTGTCTCCACAAGGTTGGGCTGAGCCCAGACCATCCCACCATCCACGCAGTACCTGGTAGAAATGAGACTCTAATGCTTAATATTAACCAAAGGCTTTATATGTTTGGTAATGCTCAATAAACAAGATGCCCACACAATTAGAGGTGTGTTCCAATATCTAACCTTAAGATATAACTTGTTACCCAGACTTCTCTCAAAACATACGTAGTCATCCATGGCGCCTCCTACATCTCTGCCTCCCCACTCCTCCTCTTCCTTCCCCTCTTCCTCTCCTTCCTCCTCCTCTTCCTCTCCGTCCTCCTCCCACCTTATCTCCTTCCAACTTGCGGGGGTGGGTGGGGGGGGCGGGAATATATGCCACTATACTTGGCTTCAACTTTGGGAAGAAAACCACCTTTTTCCATACTTGCTTTCATTTTTGCCTTAATGTCTTCTATAGAACTAGGTCCTTTTGGTGTTTTTGGAGGATATTTTCCTGTTTTTTGAAGGACTCTTGACACTTTAGTCTTGGTGTTGATAGTTTTAAGTCTTTTCCTTTTTTTTTTTTTTGTTGTTGTTGTTGTTGTTGCATTTTTGGCTGGAGTATCTCATACAGATTTCTTCACTGGAACTTTTTCTTCAGTTTCCTCTTCATCAAAATCATCTCATCATCATCTTCATCAAACTCTTCCTGATCCTCCTCTTCTTCATCATCATCATCTTCATCAAGTTTTACTTTTTTTCTGTGGAACCTGTACCTCCAGAAGTAGATCGATTTACAGACATACTTAAGAGTTTTAAATCCTCCTCCGTATCATCTTCATCTTCACCTACATCTTCCTCTATAGCTATGAGGTGCTATCCACTAATGTGCACAGGCCCAGAACCACACTTCAACCTAAGACCACAGGTGGTGTAACCACAAAGCCCCCAAGGGAAGCTGTTGGTTGTACAGACATTTTCAAAGTTGCGGGTTACTTTACCTGGACTGTCTTCATACATCATTGCTTCTGTCTCTAAAATGTGCAATCTGTCTTTGTCCCTGCTCCTAAACTGACAGTTTTCAATGGTAGCTGGTCCCATCGCCATCACTATCGACTTTAAAATGATAAATCTTTGTCAGCCTTTAGTTCACAGCAGAAAAGGTAGTTCTGAAGCCTAGGAGGGTTCATGTCCATGTCCAAGTCTTCCATGATGTGGAGGAGTACTCTTTGGAGTGAGGGAAGCCAGAAGAACAAACCTGCCTACTGCTCCTCAAAACAGACACACAGGACAGAAGTATGCCAAGTGCTTGCTGTATCTTATTAACTCAAGGGTTATGTGGCTTGCCTACAGGCCATAACATACTGAGATATATTTACAATTTAGAAAGTATGTGTCGGGTGCTGAGATTTACATTATTATCTTACCATATAGAAATTAGCAAAACAGAATAGAATAAAGTTGATTTATATGTGTGAATGTTTAGATGACTTATGTATTGATGTTTTTTTCCTCTTTGACTACTTATCAAACTTTCTAACTGGTAAATTTTCCTTCCTTTAAAATTAATGCATTTATTGTTTGCCAGACAGCAAGAGTAGTTCATAATTGAACTCAAACCACTGAAATGTGTTTTGTTTCCTTTTTTATTGGATATTTTCTTTATTTACATTTCAAATGTTATCTCCCCGCACAAAACCCACTATTCCATTCCCCCTCCCCTGCTTCTTGAGGGAATTCCCCCATCCAACTACCCACTCCTGCCTCCCTGCTCTCAAATTCCTCTACACTAGAGCATCAAGCCTTCAACCAAGGTCTTCTCCTCCCTTTGATGCCTGACAGGGCCATCTTCTGCTACATATGTGGCTGGAGCCATGGTTCCCTCCATGTGTACTCTTTGGTTGGTGATTTAGTCCCTGGAAGTTCTGGGGGCATCTGGGGGGTTATATTGTTGTTCTTCCTATGGGGTTACAAACCCCTTCAGCTCCTTCAGTCCTTTAACTTGTTCATTGTGGTCCCCTTGCTCAGTCCAAAGGTTGTCTGCGAGCATCTGCCTTTGTATTTGTAAGACTCTGGCAGATCCTTTAGGAGACAGCTATATCAGGCTCCTGTCAACATGTACTTCTTGGAATCCACAATAGTGTCTGCGTTTGGTGACTGTATATGGGCTGGATACCCAGGTGGGGCAGCCTTTCCTTCAGTCTCTGCTCCACACTTGGTTTCTGTATTTGTTCCCATGATATTTGTTCCCCTTTCTAAGAAGGACCAAAGCACCCACGCTTTGGTTTTTCTACTTCCTGAACTTCATGTGGTCTGTGAATTATATCTTCATATTCTGAGCATTTGGGCTAATATCCACTTATCAGTGAGTGCATACCATGTGTGTTCTTTAAGGTGTATATAATTGCTTTGGTTTGCTTTTTGGACTAATAAAGATAAGAATAGAGAAACCAAGAGACAACATGTTTTAAAAACAACTGCAAACTATCTCTGGGGTAGCCCAACTTTATCCTGCTTTTATGCTCTCTCCATATAAAATACATTGAAATGATAGATGGTTATGAACACTATTAAAATTCAGCAGATATTTATGCAAGGTCTACTCTCTGTGAAATGCTTTTGCAAAGTACCACAGGGAAACATTAAGACATGTGTAAGAGCTGAGTCTTTCATCACTATGATCTCCCTAAAAATCTTAAAATGAAAAAAAAAATTAGAATCATGAAATAAATATCCTTGCCATTAGGGTTTAAGAGGGCTCTTTGTAGAATTTTAATTTGAAAGATGACACTTACAACAATAGTCTGGCCCAAAACATTCATTTACCATATAAGTGGTGCCAAATGAAGGACTCCATGTTTATCTTCTTATTTTATTACCAAAATGAACTTTTAAGGGAGGGAGTAAAAATTCAGGTCATATTAGTGAAAAATAACTGAATCTCTAAAAGTGTAAATAAATTTCTCCAAAAGCCACACACCACAAAAAGGCAACATCTGAATCTCCAACTAGGTTGTTAAAGCTCTAGGAATGAGCTTCATCTCTATGTGATTTGTATAAGACTCTAATATTAATTGAAGCATCAGATCACAAACACAAGCCTGGCCATTTATTCTGGAAGAAGACACTTGAATGTGCTTTATTGGCCTGTTGATTCTTCTCAGGAGTCTGACAGAGTATCCTCTGAACCTCAGGAATTCTTATCTTCTGAAATTCACAACCAGCTCCTACTGCCCTAATAAAGAATCACCTGCAGAGTTCATGACTGAGGGAGGAGAGGAAATGAAATAGTAGTGGATCACTAGCATTTAGAATCAAATCAAAATACTGCTGGCTCTTGCAGAAAATATTAACTGCTCTTTCACAATACTCTTCATCTGAATAATGTAAACTGAAATGATCCAAACAAGCAGCAGGGTAGACTGTACTCAGGCTACCAAAGGTGCAAATCTGAGGATTCCCTGAAGAAAGAGAAGGAGAAGGAGGAGGAGAAGAAGAAGAAGAAAAACCCTCTGTTTTCTTCACTCGTTTTTCTCCTTTGGTAATAAAGCAAGGGAGAACTGAACAACAGCTACATACAATCAAAGGTAATAAATATCTTTAAGACATAAAGAAGTTCTTTAAATAGTGAAAGAAAGAGATGAAAATCCCCATTTGAAAGGAGAATAACAATGATTCTTTCTCTGTCTCTCTGTCTCTCTGTCTCTCTCTCTCTGTCTCTCTCTCTTTCTCTCTTGTGTGTGTGTGTCTCATCCCCCCACTGTGTGTTCCAATAACATTTTTAAAGGATTGTTCATCTCGATATTACATATCTGTCATTCATGTTACAACAATAAGACTATTTTAACTTAATATAACTCTGATTAAAATGTACTCTGTTGTTTTAACCAGCCTCAATGTTGTGGCTCCAGAAGCATGAAGATGCCATTTTTTTTGACAGAGATCCTTAAAAAATGTAAACCCCAGACAGGAAAAATACACATATATAATGCATATATGTATATATGAAACTATATTTTATGGTTTATGGTTTATTTTATTAGATTCATGTTTAATTATGTATTACATGTATTTTGAACAGGATTTTTGCATATAAATTAATCTACCTCGTAGCAGGAATGCCAGTGGAATGTTCCATACATCCAAACATAAGTAAATGGAAAGCAAACTGCTGTTGCAAGTTATTTTGAGTCTGAGCCTGAGAACACAGAACAGTTTTGTGAATTTGGCTGCTAAGCTGTTGAGATTCTATTCTTTCAGCCCAAGATTTTATCAGTGTATGTCACAAAATAGCAATAGTTCTCTGAGTCAGGAAACTTTCAGGAAACAGCAAGTGTTGATTTATTATACAGAATGCTTTCTTTTTTTCTTTTAAAGTATTGTTCATCTTCTATGCAGTGTCCAGGGAATATGTTTGCAGGTCATTTGATACTTTCTAGAGTCCACAATTAAATCTATAAATGAGGTAAAGAAACACTAACCTGGTTGCTACATACTAAAATATATCCACAGGTTTCTTATAGGAGAACAATCATAGTGTGGTTTTCAATTAGCCAAAAGTATTGTGACCTAGCAAAACTTAGTAATCCTATTTTAATCAAATATAGATGAGTATATGAACCATATAATTTAGTCTTGGTCTGTAACATGGAACAGAAAATATATGAAAAATATGTCCATAGGATTATAAATTCACCAGTATGAGCATGGGATACTCACACTGGCCTCTCAGTCTCTCTTTATATAGCTCTCACAATTATTTTTTGTGTTGCTAATCAAAATTTTTTCTCTTATAATTATCAACAAGAACCATTAAATAAAATATAATTAATGAAAGTCTGGTGAGATATAGTGGATTGCAAGGAGAATAAACTTATGAGGGAACCCTGTATGCTTCAGGGATGTGGTGATTACAGTGAGGAACTATCTCTGGTCATCAGGCCAGGTTAGTTATAAGTGCAGACACACACAACATTTTTCCCACTATTTTATATTTTCAAATTTTAGATTCTACCAGATATTGAGGAATCTTAAAATGATCAGATTGGATTGATTGTAGTGGTAGTGTTGAAAGGGAAGGTCCAGAAGTTAGTTTGTACCTCTTCCTATTCTAATTAATGGAAAGAAAAGAACTGTTATGAAAGAGAAAGCTGTTAGAGTTCTGCATGTGTTATAAAAAAGAAAAGAAGGAAGAAAGTAATGAATTGCATGGGTTAAAGGAATAAAGAAAAGAAATAATGTAGGAGAGAAAGCAGACAGGTTGGAAACAGGGAAGAAGAAATCTACTGCAGCCATGAAGAATAATACTATCTCCAACTTCTTCTTTAAAATAATACTTGATTAACTCTTTTTAAAAAGTATCCAATGTATTTGAATTGTGTTCATATCCTAATACTTCAGAAGATACCCTACTTCCTTAACCACAATATACGGTTAAGAGACAGAGAAGAGAGAGAGAGACAGAGGGGAGAGATAGAGAGAGAGAGAGAGGACAGAAGAAACAGAGACAGAGACAGAGACAGAGACAGAGACAGAGACAGAGACAGAGGAGCCTTTGTTTCTGTTTCCCAAACACTCCAGGGGCTGTCCTAGAATGTTGTCAAATACTACTGATCATTGGCACACTTAAAAAAACCAAACGTGCCTCTGTCAGCAGCTAATTCCCAAAAGTTCATCTGAGCATTGGTATTGGTTCTCACTCCACCTCACCCCACCTCACCCCATCTCATCCCATCTCACCCCACCCCACCTCACCACTTCACCTACCTCACCCTATCTTACCCCACGTCACTTCACCTCATCTCAATCTTTCATGCTGAGATTTTTACCTGGCTTGAATTTGCACAGGTGTCATGCATGCTCCCACATATGAATTTACATGTGCAACTGCCCTGTTCTATCAGAAAAAAACGGTTTCTTTGAAATTATCCATCACCTCTGGGATTAAAATGTCTCTGTCTCTTCTTCCACAATGATCACCATGCTTTGGAGAGAGGGGCCATAATACAAATATCCCAATTATGGCTCAATATTCCATCTTTTCAATTTGAACGTTGACTAGTTGTGGGTCTCTGTGTTAGTTGCCATCTACTCGGGGAGAAAAGAAAAGCTTTTCTGATGAGGATTGAGTGATGCTCTGACCTATAGGTATAGAGATAAGTTATTGGTAGTTGTTGTAATACTGTACCGGCTGGTTTTGTGTCAACTTGACACAAGCTGGAGTTATCACAAAGAAAGAAGCTTCAGCTGTAAGGCAATTAGTGATCAAGCGGGGAGGGCCCCTTGTGGGTGGTACCATCCCTGGGCGGGTAATCTTGGGTTCTATAAGAAAGCAAGCTGAGCAAGCCAGGGGAAGCAAGCCAATAAAAAACATCCCTCCATGGCCTTGCATCAGCTCCTGCTTCCTGACCTGCTTGGGTCCTGATTTCCTTTGTGATGAAGACAAATGTGGAAGTATAAGCTAAATAAACCCTTTCCTCCCCATGCTTCTCGGACATAATGTTTGTGCAGGAATAGAAACCCTGAGTAAGACTAATACTATGCCCATTTAGTGAAATAATACTAGTAGGTTCTGCCATACAGCCTATCACTTATCTAGTCTTATGTTCTTAACCCAAATAATCTTGCCAGTAATGAGATCCGTCTCATTGAACAGGCCTTAAAAACAACTAGAAAGTTATCCCCATAGCTATAGATTGACAGAGAGTTAGTATTGAGAACATACAGAGAACTTAAACGTCTATAGCTCGTAAAAGTCTATAACTCTACTAAATATTGGGCCAAGGAACCAAAATACAAAGTTCTCAAAAGACAATATGCAAATATCTGAGAAAAATACATAAGAAATTTTGGCATTGCTTTTTCTGTGTGTGTATGGTTTAAGAAACTTAATACTTTCAAAGCCTTTAGTGTCTATAATCCTTCCCATCATTCTTCCCTACCTACTCTTCTCCTCACACCCCATTTCATTTGTCCTTCCAGCTACATCAATTCCTTTTATATCACTCGGTTCTATCTCCTTCCCTTGCAAGCACACTGTGTGTCCCACAACCTCTACTGTTTTCATAACCTCTGTGGGTATTCCAAATGAATAACACATATCTGAGGATATGTGAGAAAACATGATATTTGTTTTTCTGTGTCTGGGTTTCATCACTCAAAATGCTCATTTGTTTTTAATTTCACCCACTCACCTGTGAGTTTTGTGATTTTATTTTTTATAATAGCTTAATAATATTTCATTGTGTAAATACACATATTTATTATGTGTATAATATAATCCACATATATAGGCTGTTTTCTATTTTGTAGATATTATGAGTAGAGCAGCAATGAACATGGACAAGCCCTTTTATCTCTGCAGTCGGAAGCAGAGTGCTTTGGGTAGATGCCCAAGAGTAGTATAGCTATATCATGTGGTAGAAATATTTCTAGCTTTGTTGTGCCTTTAAAAACTATACACATGTCCTAAAATATATACACACATATACATAAAAGAATTTAAATGGAGTTACCCTATAATTGGGTAACAGTGTACCTACTAGAGCCTACCCATTAGAAAATAAAATCTCTAGCACTGAGACATCTTTCTGAGTTGATGACCAGAACAGATTTGGATCAAGACACCCCTAAGCATGGTAGGCTATTGCTCTTGCTCTCAGTAACCCTTCTGAACCTGATGCTAAGACTCTTTTGCTGAAGACACCACATACTTGAATCATACACTAGAGAAATGAAGCTGCTACTAATCTGGATGATGTTCAGTGACTAGCTTGTATAGTTTAGAAAGGTGCTATATAGGCTGTCAGAGAGAAGTAGCCATTACCCTTACTTAGCTTCAACTGATGTGAGTGACATCAATGACTATAAATGCCCACTGATGTAATAGTGGCATGAATTCTATGGAAATGTCCAGCTTTCTTCCTATAGAAACTAGACTGTAAGATGTCTTGCCATCTAAAGCAATGTTTCCAGAATATATCATCTCTTTTTGGCAATCTCTGCACCTAGGTTGCTATATGCTAATTAGCTATATGCTAAAGGTGACACGGTCTTAAATCTCCTTTGTTTATTTTGCATCTTCTATAACTTAATACCCTATGCCTTGTTTTATTCTAATAATCTCTGGGGAAACAAAATGGTGCTTCTATTTCAGTATGATAAATGTGTAGAAGACTACAACAGGCCTTTGCAGTAGAGTGAGTAGATTGAACATTAAACACACACACTGTAAACATTTCTATAGGAGGAAGGGATAATGTTTCAAAATTTTAGTCTCTTAAGTCTTCGGAATCCAGAAAGATGAATCACTTGTCCTGTCTGTTATACTAAACAGAAGCTGGCAGCTATGTTTAATTTATCTGGCTCAGTATTACAGAGCCTTTTAGCCATTTCATTTCATTATATTCCTCTTGAAATATTTGCTCTGGTAAGAAGAAGCAAATATTGGGTTTTACAATCCATTTACTGGGATAACAGTGATGATAATCTGACATCACAGAACCAAAGCTTATTTCCTGAGAAGAATTTCCTCTCCAGGTACAGTATCCTCAAGAGTGTGTCCCATCTCATCCTCTCTCAATTTATATTTCTTGAAACTTAGTAGAATAAACACAAATACAACCCCATACCCAATACTTCGGTAAATCTAATTTTTATGAATTAGCTTTAACCTTTTTCAGTCACTAGTAAAATCTTTCCTGATTGATTCAATCTTTAATGCAAAATGTGCTGTGCATACCATGTTGTTATGCTGCACAGGTGGCCCATGTTGCATGGAAACAATGTTACTGGCACACAAGCTATTCCTTTCCAATAAAGGGAGGATTAAGGCAGATACTCATGGGAAGGAGCTAACTGTAATGTTCTTTTCTTAATGGAGGACTGGAACATGTAGCACTTAGCCCTAAACTACATGCCGGAATAGAAGACTGTCGTTCCAGTGGGAAATTTCTTCTTTACTTGGTAGCTGAATCTTCCTGCATAGTATTTAAAAGGTATACAGCATTCATCTATTGTGAGGGTAGTCTAACCCACCCAGTAAATACAATAATCACATGGAAGTGAGCTGAAAAATGCCGTACTTCTACCTGTGCAAAGCCCCATTTCTGTCTCTAGCCCATGGAGAGATAGCAAGAAAGCATTGATACATCATGGGATTAGATGTTCTATTGATATACTACAAAGCTTAATATAATTATGAAAATGAACTAATTTGAAAGCCCCAATGATAGGATTTATAAATGGATTTTAGAAAGCCCCAAATTATGGCAAATTTAACTACATGGAGTACACATTTTCCATGGATATACTGTTTTTTTGAACTATTCAGTGAATGCTATTGGGCACATCTGTACCCATTCTGGGACCCTTCAGCTCTGATATTCATGATGCTTTATAATGAATCCTTACTGCACTTCAGAAGGATTAAAAAATGTTTTTCCTTAGAGATTTAGCTGTTGAGATATTAACCAGGCAAACAGAAAAGTATTTGAGCTACTAAAAAACTACAGGGATTCTATAAGAAATCCTCTATCAAGAACATTCTAATTTGAAAATTATTTAATAATGTAAAAACAATATTGGGTTGCATACAAAGTTACTAAATTAAAACGCACCATTTGCCTTGACTCAGTAATGGAAGTTTAAAAACTAACCAAGTTTCAGTCCTGGAAAGATTCATGTAATGAAGCTAAAGGTGGGCATATTGAATATTTGAGATGTTATTAGACAATCATTTAATACACAACTCTGAGTTCAGTTATGTCACCCAAAATTCACATGCCAAGGTCCCCATAACCTCGGACAAGATTAAAGATTCCAAGTTGGACTCTTTAATGTCTCCCTCCTGCTGCATCTATTTATTAATTTAGAAAACACTAAATAATTCAGATTTCTTTGAGATATTAATAAGAATCAGTGCACCTCTTTAGCCTTTTACTGATATGTCGCTGGTATGAACAAGCTGGGTATGTGAAATGTTGGATGCTTATCTTAATAGAGCTAAAATCTTGGTATAAAGATTCATTCCCTTATAATAATTCTGACTGCTATTGTTCAGGTAGACATTTATTATTTATATATGAAAAGACACGAGTAGCACATTTCTTGGTGGAGCACTGGAATAAATGTTTTCTGAATTTTGGTCCCTCGGAGTACCATGTAATGAGCTCTTCTAAGCCAATGCTGAGCTGCAATGTAAAATCCTGTGTAATGAGCCAATAGCAAGCTCTGCGTGACCCCTATGAGACAACTCCAAGAGATCAGGACTCCTCCTCCTCCATCCACTGCCTTCCCAGCCAGTGCCTTCTGGTTAGGGTCTGCCATGAAAGGACAAGGAGAGCCCAGGTCTGAGAAGCTGGGACTCTGCATATCAGCACAAAGCAAGCAGCAGAATCCAAATCATCGGCTTTGCTCTAGGAATGTCTTTGTTTACAGTACCAAGGAAGAACTTTTAAAGGCCTGCCACATTTGCATTGAGTCTGTCACTCACAGATCTAATTTTGATTCCTGGCCTGTAAAATGATCTTGTGTTCCATTAAACAATATATTTTTACAAGGTTAATTTCAGTGTCAGGAAGCATAGGCATCTAGCAGACATTAGAAGAAATGAAGTTTGTTTAATGAAAGGTGGGTAATAACATTCATTCAAAGTAGCTTATTTGATTACATAGGCAAAAATAGACCCTCTGAGGCAATTCTGACTGAATTTGCATGTAAATTGTGGAGCTAAACTTTATTTTTCTTTGACCAATAATGTTTTTCAACTTAGCTCATGGTCATGTAAAGTGTCTTTCAAGTGGAAGAATGTCTTTGTTGAATGCGCTCAGAGTCACAGAATATAAGTAACCATAGGGATGCATAGAAACTGTTCACTGATCCTTCTCTCTTTGGGGATTCTGAAACTAGAACTACAGACTAACAAGATAACAGAGAAATCTGTGATTAGAACCTAGCTTCCTTTATCAAGTCTGTATTAATGGGGAACTAGTACATGGATTTATAGTTTATATCAAGCTTGCTGTTGATAAGCAAAGGTTCATAGAAAGGTTACTCCTACAGAAATGTCTGTCCTCTCTACTTTGAACTCTGGTAATTGATGCTTCTCTAAGTATTTGCTCTTTAGAACAATAAAATGATTTTTAAGGTATTCAAAAAACTCCTTTGCTGAAATTATCGTGCATCTCTTCTCTTCTAGCTTCCAGCTGTCGGAGGACAATTGTCATTTACCATCTCATATGACCTTGAAGAAGAGGAAGATGATACAGAAAAGATACTTCAGCTAATGATTATCTTAGAGGTAGGAAAATAAATGTGTTACTCTACAAATACATCCTATCTTTATTTACCTTAGGTTGTTTACACTCTTGTAATACAATGCCTGACATATATTTACACACTATGAAAGAAAATATACCTTAGTGATTTCATGACATGCTCATGTTTTAATCTGAAACATGTCAAGAAAATAAAAAAATAAATGAGTTCTGATGAAAAAAAGGAATGACCATTTAGAAATATTTTGAAACTTAAAACATGATAAGGTTGTGCAATCAATGTGTTTAGGTCAGTACTGATTTATGTAACATGTTATATTGTAGATTCTATTGGTTGCTTTTTGCTTCGGTAGTCAAATGGAAATGGGGAAGGCAATTAATTACTTGTTGAGCTGTTGTTAACGCCTGACGTCAAAATCTTACTTTAGGAAGAAATGATACAAAATAAGCTGCATTTGGGAACTAGAAGGCCATGAACTTTCATGGTTCCCAATGCTACTACAGTCACTTGCTTAGAACTCTTACTTTCTAGTAGTGTGGTGATGCTTTCTTCAGTCACATATATAGCCATTGGCACACACATAAGTGGGTTAGTGATTCCAAATGGAAGGTGATGACCGAGCTTCAGGCTCTATACTTGTCAAGAGCCTGCTTTGCTTTTGGGTCAGTGTCAGAATGACAACATTACTCTTTCAGAGTGAATTTCTTTCAGAGTTGAATGAAATGATTTAGACTTCATATAAACATAAAGCTACCTGTGTATCTGGTGGTACTTTAAAGATAAAACTTCTCTTATGCATGACGATTAAGAGATGATGTATCTCTAAAACATAAAATGAAAACAGTTACTGGAATGCCCTCGTTAAATGAAAATAATTCTTACCATGAGGCTGCTGTCCTATTTTGAACATTAGTGTGCAGATCTTTCCTTCTGTAAAAGTCAGAAATCTTTTTATGTACATGTTAATAAAAGTTCCCTCCCTAATTCACTCTAGTTCCTATCTCTGCCATAAATATATGATACTTTTATGCTTGCATGAAGCAAAATTGTTTGAAATGACTTATGCATATGAGGTATGTATTATTTCAGTTAATGGAGAAAGTGAATATATACAAAATTACTATGGTAGACTTTGTAATGGAGGAGATGAAGGATGATCTTCACATTGCTTATTCTTTCTTTCATGTGCACCAGAAATATGCTGAATGACAGAGAAAACTGACCTTAAGTTAGAGCCCTCATGAGGATAATCATTAGTAGAGAATCCAAATTCAGAGGACTTTTCTAATTTTTGTACCTTTATTGTAATTATATCTACATATACGTTTTTTCTCCTTTAGGGAAATAACTTGAGAATCAGCACAGCTTATAAGGAGGTGTACTTAGAGCCATCTGAAGAACACGTTGAGGAGTTAACACTCAAAGAAGAGTCCTTTACCATACATGGAACAAATTCGCCCGTCAGTAGAAAAGAATTCATGATCGTGCTCGCAAATTTGGAGAGAGTCCTCATGCAAATCACATACAATTTAGGGATGGACGCCATCTTCAGGTGAGATCTAGAATTCCACCTCCCAGAGTCATGTATATCTGAGGCAAACAAAGGTATGCCGGAAAAGCACATTATAAAAGGTCTAAGTTTGTGGCTTAACACGAAAAAATAAGCATAAGTTCTGGTTTCTAGGAGGTAATTATATGTAAGCTTTAAATTTTAAATGTTAAGAGCAAAGTATTAGACTTTTAATACTGACAAATTCTCTGCAGTTTTTAATGACTCCCTATTGACAAACAAAAGGACAGTTTCTTTTATAGCATCTCAGATTATGAAATACTGAAGATATATGATTGCAAGGTACTCATATTGAGAAAGTGGTTTGTAAAATATTTTTTCTATTAATTAACTAGTTTCTAATAGTATCTAGATTGTAATAAGAAATACAAGGCCTCTTTACTTACATAATTACACATCTCTATAAAACACTGTGGCACTGTGATAGCAAAGAGTGGGAGATTTTGAAGATTAAATAAACTCTGTTGAACTTGACAATTTATTGGTATTTGTGGAACCTTGATTTTAAGTTCAATAAAGCCCATAACAATATGTATCTCAGGGTTGTAGTTAAAATAATATTTAATTTGGACATTTTTAAAGGCTAGTTTCTTCTTAGTATCCATATATTTTACTATAAAGAAAGCACCATGACTTGAGCCAAACTGATCTCTGAAGTCTAACTAAAATCTCCCATGTTTCTAATTTAGAAATAATGGTATCCTGTTTGGTAAAAATTTTGCTTCATATATATCGAAATATCCTTTTCATCCTTTTAAAAATCTAGTTAGTAACACAAAATAACATTGCACCTTCATTCACAATCAGATGAAGTTAGAAGACTAAGTTTGATGCCACATGGACATACCTTTATTCAGAGCCATAACTCCTACCCTGGATTTTTCAGTAGCAGATTCTACCTCAATTATTTGCTAGTGCTGCCAGGTTTGTCTTTTACTTGTAATATTTCAGCAAATTCCAATCATCATTATCATTTTCCAAAGGAGGGAGCTGCAGATTCATAAACAAAATCATTGTCAAACAATGTGCCTCTTTTGCATAGGCAATTCTACTAGAAGCTGGGTTAAAGTGCTATAAAGATGAGAGGCAGCACTTAGGAATTAATTATGTTTTTCCCCGTTTAGTAAATAGAGATTGCCATGATGTTTAAACACTATAAAGAAATGAGTCCTCCAGCTTTCAAAGTGAATGACAACCAAATTGACCAAAAGTGGCTGGAGGGCTTATTTCTTGTTGTCACATTGTTCTCAGGCTAGTTAATTCAAAGACACTTCCTCCTGATTTATGTCAGACAATTTCAAAGTCTACCTATCATAAAAGCATTGGCTTCATTTAAATCCTTCTGGGTTCTTTCTGAATTTATACACGTGGTCATGGAATGTGGCTATGTGGACAGGCTTAGCAGCTCTTCAAGAATGTGACTGATTTTGCCACCCTTATTACTGAAGTGCTGTGGTCCAAGAAGTGGAGATAGTCAGATTAAAGCCCCAGCTCACTCTAGGAGAGCTGAAAGTCAGCATGAATCCTGAATCAGTAAACTTGCCATATTTTACTTATCTCTGATCTACCAATAGATTGCATCATATTTGTAAAACAATGCTTGAATTGATTTCAACTTGTATTGCACAGTAGGCTTCTGAATTGGTATACCATTCCTGTGCAAGCACAAGGAAATTGAAGATATTGCAACAACAATTCATATTTAGACTTACCGAATGGTAGTTATCTCAGCAAAATAGGCTTAGGTTCATCCAGTTACATGGTTAGGCAGAATTGGATAGGAAACTGAGCTGTGGGTCAAAGATTTTGACTTCTGTTTCCAACACAGCTATTTAATAGTTGTAAACATGAATATGGCTTTGACCTCTTTGTGCTCCAGTCACTTCATTTCTGAAACAAGGAAGACAATTGCCTTGCCAACTTCAGAAGGTCACTTTGAGAATGGAATTAGAGAATTGCTGAAATGCTTTTCTAACAGAAAATCACATCACACATATGAAGTATTTATATCTGACCAATCTCATTCCAGGTGAATATACTTTCTGTAAATATCATTCAGGCTTGAAGACATGCAGCATATGAAATACTCTGCCATATCCACAGCTGAGTATTTATTCCTCTGCTTATCTAGAATGCTGAAAGATTCATTCGGTGTGGCTAATTAGTATCCTCTTTATGATCTAATTTAGTAAGGTAAATGGGAAACAAACATACACTTTTTTCAAACGGTAAGATAAAGGCACGGTACAATGGAACATCAGTACCATTTTGGATACCTAGCTTCCTCATAAATCTCGAGTGAGCATGATGACTTGCCTGGAATCCTATTACTTAAGAAGTGGAGACAGGGGATTGTTCCCTAAAGCAAGCGAGACTAGACAAATTGATGAATTCCAGTTTTAAGTGAAAGTTTGATCAGTACATGAAGTGGATTTCTATCCAGGAAGACATCCAATATCAACCTCTGGTTCTATATTTGTACATATGTACATGTACACACACACCAAAATAAAGAAATGTAAGACAAATCAAGAATTTGCATGTATTTCTCGTTTAAGTTATCCAAATCTTGGATTTAGTAACATCATTGACAATTAAGCAAAATATTTCCTAAGTACCTAAGTACAGAAATCTTCACAAATTATCTTCCTTCTGCATCTACAATAGACATTATTATAGTTCACCAAATTCTACTCCTTTGGAGATTATTGCATTTCCCTACACTCCTGAGATCAGAGGATGTGGTTTGGCCAATGCAATGGAACCAATATGATTTGCGTCTTCCCTGAACAGGAACATTGAACTGCCAGTGTAAGACTTCCTAGAGTTTATTCAGCAACCAGAAAATAAACAACCTGAAATTCCAACAGGACATGGAGGTCAGCACCCTGGCTTTTGAAATCTTCTAGTTGCTGAAGAAAGGTTGATTTCTGAAAATCCTCCTACAGGCCTGGATCAGCTATCAGAATGTTTGGAGGACTGAGGAGATGAGATTGCTTAGTAAATGTACTACTCGGCACACAAGCATGAGGACTAGAGCCCTAACAGCAACTCTCAGCTGTAATCCCAGCACCCTGGAGGTAGAGATAATGAATACCTATGAGGCACAACTGGTGCACTGCAGGTATAGAGAGTGAGAAATAATATTTTTAAAAACTGAGATGGGGAAACATTGCTGAAGATACCCAACAGTGACCTCATACATGCTCACATGCATGCTTTTGACACACACACAAACACACAAACACACAGACACACAACATGTACCACCCACAAACATGTACCCCACACATGTACACACAAACATACCATTCTTGCCCAAACACACAGACCTCTCCCACACAATGTACAGTCATACCCAACACACATACACAATTTTATCTTATCTATATTTTCAAGTCATAATAATAAGTCAGTTAAAGGACTTGATAACACACACAGAGAGAGACCTCACACCACATACATACCACACACACAACACATACAACACACACACATCCTCTCTCTCTACACACACACACACACACACACACACACACACACACACACACACAGTGTTTGACGTTAAGGGATTCTCCTGTCCCAGAAGCTCCTTCATACCACTAAGTTATTCTGTTGTCTCTTTAGGAGATATGAGGTAGAAATGATCAGTCACCTCTAATGAGAGGGATTTTGTAAAATCCCCAAAACGTAGTGGCCAGACCTGCTTGTGGTACTGCTTAATCTCGGCCTCACCTATGTTAATCTAGCCTTACAATGCTGAGCTAAAACCCCAGCTCTCTGCTTATTCTGTATTTTAAGCATAGTTTTGCTGAGTTGTCCTGGATGGCTCTGCACTCTTCCCTATAGCTCAAGCAGGCCTTGAACTGGCCTTGTTCTTGCCTCTTAATATTCCAAGTGCTGGTATCAAAAGTCTACATGGGCAGACTCAGTTTTGAGGCTCATGCTGAATCATGCCTTAGGCTTTAACAAATGCAAACGGAATGAAATATTTTCCTAGCAATAAAATCTTTCTATGTTGGTTTATCCTAAGTTAATTTTAAGTTGAATAAAATGAAAGTCTTTGATCAAGTAAACTGTGTGTAGAAAAGAAAAGGCAAGTGATACCAGTGCTTCATTTTTTGTTTTGGTGGTTTTAGTTTTACCACGACTCAGTCAACTTTGTTGAGAAGTTTAATCAAACAGAAATACATTAACCAGAGAGTGTCTGATGCAACTCACATATTTTCTACAGTGACTTTTGTAGTCATGTCTCCTCTCTCCATCCATCATCTTATCTGTATTTTCAAGGAGAATCAGCTCAGGGCCTTGACTTCTTAGACAATGCTTTGAGAGTTCATGCATTTTCAATGTTCAGTACTTAATTCCTGCCAACACTTTGTATTTAAATTAATGCAGCCTGGTATCAAGAGAAGCAAATGACTGTATTGAGGGAGGGGGATAGAAATAAACCCAAACCTTCTTCCTGGGTAACACTTAAAACTGCTAAATGCATTAAAATCCCATTTAACAAACAGCAGAACTTAATGAACATTGGGACTGCTCCGTGAATACTAATGTGGAATATTACAGGGAAAGATGGTTTAGTGTTGAAATTTCCACAGCTCAAAATGGTTACAGAGATTAAGGAGATGAACATCTGCTGTTCAAAAGACAAAGGAAACTTAGTAGTTCACTGAAAATATTTTTTGTTTTGTATCTTCATTTTTAAGTTGTTTCTTCGAGAATGCAAATGATCATTCTTCTACATGTCCTTTCTTTGGGTTTTCCATGTCATTTTTTATAATGAAAATCCTGAAACATATCTGTCTTTATAAATCAAACTGCTAGTTAGAAAGCTGTGGCTCTTTTATATGGTAATCAACTAATTTATCAACAGTGAAACCATTTGATTCTTAATGATCAGAATTATAGGCTTATTATTTGATAGTACATTAATTCTAGGCAGCTAGATGCCATGATTATTAAGGACATTTCTGGCCTCTGGTTGTAAGCACAAACTAACTTTTCCTCATCTTTTTCCATGTCAGATCAAATATATAATTTAACTTTTACTTACTACTTTTTATTAATTTTTGAAATGTGGATAGACCTATTGTCCTTGGCTATCTTAAACAATATATGTAATGTAACAGTATTCCATTCACCTACTAACTTATGTGTATTTTAATTAATCTTCAATATGTCTATCATTTATCCAACCATCCATTCACTCCTTAATACATTCAACTATCATCCCATGTATTTATCAAAAGTTCATAAGGTTCATCTAAGACCATCTGTATATCAGATATTTACATTACTACTTGTAAAAGTAGCAAAATTATACTTATAATGTAGCAACTAAAATAATTGTGTGGTTGAGGTCACCAGAACATAAAGAACCAACAGTATAAAGAGCCACAGAATTAGAAGGTTTGAAAACAACAGATCTAGATAGAAGTGACTGCTGTATAATATTGTGACTATGCTAAATGACATAATTGTACCCTTTAAAATGAGAGCTGAGCTCATGAATTTCTACCCTTAACTGTGAAATTATTGAAAATTCATAGAGGAATAAAGAGAGGAAGGAAAGGATGGAGAGATGGAAAGAGGCATACAGGAAGAGACAGAGATTTTCTTTAGAAATAAAGCCCTATAGAAGTAACACATGTGCTGGTGGATGCCCCGCACCTGAGCATGTATAGGCAACATGAACTGAGGAAGTGACTTAAAGGAACATGAACATGAAGTGAACTGAGGATTATTTTTTTTTTTTTTTTTTTCTTGTTTTGTAGAAAGGGAAAGAGATTGCAGAAATAGAGGAGGAGCTGAAGGGAAGGGAGTGGAGAATGTATTTGATCAAAATATATTATATGTGTGTATGGACTTCTCAACTAATGAAAAAATTACTAATTTTATTTGTGGATGTAATCTTAAATAGTAAGAGATGAGTAAGGAAATGCCCATGAAAGTATATCTTTCATGTATATGGTTACCTGGTGATCAAAAACTGCACTCTCCACTTTGTGATTTCTTTTTAAGTAACCCCTGTATAGAAACACCTTAAAAACTGCCTGTCACTCTAAGACTTTTCACCAAGATGTTCAAAGAAAGCACTCAAATATAGTGTTGTGTGAATATGCACTTAAACATTCCAGATGTCACTAAGTGCCCAGAAAGATTCCATCCATCTACTTATTTAAAAGACTCAATTAAATTTCCTTTTCTGATTCAAGGATTATATAGAAATTAATACATATTCCAATGGTCTATCCAGATAACAGAAAGGAAAAAGGTGAACAGCAACAATGAAAAGAAAAATATATATCTTTCCACCAATAAATAAACCAAAAAAAAAAAAAAACCCAGATAGTTCTCAAAAGAAGAAATATAAATTGCCAATAGATAGTTTAAAATGTATTCAGTATCCTATATCAGCAGGGAAACAGACATTAAAGCTGCTTTAGATTCCTTCTCCTTCCACTAGAATGACTACCATCAAGAAAACAAATGACAGCAAATATGAGTGAGGATTTTGAATGAGGAGCTTTTATTTATAGTTAGTGGGAGGGCAAGCTGGTGTAGCCACTGGAAAAATCTGTGTGGGGATTTTAAAAAACACTAGAAAAAGCATGACCATACAATCCAGCTATACTACACCTCAACCACCACATAACCAAAGTATTCTTCATCCTGCCCCAGAGATAATTGCATATTGATGTTTATAGCTGCTCTATTCATAACAGCATGTAAAGGACTCACAACATGCTTCTGCATCCTTTGACTTGTACCTACTTTCTGCCCTCTCTTTCATAATGTTCCTAAGCCTGGGACAGAGTGCTGCCCTATATAGGAGCACTCCACTGTTTCTAATTCTCATGTTTTACTGGTTTCGAGTCTCTACATTGATCAATGTCCACTGCAAAAGAAATGTCTTTGATGAAAGTTGAAACACTAATCTGCAGGTATAAACATCAATACTTAGAAGGCAAATTGACACCATGACCAATTAGCAAAGCGGTAGTAGTAAGTTCAACCCTAATGTGTATGGTCTCCCAGCCATGACATTTGGTCATAATCTAATCAGAATATGTTTAAGTACTGGTTACCCCCATAACAACATGTCACTATTATGCCTGAGGACATTTTCTCCAGCTCTGTCATTATTGGACCTCATGAGGTCTGAAGCTTAGTAGGACTATTGATGGCTTTTTCTTTCAAACAACTTGAATAGTAGCACTAAGTTGGAAGGGAACATTTGAGCTCAGGTCCAACCTGATTCCTCAATATCCTATGACCCGAGTTTGTGGTGTCTTAAGCAATATGGTTTTATGCTCTAATTCTGGTGGGCAATCAAGACATTAATAATAGTCTATATTGTCTGGCATACTCTGGGCCTCTTTGTACAAATAACTTACAAAGAGCTATCCCACATGTGATACTAGGATTTTTATTTGATGATCTTATCATTTCCCAATTTTTTATTTAAACGGAATAATCTCATACTCTTTTTTCTTTTTGAGACGGGTTTTGCTGTGTAACTCATACCAACCAATAGTTTCTTCCACTAGTTTCATAATTTCTTACATTTAGGACTTGAATCCATTTTGTCTTTTTCATAATTTTTATTTTTTGTTTCTTGCTGTTTGTTTTTATTTAGTTTTGTGTAGAGAGGGAGATAGAGTTCAGGTTTGATCATCTCCATACAGATTTTTCTGCACTGTTGAAGGTGTTGTCATTTTTATATTCTATTCTTTATTTTAACTTGTTTTTATTCTTTGGAAGTTTCATATCATGCACCCCAATCCCACTCATCTTCCTCCTCTTCAAATCTGCCCTGTGTCCTTGCAACCTCCACCAAAAAAAAAAAAAAAAAAAATTAAAATAAAACCAAAGCATCAAAACTATCTCATCATGTAAGCTGTAGTGTGTCACAGTATGTCTCACAGCATACACTTTGGTCCTCACATCTTTGCAATATTCACTGCAATGAGTCAGTGGTCTGGCTCAAGGCCTTTTGGCTTCTGTTACACCATCAATACTAGATTCCCACCAAGACTCCTCCTGGATATCCTGATGTTGCCTCCTGTTTTGGAGATCTTGAAGCTTCAGATCTGTGGGACAGACTCTTTCACACTCTCCCGGAGTTCATAGACAGAGTAGATTTTGGGGTGGGCCAACTCAGATTTCGGCTGGGTAGAAGCTGAGTTGGTCAGTCTGCCAACTCTCCTATACCTCACCACCAGGGCCAGCTCTCCAGCACTGTGCCTGCTAGTTCACCAATGCTACAGCCAGCAAGGGGAAGGGCCAGCTCTACTACTCTAATCTATGTTTTTGGTTCCTTTTAAAAAATACATTGTGTATGTGTTTTTATGCTCTCTTCTCTTATTCCATTGTCTGTATATTTATTTTGTGTCAGTGTTCTGATCATCAGGTCACTATGACTTCACAGCATATTTTGAAATCAGCTACTGTGATACATCCAGACTTGCCGAAGTTTGCTCTCTGTGTTACAGGACTCAAATGTTTTCTTTTGAATTATAGAATTGCTGATTTGCTTTTGGTTTTAGCTCCAAGAAAGCCATTAATATTTTAATGAAAATTGCACTGAATATAGTGGGTTTGCATGTTATGGGCATTTTGGTAGTATTAGATATTACAATACATGAGCTGTAGATATCAATTTTGTTTCCTCTTCAATTTCTGTCACTGTTGTTCTAATTTTCATTCTAGAAGAACTAATTTCCTGGGTTAGTTTATTACATGATATTTTTAGAATTGAATTGATTTCCTAATTTCTTTCTCAGCAATGGTATTTGGTGGTGTACAAAAATTCTCCTAAATTTTGAATGATAATTTTTCTATCATTCTAGACATTCAGTTTTTCTTGATAAATAGCTACATAGTTATACATGTATATATACAGGGTACATATAGCAAGTGCCATGTAGTCTTCAAGTAGAGTAATTTGACTTCCTTACTGACCATTTGGATAATTTCTGTTTCTTTGCCTTGGCAAATTTTTCTAAATACATATTTTGATTATACTGTGACAAGTTAAAATGAATTAAAGAGCTTCCTTATCACTGTGATGGCATTCCTGACTGTAACAACTGAAGAGAGGAGAAATATATTTTGGCTCATAGTTGAGATGGATGGAGACAGCAACTTAAGAACCAGTATACTAGATGTTCATAGACTAAGAAGCAGAAAAACGTTGACCAGAAGCACAGATAAACTATAATCCTCAAAACATAACTGCATAGTTCTCTGTCCAATATCCCAAAGATTTTATAGTCTTTTAAAACAGCACCATCATCTAAAGAGTATGTTCAAACACATGAAAGTTTTGAAGACATTTTCATATAGTATAGTTTGTTGCATCTCAGTGGGTTTGGAAGCAGAAATATCTTGAGGCAGAAATAGACTTGAACTATAATTTCCAAGGACAAAGTCTGTGGCTCCACATTTGTTATCTCATGCCTATGTCAGAAGACCCCACAGTCATCCCAAAGCACCATCACTAATGGGGGATCAAGTGTTCAAGACTCCATATGAAGCCATATAGGATACTTTAAATTTAAATCATAGCCATAAATTATAGGTAGATTATAAATAATTACCTAATATAAGACTAGTGCTATATAAATTGATGTTGATGTATTATTTAGGAAATAATGATAAGGGATATTTTAAAAGATTAAAGATAATTTTAAAAAGAAAATAAAGCCTACATAATTTGACAAAAATGTCTGTAGATTCTCAGTACAAATACAAGTGTTTTTTTCCAAATATCTTCAGTCTACACTGGTTGAATCCATGGATGCAGAGTCCATTGGTAGTCAATATGGATTCTATAATGAAAGATGGAAGCTTCAAATTATAGAAGCATTCTTTTCAACATAGATAACTCCTTCATATTTACATATGGATATTCACACATCACCATCCATACAGCTTCAGAATACCTCATAGTTTCTAATACTATGTCGTTTCTCTCTTTCCAGGCTGAGCTCTGTCAATCTTGAATCTGCCGTCCCCTATCCTACTGATAGAAGTATCGCAACTGCTGTGGAAATTTGCCAGTGTCCACCCGGATACAGTGGCAGCTCTTGTGAAGTAAGTTTGTAAAGACCAATCCCTCAGATAGTGTTGCCAATGAACTGCTCTAAAATGAATGCTTTAAAGATTTCAGCCTGTAACTGCACAGACAAGTGACAGTGTATTACTTAAATAAAATTGGCTTTGTTTTTTTAATCCTTTGATAATTTCATAGATAATTTTGATAAAATATCATTGGGCCCCCAAGTGAGTGCTTTTCTTCTAATTTGTGTCTACTTTTTGATTGCTGATACTAATTTACTAAGTCCAATGAGTGTCACCCATATGTGTGTAGATGTGGGCCATCTTAGACAGCATGGACAGCCTACCCCAGAGGGGACGTAACCCCAGAGATAATGGTTCTGTCTCTCCTTAGCAGCTATCCAATAGCTTCTCAGTTAGGTGTAGGGCCTTGAAAATCCCTCCTTCATCCATGCTAGATTGATCGAGTAATTAGAATGTCTGCCTAGAGTTCATGGCTTTTAAATCGAGTACTAGCCATGCATTTTCAAAGCTACAGTGCCCTTTGATGTATTTTGTCCTACTATAACTGTGATTTCTGTGTTTCTTCCAATTTTAGCCAGCAATGTATTGATGGTAGCAAATTAATATCACAAAAATATTTTCCTTTTATTTCTATTAAGAGATGGACATATGTTTTATTTCTCTTTCCTCTCCCTCTTTTACATTCTATTACCCCTCCTTCTATTTCCTTCTGAAAAAAATATTCAAGACCCAGCCTTCTAAAGCATTCAATCCTTAAAGCTTCAAGAGCAGAGTGTGTGGGAGAAATAACTGCTCCTGAAAACTTATTTCCACTCTTGAGCATCTGAAGCTGGAAATCTTTTTTTAATAGTATAGAATAGAGTTTATTTAGGGCATGGGGAGGAGAGTTGAGAGGGTAGTAGACACAGAGAAAGGGAGAAAGAGAGGGGAGAGGGAAAGAGAAAGGAAGGGGAAGAGGGGGAGGGAGAGGATTGGAGGGGGAAGAGGAGGAGAGTAAAAGAGGAGGAGAGGAGGAGAGGAGAAGAGGAGGAGAGGAGAAGAGTAGAGGCCAGCCATGAGCATATGGAGAGAAGGGGAGGGGAATGGAGAGAGAAGGGACAGAGGAGGAAGATGGCAAGAGAGTAAGAGAGCAAAAGAACAAGAGAAAAAGAGTGAAGTTTGAGATCTTTATTATGGTCTTATTGTTCTAGATTTGTAATTATTCTAAAACAAATCAATGCTTCTTAATAACTTGGTATATCATTTTAGAGTCATTTTTGAAAGACTGATTCTATGTGTTTTCTTTTAGATAGTTTGAAATTTGATTTACTTGATATCTCTCCATGTGTATGTTTTTGTGTGTGTGCGTGCGTGCGTGTGTGTGTGTGTGTGTGTGTGTGTGTGTGTGATTATTCTAGGTGGAAGGAATGGCTTATAGATAAGGAAGACTTTAAGTTGTATTAACTTGGTATCTTGAAGGAATCATTTGAGTGCTCTGAGATGTTCCTACAATACTACTTATGCTATCTGTAGAAGCACCCCAGGCATAACTTTGCTGGTTCTCATGTGCTTTAAAGTAATACATGCTTCCAGAGGCTACACAGAGCTTAAAGTCATGTTCGTGACTAATGTGTTTTCTTTTAACCTGGGTACAGATTTGCCCAGCTAGGAATGAATCTAAATGGAATTCATTGAAGTACTTGCTTTTCCAAAATTTATAGAGATAAGAGAAAAATTATCATGGATATGAATTAGTTATGTCAACTCAAATTTGATTTTACATATAAAACACATGCTGTACTTGATAAGATATTCCGTTATTACAAGCCTTCCAGTTTTGATTTCAAACCAGGCAGCTCCCTTTGAAGCTTTAAACTCCTATTTCAGTTGGAATAATAAATGCCCTCGCTCTATTCTTGCTTTTAATATAGTTCCACTTTACTCTCAGCTCTCCCTATCAACTTTTTTGCTAAATTCCCATTGAATATAAAATCATCTGAATATTTTGGGCTTGTTCAATTATTGCTTTCTTTCGTTTTTCCTTTAGAATTATTTTTGGTAAGTTATATACTTAGTGCATTTAATGAATTCATATATAAAAATTATCAGTAAGTATACAGCACAATCTCTGTCCTTAAAGATTTAGTAATCTGTTTAGATAGACAGAACAAATGCCACTAGGAAATTGAATCACAGCACTCCTGTAATTAAAGGAGCAGTAAGAAGTGTATATCATAATGCAATAATTATTCAAAGCCTGAGCTGTTCAGTAGATGGAAATGTCTGGGAAAGTATCACAGAGAACTTAAGAAGCAATAGAGAGAAAGAAAGAAAGAAGCATGCAAGCGTGGAAAGAACAAAGAAATAGAGAAGGGAAAATAAGAGCTTCAATTTCTAGTATAATAATTGATAATTATTTGACATGGTTAAAATGGACTTAGTTGGGTCAGGGCAATGAATTTTTAAATTCTGGACTTCCTTTTCTTTATTTAACCTCTGTTAACTCCTAAAATTTTTATTAAATCCTCTGTCCTCCAGAGGAAATATTCTCCATCTCTGACCTTGATTGGTTTTGTTTGTCCTGATCATTGAGCTTAGTTCATAGGGCCAGTCACTCTTAGTTTGTTATTACTGATCTGGGGTGTGGTTGAGCAAACTACTAAGACCATTATATGTTAGTTCTAGCTTGATAAGTCAACAGTTTATACAGTTAACAACCCATCAGATAACCCTATTACTAAGTCATTCTCTTTTATTTGGGGGTGGAGGGGTCACAATACTGATTCAGAATGATGGTTGATGGGTTAATTTTAATTATCAAATTTTACTTCAAACTGCTATAGTAACAAAATATCAGTGGCTACATGAAAAGTAATGACCGTTTAAATAAACAAGATCATAAGTTAATATTACAACAGTACTTTGGGCTGTAGAGGGTTTTATAGGATCATTCCAATAAGTCTCACAATAATATAGGTTATGTACCCTCTGTATCTACTGACAAAAATATTTTTCTTGCTGTGATGACACATCACAGACACATTTCAACTGTATGTTGAACACTGACTTCAAAATATTTTTTCTATTATGTTTTGTCTCTTGTGTTTTACATCATATGAATGTCTATGACTAGTTTCTAAAACTTTTTTTGTACCTAGTATCTTATAATTTGCCTTTTTGACAGATGAAGAAGTATAAAGGAAGTGGGCTAATAATAAAAGTTTTAGGTAGAATGCTTTCTTTCTATGGAATTGAATTAATATTAACTGATTTTCAGATGTATTTATATTTTCATTTAGCTGACAATTTTTGATGAGCATATATATTTGAGACAATTAAGGCCTTAGACATAGTTGCCTTAAGTATTACAAATGTTGAGTATAAAATCATCACTGAAGGTGAGAAGACAGATCCACAGTTAAGAGCACTGGCTTCTCTTCCAGATGATGCTGGTTCTGTTTTCAGCTCCTGTATGGTGGCTCATAAACATCTGTAACTCTACTCCCAGGGAGTATAATTCCCTATTCTAGCCTGTTGAAGCACCAGACACACATATGAGGAACATTCATACAAGCAGAACATAAAGTAAATAAATGTAATTTTAAGTAGCTGAAATAAATAAAGGTGCTGTGATTGGATGTAGGCATATGAGTATACAAAAACTGGAGTAGCTAGTTTAAAAAATGTCAGAATAGACTTTCTGTGATGATGTTAAATGGAATGTTGAAGAACCAAAGCACATCTGTTATAAAAAAAGAGACAGCGAACTGGTGATATTAAGCTATGAGTGTGCAAATTTAGCCAAAGATTAATAAGCAAGGGAAACAATAGCGTATGGTGTGAACTTGAGGAGCCTGGGCTTGCCTAATAAGAATTTGAGATTTTATTTAAATGTCATGGAAAATAATGAGAGGCTGTGATTTGATAAATGATAAAATGTGATGCTATCAGCTGAGCTAGAAAAGATTTGGAAAGGGATATTTTGATTGGTGAAAAGAGAAAAATTAAGAGTACATTTGAGAAATAAGACTAGGCAGTCTATGAGATCCATGTCAGTGTCTAATTAGAGTGAAGGACTTGAATGAGCACATGTCTATGGTTTGATTAGTGTTACGAGTCAAGCCATCAAATAAGTTATTCAAGAGAGAGCATGAGGATTAAGATAGAGTAATGTCCAGAGGCCTTCTGATAACAATTCATTGAATCCTAGTAGGAAAAATGGCAAAGAGAAAGAGTGGAACTTTTTGGAAGTGTGAATGCTTAGAGTTGGAAAAAGATGCAATAGAGGGAGAGAGGAATCACCTGGTCACAGGACAATGATGATGAGTGAAATAGAATGGAATTGTAGGATTTCATTTGGCTACCTTGAACTTTAGGGCAAGAGCAAAAGCAATTTTGCTTGAGTAGACATAAGAATGGAGTGAAGTGTGCAAGATCACTTAGGAGGTAAGGGTATTCGGTTTTACTAGAATCAAGACAGTTGCACATTATGAGGGTGATTTTTGTGTTTGTGTCTTGTGTGATAATTTTACCTGGTGACAATGGACCATATTATGCAAGGACATATTACAAGGATAGTAATTATTCAGTTAAAATAAAACTCGAGAGACAGGATGTTGTAAAACCATAAACTGGGTTCTGGAATCTGAGTGAAATAATACTCCTTTGAGAATACTCTGCTCTCCCCATTCCTAGTATTTTTGAAGAAGAATGGGTGAAGAGGAGTAGATATATATGTTGGTGTTACTTGGCTTATAAGTGGAAAAATGATTATAATGACTTTACTTTTTCTGTGAGTATTAATATAAATTCCATGGCTAGGGAAAGGGTGCATCAGTTACTTTTCCATTGCTGTGAAAAAATAACAATGACCAAGATAACTTACAGAAGAAAGCATTGTGCTAACACCTCAGAGGGTTATAGGCTATGATGGAAAAGGAAATTCACATTGAGAGAAACAGCTCGGAATTCACATCTTGATTTGCAATCAGGAAACAGAGGGCATGCTATGAATGGAGCATAGTCTTGTGAAATGCCAAAACCCAATCTCCCCAGTAACATACCTTCTCAAGGAAAGCCACACCTCTGAATCCTTCCTAAATAGGTCCACAAAATGGAGACAACACACTCAAGTATATGAGCATACGGAAGTCATATTCGTTCAAACCACTGGAAAGTATAAGTAACTAGAATGCTTTTAGAAAAAGGACTGATTCAAGTACATTTCAAAAAATACTGTTTTAAAACACATGTGTTAAAGAACGGTACCCTGAAGACCTGATTTGACAAAAAAATAAATCACTTCTCTTTGTCTTATCAATATCTTTACATTTTACCTCCATCTGAATAGTGTAGGCTTACAGGTCTTGAAAAATATATATTAGAGAAAGAATCATTTGAATTGAAACAGAAAAATGTACTGAAAGGAGAAAAGAAATTAGAACCATTGTCTCTGTACTGCTCAAATTAAGAGGAAAGTGGATTTTATTTTCTCCTCAGATAAGAAATATCAGTATATTATTTTCATATGTTTGTTATTGTTGTTCAAGTGGAAGGTTCCTCACATCTTGAGGCAAAAGGATCATTTCCAACATGACACAGACACAGCATGGTTCTATGTAGTTTATTACTTCAGTGGTTTCCTCTAGTTTCCATTTCCTTCCCAAAAAAAGGAACCTTTTTTGATATATGATGGTATATTTAACCATTCAGAAGTGTCATAAATAACTCACGAGAAGCAATTGCAACCTGAGGGTATCATAAACTTCCAGAGGGGAGCAAAATTTGTACATTTTTTTTTTTACATCTCCTCTTGTCTGTGTAAGTCCACACACAAAGGCAATGTAATAAACAATTAGAAGAGATATGGGGTGCTCACCCACATGTAAAACCTGCCATGCAAATATTCCACTCTAATTGGTTTTTCTGTTTCCAAATAATTTTGCTTCAAATTAAAAAAAAAAAAATAATCAGTGGTAAATATAAGCATACTTGCAGTCAAATAACATAAATGAAGTAGCAAGGCAATATATGCTAAGTAAGTCATAGTCTATTTTATACAAATTTGAGAAAGCATAAAGGACAGAAGAAATGAAAGATGAAATATGTGAATTCTGAACATGTACCAGTAACCGGGTATGTTTTCAAGTGAAAAGGGAGGAGCCAGGTATATTTTCCAAATGACCCCAAAGATTTTATGTAAGTAGCAGCATCAGGGCAGTCAGTATGTGGGAAAAGGTAATCTATGCCAAGAACCAATCTGTGATGACAGTGTGTACATTTTTATGCCTAAGATTCTATGGCTCCTTTCATGACGGCTGCTTTTCTCAGTGCCCTTCCTTCTGTTTCCTTGTCTGTGCTTTTTGCTTTGCGACTGTCACATTTCAATTCTTTATATCTGTCCTTTATTTTACCATTTCAGAAGAGACACCAAGCTAATGCTTCCTCTAATCTCATACCTGCCAGTAACAGTAAGGTCAGTACAAAGTCCTGGAGTCAGGGGTAATAGTACAGTAGTAATGTTTCAATAATGGATCCACTTTGACAAGCACCTTTGCTGAATTTGCTACCTGGCTTATTTTCTATTATCAGAAAAAAAGGGAACTACTTTCCTTTCATTTTTAGTACTGAAAAGGTGACTGAAATCTTATCTTTCTTTTAGGCATGTTGGCCTCGGCACCGAAGAGTTAACGGCACTATTTTCGGTGGCATCTGTGAACCATGCCAGTGTTTTGCTCATGCAGAAGCCTGTGATGACATCACAGGAGAGTGTCTGGTAAGTGTTTCTCTCTTGAAGATACTGATTGACAAGGCTGAAATTTACTCAGCAAACCCTGGAATTTGATTGCTACCTTTGCAACCTTGAACATGTAGGTCAAGAAGTGAGTTAGAAGCTAAGAATGCTCTTTCATATGTGATCTCCCTAGCAACTATGAAAAAGTAATTTTTTCATATTGACTAACAAGTGAATTAGGATCAAATATATCATTATAAAATGTAACTAATGACTTAGATACACAAGTAATCTTAATATATATGCTTTCCCTCTCTTCTATAAATCTACCCAAAGTGGACGGTTCTAAAACACAAAGTGATTTAGATCCTTATAACATGAAAAACAAAATGCAACCATTAAAATAAAAACAATTCACATTTTTATACTTTAGGGGCTTCTTTCACTTTGGAAATCAGGGTACATTGCATATGTTTATTTGAACTCTTGAACATTGAGATCAGTTAAAATGCTGGGCATAGATTTTAAAATATTAAACATATATAATGCATTTTCTTGTACAATTGGCTCTGTATTGTTGATCAGACAATAGACTGTACAAAATGGTGAGCTCTGTCCGTGCTGCTAAGTAGCTCAAGGCCTCAAGAGTTGCCCATCACCGACATCCAGGTAACTCCAGGGCATGTTGGCTTTATATTGTCTGACATGGCATGAAGCTCAAAACTGCACATCTCATGGCGTTAGTCTCACAGAAGCACAACTTGAAATGATATCAATGATTTGAGGGGGATCTCATATTCTCTTCTCTCTGCAGAATTTAAGGCAGGTTTTATTGTCTGTAATTCTTATGTGATATTCCTCTTGCCCATTTCTCTGCTTTCTCCTGTACTTGAATGCTGCTGGAAAAAAATCCAAAGTGAAAAATCAAGGCTTTTATTCCAATGTATTTTGGCATTTGACTTTATTGATACATTTTCTGTTTTCTCTGTATAAGATCATACTCAATTGCATAGCAGCGTAAAGCATGATATCCCTAATTTTTGGATCAGTAGATTTTTCAAATGATGATTTTACAAATAAAAATACTGAGTTATTTCCATTTTAATTATACTACAGTCTTTTAAAATGACTCTGGAAAAAATATTGAATTACCTTTAGACACTTTATTAACGTGCAATAAAATATATCCAATTCCAAACTAACATGAATTTGCTTTACTTACCCGGAAAGAACAAAAATGAAATGTCACAATACAACCCTCATAATGTTCCCCTAAGGTATAATATGAAGTTGAGTTCATTAAGATTAATCATACCCTGACATTGGCCCATTTGATGATATGATAATTTACAGAACAGGAAACATTTGTTTCAGAGCAAAATAGCTCTTGAGCAGAGTGTTGAGAGTGGGAACATGAGGGAATTGGTAGCCAGAGCCAACCAGGTTATAGACAGTGTGAGGGCCAAGAAGAGAGGAGTTTACCTTTAAATGAAGGAAGAGTCTTGGGGAAGCCGTGGGCATCTTAGTCATGGAGACTTAATGTCTTTTTTTCTGGGTTTCCTGCGTCAGCTAATGATCATGTAGGCTCTTTTGGAGACGGTGAAGTGCCATTTCTCTGTACTGGGGGCAAACTGTGTTGAGTTCCCATTTTGAATGTATCAGTTTCGATACAATCTACACAGAGCAATATTAGAATATTATGCATGAAAGGAATTTTTACTGCTCAGTCAAGGTTTCATTTTATCTCCTTTTTATTATTTAGGGAGAATCTTTTTGCTAGTAGTGAACATAACATCAAGTTAGTTATTTCTAAAGCAATGTTTCAGTGTCTCTTACCTTTGAAATCTGGTCATAAATCAGTATATTGTACTTTAAAATGGGATCCAGGGTTCTGCCGTAGAGTGGATCTATATGGCAACGTCATCTCCACTCTAGTGCAATGGAGAAAGCCCAGGGAGCATTCAAGCTATAGATTCTGGGTCTCAGTGGTTTCATGACATGAATTGCAAAA
Source organism: Mastomys natalensis (assembly GCA_021653895.1). Classification (NCBI taxonomy): domain Eukaryota; kingdom Metazoa; phylum Chordata; class Mammalia; order Rodentia; family Muridae; genus Mastomys; species Mastomys natalensis. The sequence continues at coordinate 1,463,713 of JAJTUV010000353.1, forward strand.
ATGTGTAAAAGTCACTTTGACAGAAAAGCTACCTGTGAAAACAGGCAGCTCATCAGAGGAAAACGTCTATCTTTCCCAGTTTTGATTTCCATTGTGTTGCTTGCCTGGTGCTGCCTCATTTTTGATTACAAACGCATTTGAGTTTTAAGATTACTCTTGTTTCAATTCAATGAAAGGTAAAAATAGAAAGTGTAAGGAACACACTGCATTTGTTTCTCTTTCAAATCTGTAGTTGAAGAAATGCAAATTATCCAAGAGTTTTCAGTTGAATTTCAGAAATTTTCATTTTGGCCTGGGTACTGTGTAATCAGTTTAAGGGTCCTGTTTTAAAAACCCAGAAGATTTTATAGATCTAATTTTCATCATGTCACCTTGAAAATATGCAAAAACCATTTTTTTCAAAGAAGAGGCAGTTTCTTAGGTTTTAAAAAATAGGTGATTTAATGTAAATTTGGAAAGTGAGAAGAAGTGTCAGGAAGACTCAATCAAACGGAAAACCATTGTCTGCAAATGGACTCTTAGGTATTACATAATAACCGTTAACAGCAAGACTAATATCAGTGCTTTAAAAAAAAAAGTTTGCTAAACAATTTAAAAAGTAATTTTAAATAAAGAGAAGCTCATTTTAAAATATACCAGTTAATGTAAAAAAAAAATCTACTTATTTGTAGTTAATGAACTTTGGCTCCTTTACCTCACAGAATTAAATGAGAGGTTCAAAGTTAATTGAATAAATTATATTTTGGATTTTTTTCAACAAATAAGTCTGACCTCTCCAAGGAATTTTAATAAGTTGTTCTCAGAATTGGATCTTTACTTATTTATTCCTATCCTCCTGTTGAGTCCATTTACTAAACGTAATTGAAATCACTCTTATTGTAAAACATCAAAATAAATAATATTCAGAATGTCATTAACTTAGTCTAGTCCAGTGGTCATGAAGGTTAATAACTTTATACATTCAGTTTAAGGTTAATTTATATTTTAGCTATTTATCTTACAGAATTTGTCTACTGATCATAAAATAAAGACTGCATACTCCGGGGGTCTATGAACATTTTTGCAGTATGCAGGAAAATTATTAATTGTATATCCTTATTAAACTGAAATATATTTTAACAATAATGAATGCAATTTGATAGGAAGTAAACACACTTATTTGATAAACAGGGACTAATGATCCTGAGCTCTTGGAACCCTCAGAGACAATTCTACTACATGGCAACTGTTGTGGGAGATATTTAAAAACAGCGGCTCCCAATCTTGCTTGTTCTTAATCAGCCACCATGTTCCCGACTAGCCTAGGCCTGCGGCCCCTCAGCATACTGCCTCTGATCAGCTCCAGCAGTCTGCTGAGACAGCTAGAGACACTGGCCCTGCCACCCATGAGACACTAGCATGGGAAATGGCTCTGCCAATCTTCCACGCTGTCTCCGCAAGGCTGGGCATTGCCCAGACCATCCCATCATCCACGTGGGCCCAGTAGGAAAATGAGACTCTAATGCTTAAACATTAATCAAAGGCTTTATATGTTTGATAATGCTCAATAACAATATGCCCATACAATTAGAGGTGTAACCCAATACACAACCTAGATATCCAACTACCTTTGACTGCTAGAGACACGCGCACATCCCCCTCCATGTTCCCCTCTCTCTGGCTCTCTCCCCCAGCTCCTCCTCTTCCTTCTCCTCTTCTTCTCCTTACTTCTCCTCTCCCTGTCCTTACTCCTCCCACCTTAGCTCCTCCTGCAGGCAACTGAATTATTCACCTGAATCTCAGACTTGGTGACTTTTATAAATGTGTCCCAACCCAAGGAAGAAAACCTAGTTAATATGAAGAAATCAAGAAGTAAATTATTTTATTACATTTTTGCAACAGACATGTTTCCCAAAACAAATGGCAAGAAAATGTAGTTTCTGTTTCTTTTTTTGTTTCTAAAGGCAATTGTTACATATCTTGTAGTGTAACTACATATTGTAATTATTATAATGGTACATATGTGATTATATGTAACATAATAAATTTATATGTGTATAATTATATATTGTATGTTTAAATTATTTGGTTTTTTTTAACATTTAATTATGGGCCAAGCAGTGCCCTCATAAATCTCATATGGAAATAAATTGTCTAATCAATCGGAGTCCACTAAGTTCCAGATTATTGTCTGAGCTAAGAGAACAAATCAAAAGAGATTTATGTATTGAGCTGCAGTTCTCACTAAACCAACATTTTTAATGTTGTTAGAGCTTTATGCCTACACACATATACATACACACACAACCTATACATTGCCTTATCAAAAAGATCAAAATGCAATTTTTGTACTGAAATTTTTTCTTAACGAATTTTGATCATTTTTTAAAATTATGTTATACCAAAACTAGACAGAAGTTGTAAGGTAAATATTATGTGTTAATTGACTTCCAATGGTTCTTTCCTGCCGTAAAATTTAACATTTAATGTGAGAAATTACTCTCCCCAATGGGAACACACTCATAATTCTGTAGAGCTCCTTTTGGTCATGTGCTTGCGTTTGAGATGAAAAGCAAAAAACTGGTGTACATTTCCTTCACAGAATTGTAAGGATCACACAGGTGGGCCGTACTGCAATGAATGTCTCCCTGGTTTCTATGGTGATCCTACTCGAGGAACCTCTGAAGACTGTCAGCCCTGTGCCTGTCCACTCAATATCCCATCAAATAAGTGAGTACCAGACTTCCCTTACCTCAGAGCTTCCCTTCCACCGCTATGGATGCACTTTTGATATTAGAACAAACCATATGGATTTCTCGAGGGTAATGTAAGTTTTGAAAGGTGAAGTATTTAAAATTATTACCCTTTCCAAAGACTCTGCTATTTTGTCTATGATTTTATTGAGAATCTAAGAGATAAAATTCAAATGAAATTTCTAAATTAATTCCTAAGAACAGGCCCATTTTTTACAAATATATGAATAATCATTTATTGTAATATTATTATGTTATATATGCCTTACTAAACTTGTTCCATGATATACACTGTATCATAAATGAACATTGAACTCTGAGTGATGACTACTGTATTATCGTGCATAAATAGTGTAGATTTTGAAAAAGCATAATGTAAGCTTTATAATCAATCTCTTTCATTTGCGTACTTACAGAAGTAGTCTCTCTCTACCAGAGGAGACATTTTAAAAAGAAAAAAACAAAATACCTTGACTGAGACTTAACTTTATGAGAATACTCTATTTCAGTTCCTAAAATGACACATTCCTAAAGCATAGGCACGTCTAAGTGAATGGCTCTGTAACAAACAAACAAATGCTATTATTAGGCACACCACATAGATTAGTATTTCTATAATTAAATGCTTATAAATATGTGTCATTTTATTTCTTATTGTTGACATTCATCATGCTGAAAACTAAACTCAGAGCCTTAGCATGCTGACTAAGCACATACTCTACCACTGAGCTCAACCTCTAACTACACTCAAATGAAGAGAGGTCCTCTTTGAAGACGCCAATTTAAGGCAAAGTTAGTGCTTAATAAACCTCTTGCTATAATATATTTCTCCAGCTCTTTCCAGATGCTGTGATAACACTATACAACAGAAGTTTGAATATTAAGGGAAATCTGTCAGCTGTTGCCTTTTAACATGAGAATTTGATCAAGTAAGGCTAACTCTAAGGCCATATCCAAGAAGGCCCTGTGCTATATGGTCATCTGTTAAGATTCAGTGGATAAGAATCCAAGTAAAACTGTTGGGAAATAATTCTGCCATTCCTTAAGTCCAACTGAGAACTGAGGTTCCTGCTATTCAGAACCTCCGAACACTTCACTCTCCCCTCCAACCTCTCTCTTTAGAATTTACTGGTTGTCAGGAGGGGATGAACTGTTTACTGAGGGCAGGTTGCCAGAACCAGACATAGATCAGAACACCATATTTGGGTGTTTCATCTTCAAAAATAACCCACTAAGGTCGATAGTATTGTTTCCATTTTTGTAGATGAATAAATGAAGTTTCTGAAAAGAAGATAGCATTTTGACGTCATGTCTGGAGCTAGAATTCCTTGGTTTCACACTTCAAGATTCAAAAATTTGAGCAAGTTACCAAAATGTCACTCCATTCATTGAATTAACCCCCTAGTGGGACAGTGTAAGAATTACGCAATTCAAATGTATAAAGCAACTAAAATAGTGGATGATATGGAGAGCTGAGAAAGGATTTAAAGGAACTTGTTCAGAATCATAATCTCAAGTATCCCATTAAAATGTGAAGTTATTTAATATCATTATTTCATTCCTCTGCAGTACATATTAAAGAACTTTTTAAAAAATAAAATATATGTTTTCAGTGAGACTACTAAAAACAACTCATGGATCTGCCTGGTAACTGAGAGTTCCTGGAGAGAACGAGAAGCCGAAAAGAAATGAGACTCCAGTTTAATGTATTTTAAATGTATTTTATCATACATTTCAAGCATTCAGGGAATGAGTCTAGACAGACTCAGGACTTAAGAACTTTTAATCAATAATGATGTCAAGGAGAAGAAAGAAGGAAAGAAGGAAACTGGAAAGCAAAGACTGTAAGGGAACAAATGAAGCAAATTCCTCCCTAAATATTGGTACAAGGCCTGTGCTGGACATGATGTGATAAGATTGCTGACAGCTGCTCAATTGAAGGGTTCACCTTCATAATATAAGACATCTGTGTTCCCTGTGGCTGAATGGTATTGTCCAAACCATCTACCTATACATAAAAATCACAGTTCCACACCAATCATTACAGAGAAATGGACAGACAGGTGGTACCTGAGATTTTCCCACAAAACATCTCCCCAACCAAAACATCAGTTCAGTAATACTGACCACTCATTGTATCATGTGAATCCCACCCTTGTATACTTTAAAAGCATAGAAATGATTGGACATATAGATGTAATGGATTTCCTCTCAAAGCTTTCCAATGTTGTACATGAGAGAAGAGTCATTTGGGAGAAAAGTTACTTAGATAATTACAGGTAATCATGACCCATGTTTCCTCTAGTTTTGCTGTGTGTCTCTTTTTATAATAATTCTAATTATTTCTTCCTGAGACAACAAACTCAGCAAACATCAAAACCCCAGTGAAATCCCAGTGTCTAATGATGGTGTTTCCTACAACAAATGCGTTCCAGTTTGGTTTAATTATGTTGATCAGGTTTTATAAATACATATATAAATATTATATATATATATATATATATATATATATATATTAGCATTAGTAACATAGGGCAGAATTAATTGAATTTCAAGATAATCTTATCAACAGTAAATATTCAAATGTGCCATAGTCATTTTATCTTTAATAGTAGATTTGTGAGACAAATGATTAGCTATTTTAAATTACAGATTTAATTGTATTTTGTAAACAAAAATAAGAATAAATGGTACTCCATATAGTTTATAAGTTATACATAGTTCTAAGTTATATGTTTGTAAGTTTTGTGACTAAAGTTATATAATCTATTTAATTGAAAACAGATTACAAAATTATTATAATCTAGCTGTGCAACTACAATGGGAAAAGTCTATCTAATAATCTAAATATTTTCAGTAAAATATAAAAACTATCTCAGTAGTTATAGATACTTGCTGGTAAAGGAAACCATCTTCACAATTGAAAAAAATCCTTAAAAATCTTTACTGTTATAATCTTAGCTAGGTACTCTGAGGTATAATTGAATATTCACAGTTAATTTATAAGATGAGATTTGAATTTCCACAGGTTATTCAGAAAGAATAAAAAAAGCTAAAGGTTGCTACAACCTCCATTTGAAGTGCAGGCTTAGTGATAACTTTATCTTAGTGATTTATCTCGTAATCCCTAGTCATAAATCTTAGAAATCACAAGCATTTGGGCTCCAAATTTCTTAGATAATATTGCTAAATAAATCAAATGTGATGGAAATAAAGACAGATTGGTATGATTATTAAGATATATGGATATAGATGAGCATATAATATATAAATTATAAATATAGATCACCTTCATCAGCGACTTACAGTGTATACAATTTGTCCTTTTCATCTTAGTGATACATATATTTTAACTATAGATAGTAATTGAAGAAATGAAATTTACTCCTGGAGGAGCAATAAAGTGTAAACATTTCAATTAATATTCATTAATTTTTAGTTACAAAATTCATAGTTTAAGACAAACCATGAATACTTTGCTCGAATACTTAGGTTGTACAAAAATAGATACTATCATTGAAGCCTTCTGAAATATCCCTCAGTTATACAATGCCTTTAGAGGGATTGTTGTCACAGTACGGACATGGCGTGGGGTCTTGACAAGTCCTACATACCACTGTCATGACAATACTTGGTGGGCATCAGCAGTATGAAGAGCTATGTTAGTAAAACAGTTCTAGAGCTGATTCTAGGGTTTACACATAAGATTATATTGGCTTGGGGATATGGCTCAGTGGACAAAGTACTTGCCATACAAGCATGATGACCATGTTTAAATTCACAGCAGGTATGTATAAGCTAACCAGGCATGATGAAGACCTATGGTCTCAGCAATCAGGAAATCAGAGACAAGAGATCTGCAGGGCAAGTAATTTACCTAGCTGGACTGGGCAAAATTGGTGAGCTCCAGGTTTGTATAGAGAGAGACAGACCCTGCCTTAATAATTAAAGTAGCTAATAATCAAGTAAGATAACCAGATCTGTTTCAGGCCACACAAGTATGGGCATACACATGCATGTGCAGCCTCATACACATGTGCATACATGCATATGTACACACACATGCAAACCACATATAGAACACACATCTACACATGTAGTAATTTTGAATTATCAAATTTAGTAGTTATAATTGAAATAAGTTTCGGATACTATAGCAATATTTCCATGACAATTAATGTGTTAACAAACTAAGTATACTGTACATTAATCATAGTTCAATAGATTCACACATAGACCTGTATGACTATAAGTATAATGTATGATAAAAAGTATAGATATAGTATAACACATATAAATATATTTTATATTGGAATATTATCACTCCATGAAATTAAGTTTTAACAAATAATTACAGCTGTAGTGAATTCATATTTTATATAGATTCACACATAGTCATGTATGACTGTAATTATAAGTGTATATATATATATTTATAACATACTTATAAATAAGTCCTTGTACATATAATATATGCTTGTCTATTGAGAAAGGCTGTACAGCTCATTCCAACAAGAGCTTGCATTTCTTCTCTTGGTTCACCTAATGTTTGGTGTCATGGGCTGGAAAATCTATGAAGCACCATCTTTTTTTTTTGTTAGTGATGCATGAGCCAACTAGCGTTCAGTGGCATAAGGTTAGAATCTCTTGAAATCAGTGATGATCTTCCCATTCCCTCTTTGTGTCTCACAGCAATTAGCTCCACTTTTGGGGCAGACTCACCATGGAGATGCCCATTCTGTCAGTCTAGATTCCCAGGGCATCATTACTATGCACATTAGTTCCTTGTTCTAATTTTATATATATTGTTGCATGTCATCTTCTCTTGTGACTGTGACTATAATTACTCTAGGAAAGAAATAATGTTCACTTAGAATTGTTTAAAGAGTATGAAAGCATGCATAGGGGGATATTTTAAGGAGAGATTTTTATTTGAATACACCATGGCAAGCAAGCATGGGAGCTTACACTCATGGAAACATCATCAGCAAGTTTGAGTGACGGTGGTTACAGCTAAGGAGAGGATCAAATGAAGACCCTCAAGTTACGGATCTCATATAAATTCTCCTGGAAATTAGTGTGCAACCTTGAAGAAGTAAAATACGTGTCTCAGCCAGTTCATAGGATTCTGTTAGAATTCAGTATAATTATGATAAAAAGTACTCTGAAATGTAAGAGCCAGTCAAATAGAATATAGTGTTACTGCTTAATATCTTTCCTGAAAAAGTACTCCTCTCTGTCAGTGAGGGACTGGGCAAAATTGGTGAGCTCCAGGTTTGTATAGAGAGAGACAGACCCTGCCTTAATAATTAAAGTAGCTAATAATCAAGTAAGATAACCAGCATCTGTTTCAGGCCACCACAAGTATGGGCATACACATGCATGTGCAGCCTCATACACATGTGCATACATGCATATGTATACACACATGCAAACCACATATATGAACACATCTACACATGTAGTAATTTTGAATTATCAAATTTAGTAGTTATAATTGAGAAATATGTTTCAGGATAAGCTATAGCAATATATTCCATGACAATTTAATGTTGTTTTAAAACAAAGCTAAGTATACCTGTACATGTGAATTCATATTTACATATAGATTCACACATAGACCTGTATGACTATAATTATAAGTATGTATGTATATATATAGATATAGATATAGATATATACACATATACATATATATTTATATATGGAATATTATACACATCACATGACAATTTAATGTTATTTTAAAACAAAAATAATTACAGCTGTACATGTGAATTCATATTTTATATAGATTCACACATAGTCATGTATGACTGTAATTATAAGTGTATATATATATATTTATAACATACTTATAAATAAGTCCTTGTACATATAATATATGCTTGTCTATTGAGAAAGGCTGTACAGCTCATTCCAACAAGAGCTTGCATTTCTTCTCTTGGTTCACCTAATGTTTGGTGTCATGGGCTGGAAAATCTATGAAGCACCATCTTTTTTTTTGTTAGTGATGCATGAGCCAACTAGCGTTCAGTGGCATAAGGTTAGAATCTCTTGAAATCAGTGATGATCTTCCCATTCCCTCTTTGTGTCTCACAGCAATTAGACTGGGGCAATCAATGGATGATGCATCCAGTCTAGTATAGAGAGATACAGCACATTGCCTTTAATATATAAGTAGCAAGTCAATCTTCTGTGACCTGTACTTTTCTCAGGAAAGAAGTAATGTTCATAGAATTGCTGTGAGTATAAAGATGCATAGGCATATTTTACAGGAGACATTTATTGCAATACACCATGGCAAGCAAGCATGGGAGCTTACACTCATGGAAACATCATCAGCAAGTTTGAGTGACGGTGGTTACAGCTAAGGAGAGGATCAAATGAAGACCCTCAAGTTACGGATCTCATATAAATTCTCCTGGAAATTAGTGTGCAACCTTGAAGAAGTAAAATACGTGTCTCAGCCAGTTCATAGGATTCTGTTAGAATTCAGTATAATTATGATAAAAAGTACTCTGAAATGTAAGAGCCAGTCAAATAGAATATAGTGTTATGCTTAATATCTTTCCTGAAAAAGTACTCCTCTCTGTCAGTGAGGGTATTTGACTTTACTGCTGTTAGTTTTAACTGACAAGAGAGCGTTTTTTATGAATTTGAAATTTATTTTAGAAATGGTTTTAAGGTGTCAGCAGCCTTGTCAGTCACCTTTGACATGTCTTGATGGTAAGCTGATTTAGAATTTTTAGAAAAATAATTTCTTAGTTTTCATGTAGTCACTGCGTGTAGTCCAACAAGGCTGAAACCCCGGTGTTCTCCTTGGCAGTTAGAGAGTGCCAATTTTGGAAGAACACATGTACATACTAGTGAGTTGTCAGAATCCAGCTTCTTTTAGTTTTGCAAAACAATAACAAACCACAAGTAAGTAACAGGAGGAATCAGATTTCCATTTGTTTGCTTAAAATGTGCTAAGACATCACACATGTGAAACCTTTGGTTGTAAGCTCTTCTCTAACAAGAGATTCTCTGTAGCCATGAGCTGGGCTCCCATAGCACCCATCAGAACCCCTCTCACTTTTATAAATTCAAGAGTTTTTTTTTTTTCTGGCAAGACTTTCTCTCTGACCCTACAGATTCATTTAGATTTTGAAATGAGTTGAAATAGCAGTAAGATGTGTCTAATGGAACCTAATAATGTGGTACTATAGAAAAATGAGAATTATTGAAGCATTGCAAGTCTACTGAGACTTAAGCCAGAGATGGGTTATTTTTAAGAGGTAGTCATGATTGGCAGCAAAGATGGAAAAATATTTCAGAGTCACACCAACTATCAGAAGCAGAACCAGACAGGGCCCAACATTTTTAATTTATTGTGATCTAATTATTTGATTTTAAAGCAATTATTTTGTATTGTAAAATGGAAAATAACATAGAGAAAACATAATTGGAGTAAGATTAATTGAGGACAGTTCCCTATTAACAAAAATGGTGGTGTAGGGTCTAGAAAACTTGATCTTGCAGAGATCATTCTTGTGAGAAGAGGATGAGAGAGCAATAAGGCAGGGGAGCGGGAAAGGCTGATCAAACATATGAAGTTATAGTTAATTAAAACAAAAAATTTCTCACGTGGTATTATATAAAAGGGGTATATATGTAAAGAAAAACATATATATTTCAGAAATATGCAACATGTGACATTGAAATTTTTTACCATAAAGAAACAAAAGATGTTTTAGGAGATATGGTTAGCATGATATGGATAATATATACCATGAAAAAGTTATATGGCACCATATATATATTATATTATATATATATATATGTATATAAAATATAATCATATTATTATATAGATTTTAAATTATATTATATGATATTTATAATGAGATAAAAATAATTTGAAAAGAACAACATAATACAAAATTCAAAGTCATTGAGGGCTCATGGAAAAACCAGAAAATAGTTAATGTTCGGTCAGTTGTTACATGGTTACATGGAAGGTGTTTCTCACCAGGCAAAAATATGAAATCATGCTGAATAGGATGATGGAGGCTGATGCTACCATATACAGTGCTGCGTTATTTCACACTCTGTTACTTCTGTTCCAAACTGGAAATGTGTATAACGATGGGTACGTGTTGGAACATGCTGGGAAATATGAAATGTCAAAGCTGGTTTTGTTTGATTTGTTTGACTATAAATGAAGTAGGGTGTATGCATTAGGTTTTTGCTGAAAGCTTTCTAAAGATTCCATCTATGTGGACATAATGCCTGTGAGTATATATCCGCAATAAATGACACACAGGCCCCATGGCCTCTGATCTGGATATGGAACCCATACAGCCACCATGACTCCACTGCTCTCTATTGTCTCTCAGATTTCTCCATGCTGCTTCTAATTCTGAGGTATATGCTTGGAAAGGGGGATGTGAAAGTAGGTTTTTTTCAAACCTCAGAGGTTTAGCAAAGCTGCTATGTGTCCACTCTCTTTGCTGGTGTCTAAGAGCCAGAAGAGTCAAAGGATCAGTTAATAGCATGACACAGGGATCCTGCTCTCAACTGGGGCTAGATTCATGGCTGTTAAAATAGCAATGCTATTTCATCCTCCATTGGCCAGACTCTATTCTGTCTGGGTGATGAGAATGGCCAGCCTGTCTGCTTTGGGCACAGTAGTGGTAGAGAAAGATATATGAGAATATACTACCAATGATCTCATGTATATGCTTCTTCTTTGTCTCCTGAACATTGTCACCACAGCTTTAGTCCAACATGCCATTTAGACCGGAGTCTGGGATTGATCTGTGATGAATGTCCTGTCGGGTACACAGGACCACGCTGTGAGAGGTAAGCACATGTCACATTGCCTTGCAAAATTATTTCTACCTTGAGAGTTATAAAACCACAGGCACCATCTTCCCCTGCTCCAGAAAAGCTGTGGCACTCAATGGGGTGAAATACACTTTCTTATCACACTTGTCACACAGATGCACTCTATTTTTGTAGTTTATTTATACTCTGCAAATTGGTCTATAAATCTCCATTCACTCTGAGGATATCTGATTAATGTTTTAATCTTAAAGGTTAAGCATTAACCTACAATCTTTCTTTAGAAAATGTTGCTCAAGTGGAAAGCTATCATTTTAAGATTTATCTTACTGTCTACCCTTGGCACCATTTATTTTTTATAATTAGCTTTTTGTCCTTAAAATGTGGCTTAAATTCATAGTTCATAGTTCAGCAAGTGGCCTATAAGTTACTGTAAACATATTTGGAACAAAACAAAGCATAATTTACTATCATGATTTATATCCCCTTCTAATCATTCTTAAACTGGTATCTTAATTCCTGTTGAGTTTCCGGGGAGCAGGGACATAGATATTATTTCAGACAGTTTCCATAATCATATTTTTTTTCCTTAAATATGTGTGGAGAAACTTTTTTTGTGTGAATTCAGTTTCAATTTTAAAAGGGATGCAAATTTCTTCCTTGATGATATGGGCAAATAGAATAACCTTCCCATCTGTTTTCAACTTTGAAAGGTAGTATCCTCCATAACCGTTGCTGGGGATATGGGTAAGGCAGAGGAAGAAAAGCCAGACCATGCCCATGCCCACGCCCACGCACACCACCGTCCCATGCACGTGCCCATGCCTGTGTCCGCTCCCACGCCCATGGCCTGGCTTCTCTTCTCATTATAGCTCACTCCAAGGGTGCTAGGTCTACATATCCTTTCCTACCTTCTTGGCAGCCATCACTGTTAAGCTTTCACCCAGGGAGAATTTGGCCAGCAGCTAGTGGTCTGTGCAAAGCATGCCAGTAGCAGTTCCCAGCAGTAATAAGTCCTGTTTGTGGCTGTGACAGCCTCTGTAAATGACATAGGGAAGAACGGACCTGAAATAAGGAGGATTTATTTGCAGTTAAGAAACTGGAGGTCTTTAATTGTCTATCTTTCAAATAAAGAAAGGCACGTGCATATGACATTCTAATACGACAGCATAGCACTGCCAGGACAGATTTGCATCGATGTCTCCTATCCCCCAGCTTACCACAGGCAACCTTTTTTTAGCAACTGGAAAATGACAGCTGCTCTGTCATACAAGGCTCTTAAATCTGCTTATCTGGGTGAGCATGGTCTCTGATGTGTTCATATTGCTTTGCTTCATGCTCTGTCCTTTCTGCACATTACAGTTTCTGAGCCATCTGCAATTTAACAAGGTACATTTTATTTAACAAATATTTATTTACCAACTACCATATGCTAGATACAAGGTAAGACACTGAATGCAAACAGATGCATTTTTTTTTCTCCATCTTTGTCCTCAAGTAGCTCACAACCTTCTTGAATGTGAGTGAGAACAGTCACATGAGTTCTAGGGAGAATTCTAATTGAATAATACAAATCTGCAAGGAAAGACATAGCTGACAGCAAGCATGATGTGCTGTCTAAAATCTGTATTAATCAGATTCAGAAGATAGCAAGATGCATAGTCTGTGTAGCAAATGGTGCATCTTACTTGCAATTTAAGTTTGCCAGCACAAAATAATCTTCTAGTATTATTAGAAAGGTAATGAGATATTGTATTTCTTTAGCCAGAATTCAGATTAAGATTTTTCCTTGAATACTTTATATTTTCCATTTCAGAGTTTTTTTTATGAGTCAAAAGACCTATCAGATGGATCAGAAATACTAATAGAAATGTTTTTAAATGAATGTGTGGGCATTGAAGGGAAAGAAAACTGAAGTCAGCACCACCCAACCCAACATTCTATAGCAGACAAGTTGTCTTCCACGATGTCACAATTCCTGTAGTAAGAACTTCCATAATTACTTAAGTTTAGGAGATATCCATGGACATATTAACACTTCTAACATTCCCTGCAATGGATAGTGAGGAAACTCAAGTCAACTTGGTTGGCTTATCATTGACTATATATGCAAACTCAAATCTTCTGCTCTTATTTTATGACATGAATGTGTCATGAAGATATTATCCAACTTTATATTCTCTGTCTCAATTAATTTCCTTTCTGAGACTCCAGTCCTCTATGGGAGTTGCGATGCCTTAGATGCATGGACTGGGTGAGTAGTTTTTCTCCTTTCTCTTTTGCAAGTCATCATGGATTAAAGTTCCAACCAGTTAATAGAGTTCAAGGATTTTGTGTGCATGTGTGTGTGCAGTAGGTGAGTATTTGTGGTTATGAGTGTTAAATTGACACATGGTGTACCTAACCAGTCCTGAATGATTTACCCAAGTATGTTTCAGCTTCCTTTCCCTGGTCCTCACCATTCGCTTTCCATTTCCATATTTCAGCTAACTCTCTTCCCTTTGTTCTCACTCAGGGAAATAATTGTTCAAGAACTGTTTTGCTTCTTTGAGGCTAACACTGGGATATGACAGCATCTATATCTTTATGTCTCTGTCTCTTTCTGCCATCAACTCATTTTTTTTAGACAATGCATTTATTTATTCTTTGTAATTTTATATAACGCATTTTACTCATGTTCATACCTCTCTCCGTCAGCACCTTACAGATCCTCTTCCACCTCATTCTAATCCAGGAATGTGGTTGATATATAAGGTGTCATTTCACGGAAGAAGGCTGGCTTTTCCTCTTCCAGTGGCAACCAACAGCCAATAGCTCTATAACCCAGATAGGCCATGAACTTAGTGCTCATCTTCCCTCCACTGTGCTGAAGAAGCATCCGACTTTTGTTGTTTGAGCAAGACTCACAAGAGCTGAGAAGCCACGAGAAACCACAACCCAAAGACTAGAAATCCTCTATATTTCTGTTTTCCTAGCTTTCCTATGGCATAGAGTACAAGACGGATTTACTTACTAAGTTGAGGGAATGAAATACACAAGCAACACAACCGACCAACAAAGATAGTTAGTGGAACCCTTGGAGCTCTCAGAGACTGAATCACCAACCGTGGAGCATACCTAGTCTACACAGATCTAGCTCCATGGGCTGGACCTAGGCCTCCCTGCACATATGTTGTAAATGTGCAGCTTGGTTTTCATGTAGGTCTCAAACATCTGGAGTGGGGGTTATCCCAAAACATGCAGCCTGTATATGGGTATAGTCTTCTAGCTGGGTGCCTCATCTGGCCTCAATGGGAGAGGAAGCACCTAGCCTCTCAGAGACTTAAAGTGGCAGGGTGGGGATACAGGAGGAGGGGGTACTCAGAAAAGAAGAGATGGGGAAGGATTGTGGGAGGGGGTGACTGGGACGGGTTATAAAGTGAATAAGCAAAAAAAAAAATTAAATTAAAAAAAAAGGAAAATATTAAATACAACAAAGTATCAAATTATTAATGATATTTCTGAGATTTCAAGTGTTAGTTATAGCTTGGAAACTATCATGTAGCTTCTTTGCTGGGTCTAGTTTCACAACAGAAATAAAGTTAGGATACTGAGAAGAGGGACATCTGCTAAGATTCTTTGTTAAGATTCCTTTATTATTTAGAAAAGCAGGAAGAAATAGCATTGAAACAGGCATGAAGGGATCGAGTGAGCATTGGACTGTATAGAAAAACTACAATAAGACCAGAAAACTAATCAAAGGCCAGTAACAATCAGGTATTAAGTGGCTTTCAGTGTCTGATACTTCAGCAATAGATCATACATCATAGAGACAATCAAAACTCTGTGGAAACTATAGGAAAATATAAAACGATGCAATGCATGGATTCCTAAAATCCAATCCTCTCCCCAAATGGCAATACTCACTAGTTGAAGAGAGAGAAACCCAAAGATTACTTACAAGTAACCCCTGAAAATGTAGAAGGCTTAACATTTTGAAAGTTCACCTATAATTTTAACCACAAGATTCATTTTAAATATAAATGGAGTTTTTATTATTATTAAAAATCAAAGACACCATTTACATATTCTCTAGTTCAGAAAGGTCTTGATCAGAATGAAGTCCCTCAAGTACAATGCTGTGGACATTTCTTCCCAAGACTTGATCTTTAGTCCTCGGGTCTTGGCTGCAGAAAGTGACTTATTCATCTTTCATGACACTGTTAACAGAATTGTAACAGCTGACGGTTTTAGAGGCTTTTCACCAGTGATTGTGCACCATGAGGAGGGAGCAATCAGCTCTTGGATCTAGCACCATGTTTTGTGCCAAGACTGTTTCTTGCCAGTGCAGCTTCTGGGCTGTGCTCGGGTGTCCAGTTGGGCCTACTGCCTCACCAGTGCCTTTAGGTTTGGCACAGGCACCTTGTGAGCAAGCCAGCATTTAGCTGAATGGAAAGCAATGAGAGCATTGCACATAGCCCAGGAAACCCAGTAAGACTCCAGGCTCCTCCTCTGCTAATGTAGCTCTTTCTGGAAGACTGCAGTCATTCCACTCCTGAACCAGGCACTATCACTTGTTCAGTCACTAGTGAGCAACTCCACCATCGTGAAAAGGCTTTGATTCTAACTCTTGTGTGTCTTCAGTTGTTCTGTGGTTAGATGTGTAAATGCATAGTTCTTGTGCCTAGACAATAGAATAATATGATTCTTTGTTTCTAATAATATAATATAAAATGGTTCTGTTGATTCCTATATTCTTCTTTTTAAGTTTTAAGGAAGATGGGGGATGGGAATGTAGGTCTCAGATGATCACAGAAAATTGCATTACAGAATGATGGGACAGAATGAGGCACAGATCCGTCGGTCCTATTCCATTTGATTTCTATCCTTCTTGGTTTCTACAACTGTCATTCATTTTCATTGGTATTTACCCTCCTATAATAAATAATATTGTTTCTAAACCAGCAGCAGCAGCTCAGCTACAGAGCTGTTGTGTGGGCTGAATTCACATTTACACTTAAAGGACTTTTTATTAAACTATTATGATTTGATTTGAAAATTAATGAATATGAAAAAGTAGAGTCAGGATGCCCACATTTAACAAAGAATCCTACAAATTGTTTCTACTGTCCTCACACTGCATTGTTGGTGAAAGTGAGAGAGCCGGAGACATTTGAATTAGTGTGCTGAAGAGAAAATCTGAGAATCTGGGAAGACCTATGGGAATATGATATTTACTAATTTTAATTACATGACACAAAATGTAACAGTAATTCTTATTATTAATCAACACATAATAATATTCTCTATGATTAGATTACTTTTTAATCCCCAATGGAACCTTTTTATCTCTTTTTTTTTTTTATTAATTGGTTATTTTATTTATTTACATTTCAAATGTTGTCCTCATTCCTAGCCTCCCCTCCATAAACCCCCTATCCCATCCCAGTCCCCTTTGTCTCTAAGAGGGTGCTCACCCATCTATATACCCACTCCTGCCTCACCCCTCTAGCATACCCCTACACTGGAGCAACAAGCCTCCACAGGACCAAAGGCCTCCCCTCCAATTAATGCCAGAAAAGTCCATCCTGCTACATCTGTAGCTGGAGCATGGATCCATCCATGTATACTCTTTGGTTGGTGGTTTAGTCCCTGGAAACTCTGGGGGGGTCTCATTGGTTGATATTGTTGTTCTTCCTATGGAGTTGCAAACCCCTTCAACTCCTTCAGTCCTTCCCCTAACTCCTCCATTGGGGTTCCAGGGCTCAGTCCAATAGTTGACTGTAAGTACCTGCATCTGTTTTAGTCAGATGCTGGCAGAGCCTCTCAAATGACAGCCATCCTAGCTAGGCTCCTGTCTGAGAGTACATCTTGGCATCAGCAATAATGTCTGGATTTGGTGTCTGCAGATGGGATGGATCCCAAGGTGGGGTGATCTCTCCATGGTCTTTCCTTCAGTCTCTGCTCCATTTCTTGTCCCTACATTTCCATTAAATAAGAATAATTCTGGGTTAAAACTTTTGAGATGGGTGGGTGGCACCATCCCTCAACTTTTTACCTCTAGTCTGTACACACGCACACACAGACATACACACACACACACGCACATCCACACCACACACACACATGCACAATACATACACATATATGCTTGCACACACACACACATGCACGTGCACACACCACACACCAGTAATAAAAATCAAATGATTAACTGTTTAAGAGGTTGCTCACATGTTACTGTGCACTTGGAGGAAAAATAATTCTACTTTAGTCAAGTGGCCTATAAGTTGTCATGGATTTTCCTTATATATATTTTCCTTATATATATCCTGAAATTAAAATGGCAGATGCTTGTTTAGTTGTTCTTTTTCATTATATTTTCTGCATATATTTTCAATTCCAGGATAATTTGGACTTACTATTGGTATCTTTGTTAAGAAAATGTCTAAGACCGTATTACATAGTTCCATCCTTCCTGGGTCAGTAAGACCTTATGAAGGAAGATGAATATAATAGGCTTCTGTTGGGTTTGATAATATTTGATGTAGAATCCATTCTAGCTGGCCAAAGGCACTCTTTGGATAAGTAAAATGTGATGTGAATATGTAGAGATATTATCATAAAATCTAAAGATCAAATAGGGTAAAAAAAAAAAAACCAGGTTAATATTCAAAGATATATCCTTAATAATTTATTTTAAAAACACTCGAGAAGTAATTGTGAGGAAATTTTATGTACTATAGTGCCATTTTATTCTCTATAGTAGAAAATTAATAAATAATAATTGGTAATAATAATTAGTAGAAATATTCTTCTAATCTCTGAATATACAGTTTTCATAATTTTATAAACCATTTGTGATTATAATTTTAAAAAGTTTTAAAAGATGGTGATAAAATCTCAAATCTGTTCATTATATTATCACTTATAAAGCTTCAATAAACTTTGAATGATAAATGTATGTACATCAAATTAACAATATTGACCTAATAAGTGAAATACACTTGTATTTCAAATGATAGAGAGCCTCTTTCTAGTATACTTCTGCATCTGAGAAGAACATAAATATTGTATACCATGAAGTTAATGATATTCTCGTACAGTGCTCCTGTACCCTCTCACTTTTAATCCTTGCTACAGAGTATTTTATTTCATAAGATGCCACAGATAAAAGCGGTAGACTGACTACGGCCTTCTAATGCTGTTTCACTTCTTCTTTGAGGAGTATGGCTTAATACAAAGCAT